>ML058332.1:2954292-3554292 GCA_003013855.2 Liriodendron chinense | reverse complement strand
CAACGAATGGTTTAAGGCGTTGTCCGTTCACTTTAAAATAGTTACCATTCGCCACATTTTCTACCTCAACAGCCCCATGGGGAAAAACTTCTTTAACAATATATGGGCCGATCCATCGAGATCGTAATTTTCTTGGAAAAAGATGAAGTCGAGAATTATACAAGAGCACTTTTTGACCTTCATGGAAAGATTTCCTGAAGATGTGCTTGTCGTGAAAGGCCTTCATCCTACTCTTGTAAATCTTCGAGTTCTCGTAAGCAACGTTCCAGATCTCGTCAAGCTCATTCATTTGGAGTTTGCAAAGCGAGCTAGCCTTGTCAACATTAAAGTTCAATGCCCGAATCGCCCAATAGGCTTTGTGTTCAATCTCCACAGGTAAGTGACAAGCTTTCTCATAGACAAATCTATAGGAGGACATTCCAATGGGGGTCTTGTAAGCGGTACGGTGAGCCCAAAGAGCATCGTTTAATCTGAGCGACCAATCTTTACGATCTGGCCTCGCCATCTTTTCCAAAATTTGTTTGATTTCCCATTTGAAAATTTTAGCTTGCCCACTTGTCTGTGGGTGGTATGGGGTACTCACTTTATGTTTAATACCATATTTCTTCATTAAGGCTTTGAAAGGCCTATTGCAAAAGTGAGAACCACCATCACTAATGATGGCTCGAGGCGTTCTAAATTTGGAAAGTATGTTTTCTTTAAGAAACTTTAGAACCTTACGATGGTCGTTGGTTCGACATGGAATAACCTCTATCCATTTAGACACATAATCTACGGCAAGCAATATGTAGACATGGCCAAAAGATGTGGGGAATGGTCCCATGAAATCGATGCCCTAACAGTCAAATATTTCAAGATGTTAAATTGGGGTTAGAGGCATTATGTTTCGACGGGACAATCCTCCTAGCTTTTGACAGTGCTCGCATGCTTTGCAAAACTTGTGGGTGTCCTTAAATAGAGTTGGCCAATAAAAACCACACTGCAGAATTTTTGCAGTGGTTTTCTTGGCGAAAAAATGACCCCCACATGCTTGATCATGGCAAAAGGAGATGACGGAATTATGTTCATCATCAGGGACACATCTCCTAATTATTTGATCTGGGCAATATTTGAAAAGTAAAGGTTCATCCCAGAAAAATCTACGCACTTCCCTTAGAAATTTTCGTTTGTCTTAAGCAATCCAATGAATCGGCATCGTGAAAGTGCGGTTTTACCGCTTGTAGAGATACTCGGAGATATGTCTATGGACCTAGAGGGGGGGTGAATAGGACCTTTTTAAAATTCTTTTCGCCTACTTATGCAATTCAACAAGTTTAAGCTAGGTAAGCAAGAACACCTTGGCTTCCAAGCCTTGGTGGGTCCAATCACAAGACTAGCAAGAGTTAAGCAATAACCAACCCTAGTCTAAGCATGCATAGGTAAGAAAATGATTCAACTAATTAAGCTACTAACCTATGCACCTTGTGTAGACTTATGAGATTGGATCAATGAGCTCAAGTCTACACAAGTAGTGAAGGTACATCTTGTGCAAGGATGCCTAAAAAGTGCCTAGCATGCATTCATATCAATCATTCATAATTAATCAATTAAACTAACAATGCAAAGATATCAATGTGCTCAATAACAATCACAAACACAAGAATGTATAGTGGTTCGACTACGTGTCTACTCCACTCCCGGTTCAAGTACTCAACCCCTTTGAGCACACCGGCATTCACTATCGGAGGTTTTAAATGAGGTTCACCTCTCAACCTTTACACGGAGGTTTTATCGGTTCACCTCTCAACCGTATCCGGAGTTTTAGACATAGGCTAACTCTCAACCTTATCGCACGTTTACTCCCGTGTCGGAGGCTCCCCCTTGGAGACTTAGTTTAGGCCCGGCTGACGGGCCAAGGAACGGCTAACGTCCCTAAGGCGAGTTGACAAACAAACTCTAAAATGGACTCTCAAATGAGACAACTTACTTGTCGGATGAGCCCCTTGTTTAGCGCCGTATTGGGTTGCTTGATCTTTGCTCTCCCGTGCTTCAATCAGCTTCCCTTTGCTCTCTCGATCGTGCCGCCGTTGCGTTGCCAATGCCTCAGCCACATTCGATCAAACACCTTGCATGCGAAGCCTTGAAATGCCCAAGGTGCTAGGAGGATGGGTGAATCTCATACATGGGATGTGTAGGTTGTTCCAACTAGGAGATTCACCTAGAGAGTCTTCTAGAGGTCTTGGACAAAGGATATACCTATGTGGAATAGCGTCACACCTCTAGATTTGAGAGAGGAATCAAGTCATCTCTTGATAGCATTTGAATGCCCATACTTGTGTTTGAAACACAAGGGATATGACTTGAGAACCTCCTCTTTGAGGCCCCAAATGATGTGCAAGATAAGTGTAGAATGGGCTCTCAAAAACATCTCTACCTGACCCAAGAATGGAGCTCCATATTTATAGAAAAGAGGCTCCAACGGTCATAAAACGGCCATAAAACGACCTGCCCCGACCGGTCATGACCGGTCGGACTCCCCTGCTGAAGAACCTCAAGAGTATAGGCCACATATATGGGCCGACCGGTCATGACCGGTCGGACCCCCTCACTGGATAGCCTAAAACATCAGGCCGACCGGTCATGACCGGTCGGCGCACCTTGCTGGATGAGAGAAAGCGCCAGGCCGACCGGTCATGACCGGTCGGCCATACCTGCTGGCCAACATGATTTGTAAACGGCCGACCGGTCATGACCGGTCGGCTGGCCATTGCATAAAGCAGCAAGGCTACTGGCCGACCGGTCATGACCGGTCGGACCAGCCTGGTTCTCCCTTCTAATGAGCTGAACACAACATGTTTCAGCTTGGTGTTTTAGGCTAAGGTTGGGTTGATCAAATGGGACACCTAGGGCCTATCAATGATGCCTAAAGGGTTCTAATTATGGTCAAGGACATCAAAGAAACAAAGGGGATAGGTTTTGGTCGAGGTTAAGGCACCAATGCATCTTATATACCTGAATCTTCTTCCTTGATGCGGCTGGACGTCTTGAGTCTTCGTTCTTCGTCTTCTTTGGGCTCAACCGACACAAGACTCACTAGCTGTAAGTGATTGACAAACAAGGTGCACTAGTATGCCACGGAGAAGTGCACTAACAATCTCCCCCTTTGTCAATTACTTACAAAAACTTAACCTACCAAAACAAATTACATGTTCAAGATATTACAATGATAAAGCCTAAATTACAGGACTCTTGACATGCCTAAACTAAGCTGCTCCTCTTCAGTTTGCTCCCCCACAACCTGTCAATCCCTGCATCACAAAACAAAGCAAACTAGTTTTGGTGGGATTTGATCTTTCTCCCCCTTTTTGTTAGCAATTGACAAACTATTCTCTCCCCCTTAATGATATGCCAATAAGGTTAAGGTAAGAGAAGATAGTGTGTCGCAGTTATAACTATAAGCACATGCTAAAACGGAGAGTGTGGGGTGCATGAATCATTAATACATGGAGCATGCTAAGAAACATGATTAACAGGAAGATATAACTGTCTAAGCATAGGTAATCATGCAATATTGGTCAAGAACATACATTTGCAATGAAGCACAAAGAGCTTATAGCCCAATCAACCAACCTCCCCTATGGTATATCAAGACCAATACTAAGCAAAGATTAGCATACATGAAGCATAAAACTCAAGATGGTTAGCTAATCTAAGCAAGATGACAATCTAGCAAGCAAATGTATCAATAAAAGCAAAGCTAAATCATCAAAATTTGGGCGAATGAGGCTTGAATCCTCTGATTTGCCCATATACACAGAAGTGAGGCTGAAATCCTCAGTTTCACCAATAAAAGCATAATTAACTACCCTCACTAACCATGATAAGTTTGAAAAGCCAAAGGGTAGCAAAATTCCTCAACACCCTCATAGAATATAGCATGAGGTGAGGGGTTGGAAACTCCTTCTCCTCCTAGAAAGGATAACGGTTGGGATCCCCTCTTAGATAATCTGGTAGAGGGGTCGTGATGGAGGCCGAGAGAGCAAGATCTTTATGTTGGCTTTCATCATCAGATTCAGACTCCTCCGTATCATCCCAAGTAGCAGCCATTGCCTTTTTTCCTTTCGGTTTAGGCCCTTCCGGACATTCCGGGGCAATATGGCCGCGACGACCACAACCGTAACAACGGACGAATGAAGGTATGGATGATTTTCCTGTACGTTTATCACCCTTCTTGTCCTTCTTGTCACGGCTATTTCCTCTATCAAATTTGAGGAATCTCTTAAATTTTTTGTTTAATTTCTCTTCCTCATCATCCTCATCATCGCTATCTTCCTCCGACTCACTTTTGATTTTCTTGTATTTGTGAGAGGACTTAAAGGCGATGTTTTTCCTTCTAGAGGGGGCTTTAAAGCCTAGCTCAAAGGTTTGTAGGGAACCTATGAGTTCTTCAACTTTCATGGTATTAAGATCCCTACACTCTTCAATGGTGGTGACTTTAGAAGAGAACCGATCCAGGAAGAGATCTCAGAATTTTCCTACAAAGCCTATGTTCCGGAACCGGATCCCCTAAGCCCCACATATCATTTGTGATTTTGTTCAGTTTGGTATAAAATTCAGTAAACGATTCATCCTCCTCCATAGCGATATTTTCAAAGAGAGTGGAGAGGCGCTGGAGTTTAGAATTTTTAACAACATTTGTTCCTTCATGGGTAACTTCAAGAATATCCCATGCTTGTTTACTGGTAATGCAATTTTGGATCCGACCAAATTCTTCTCTTGATACTGAACAAAATATGGCATTCAGGCCTTTGGCATTATTAATACGTTGAGCTTTTTCATGAGCAGTCCACAATGCCTTGTCTTTTGGCCTGAGAACATCCGGCTCACCCTCCTTAGAAATAGTAACCATTGGGGGTTCATATCCAAAATCAACCATGTCCCTCACATCCGAATCAATGGATTCCAAGAAGATGCGCATTCGGGCTTTCCAATATGGATAATTTGACCCATCAAAGAAAGGAGGCTTAGTGACGGATGAAGAGTCCTCTCTAGACATATTTTCAAGTTTCTCTTTAGGATCTACCTCTAGGCAATTAAGCCCTTAAAGAGGAACCCTCTCTGATACCAATTGAAAGTGCGGTTTTACCGCTTGTAGAGATACTCGGAGATATGTCTATGGACCTAGAGGGGGGGTGAATAGGACCTTTTTAAAATTCTTTTCGCCTACTTATGCAATTCAACAAGTTTAATCTAGGTAAGCAAGAACACCTTGGCTTCCAAGCCTTGGTGAGTCCAATCACAAGACTAGCAAGAGTTAAGCAATAACCAACCCTAGTCTAAGCATGCATAGGTAAGAAAATGATTCAACTAATTAAGCTACTAACCTATGCACCTTGTGTAGACTTATGAGATTGGATCAATGAGCTCAAGTCTACACAAGTAGTGAAGGTACATCTTGTGCAAGGATGCCTAAAAAGTGCCTAGCATGCATTCATATCAATCATTCATAATTAATCAATTAAACTAACAATGCAAAGATATCAATGTGCTCAATAACAATCACAAACACAAGAATGTATAGTGGTTCGACTACGTGTCTACTCCACTCCCGGTTCAAGTACTCAACCCCTTTGAGCACACCGGCATACACTATCGGAGGTTTTAAATGAGGTTCACCTCTCAACCTTTACACTGGAAGTTTTATCGGTTCACCTCTCAACCGTATCCGGAGTTTTAGACATAGGCTAACTCTCAACCTTATCGCACGTTTACTCCCGTGTCGGAGGCTCCCCCTTGGAGACTTAGTTTAGGCCCGGCTGACGGGCCAAGGAACGGCTAACGTCCCTAAGGCGAGTTGACAAACAAACTCTAAAATGGACTCTCAAATGAGACAACTTACTTGTCGGATGAGCCCCTTGTTTAGCGCCGTATTGGGTTGCTTGATCTTTGCTCTCCCGTGCTTCAATCAGCTTCCCTTTGCTCCCTCGATCGTGCCGCCGTTGCGTTGCCAATGCCTCAGCCACATTCGATTAAACACCTTGCATGCGAAGCCTTGAAATGCCCAAGATGCTAGGAGGATGGGTGAATCTCATACATGGGATGTGTAGGTTGTTCCAACTAGGAGATTCACCTAAAGAGTCTTCTAGAGGTCTTGGACAAAGGATATACCTATGTGGAATAGCGTCACACCTCTAGATTTGAGAGAGGAATCAAGTCATCTCTTGATAGCATTTGAATGCCCATACTTGTGTTTGAAACACAAGGGATATGACTTGAGAACCTCCTCTTTGAGGCCCCAAATGATGTGCAAGATAAGTGTAGAATGGGCTCTCAAAAACTTCTCTACCTGACCCAAGAATGGAGCTCCATATTTATAGAAAAGAGGCTCCAACGGTCATAAAACGGCCATAAAACGACCTGCCCCGACCGGTCATGACCGGTCGGACTCCCCTGCTGAAGAACCTCAAGAGTATAGGCCACATATATGGGCCGACCGGTCATGACCGGTCGGACCCCCTCACTGGACAGCCTAAAACATCAGGCCGACCGGTCATGACCGGTCGGCGCACCTTGCTGGATGAGAGAAAGCGCCAGGCCGACCGGTCATGACCGGTCGGCCATACCTGCTGGCCAACATGATTTGTAAACGGCCGACCGGTCATGACCGGTCGGCTGGCCATTGCATAAAGCAGCAAGGCTGCTGGCCGACCGGTCATGACCGGTCGGACCAGCCTAGTTCTCCCTTCTAATGAGCTGAACACAACATGTTTCAGCTTGGTGTTTTAAGCCAAGGTTGGGTTGATCAAATGGGACACCTAGGGCCTATCAATGATGCCTAAAGGGTTCTAATTATGGTCAAGGACATCAAAGAAACAAAGGGGATAGGTTTTGGTCGAGGTTAAGGCACCAAGGCATCTTATATACCTGAATCTTCTTCCTTGATGCGGCTGGACGTCTTGAGTCTTCGTTCTTCGTCTTCTTTGGGCTCAACCGACACAAGACTCACTAGCTGTAAGTGATTGACAAATAAGGTGCACTAGTATGCCACAGAGAAGTGCACTAACACATCGTACCTGTGGAAAGATAATTGGCTATGTCAGTGTACCATGGTGGATGCATAGAAACAAAGAGTTGCTCATCAGGGAATGAGTCCTTAATAGGTGACTCGTCAATGGAATTAGGTAGGACTAGGCGGGATAAATGATCCGTCACCACATTCTCTACTCCCTTCTTGTCCTTGATCTCCAAATCAAATTCTTGAAGGAGTAGGATCTATCTAACCAAACGGAGCTTGGCATCCTTCTTAAAAAGGAGTTTTAGTGCCGCATGATTGTGTAAATAATGACCTTGGATCCTATTAAGTAAGGCCTGAATTTGTCCAAGGCAAAAATGACGGCTAAGAGCACTTTCTCCGTAGTTGAGTAATTTACTTAGGCAAGATTCAAGGTCCTACTTGCATAGTAGATAACGTGGGGCTTCTTATCCTTCTTTTGGCCTAACACTGCCCTAATAGCATAAGCGCTCGCATCGCACATCAACTCAAAAGGTACGGACCAATCCGGTGGTTGCATGATAGGAGCGGTTGTCAACATGCCTTTTATCTTTGAAAAAGCTAATTGACATTCGATACTCCACTCAAATTGGTTCTCCTTTTGGAGAAGGTTACATAAGAGCCTTGAGATATGACTGAAATCCTTTATGAACCTTCTATAAAAACCAGCATGTCTAAGGAAGGACCACACATTGCGTATGCTCTTGGGTGGTGGTAGGTTGAAAATAATATCATTGTTAGCCCGGTCTACCTCTATTCCATTGGACAAGATGATATGTCCAAGGACTATTACTCTTTGTGTCATAAAATGACACTTCTTCCAGTTTAAGACAAGGTTCTTCTCCTCACACCTTGTCAAGACCAACTTCAAGTGATTGAGACACTCTTCAAACGTACAACCAAAAACAGAAAAATCATCCATGAATACCTCGAGAAATTCACCCACCATGTCTGAGACAATACTCAACATGCATCGGTGGAATGTGGCGGGTGCATTACATAGCCCGGATGGCATTCTTCGGTATGCGAAGGTGCCAAACGGGCATGTAAATGTGGTCTTCTCTTGGTCTTCTGGGGCTATCTCAATTTGATTGTAACCGAAATAGCCATCTAGGAAGCAATAATAGGAGTGACCCACTAACCTCTTCAAAATTTGATCCATGAACGGGAGAGGGAAGTGGTCCTTCCTAGTGACCGTGTTTAGCTTCCGATAATCAATGCACATACACCAACCGGTGATCACTCTAGTCGGTATAAGCTCATTGTTGGTGTTTTCTACGATAGTAATACTGGACTTCTTAGGGACAACTTGGGTAGGACTCACCCATTGGCTATCCGAGAGATGGGGTAGACGATAGCCACATCTAGTAGCTTTAACACCTCGGCTTTGACAACCTTCATCATATTTGGATTTGACCTTCTTTGAGGTTCTCTAGTCGTTTTTGCATTCTCTTCGAGCTGTATACGGTGAGTACATACTGAAGCATCTATCCCTCTGAGGTCCATTATTGTCCATCCTATGTCTCCCATATGTTCTTTGAGTAGCTTAATCAACTTGAGCTCTTGGTCTTTTCCTAGGTGAGAGGTGATGACGACTGAGAACATTTCTTCTTGACCCAAATATTATATTTCACTAATAATGGGGTCTTTGGAGTCCTCGAAATGTGCCAAGCATGTCTCCAAGCTTTCTAGTGGTTCAAGTCGGAGGAGTTCTTCTTCTTCAAAAGATTCGAGCATGTTTACCTCGAAGAGCTCATCATCATCATCCCTATGCCTTTTGCCCAAATGGAACACATTCACCTCCAACGTCATGTTTCTAAAGGACAATTACATTACCTCATTCCGGCAATTGATAATTGTGTTTGATGTAGCAAGGAACGGGCGACCTAAAATCACCGGTATTTGAGTGCTAGCATCTATAACCGGTTATGTGTCCAAGACGATAAAATCCATCAGGTAGTAGAATTTGTCAACTTAGACTAGAACATCCTCAACTATCCCCCTCAGTACACGGATAGATCTATCAGCGAGTTGTAATGTGGTTTTGGTGGGTTTTAATTTACCAAGACCCAATTACTCGTATACCGAGTACGGGATCAAGTTTACGCTTGCCCCCAAGTTTAGCAATGCACGTTCAATCCGGTAGTCACCAATGATGCATGAAATTGTGGGACTACCAGGATCCTTAAATTTTAGGGGGGTCTTTTAAGTGAGAATGGCACTCACTTGCTCATTTAGAAAGGCCTTTTGTTGCACATTATATTTGCGTTTGGTTGTGCATAAGTCCTTTGGAAACTTTGCATAAGAGGGGATTTGTTTACTAGCATCAAGCAATGGAATGTTTATCTTGACTTGTCTGAAAATCTTTAGAATATCGTGAGAGTTTGGAAGAGATTTTGGAGCAACCAATCTTGAAGGAAATGGTGCTACAGGCTTATAAACGCGTTCCATTTCTTATGGGGCTGAGTTAGATCCGTCCTCATCCTCAGAATTTACCGAATCATTAGGCTTGTTGGCCTTCACCAAAATGGATTTGTCAATTTGCTTACCACTTCTAAGAGTGGCGACAGATTTTGCTTGCTCCACATGTTGGTTGGGGAGATTAGGGATGCTTACTTCATGTAGTTGTTTTGGATTGGGCTGAGGTTGGGCCGGAAAAGTCCCTTCCCTCGCATTCAAGTGTCCCTTAATCTCATCAACCGAGACTTTAAGCTCTTGGAACATTTGTTGGTTCATTTGGTTTATCTGCATTTGCCCTTGCATAAACGCCTGTAGAGTATCCTCCATTGAGAATTGAGGTGGGGCCATGTTTTGTATGGGTGGCCCTCCTTGAGAGTTGGTAGGATTACCCGTGGGATTATTCTTCCAACTGAAATTTGGATGATTCTTCCAAGTAGAGTTATACGTGTTACCCACCGGTCCATTAAAAGGCCGTTGATATCTATATGTGGCATTTGCGTGTTCTTGTAACACCTCTTGAAACGCAAGAATTATAGGACAATCTTGCGTAGCGTGTATATTAGTGGCAGAAATTCCACACATGTTCTCAATAGCTTCATTAGATTTTGAAACTCCACTCTTACTAAGTTCCATGGCCTCGATCTTCCTTGTGAGGCTGGCTATCTTTGCGTTCACATCATCTTCTTCTTTAAGAATATAGATGCCTCCTTTTTTCTTTTGTTGAGGAGGCTTGAGATTACTAGATTTGTCCGAGGTATCTCATGATTGGGCATTCTCGGCCAACATATCCAAGTAACTCCAAGCTTCATCTGGATTTTTACTCACAAACTCGTCGTTGCACATCATCTCTACGAATTAGCGCATGTTGGAACTCAATCCATCATATAAAAATTTATGATTCGCTAGCTTTCGTAGCCATGATGTGGGCAAGCAAATAGGAGGTCCTTAAACCTTTCCCAACATTGGAAGAATGACTCATTCTCTTTAACCGAAAAGTTCATTATGGCTCTTCAAATGGTGTTTGTTTTATGAGCTGGGAAGAACTTTTTTAAGAATTCTCGGGTCATCTCGTTCCATGACCCTATCGAGTGTGGTCTAAGAGAGTGAAGCCAACTCTTGGCTCTTTCTTTCAATGAAAAGGGAAAAAGTTTAAGTTTAATAGCATCTTCTAAAACATTAGTGTATTGCAAAGTAACCACCACTTCTTCAAATTCCTTGAAGTGTAGGTATGGGCTCTCAAAGTCTAGCCCATAGAACTTTGGAAAAAGTTGAATCACACCCGGCTTTATATCAATGTTTCCCCCGGTTGGTGGTAAAACCACGCACAAGGGTGTAGTTGTACAGGCCGGTTGTAGGTAGTCCCGTAAAGATCTCATTGGAGAAATATTGTGTACCTCATTCTCTCCTACTCCCTCTTGATTTGCATTTGTAGTTGTAGTGTGTGTGTGTGTGGTGGGGGGGGGGGGGGGGGGGGGGGGGGGGGGAGGGGATTCCTTAAAGGTGTTTGATCCATACTCCCCAAACTATCACAAAGCTCTTGGTATTTTCGGACTCATCTATGGACTGATAATGGTCCAACTAGACCACCTTCCGATTGTAGACGATTGGTGTGGTCATGTTCCCGACGGGACATAAACCACACAACTAAGAACTAAATTAATCCTAAATCCTAAATAGAATTTAACAAAAATTTGCAAAAAGTACTAAGCTATATTGATCTTACCCAATTTGCTTGAACTATGGAAGAGTTCCAAAAAAAAAAAAAAAAACAACTTGTTAGTCCTAAAAAAAAATTAAAAAAAACCTATCTACTTCTACTTATACAACCACTAAAACAATCTAGAACCGTTTATCTAAATTCCCCGGCAACGACGCCAAGAACTTGTTCGCTCGCCTCAAGTGCAAGGCTGCGATGTAGTAATAATTCTCGGTAAGACCGAGGTCGATCCACAGGGAATTAGAAAACTAATTCTAAACTATTCCAGTAACTTGAATTGAAACAATTTGGAGTTTTTAGTTAAGAAAACTAACTTAAAACAGTAACATAGAAAAATCAGTAATTTAAAGGAACTACAGCTTTCAAGGATCCACTTATAGCAATCCCATATCAATCCAAGCATAAAACACAACTAGATTCGAAGTTCTATCGCTCATCTAGTTGAAAGATAAAGCATTTAAAACACATTCAATCCCACTTAAGTTGAACTTCCAAGTTCTAGTCCTATTCAATCACATAGCATTCAAAATCATAGCCTTCGGAGTACCAACCATGCCTATGGACTATGACATGCTCAAGGGTTACCATAATTCGAATCTAATCAAGCCAAATATCATAATCTTAGAGAATTGCAAGGAATCCATGTCCGAAGCACATGAACTCTCATAAAACTTCTAAAAATATCAACTTTATTTGAACTAGAATATTCAAAATCCAAACTTAAAGTGAAAGTACTTGAATCAAACTGAATTAAACATGAAATTGGATATAAGCTTCACCTCTCAGGCCTAGCTAAGAGATTCTAGCCGAGCATTGTCATAGTACAACTAGAACTCAATGAAAAAAAATATAAAACTAGAAAAACCAGAATCGACGGAGTTGTGGACGTTCCACGGTGCTTTTCTTCACTTCCTATGACCTCCAATCTCCTCTAGGATGCCTTTAGATGAAGACCTAGGTCCTCTTTTATAGAATAGTGCGGAAGTTTCCAGATTGCGCAAGAAATCACGGAGTTGCGCAGAGAAAATCAGAGTTTGTAGGACAAGCTCTGTTACGCAGCTGATCGGTCAAACGACCAGTCTGAGCTCCTGGACGATCAGTCGGATAACCGGTCGTAAAACAGCAAAAATAGTCCAGCAAGCTTTTTAGACTTTTGAACCCTCTCTGTTGAGTGTTTGACCCGTCTGACGACCAGTCTGAGTGATGGTCGACCACTCTAACGACCGGTCTAGCTTGGTCCAATAATATGTACAGCAATGGGGGTCTCCGTTGAATTGCAGACTGGTCGGACGACCGGTCTTCAGTGCAGAGTGTTGTACTTCTTCTTCGTTCTTTCTCTTTCTCCCTTGCATCTTTCTTCCAATTTTGGTAGTCAGTTCCTTGATCTTCAATGCATGTAAAATGTTCTTTGTAGCCTTGAATCAGTGAAATCACAATCTCATTCCTACAATCACAAATCATGTATTAGATGAGTCTTTTAAGCGTGCAAACCATGCGTATAATGTGATGTAATGGGTCGGCAAATGTTTAAATTGGAGGCTCAACAACCTTCACAAAAATCATACAACGAATTAGCTGTTTCTAGAGGGTTTGGCCGGCTGGCCGATGGCTATGTAAATTGCTAATTTTCAGCTTTTCTTTCTCTGTCTTCAATGCATCCTTGCTCCACCTTTGGTCTTGTATTCCTTTGATCTTTAATGCGTACAAAATGACCTTTTAAGCATCAAATTAGTGAAGTCTCCATCTCATTCCTACAATCACAAAACATGCATTAGAATAGTCTATGAAATATGCAAACCATGCATAATGTGTGATGAATTGGGGTTAGATTATGTATAAATTGGAAGCTCAACACACCCCCTAACTAGTATTTTGCTAGTTCCAAGCAAAACAAGCGTGAAACAATCCCTTTCTTTGAAAACTCAACTCTCTCTTGGAAACTATGTTTCTATAGACTTTAAAATATATAAGTGCAAAAATCAGAAAAAACTAGGTGATGAGAGATTGAATTCCTATATTTTCCAAACATAATAAGTATTCATGTAAAATTCCCACTGATTTATTGACAATCCAAACATGAATGGCCTAGTGTGCATTGTACATGTTCATCTCATGACTTTTCAGGATTACTTTATTTATAAATCAGCCAAACCAAAGATCTGAGAGTGTACAGATAAACCAATTGCCTATGACAAGAATTTGCCTTACCATTCCTTTGACAACTTTCACACTACTTTCCATTTCCAGCTGTGGTTACGGGTAGACCATCCCCTAGTTGGTAATAGGTAGACCTTTTCGAAAATTTTCACAAATATTCAATAAATACCCATACTTTCTTTTTCCTTTCTCTTTTCTTCTTTTTTCTTCATGTATTAAATAGGATTTTTAGAAAACCATATCTTTTGTTCTTTTCTCTTATTTTCACTTGAACAAGGATGGACAAAGTACCCCGGCTTGGTTTCTCAATACCTTAAATCTCAATCTAACCAATCCACAAATCTACTAATCCCTTCGAATCATGAGAATCGTATAATGTGATCTAGACTTAAAAGTGTTCAAATGTTCTATCGATGAAACAAATAGGGAAATTCACATATAAAAGTCTCATGTTTAAGTTAATTTAGAGAATTCAAAATCATATCAGTTCATTTTTCATCCTTTCATACTCATGACATCTCAAATGCATAGAAACAAAGTTTTCCAAAAGAAATTTGAAGTTTCAAAAATTGAAAATTTTCTACCTACCAACTTTGCTCGGAATGTCCACAAACGAATCTCATCTCACCTCCCAACCAAATCTTGCATTGTCCTCAATGTAAAAGATATGCAATGAGCATGAACATAGAACAATGGTAAAATAAAAGAGAGTGAGAATGATAGTACTTGAGAGAGTCAACCATGGGAGTCTACCTTCGGCATCTAAATCTACTAAGCAGTAAACTAAAATAGAAAAACAACTAAACCTAATCTACGTAAAGCAATAAAAGATACCTAACCCATCCTTTTATAATGAGGATCTCCATCAGACTATAAGATCGATTATCATTATAACATCCAAAAGGACAAATTTGAGTAGAATTGTCAAGTGGTGTAACAGATTTTTCAGTAGAACTATCCACCATGTTGCTTTGGAAAGTACATTGGTGACATCAACCATTCTAACCCATTGAAAATTCTACTGAAAAATTTTAGCGTGTTCCTCAATAAAATTGTCACTTGTACGAGGAAAGGAGAATTGCATTGGTTGGAAATCATTGAATATGGATTTCCTTTTCATCTTGTCTAGGTAAAAATTTGTTAAATATGGGTCATCCTAGAAGTGGTGTTCTTCAGTTTGAACAAACTAAAGAGATGTGGAGACATCAATCGCTTCATCTTCACACAATGGGATGGTCCCCACATAATCATTTTTTACTGGTACTTCCACAATCGATTTTTCAGTTTGACACTGTGAAGGAAGCTTTTTAGGCACCGGAGAGGTCTCTCTTAAGGCATGTACTATGTCCTGAATCATGGGATCATCCCAATCTTCAAAGTAAGCTAAACACTCCTCTAGTGTGTAGGAGACCTCAGGGGAGGAAGTTTTCAGATTTAGACCCTTTATGTCTTCCTCCTTCTCAAACTTTTGTGTAGGTTGGAGTGAGTCCTCAACCTCTACATTTTCAGAAATTGGCCTCTCTGTAGGCAAGTCAAGCACCAATTCTTCCAATTCCTGCATAATAAATTTGTGTAAATCAGAAATTGGTAACTTGTCAAGTAAATTTTCAGAAATTGACACTTCCAAGGTCTCATTAATAATAGAATTTAATTCATCCTTGAAATGTGTTAAACATGTCCCCAAGCGTTCAGGTAGATTGGGTTGAAAAGGTTCCCCATCCTCCTTAGATTCTATCATGATTATCTCATGAGGACCATCATCATCGCCCCAATCCTCAAAGGGATTGAAGAAAAGAAAATCTAGAGGATCAAAATTCTTATTTAAGGCAAATTCCTCTTCCACGATGGATTCAATCATGTCAACCTCATTGGCATCCTCATCATCCTTATGCCTTTTGCCCAAGTGGAACACATTCACCTCCAATGTCATGTTCCCAAAGGACATTTGCATCACCCCATTCCGGCAATTGATGATTGTGTTTGATGTAGCCAAGAATGGGCGGCCAAAAATCACCGGTATTTGAGTGCTAGTATCCATAACCGATTGTGTATCCAATATGATAAAATCCACCAGATAGTAGAATTTGTCGACTTGGATCAATACATCCTCAACTATCCCTCTCGGTACACGGATGGATCTATCAGCGAGTTGGAATGTGGTTTTAGTGGGTTTTAATTCACTAAGACCTAATTGCTCGTATACCGAGTATGGGATCAAATTTATGCTTGCCCCCAAGTCTAGCAATGCACGCTCAATCTGGTAGTCACCAATGATACATGAGATTGTGAGACTACCAGGATCTTAAATTTTTTTTTTTGGTGGGGGGGGGGGGGTTTCTTTTTAGTGAGAATGGCACTCACTTACTCATTCAAAAAGGCCTTTTACTGCACATTGTATTTGCGTTTAGTTGTGCATAAGTCTTTCAGAAACTTGTCATAGGAAGGGATTTGTTTAATGACGTCAAGCAATGGAATGTTGATCTTGACATGTCGAAAAATCTCTAAAATATCATGAGAGTTTAGGAGAGATTTTGGAGCAACCAATCTCGAAGGGAATGGTGTTATGGGCTTGTAAACGTGTTCCGTTTCTTGTGGGGCTGAGTTAGATCCATTCTCATTCTTAGAATTTACGGATCATTAGGCTTGTCGGCCTTCATCGGGATAGATTTGTCAATTTGTTTACCACTTCTAAGAGTGGTGATGGATTTTGCTTACTCCACATGTTGGTTGGAAAGATTAGGGATGCTTATTTCATGTGCTTGTTTAGGATTGGGCTGAGGTTGGGCTGGGAAGGTCCCTTCCCTAGCATTCAAGTGTCCATTAATTTCATCAACCAAGATCTTAAGCTCTTGGAACATTTGCTAATTGGATTGGTTGATTTGCGTTTGCCCTTCCATGAACGCCTTTAAAGTATCCTCCATTGAGAATTGAGGTGGGGCCATATTTTGCATGGGTGGCCCTCCTTGAGAGTTGGTAGGATTGCCCGTGGGGTCATTCCTCCAACTGAAATTTGGGTGGTTCTTCCAAGTAGAGTTGTACGTGTTACCTACCGGTCCTTTGAAAGGCCGTTGATACCCATATGCGGCATTCGCTTGCTCTTGTAACACCTCTTGAAACGTAGGAATTGTAGGACAATCTTGCGTAGAGTGCACATTAGCTGCACAAATTCCACATATCTTCTCAATAGCTTCAGTGGGCTTTGTAACTCCACTCCTGTTAAGTTCCATGGCCTCGACTTTTCTTGTGAGGTTGGCTGGCCTTGCATTAACATCATCCTCCTCTTTAAGGATGTAGATGCCACCTTTGTCCTTTTGTTGAGGAGGCTTGAGGTTACTAGATTTGTCCAAAGTATCCCAAGATTGGACATTCTTGGCCAACATATCTAGGTAACTCCATGCCTTAACTGGATTTTTGCTCATGAACTCACCATTGCACATCATCTCTACAAATTGGTGCATGTTGGAGTTCGGTCCATCATAAAAAATTTTATAATATGCCAACTTTCATATCTATGATATGGGCAAGTGAGTACAAGTTCCTTAAGCCGTTTCCAACTTTAAAAGAACGACTCACCCTCTTTTCCCATAAAATTCATTATAGATCGTCGAAGGGTATTTGTTTTATGAGCCGAGAAGAACTTTTTCAAGAATTCCCGGGTCATCTCGGTCCATGTCCCTATCAAGTGTGGTCTAAGAGAGTGGAGCCAACCTTTGGCTCTCTCTTTCAATGAGAGGAAATAGTCTAAGTTTGATGACATCCTCTGAAACATTATTGTATTACAAGGTAGCAATAACTTCATCAAACTCCTTCAAGTGTAGATATGGGCTGTCAGAATCTAACCCATGGAACTTTGGCAAAAGTTGAATTACCCCCGGCTTATATCAATGTTTCCCCCGGTGGTTGGTAAAACCACACAGGAAGGTATAGTCGTACGAGCTGGTTGTAGGTAGTCTTATAAAGTTCTCTTTGGAGGAGCATTGTGCACCTCATTCTCTCCTACTCCTTCATGGTTTACGTTTGTAGTTGGAGTAGGGTAGGGAGGATTCCCTAATGGAATTTGATCCATACTTCCCAAATTTTCACGATGTTTTAAGAACTTTCGGACTCGTCTATCAACGGAGAGTGGTCTAACTAAACTACCTTCGGTTTGGAGACGATTGTCGTGGTCATGTTCTCAATGGGACATAAACCACACAATCCAAAATATAAACTAATCCTAAGTCCTAAAACAGAAATTATAAATTAAACAAAGGAATCTGAAAACTAAAAACTGTAAAAGTGCTAAGTTAGAACGAAAGTACCCAATTAGCTTGAACTAGATGAGTTCCTACAAAAAAAAAGTTGTTAGTCCTAGAAAATCAGAAAACCTATCTACTTCTACTTCTATAGCCATTAAAACAATTTAGAACCGTTTATCTAAATTCCCCGGCAACGGCGCCAAAAACTTGTTCGCTCGCCTCATGTGCAAGGCTGCGATGTAGTAATAATTCTTAGTAAGACTGAGGTCGATCCACAAGGAAAGAGGTAAACAATCCTAACTTAATTCAGTAACTTCAATTCAAACACTTTAGGATATCAATTATGAAAACTAAGACTAAACAACAATTTAAAACAGTAAATCTGATTGATATGAGAGGGGAAACTAAGGCTTGAAGGATCCACTCATAGCAATCTCATGTTAATCTATTCAATCCAAGCATAAAAGACAACTAGATTTGAAGTTCTATGTCTCATCTAGTTGGAAGATAAAGCATTGAAGCACATTCAATGCCACTTAAGTTAGGAATTCAAGTTCTACTCCTATTCAAACATATAGTCATTCAAATATGTAGCCTTTGGAGTAATAGCCATGCCTATGGACTATGGCATGCTCAAGGATTACCACAATTCGAATCTAATCAAGACATTCATGATAATCTCAGAGAATTGCAAGGAATCCATGTCCGAAGTACATGAACTCTCATAAAGCTTCTAAAAATACCAACCTTGTTCAAACTAGAACATTCAAAAATCCAACTTGAAGTAAAGGTACTTGAATCAAACTGAATTAAACATGAAATTAACTACAAGCTTCACCTCTCAGCACTAGCTGAGAGGTTCTAGCTGAGCATTGTCATATTACAACTAGAATTGAAAGAAAAACTAAAGAAAAACATGTAAACTAGAAAAATCAGAGTTGCAGACGCTCCACGAAGCTTTTCTTCGCCTTCTACGACTTTCAATCTCTTCTAGGATACCTTAGGAACAAGGTAGAGAAATCCTTTTATAGGTTTTGAGCCTTAACTACAAAGAATCTTTGAGAAAATCCGCAAAAATAGCGTTTTGCGTAGAGAAATTCGAAGTTCCGAAAGTTTTTGGGTGTTGACCGGCCAGCCGGACCCCCTTGGCCAGCCGGCCAGAGAAGGTGTCTCAAAACACCAATTTCTCTGGACCTTTAATTGCATAGGCCGACCCACTAGCCGACCGGTCTGTCAAGTGGCCAACCTTTATAAAAATCATGTAGCGAATTCGTTGTTCCTAGAGGGTTTGGCAGGCTAGCCGGTGGCTGTGACCAGCCGACCGGTGGGCATGAAAAATTGCTAAATTTTAGCTTTTCTTCCTCTTTTTTCAATGCATCCTTACTCCACCTTTGGTCTTTGTTAGAACTAGAAAAATGCTAGGGGCGCAGTTTTCTGGTGTTTGTTGTTCTGGGGTTCTGAATATAGGAACATTCATAGACAATCACAAACATTCACAAAAGTACACAAGAGAAGAGATATCGCAAGGCGAATTTTATTCCAGAGATCCTGAGATCTTGTACATTTCAGGCCGTGATCTGGCACTAGCCCTTAATTACATCGAATGATCGATGACCCTTGATTACAAGGCAGAAGACTAGTCAGCGGGGACTATGATCTCAGAGTTCATGGTCGTGGAGACCTGTATTTGTGTGGTCGAAGAGACTTGTGTTTGTATGGTCGTGGAGACCTGTATTTGTATGGTCGCGGAGACCTGTATTTGTTGTGTTTTGTTATGGGCTGATCCATCTTTGTACGAGTCGGATGTCTATGTCCCATGTTTTGACCGAAAATTCGGGCTGAGACTGTGAGGGTTTTTAACCGAGGGGTGCGACTTTGGGCCTGCGCCCGTCATTTGTGATGGGTGACCACGGGAAGATCGATCTGTAGTTGTATGTACCTGAGCAGCTCAACCAGCGGATGCCGTTTGAATGGGTAGGGCATCAACTGTTCTTGAAGTGTCAGTCTTTAACAAATTGTGCGTAATAGTTCAGAACTCTCTCTACATGGTTTATCGTGTTAACCATAGTCCCATTTGCTTAGTCTGGACCTGAATCCGGGTCATATTATGATAGTACATGTAATGATGATACATCGGTATGATTCTGGGCACTGGCGGCCTCTTTTCAAGAAGTTACTTCGTTCATCTTGTTGGATTGGATTGGATCGGATCGGACTCCGAAGGCTTGCATTCTGCTAATTGGGTGGCCCGAATGAGTTATTTGATTGCTCCGTTGTGTCCGGAACGCTTGAAATACCCAAAATAGGCCAAAACCGGGCCCGAAAACATCACAAAATGAAGATTTAAATGTGCTGAAATGAACGTTCAAAGTGCTGATTTTTATGATCCGCTGGCCTGATTTTACTAATGCGCTGAGGCCAGTGCGTCCAAAAATGATTGTTAAAAATGTTCTATTTTCCTGATCCTCTGGCTGATTTTTACGATGCGCTGGGGCCAGTGCGTCAAAAAATGACTTGTTTTAAGATGTGTATTTTTCTGATGCGCTGGGCTATTTTTGTGATGCGCTGAGGCCAGTGCGTCAAAAAATGACTTGTTTTTATAAATGACTGATTTTCCTGATGCGCTGGGTGATTTTTGTGATGCGTTGGGGCCAGTGCGTCCAAAAATGACTTGTTTCGAAAATGATTGATTTTTATGATGCGCTGGTATACTTGCGCAATTTGAAGTTATTTCATCTCCGGACCTGTTGTGGTTGGAGATGCGATTTCCGGTGAGGGATTCTGGCGATCGGAAGAGGGTTCCGGTGATCGGAAATGAGTTTTCCGGCGAAGGGATTAGGCTCTCTCTCTCTCTCTCTCTTTGGATTCGTTCAAATGAAGGGGAGGGAGGGGTATTTATACCTGAAGTCAGCCAATCAGAGACCGCCACGTGTAGCGCGTCGAGAAAATGGGCTAGCGCGTTGAGAAAATCACTCGGCGCGTCTTAAAATGACTTTATTAAAATGTTGATTTTTAGGGCGCACTGGCTGTCAGTGCGTCCTGAAATTCCTGAAAATTCCTGAATTATTAGATGCGCTGGGGGTAGTGCTTCCTAAAATTCACTTTTGTAAAACTGTCTGAATTTCTTAATGCGCTAGGTGAATTTCTTGACTCGCTGAGGGTCAGTGCGTCATGAAATTCACTTTGTAAAACTGTCTGAATTTCTTGATGCGCTGGGTGAATTTTTGGACGCGCTGGGGGCAGTGCGTCCTGAAATTCACTTTCTAAAAATAACTGAATTTCATGATGCGCTGACCATGGATTTCTTGATGCGTCGACGTACTCGTGTTTTACAAAATTGAGTTTTACGAAACGGAGGGCTTGTGGGGCTCGCTTTGCGATGGATGTCGATGCACTGGCTCTATTTCTTCATGATTGAGTAACCCTCCCAAATTTGGAGGGTTCTGATCATGATGAACGGTGGAGTCCACCACTGGCTCAATTTTCCATTTTTGGTCAAGTCTAATGTGTGTTGTGATTTTCACCGCGATTTCTGATGCACTGACCCTAAATCTAATCAGGTAATGATTTAGGCACTCGTAATCATTGTTTTGAAGATCCTGACTTTTGGGACCCCAAGAGATGCCCCTCCGATGCGATGGGATGGACATAGATCATTCAATGCATCGCGTCGGATTTTTCGGGTCCCACTATAAATAGGAAACCTCAGGCCATTATAGTCATTTCACTTTCATTTCTGCGCGAGAAAGCTCTGGTCAGTGCATCATTTTATTCTCCAGCACGTCGAAAAAATAACTCCAGCGTGTCGAATTATTAGCGTGCGCGTAGAAAAATTGTAAGGTTCGGCCTTTTTCCGATGCGCTACCTCCAGCGCGTCATGATTTGGGACTTTCGAAAATGTCCCGATTTATGCGATGCGCTGGAGTTAGTGCATTGCTCATTTTGAACTTTGCATGATTTTTATGACGCGCTGGGGTGAGGGCGTACTCGCTTCTTTTGGATACCCGTTTTAGTGACGCGTTGGGACCAGCGCGCATCATTTTTCCGGACTTAGTGAAATTCCACGTTTTCATGACGTGCTGGGCCTAGCGCATACTCGCGTGTTTGGGAAAACCCACTTGAAACTTGGGGTTGCATTTTCATGACGAGCCAGGGTCAGCGCGTGCGAAATTTCAAACTTGGTGAAATTCCCATATTTCTGGACGCGCTGGGGTCAGCGCGCCATGTTTTTGGACTTATGAAATTGCATGATTTTTCGATGCGCTGAGCCCTGCGCGTGCGATTTTGGACTTAGTGAAATTTACTGAATTTGTTACATATGCTGGATCTCGCACGTACATTTTCAAACTTATTAAGTTAGCCCAATCGTTGAATGTGTCAGGGCCGACGCGTACTGTTTCTGGTCCTGTAAACTTCGTTTAATGGCTGTACGTGCTAGGGCTAACGCGCACTGATTTCTGGGGTTGAGAAATTGCCCAATTTTGGTGTCCTGATTAAGTATACTTATCATGGCTTAACGCGCTCATACTCTGGTTCAACTGATCATTGCTCATGATATTTGGGTCATCATTTCGGGTGCGTGGAGCCTTACGCACCCTCAAATTCAACCTGACAGCATTTAAACATTATCGAGGTGCGTGAAGCTTCACGCACCCGGAATTTATACTTTGGTATTTTGAGGTGCGTGGGGCCTCACTCACCCAGCCCATAGGACTTAGTGGAATTTGGGATTTTTGCGAACTTTATTCTAGCGATTTGCTAAGTCTCTAAAGGGTATGAGCCCCTGTACCTCTGCTTCATATTTGCGTATATGTACCAGTTGTTCTAAGGAGGCGTAGGGTCTCATACACTTAAAAGATTTCTGGATCGCATCAGCTTAACGGGCAATTCTAGTGGCTAATTTAAGTGATGTTTCGAGCATACCTTTGCAAGTCTCTTCTTAGCCTTTCTGACTTTACGCGAGTAGCTTCACGTGCTTTCTCTTTCTTCTCTCTTGTCGGACTGCCCTATCAGTTCATCAGTCTTGTTTCTTAGCAGACAATGGCCATAACTCGTGCTTCTCTACGTGCAGCCCGAGACTGTCTAAGGCGGATTCTGGGCTCTCTGGATCTCCCTGAGACTTGGTCATCTCTCGCGGCTCGGCATGACGAGGTGGCCGAGGCCTTGACCAGACTGGGCGCGGACTCTCGACCTATTCTGAAAGTTATTGAAAACGTCTCCCTCATGGCCTCCATTTCTGATGAACATAAGGAGGTCATCTTTGACTTCATCGGCGATTCTTCCCTTTTGGAAGAGTTAGCGATTCTCGAAGTGGCGGAGCCTTCTCTGGCCGCTTCTTTCTTGTCTTTATCGAGCCGGCTTCACTCCCTGAAGGAGGAAAGAAGGGAGAGCAGACGATTCTTGGCTTGACTTGTCCCGCTGGCGGAGGCTGAGTTTCTAGACCGCCGCGCCGGTATTTGGAGGATGGTCAGGGAGGCCCTGTGGGAGCATGACAGGCTGGCGATCGATGTCTCCATCATGAGAAATTGGGCCAACGCCGAGCATCTGAACTTTGACTTCGTGCAGGAATGCATTTCCTTTCTAATGGACCTGATTTCTAAAGAAGCCCAGGTCCAGGCGAAGGTGGACGAGTTGAGAGCTCGGGTTCTTCCGCTGGTGCAGGACTGAGATCCTCTCTTTCCGACTATGGGGAGGGGTCCCCGCAATTTTGCGTCATTTTACATCAATCATTAATTTCTAATCATTTAAACGGTTGATACAACAATCTAGACATTTGGAATTGTCCTCGTGGTTGATGAATGATAATCATATCTTTCTGCTTTACTTCTGTCCTCCTTTGTAATTTGTACGTTTGTGATGACGGTGTTGCAGTTGTGAATGTTGTTGCTTCATTTCTTTTTCCATTGGTTTGAATGCATTCTGTCGGGGCCTGGATTGGCGGTTGTACTTTGTTTACCTGCTGCTTCGCATCCTTTTGGATTTTGTGAATGTTTGATCGATTTTATGCGAACATTTTTCTTTTGCCCTGTATCTAAGCCTTTTACATGCTGTTGCAGATTACAATGGCCAGCGATCCTTCGCAGGCTGGTCCTTCGGGTCCACTGCCAACTCCGTCGAAGCGTAAGCGTGCCGCTGCTAAAAAGGTTTCCAGGCCATCGGCCGAGAATCTGCAATGGTTCCTTTCCCCGGAGACGTTCAACTTCTACGAGCGTATCCTTACACTATCCAAGGATATACAAAAGAAAATCCTTTGTCATAGGATCGTGCCACCCCCTCTTGATAGGGGTACACAAGAGCAGTGGGATGCCTGGTATGCTCCTCTTCGTGGCTTCCGGTCGGACGGGGCCGTAGGGTCCGAAGAGGGCGAAGCTAGCCCGGTCACGCCTGTTCAATCCGCCAGACGAGGTCGCCCGAAGACGGCTGGCAAGAGCGCCAAGCAAGTATACTTGGAAAAGCAGGCCAAGTCGAAGGTGGATAAGATGAGGGTTGTTTGGTCCTCTGTTAAGTTGGCGATATCATCTCTTATCATACGCAATCCTTACACGAAGCAATATATCCGATTCCTGAAGAGCTTTTAACGATATCGCTCCCTTCCAAGCATCGAGCCTTCCGATGTGTGCCGGGCCAATTCTTTCTACACTGCCACTTCTTGGACTTCTATTCCTGCTACCTTTCTCAATTGCACGGTATCCAAAAATGGAACACTTCAGTCCGTTCTTGGTGAGAAGGACATGATATTTCTGGAGCTGAATCATGACCCACATCAACCGTTCCCAACTCATTATTTCGAGACTTTGCGTCAGAGATTTCGTCCCCTGACCGATGTAGAGATTTGGCCAGCGGGTGGATTCCAGACCTGGGGGCATCTAAGCGCTCACCCTGGCTATGAGGCTTGGGCCAACCGAATCGTTGAACAGCATGCTGAGGTCCTGAAGCATGTGGGTCTCCTCCGAGCCATCCAAGCGACATCGAGTTATTTCTATCGAGAGCCATGGGTATACAAGGGATTTTTGAATCATTGGAGCTCCATCACGAACTCTTTCCACATGCCTTATGGGGAAATGAGTATCTCCTTTTGGGATCTGTACCGGATAGCAGGTCTCCCTATCCGTGGCAGAATTTACGATGAGTGAACGCCCAGCGATGGTGAACTGTTGAAGAAAAGGAAGGGCGTGGATGAAGGCTTCTACTCCAAAGCCTGTTATGAATTATTTGTGGAGCTGCCGCAGTTCCTGGGCTCCAGAGACAAAGTGCCCTTTGAGGATTGGTTGATTTACTTCAGTCATGGCCTGAAGTGAGTTCTTTAACTCGAGTGGTGTATTTTATTTCATTCTATCTTCTTTCTTTTACTGATGACTTCTCTTTCTTTTTCAGCTTGAATTATACGGCATATGATGAAGGTCGCAGGGATAAACTGGTCTTCGAGACCAAGATGAAGAAGAAGTTCTCGCAGCCGAACAAGCTGTCTCCCACTTGCGAGCTTGCCGGATTTTTAGCCTATTGGCTATGCTGTGTGGCCCTTCCAAGCTCTAAGCAGGCAGATAGCGTAAGAGTTTCTTGCTTCGTTGTGGCGGGGAGCTTAGCTAACGGGCATTGCTACGCACTAGCTCCGGCAGTTTTATGCTCTATCTACCGAGCTTTTGGCGGCGTAATCAGTAACAAGGGCTCTGCTTCCTTCAAAATCAACTCTTCCTTCTGAGGGTGGCACTATCTTTCCGGTTGGCTCGGGGTTTACTTCCCGTGGGTCTACGGTATGGAACTTAAGGACTTCATCCGGAGAGGATCGGTTCCGCTGCATGCTTTTCAGAAGCGGAAGATGAACAGCGGAAGCTTGGCGACTATCGAGGCAAAGATAGCTCGTCATGATGACGTCGACTTCTTCCTTTTCTCTGGGACCAACAGTGAGGATCCAGAATTGCTCGATGATGATGAGAGTCTTAGTTCCTATCAGCGCTCGTTCTTGGTGTCCATCCGCCCGAGTTCGTTGCCTTTGAGGGAGGGGGCTGAGTTTTGGAGAGAGCCGTATTACCCGAACCGATTCGTTCGCCAATTCGGTTATGATCAGGGGGTACCAGAAACTCTTGAACCGGTGACGCGAGAGCAGCGAGCCTATGGCACATGACCGATTCACTAAAAGTGGATATGGCGTCAACTCTTGCTAACCGGGTCAGGCTGTTCCTTCATCGTCCTGGGTACAGAGTATACTCCCGGTGCCACGTATGGATGGATGAGGTGGTGGGCTCACCAATACTCCTTGGTCAAAAATAATCGACACATGGCCGATCCTGTCTTCATTCCTCCTCCTATCGTCGATCCTGCTCCTGCGGACGACCTGGGCTATGTATCAGAGACACTACATCAATTGGCCACTCCTGGTGTGAAGAAATTTCTGACTTCTCTGAACGCGGTAATGATCACGAAAAGCCTGAGCATACACTAGAAGGGTGGGTTGCTTATGGGCAAAGAATTACGCTGCGGGGAGATCAGAGTTCTCCACTAGTGTGTCCCATGACAGAGGGGCAGAGAGAGGGTTATGACATTGGTGATGATGATGAAGGCGGCGATGATGACGGTGATGATGGGGGCGACGATGTTGTCAGTGCTGGTGACCACGACAAAGATGTTGGGGGCGGCAATGATGGAGAAGGTGGCGGTGATGTTGAGGGTGGTGACGGCGATGAAAAGGGTGGTGTAGGTGATGAACAGGGTGGTGTTGCGGTGGCGGTGACCCCCTTGACTGGTGGTCAGGGAGGGCGTGATCAAAGCCCAGCGGGTCGGACGAGTCTATCTAGACGTTCTGTTCCAGGAGACAGTGATTCAGAGCCATCTCCTGAGTGGTCTGGGCCTCGAGTGAAGACCGCTCATCGCGTCCCCGTTGCTGATGGAGGAAAGAAAATAAAGGACTTGTGGAAGCTGTACAAGATCGAGAAGGCACGGAGTCGACTCTCCAAGGCTGCCGGCAGCGTCCCGATTGACGACGCGAGTGGACCAAGGGAGGAAGGGGAGATGAGCTCACAGGCAGACCTCAGCGGAAATCGTCCCACGGAAGAGGGTGAAGATAACGAGCCGATATACGACAGATCTGTTCCTGAAGCAGACACAGAACCCATCCCTATGGACCTTGACGGTGGGCCACAAGCTGAAGATCCCCCTCTTGCCGACACTGTCAGTACTGTAGTTGTAGTAAACCCTAACCTTACTCCTGAGGCGGGCCCTGCTATTATTACGGAAGAGGTAGCACCTTCTGCCCAAGAAACCATGCCCTCGAACGTTGTCAGTGCATCAAAGCCTGTCACGGAAGTAACTCCTGCTGTTGAATCGATTCCGGCCACCACTACCCCTGAGACAATAGCACTTTCTTCTCCTAAACTGCCCAAGCCAGTAGTGGAAAATGTAATTGAATGTATCCCGACATTACCAACACCCGTCACCTCAGCCAGTGCACCGGTCGGCGAAGTTCCTGAAGTTGCCGGTATACTACTTGCCCTATTACCTTGCTTGCTTCTTTTCTTTCTTCAGTGTGCTAATATCTACCATTTCTTTTGCCAGCCACTACTCCTGCCAGCATCCCGGTTCCTATAGTCTTGCCTGAGGCATTCCTTTCATCCCTTCGAGGCCTGTCGAGGACCAAGGCGAATCTCCTGAAGAGCTTACTGTCCGACATCGTTGACTCGTTGAGGAATGGAGATGAATGGTCTATCTTGGACGAGGCACTGTAGGCATTAGGTCTTAACGCAACGTGGCTCGGGATTGACATCTCTTCAATAGTCAGCCACGTGTCCCAATTCAAGGATGGGATGGCTCAGGTGAACCAGGCAATGAGGTAACCCTTCTGTTGAGGAAAAACATGATCACTTGCGGTCCCTCCTTCCGAAGCTTAAATTACACGAGGCGGATGCGGCTGCAGTAAGGAAAGATTGGCAGGCTGCCGATGTTGAGTGTCAACAAGCGACTGAACGCCTCGCAGAGATTGAGAATGAGATGGCCCAGCTACGAGCCGAACATTCTGTCGTCCATCTTAAACTCTCGAAGTTCAGTGGTCAGAAGGCACGTCTGCAGTCTTCCGTCGACCAGCACGAAGCGAGATGCACTGCTGTAAGGGCACAGGTTGCCGAGCTGAAACAGTCTCTTCAAGACACCCCCGACCCTGCCCAAGTTTTGGCCGAGGCTGAGGCAAGACAAAAGGCTGATCGAAGAATCTGCAGTTAACCTATTAGAACAATGTTTGAGAACTTTAGACAGTTAAGCTGTAATGATGATTCTTTTGTAATTTTGAAACACACTGTAATGGATGTTGTAACAATATGCATATTATTGTAGTTCTGGGTTTATATTGTGGTCTTAGCCTGCTTGTCGTTTCATTTGAGTTTGAATGCAAATAGATTGTGCTATTTGGAATGGAACGTCCCCCTGTTAGGACTCAAACCTACACATGTGAACGAAGATGTAGCCGAGCCTTGGCTTAGGGCTTATCCCGATTTTCAATAGTCTCGAAAAGGCATGGTGTCGTGCTTGACGTGTCTTGAGCCTTAACGACCTTTCCGATACCTATGCAAGCATAAAGTAGATGATTAGCATTTTGGTTTAGTCATTGTATGGTATCCTCTCTTTTGGTATCTACTTTATTACACTTTTTCTCTACTGGGGTGTTTACAACTTGTGATGATAAGCCTATGTTAGGTGTAATATCTTTTCAAAAATTGGCCATTCACTAGCGATCTGATGCCCTGCCCTTTGCAATCTATTTCCCGATAAGCTCCGTTGAAATATACTTCGTCGATGATGCAGACGGGATCCCATTTCGGGTCAAATTTACTTTTCGGTCCTTGGGTCGGTGCCGGACGCTTCATCATTATCACGAGATCACCCCTCTTGAATGATCTGCCTCTGACACGCTTATCGTACGCAGCTGAAATTTGCTTTTGATACATTTCGAGCCTCTGTTGGGCGGCGATCCTCTTTTCATCTAAATCATCGAGTTCGGCCATTCTGATCTTGGCATTATGCTCGGTTGTCAGGGAGTGTCGGAGAGCCACCCGTAGTGACTCAACTTGTATCTCCATCGGGATCACAGCTTCCGTACCGTATACTAGCGAGTAGGGTGTGGCTCGAGTAGTTGTGCGGTGCGTAGTTCGATATGCCCATAATGCTTCGGGTAATCGTCTGTCCCAGTCCTTCTTATTTTCTGCCACTGTCTTTTTCAAAATCTTCACGATGGTCTTGTTGAATGCCTCGGCCAATCCATTCGCAGGAGGGTAATAAGGCGATGAATAGCAGTACTTGATCTGGAACTTTTCGCACAGCTTATCAATAGTAGCGTTCTTGAAGGGCGTCCCATTGTCCGTGGTGATTCTCTTAGGGATACCATGCCGGTGCAGTATGGTGTGACGAATGAAACTCTCGACATGTCTGGCTTTCACATTTCTCAGGACGATAGCTTCGGCCCATTTGGAGAAATAATCGGTTGCCGCAAGGATGTACTGATGCCCCTAGGAGGATGGTGGACTAATTGGCCCGATCACGTCCATGCCCCAGGCTGTAAAAGGCCAGGACATCACTGACTGATGCAATTCTTCCGATGGTGAATGTCTGATATCTGCGTGGATTTGGCACTGGTGACATTTCTTGACATATTCTATCGCGTCTTTCGTCATTGCCGGCCAGTAGTAACCCATGTGTCGTACGCGATGATGTAAATTCTTCCCTCCCTGATGAGCACCGCATTCTCCTCGGTGAGCTTCTTTCAGTGTATCACGTGCTTCATCTTAGGCTTAGACACCGCAGCAGTACTCCCTCGTAGGATCGTTTGTAAAGTACGTCATTTGGAGTACGAATGAATTGGCGCGTCTTCTGATTTGTGTGCGCATTTTGGGATCCTCCGGTAGAAATCCGTACTTTAGATAATCGATGAATGATTTTCTCCAATCATCTTCCTTTGTAATTTTGAAGCAACAAATGGGATTGACGCTCAATTCTCCACTGTGCAACGCGGTTGTCGGCAGAATTCTTCTTTCTTCAATTGTTACCTGAAGTGGGCTGCCCCCGGGATTAGCCAAAGCAGCAGCTAAACTAGCAAGTGCATCTGCTCGTACATTCTCCTGTCTTGGTATATGTGAGATACTGCTGTTCCGAAACTGATCGAACATTGACTGCGCTTGGTGGCAATAGGGCGATAACTCGGGTTTGCGGACTTCGTATTCTGTTGTCCGTTGTCCGATGACAAGCCTAGAGTCACCATAGATACGTATTTCCTTGATCTGTATTTCCAGGGCTAATTGTAACCTGATGATAAGAGCCTGGTACTCTACTTCGTTGTTGGTGCATGCCGGGACTATCGTGAATAAATAGGGTAACAAGTCCCCTTGCGGACTGATGAATATAACTCCTGCCCCTGACCCTATCGCTCTGGCCGCACCATCGAAATACATCTCCCAATGGCGTGCTTCATTAATCGCCATAACCTGATCGTCTGGGAGGTCATATTCTATTTCTTCACCACTCTGTACTTGTTGTGCGGCAAGGAAGTCTGCAATTGCTTGTCCTTTGATGGCCCGAGCCGGCATGTATGTTAAGTCGAACTCCGACAAGAGAAGGGCCCACTTGGCCAACCGCCCAGACAACATGGGTCTGTTCATGAGAAACTTGAGAGGATCCGCTTTGGATATCAACGTTATCTGGTGAGAAAGACAGTAATGTCTGAGTTTCTTGACGGTAAAGATTAATGCCAGATAAATCTTTTCGATTGCTGAGTAGTTAAACTCGGCTCCCACTAGTGTGCGGCTCAAGTAATAGAGTGCGCCTTCCTTTCCTTCTTCATTCTTTTGGGCTAAGAGGGCTCCTAGTGAATTTTCGCCGACGGCAATGTAGAAGATTAGTGGCTCTCCTTTGATCGATGCTGTGAGGACTGGAGACTTTTCGAGCAGGTCTTTCAGAGAGTTGAATGCTTTCTGACAAGCATCATCCCACTCAAACTGGACTCATTTCTTGTTAAGACGTGAAAATGGCTGACAACGTCCTGATAAGTTCGAGATGAATCTTCTTAAGTATGCGACCCTGCCTTGGAAACTTTTCAGCTCTTTGAGATTCTTGGGGGTGGCATCTCCCTGATTGCCTTAATCTTTGTCGGGTCGATTTCTATGCCTCGGTGTCTGATAACAAACCCCAAGAACTTGCCAGAGGAAACTCCGAACGCGCATTTCAACAAGTTCATACGGAGGCTTTTCTTTCTCAGTCTTTGAAACACTTGCCGTAGATGTTCTCTATGCTGCTTATGTTCGGCCGACCTCACTACCAGATCGTCTACATAGCATTCGACGTGCTTATGCATCATGTCTTGAAAGATTACTTACATCGCACACTGATATGTTGCCCCTGCATTTTTCAACCCAAACGGCATTACACGATAGCAGTATATGCCCAACGTCGTCCGGAATGCTGTCGATTCTTCATCCTCTGGGGCCATGCGAATCTGATTATACCCCGAGTAACCGTCCATAAAGGACATCACTGCGTAGCCTGTCGTGCTGTCGATCAGTAGTTCCGGGATAGGCAGCGGGAAATCATCTTTAGGGCATGCCTCGTTGAGATTTCAAAAGTCTACGCATACTCGGATTTGACCATTCTTTTTCTTGACTGGCACAATATTTGAAATCCACCGTGAGTACTTAACTTCTCTGATGAACCCAGCTTGGATTAACTTCTCGACCTCTTCTTCAATCTTGGGAACTATATCTGGATGGAATCATCGTTGAGGTTGCTTGACCGCTTTTTTCCCTTTCATGATGCCCAGCTTGTGTATCGCAATTGTTGGACTGAGCCCCCGCATTTCTGAGTACGTCCAAGCGAACACATCCTTGTTCTCTTTCAACAGCTGAATGTATTTCTCCCTCCCCACTTCTGGGACGTTCTTCTTAGGTATGTATTTCTAGGGTCTTCTGGGGTTCCCAAATTTATTTCTTCAAGCTCATCTATCGTGGGCTGTCCCCCGTCTTCTATCTGTGCGGGTGCGGCACTAGGTTGGATGATGTCGGTTGTCTCTTGCGACTGTGCCTCTTCTGTGGGGTTGATTGTCACCATATTGACATGTCTAATCTTCATCCTTGCCCCTAGCCCTTCTCTGCCTTGGTAAGCTTCGGTGTTTTCTTGGCGCTAGCATTCTTCCATTCGAGGCTGATTCTGAGTAATAGAAGCCCATATTCTTCATGATGTTGTGGCTGGCTTCACTGTATCTTTCCTCTTCTATTGGCTGAGGTAAACTGACTGATTTTTTGGCCTCGTCCTTGGACTGCATAGGTTCATCGAGTGCTGAGTAAAATCTGATTTCTTTCTTCGCATTGGCACTTAATGGTACCACAAACTGGCTAGGAGCTCTTGGGAAAGGTTTAACTCTTCCTATTTTCAGGTACTAGCATGTTGAAGCTAGATTTGAGCACACTCATGTGCTGGTTCGATATCATCTCTAAGACGGACTGCCCTGGCTGTCGTAAGTGCTTCGGGATTATATAGAATTTCTTGGTAGTCCCTTGAGGTTCTTTGGCTGACTGACTTGCGGTTTCTTTCTGAGTAATGAACTGAGGCTTGTTTTTCTGTTCAAACTTATTGACTCGAGGTTTTGCCCCTTGCCCTTTCTTTATTACATCGGGCTTCTTCGTGACCTCTCTTTCGTCGACCAAGTCATAGTACCGGGCATCGGCTAAGAATGATTCTGCAATCGTATACGGCTTTGGGTCAGCAGCTACTCTGTACTGAACTCCCTCTCTATTGTATTTGAAGCATTGATGATATGTTGAAGGAATGACACGGTTCTGATGGAGCCATGGCCTCCCTAGCAGAAGATTATACGTCGTTGCTGCGTCGATTACTTGACATGTTACTTTCGTCTTTAGCTCTTCAATTTCTAGCATCACGGTGATCGATCCCAGAGTGCGCTGGCTATCTTGATTAAACCCTTGAATGACCATGGTGCTGGGACGCAGGGCTGACGGTCTGTGGCCCAACCGCTACAGTGTTTTCAATGACATGATGTTTACTGCGGACCCATCGTCAAGCATACATCACTTAACTTCTGTGTCTCTAATCATCCCTGTAACCATCAACGGACGATTGTGGTCTGTTGCTTCAATCATGCGGTCTTCTTCGGAGAATGTGATTACAGAGGGGTGATCTACCTGCATTGCTTGCTGAATTGGTGCATTTCCTTCCCAAAACTTATCTGGATCGTTCATTTCTATTTCAATTTCTGTCATCATCCCTTCTCTGAGTTCACTGTCTAGCAGCGCGTTGATCAACATCTCCCTATATACCTTTGAGAGACACAAGGCGTCGTATATGCTCAAGCGAGCCGGAACCTTTCGCAGGTGTGATACGACATCATATGATACTGGCGCTGCCCCTTACCTTGGCTCTGGCGGACTGGACGTGGCCTCAACAACTTTCTCTTTCAACTTCTGCACCTAGGGCCTCGTTGATGGTATATCCGGGTTTCCGTCTTCTTGCATCGGGTCGACTGGTTCTAGCTGAACGCATTCCTGACATTTGCCTTCCGGATTGGAGGATGACGGCATTGACTTCTTCTTTACCTGCTCGTAATGTCTCTCCCGTTGATGGCTGTTCTGTGAATGATACCATCGCACAATGTAGCTGAGCCTCTATAAGTCGGCTCTTCTCTTAGCTATCCTTCTTTCTCTTCCCTTTCTTCTTGTGGTTGAGGAGTCTTCTTCGATTCTCGAGCCTCTTCCGGCTGCTAACCAAAGTCCAGGGTTCTTCAGGTTCAGGGAACGGGACGTGCAATTGGATGCTTTCGTCTGAGGGGGAGGCTGAAACTACCCCAGATGTTTCCTTCGTTGTCGTTTCTGGTGACTTCATATTGATCACCCCTTAGTTGATCAACCCCTGTATTCTTCCCTTTAGACTAAAACAGTCTTCTGTCTTGTGGCTCAGACACCCATGGTATTTACAATACCGGGGATCATTCACCTTCCCAACTTCGTGTGGCCGAATCGGTTCTGGTAAGCGGATCACATTCTCTTCCACTAGTTATTCCATGATGGGGATCAGATTGGCCATGTCGAAGGTGTACGGGCCGTTGGCTCTTTCTCTCTTGGCTATTGTTATTTTTTGAGAACCGTAAGGCCTCTTGCCTCTGTCTAGGGTAGGCGTTGCTTTCGTCTCTGTCTTGGGATCCACGGCGGGTCGCTTACGATCTATCATACCTTTGCCTTTGTTTATATTGTGCGTTTCTGCAATTCTTACTCCTTCTCTTCTTTGCCTTTCGGGCTTGAAGTTCACCCGTGCTGCGGCTTCTTCTACCAGGTGCGCTTTGGTGGCCAGTTCTCGAAAAGAGTGAAAACTATTCCCCGATAATCCGTATGATATCATTGGGTCCAGGGCTCGCATACACATCTTCATCTGTTCTTTCTCACTAGGCAACTCTTGGCATTGAGCAGCTATCGTCCCCCATCGGTCCATGAACTTTTCCACGGGTTCACCCTGTCTTTGTCTGATCAAGGCCAGGTCTGTTACTGATGTTTCTCTCTCTGTAGAGAAGAATTTCGAGATAAAACTATCTCGCATTTGCTCCCACGATCTCACTGATCCGGCTGGTAGCGACATGTACCATTAAAAAGCTTTCCCTGTCAGCGTCAACCCAAATAGCTGCACACAGTACGGTGGGACGGCCGACCAATTCCCCAACGCTGTGAGGAAGTGAGTAATATGCTCCTTTGGTGAACCTCTACCGTCAAAATTTCCAAAATTCGGACATCTGAAGTTGACCGGAAATGGTATTTCTTCTATCTCCAGTGGGTACGGGACTTGGTATTTATACCCAGTTCCTCTCTCCTTCTCTTTCTCTTATCGCATGAGGCTCGTAATTGTTTACGACAGTTCCTCTCTCGACATTTGTGCAGTCGGGACTGTCATTTGCTCCGCTGGAACTCTCCTGGCCTGGGTAAGCTGTTTGGCATCAGCTGGCCCTTCCGCTGCCCCTTGAGATTCTTCGGCTAATTGGCGCGTAGGTGGTACGAGACTTCTGGTAGCATTCTGAGCTATCAAAGTAATCAATGCTTCCTGAATCATCCTCATTCGTTCATTCGTCTCCCGATTAGCCTGAACTAATCTGTCGATCTGATCTTGGACTGTAGGCAATTCTTCCGCTTCATACGATCCCTCTTCTGCCTCTGCTACTTGAACCATTGCGATCAGCACTGATCGGGCCCTCTGAACCTGCCCCTGTCTTGGGTCGAAAACTGTCACGGGCTTGGGGCTCTTCACATGTGCGGTCTCGGTCGATTTGCGTGTGACACAGGTGGTCTTGGACAATGGTGGAAACTGTTCGACCGTCATCACAGGCACTGAGGACCTGGTTAATGCGACCTGACTGCTGATAGAGATCTTCTGGCCTTGTTTTGGCTGCCATTGTCTTTTGATCATGGGGCGAGCTCTGGCAGCGTTCGCCTTCTTATGTGCGGCTAAGATGGCTGCTTTCTTCTGCTCTTTCTTCTGTCGGTGCGTTTCGACCAACTGCCATCCTGAGTTGCCAATACTTGTTGTGGTTGGGGTGAAGCGAGGGAAACTGAAGCCTCCGGTGGCAAGAAAGCTGTACAAATTGTTCATTGAGCATGCCATTTCTTCTGTCTGTCCTAGTATCTTGCTAATTCTGTTATATCATAAAAATCATTAGAACAGTTCACAAGTGCGGTCGGGAGTATGAGCCCATCGATCGCAGTGTATAAACTGACAAAACAAGCAAGAAGGAGATAAAATACGCGTAGTTGTGGAAGTTTTTGGGTTTGAAAACCTTTTTAAATGTCTATTACCTTAAAGATGAAGGCAAGAACGTTCCCGTTGAGAGTCGCCAGTTTGACGCCCGAGGGGCGCCGAAACATTATGCCTCACGGTGGCTTTCCTACGCGTAGATTCGTGTTTGTAAGTAATTGATCTTAGAGTGTTCCTATATTCAGATATAACCAAATATTTTGGTATAGTTCGATTCCCCAGCAGAGTCGTCAGTTTGTTGGAACTAGAAAAATGCTCGGGCGCAGTTTTCTGGTGTTTTGTTGTTCTGGGGTTTTGAATATAGGAACATTCATAGACAATCACAAACATTCACAAAAGTACACAAGAGAAGAGATATTGCAAGGCGAATTTTATTCCAGAGATCCTGAGATCTTGTACATTCCAGGCCGTGATCTGGCACGAGCCCTTAATTACATTGAATGATCGATGACCCTTGATTAAAAGGCAGAAGACTAGTCAGCGGGGATTATGATCTCAGAGTTCATGGTCGTGGAGACCTGTATTTGTGTAGTCGAAGAGACCTGTGTTTGTATGGTCGCGGAGACCTGTATTTGTTGTGTTTTGTTATGGGCTGATCCATCTTTGTATGAGTCGGATGTCTATGTCCCATGTTTTGACCGGAGATCCGGGCTGAGACTGTCAGGATTTTTAACCGAGGGGTGCGACTCTGGGCCTGCGCTCGTCATTTGTGACGGGTGACCGCGGGAAGACCGATCTGCAGTTGTATGTACCTAAGTAGCTCAACCAGCAGATGCCGTTTGAAATTGACGTGTTGGTTGGTCGTGTAGGAAAGCCAATTAACGTGTTGGTTGGTCGCGTCATGTCATGTGAGCCCCGGTCGAAGAATTGAAGATCAAGACTTAAAGATTACGCTTCATCCATTGCTCAAGCTCATGCTGCAACAAGATCTCAGGTAAGTTGCATATAGATCGACCATAGGAAACCCAAAACATCAAAAGAATGGCGTAAAAACTCACATATCCTATCCCCATTCCTCTCGACCCTTGCACAAGTTGATCAGGCTTGTGAACCTTGCATTGGTGCTAAATATAAATGAAGATATGTCCATATATTGGACCCTTTGCACCAAATCGCTGCATACTTCACATCTTGAAGTGATCCTCTGCTGTGTTGAGAATCTTGGTCCTGCAAGCTCGCTATGTCTAAACAGCGGCCAGGCCTCTCAATCACCTTAGCTATCTTGCTGTGTTAAGAACAGATGGACAACTTGCTGTGAGTTAAGATAATGGACAGCCGACCGATCTTGACTGGTCGGCCATGAGATTGCACATTGTCCAGCAGGCTTAGCCGACCGGTCATGACCGGTCGGCCAGTTAAAATAAAATACTCCAGCAGCCTCTGCCTGATTCAGAATGGTAGCCGATCGGTCAAGACCGGTCGGTCTTCACATTGGTCTTGCTCCAGCAAGCACTGCCGACCGGTCAAGACCGGTCGGCCAGATTTTTCAAGAGGTTCCAGCAAAGGGGTCCGACCGGTCATGACCGGTCGGTCCATGTTGTGTAGTCTCTCCAGCAAGGGAGTCCGACCAGTCATGACCGGTCGGCCAGTCCCATATGTAGCCTTTGTATTTCAAATGCTGACCGGTCCGTCCGGCCGGTCGAGTCCGTGCTCTGACAGGTCGGACGTGTCCGTTTTAGATCCGTTGGGGCTATCATTTGGGGCTCTATAAAGCCAGGTCTTGAGGTCCTTCTTGGTATGCATTCAACACCCATTCAGAGCTGAGAGAGAGAGAGCATTTACTCCCATCCTTCCTCCCTCTTAATTCCCTTGAGTTCATCATTCAAACTTGGCCATTAATGGCTTGTCATTGAGTATTCTAAGCTCAGTTTGAAGTATGAACTCAAGACTTTCATTCATGGCTGACCTACCTTCCGAATATCATTATTAGGTCACTTAAAGCCATTGAATGCTTGAAGATTGGTAGTTCCCTCATTACCATTGCATTGAATAGGCAAGAGGAACTAGACCAACTCTCTCCCAACTACCCGGCATCAACATATCCTCATCATTTGCATCGGTAGCTGATCTTGGGAGCTCAAAAGAGGAGCTGAAGCACGTGGAGCTGAAGCTACTCATCAAAGGCATCGAATCGGGGCTCAATCGTCTAGGTATGTCTAGTATTTGAGAGTCCATCCTTTAAAATCTCTATTCCCTGGATTGGGAAACTCTGGCGGGAGGGTACGTGACCATCCTTGGATTAGGATTGGTGAGAGTTTGAGATCCAAACTCGTCAAGTTCCTGGATTAGGCCATCGGGGGATGGTATACGCGGTCCTAGATCAAAGGATGTCAAGGTTGATGGTTAACCTGATTTAAAACCAAGACTATAGTGAAATCCGGTGGTCTCATAGGTTGAGATCGTGAACCGGGAGTGGAGTAGGGAAACCGAACCACTATAAATCACCTTGCATTTTGAGATTGAATGATTGCTATGTGTTGAATGGTTTAGTCAATCACGAATGCTAACTGTTTGATGAAATGCCTATGATAGTCCTTGCTTACAAACTGCTCATATAAATGTCTTGAATGCTATTGTGATTGTCTTAGTTGATAAGATTGTCTTGTTTAGTTTTTAATTGTAATTGGTTTTAAAAAGTCCTATTCACCCCCCCTCTAGGACATTAGGCATATCTCCAAGTATCTCTATAGGCGGTAAAACCCCAATTTCAATTGGTATCAGAGCGGGTTCCTCCATTCAGGTTTAAAAACCCGGAGTGAGATCCTAAGAGAGCTTGAAAATATGTCTAGAGAGGACTCTTCATCCGTTACTAAACCTCCCTTCTTTGATGGGTCTAACTATCCATATTGGAAAGCCCGAATGCGCATCTTTTAGGAATCTATTGATTCGGACGTTAGGGATATGATTGATATTGGATATAAACCCCCAATGGTCACTATATGTAAGGAAGGTGAACCGGATGTCCTCAAGCCAAAAGAAAAGGCAATGTGGACCGATTATGATAAAGCTCAACATGTCTGTAATGCCAAAGGGCTGAATGCCATCTTTTGTTCAGTATCTAAAGATGAATTTGGCCGGATTCAAAATTGCACAACCAGTAAGCAGGCATGGGACATCCTTGAGGTTACTCATGAAGGAACAAGCATTGTTAAAAACTCAAAACTTCAGCGCCTCTCCACACAATTTGAAAATATTACTATGGAGGAGCATGAAACATTTACTGACTTCTATACCAAGCTGAACAAGATTACAAATGAAATGTGGGGCTTGGGGGATCCCGTTCCGGAGCATAGACTATGTAGGAAAATTCTGAGATCCCTTCCGGACCGGTTCTCTTCCAAAGTCACTACCATCGAAGAATGTAAGGACCTAAATACCATGAAAGTTGAAGAATTACTTGGGTCCCTCCAAACCTATGAGCTAAGTTTCAAAACTCCCTCTAAATCCAAAAGTACAGCCCTGAAATCTTCTCACAAAAAACAAGAATCTGAATGTGGAAGTGAGGAAGATCCAGACTTAGAAGAAATGGCACTCATGGCCAAGAAATTTAAAAAATTCTTCAAAACTAAGGAAAATACTTCTAGAAGGAAACCCTACCAGAAGGGTAAACCTTTTGATTCTAAGAACAACAAAGGAAAATTTGTTAAGTCAAAAGAGCCTCAATGCTACAAGTGTAGAGGATTTGGTCACATTGCATCCGAGTGCACTAATAACAAAGCCAAGAAAAAGGCAATGTCGGCTACATGGGATGAGACTGAAGAATCTGAATCAGAATCAGTCCTATACCAAAGTGAGGAGGAGCAAGGTTCAATCAGAATTTTAATGGCCTCCATCACTGATATTGTGCCTCAAATTGAGCCCATTGCAAAAATCACCGGAGACATTGATGATCATGAATCCTCCAACACAGAAAATGATTCCTTGAGTGATGATGAGAATGAGGAGGAAGGCCTTCAGGAGGTTTACAACCAACTATACATTTAAAATATAAATACCATCAACAAGTTGGGCCAAATGAAGGCTGAAAATGACAAACTGATGAAAAATCTTGACGGATTGAAAATAGAGAATCAAAAGTTGAGTCAAGATTTAGAAGAGCTGAAAAAGAAGAATGATGAGCTTGAACAAGAAAAGAAAAAGATCATAAGTGGTGAATCTCTTGACAAGTTTGCTAGACTTGAGAGAGAACTCAAAGAGGCGAACAATGAAATCAATCGTCTTAAGTGTCAAGTCGTTGACTCTAGAAGACGGTTCGCTCAAGGAGAAGAAAACTTGAAAAAACTCCTCGGTGTTGCAAGATCACCAATGGACAAAAGAGGTTTGGGCTATGATAGTCACACTTCAAAAACCACCTCAGTCCATCCAATTATAAGAAATGGTCATGGTGCATCCGGAAGTAAAACTAGAGCATCTCCTATCTGCCATGCTTGTGGAGACATTGGCCACTTAAAATTTGAGTGCTTGGTATTCAAAAATCCGGTCAGAAACTTGACAGGTAAATTTATACCGACCGGAAAAAATGTCCAAGCTAATTGGAATCCTCCCATGCATTCTTCACCTAAGAGGGGAAACATTCGAAAGAATTATCCTGCTTTTCCTAGGAAGGACAAAAGGATGGATGAACTATTGGAGCAAGTTAAAATGCTGAATTTGAAAACTGCTCTTCTTTTGCGTGAAAAAGAAAAATCTGATTCTCCCAAGAAAACTAGAGAATCTCACCATAAGAACACCCCTTATAAAAAGACAACAACTAAATGAGTTGTTAAGAATAAGTGCTTAGTCATTCATACTATCTTAAAAGCTGGGAATACTCCTAGATGGTACTTGGATAGTGGTTGTTCTAGACACATGACAGGTGATAGATCTCAATTTTGTGCATATGACGAATTTGATGGTGGGTCTGTCACATTTGGTGATGGGAGCATAGCTAAGATCATTGGTAAAGGAACCATCACAGGGCCAGGTTTGCCTGAAATTGAAAATGTATTGTATGTTGATGGCCTTAAACACAACCTACTGAGTATCTCACAGATTTGTGATGAAGAGCACTCAGTAAGCTTCTCCAAAGATATGTGCAAGATCATGAACTCCACAGGAAAATTAGTCATGAAAGGTCTACGCACAGGAGACAATTGCTATATCATTGAAAATCACAACAATTCAAGCTCCTCCACCATGTGTCACGTGGCCGTTCAGGATGAAACGGAATTATGGCACCATCGACTCGGTCATGTACATTATAGAAATCTGTTCAAACTAAGTCAGAAAAATTTGGTGAGAGGTCTACCTAAGATGGGTAAAAGACCAAATACTGTGTGCGCCGCATGCCAAAAAGGTAAACAAATCAAGGTTGCACACAAGAGAACCTCTATCCTGGTAACATCAAAACCGTTTGAAATGCTACACATGGACCTAGTCGGTCCTACCAGAGTACTTAGCCAAGGTGAAAAATGATACTTCCTTGTAGTCATTGATGATTACTCCAGATTCACATGGGTCGCCTTCCTAAGAGAAAAATCTGACACTTTTGAGGAATTCAAAAAACTAGTGAAGCGACTTCAAAATGAGAAATGATACATGGTAGCAAGAATCAGGAGTGATCACGGCGGTGAATTTGAAGATCATCGCTTCAAGGCATTATGCGATGAATTGGGCATTCGTCATGAGTTCTCAGCTCCCAAAACACCTCAACAAAATGGGGTTGCTGAAAGGAAAAACAGAGTGTTGTTGGATATGGCCACAGCTATGCTTAATAATAAGAAACTTGCTCAAAATCTGTGGGCCAAAGCTGTTAACACTGCCTGTTATATTGTTAATCGAGTTTATTTAAGGGCAGGACTAAACAAAACAGCTTATGAACTGTGGTGTGCAAAAACACCGAATGTTAAATACTTTAAGGTCTTTGGTAGTGCATGCTATATTCTGAGAGACCGAGAAAATTTGAATCCAAAAGTGATGAGGGTATCTTCTTGGGATACTCATTGAATAGTAGAGCTTTTCGTGTTTACAACCTTCGAACCTCATCTGTCCAAGAGTCAATCAATGTGACTGTGGACGATAGCTTGGATAAACCTGTGTCTCCATTTGATGAAGAAGAAGATGAGGGCATATGCGAGATAGGTAAATCTGATAAACCACCCTCATCTCCAAATGCCCCCACTGCTCCTGGTGATGTACAAATTGTCAAGGATCACCCCCTCAATCAAATCATTGGGGATCCTAGCATTGGTGTCAAAACCAGGAGGCAATTGGAGGCAGTCAACAGTCACCTGTGTTTCACATCTAAAATTGAACCAAAAAATGCTGATGAAGCTCTAAATGATGAATTCTGGATCCTTGCAATGCAGGAAGAGCTTTAACAATTCATTAGAAATGATGTATGGTATCTGGTCGACAGGCCAGAAAGGAAAAATGTGATTAGAACCAAATGGATTTTCAAAAACAAATCCGATGAATCTGGGAATGTAATACGAAATAAGGCTCGGTTAGTGGCTCAGGGATATTCACAAATAGAAGGCATTGATTTTTATGAAACATTTTCCCCTGTAGCCAGACTCGAGTCTATTAGAATTCTTATGGCTGTTGCTTGTGCTTTAAAGTTCAAACTATTTCAAATGGATGTAAAGAGCGCCTTCTTGAATGGTATTCTTGATGAGGAAGTGTATGTTGAACAACCAAAAGGATTCATTGATCCTAAGTATCCTCACAAGGTTTACCGGTTGAAAAAGGCGCTTTACGGACTCAAGCAAGCACCCCGTACATGGTATGAACGCTTAACTCAGTTTCTTATAGACCATGATTTTGCTAGGGGGAGCGTAGACAAAACTCTATTTATTAGAGAAGCCGAGAATTCTGTATTGATTGCCCAGATTTATGTGGATGACATTGTGTTTGGATCCACATGTGAGAAAATGTCCATCTCCTTTGCTGAATTAATGACATCTGAATTTGAGATGAGTATGGTAGGAGAACTCAACATGTTTCTAGGGCTTCAAGTAAAACAACTTGCATCAGGAATATTCATTACTCAAGCCAAGTATGCTAAAGACCTTGTTAAGAGATTTGGCTTAGACTCTGGTCGTTCCTACACTACACCTATGAGCACCACTGTTAAATTATCAAAAGACCTTGCAGGGAAAAGTGTAGATCAACATCTTTATAGAAGCATGATTGGTAGTCTCCTTTACCTCACTGCTAGTAGACCAGATATTGCTTTTAGTGTTGGTGCGTGTGCTCGATTTCAGGCTGATCCCAAAGAATCTCATCTTACCGCTGTTAAGCGGATCATTCGGTTTGTTGGAAGCACCACCGAATACGGTCTTTGGTCTACAGATATTGCAGGGTACTCAGATGCCGACTGGGCTGGTAACATGGATGATCGTAAATCTACCAGCGGTGGTTGTTTTTATGTTGGAAACTGCCTTGTGGCATGGCTCAGTAAGAAGCAAAACTCTATCTCTTTATCCACAGCCGAAGCAGAATACATTGCTGCTGGTAGTTGTTGTGCCCAGCTATTATGGATGAAACAAACCCTAACCGATTTTGGGATCAAACAAGGCACAATGATGTTATTTTGCAACAATACGAGTGCCATAAATATATCGAAAAATCCTGTTCAGCACTTTCGCACTAAGCACATAGACATTAGGCACCATTTTATTCGAGAATTGGTTGAAGATCAAATCATATCTCTCGAACATGTGCCTACAGAGAATCAGCTAGCTGACATTCTAACAAAACCTTTGGACTCGGTTTGATTTTCGAACCTCCAGAAGTCCATTGGTGTTGGATGTATCTAGTTTAGCTAACAAGTGTCTGTTTTGCAGGAAAAATCTGACGATTTAGCCTCTCTTTCTGATCATTATAGGTATAATCTGAGGATTATTGTCTCATTTCATTTGCTTTCTTCGAATATCCGGGATCATAGTCCCAATTTCTAGCTATTTATTGTCATATCTGGACCTTAGGGGTCCCTCATTTTGGGATTGGTGTACCTTGGTACACCATGACCATTGATGATGTACCCTTGCTAAGGGTACTTGATCTTAGAGGTCTATCCAAAGGACAGACTTTATCCAGCTGATGGTAGAGGATTTTAGTCAAAACCTGTGCAAAAACGGCCAGCCGACGGGTCGGGCATCTATCAAAACCTACCTGGACTCATCCAGTGAAGCCAGCCGACCGGTCATGACCGATCGGGCTGTGAAGAAAAGCCTGCTGGAGTCTGTTTTACATCCCACGACCAGTCATGACCGGTCGTGCGTCACCAAGTCAGCCCAGTCCGTGCGTGAACCGACCGGTGGGGGGGGGGGGGGGGGGGGGGGGGGGGGTATTTAACCTGTTTTGAGCCCATTTTAGGTCAGTTCTTCTCATTTCCTCACCTCCACCTGATGCTCCAGCTTCCCCTCTAGCTCTCCTAGGTAATTTTGAGCTGATTCATTGCTAGATTTGAGGTTCTAACCTCCTCAACGTCACTCCTCTTCAGTTGGTAAGAGATTCCTTCTCTTCACTTTCTATCTTCTTTGGTTCATCTCTTTCCTTCTTCTCTTAGAGTGTTCTAGAGATCCTCTTGCCCCTTCCATGTCATCCCAAGAGAGCGAGGATGAGTTCCCTTTGGGGAGGAGTGATCATTCCAAGGCTAAACCTAAGCCTCCTCCTTGCCCTTTAAAGTCCAAGAAAGCCGCTTCCAAAGGGAAAGGGGCTGCCTCCTCTTCGGTTCCCCCTGCTAAATCTAAATCTTTGGGGACAAAAGTCTCATCCCATTCCACCAATTGGGATGATTTCAAAGATAAGGAGGTCGTCTGTGAAAAATCAGTCAATTTGGGTGACTTGTCTGACTTCGACGTGCGTTCCATGTTGGATGTCATCAATTGGGGCCCCGTACTCCACATGGGGGGCCTGGTCCAATTTGATGTTGTTAGGAAATTCTATGGCATCATGTGTTCATGTCACATCTTCTCCCCCCTCCTTCAATGTCGAGGTTGGTGGCCGGGTTTGCCCGTTTACTTTGAAGTCCATATCCGATTTTGTTGGCGTTCCAAGGGTTGAGGAGCCTTCTTTCGATTTTTCTTCCTTGGGTCCCAAACCCAACCTAGTTATCGCTAAATTTTTGTGTGGTGAGGGGACACCCCAATGGGTGGGTGGTGCACTTTGAGCATCCTCAATGACGTGGGACTTCCGCCTTTTGCATAATCTCTTTTTTCGAAATGTCTATCCGCGGATGAGCAACAAAGCGGATGTCTCCGAAACTATGTTTCGGTTGCTGTATCGGGTTGGTAAAGGTCATTCGCTCTGTCTTCCCACTCGTATCATGAATACCATCCAACAAGTCATCCTGCGCGACGACGGGAACTCCACTAGTCTGCCATTTGGGCATCTCATATGCAAAATGGCTGAGCGTATTGGCATTGTTGGTACCGATAAATTTCACAAACCGGTCATCATCAACCGTACCATCATTGCTAGGATGGAGCTTACCAGAGAAGCTATCCAGCGTCGTCTGCAGGAGCAGCAGCAGGAGCAGGCAGAGCCATCCCAGCTTGAGGCACCTCCTATCGCTACTGGCCCTTCACATTCTTCAGCTCTGTCATTAGATCCATCCCCCGATCCTCGCGACGCTCCAGGTCGATTCAGCACGCCGCCTCGAGCTTTTTCTCGTCGGCACTCTCCTTCCGTGGATCCCTCTACCTACATTGCAGAGCTTCACCAGCTTCGAGCGGATATATTTCAGCGACTTGATAGGCTTGAAGGCCAGATCCTGCAGGGATAGGCCACCATACTGGTGCAGCAGGAGGCTCTAGTCACTCATCAGGCGCAGATAGAGAGACGGATAGAGCGATGGGAGCGTGCGGCTCATGGGGACATTCCTCCCCCTGATCTGGGTGATGGCACGGATTATTAGGCTTATGTCTTGGTCATAGTTACTTTTTGAATGACTAAGGACATTGTTTGGACTTCATGATCTATCTTTTTATGGGATTGTCTGTACTTTTTGTGCGTTATGATACATCTTTACATTGGGCTGCTTGCGCATTTGAGCTCATGCTTTGTGTTCGCCTTAGTGTCTAGATATACATTTGGAGGGGTGGTTGGTTGATTGGGCTATATGCCCTCTGTGCTCTCATGTTTACTTGTATATCTGGCATGTGTTGTTCTTTACATCTCCTCAGGACTTATCTTTCCATATCTCTTTCCTATGAAATGTGATTGACATATTTTCGGCGCTAGCCTTGCAGCTTTCATAGGCATATCTTTTTGCTGGCTAACCCTTGTCAATTACTAACAAAAAGGGGGAGAATCATCCCACCTAGAAGGTCCGATTATATCTTTTTGCAGGACTTTGTAGGTGCAAGCATTGAGGGGGAGATTTTGAAGAAAATCGAGTCTGTACATGTCCTTTTGTAAAGATTATGTTGTATATTTGTATAGACATGTATATGGGTGTATTTTGCTTTCTGTTTAAGGGTCTATCATGATAAGGAGTCATGATTTGTCTAGGTTAGATGTTTTGTCACGCAATTGACAAAGGGGGAGATTGTTAGTACACCTTTCTGTTGTCAATTGACGTGTTGGTTGGTCGCGTCATGTCATGTGAGCCCCGGTCGAAGAATTGAAGATCAAGACTTGAAGTTTATGCTTCATCCATTGCTCAAGCTCATGCTGCAACAAGATCTCAGGTAAGTTGCATATAGATCGACCATAGGAAACCCAAAACATCAAAAGAATGGTGTAAACACTCACATATCCTATCCCCATTCCTCTCGACCCTTGCACAAGTTGATCAAGCTTGTGAACCTTGCATTGGTGCTAAATATAAATGAAGATATGTCCATATATTGGACCCTTTGCACCAAATCGCTGCATACTTCACATCTTAAAGTGATCCTCTGCTGTGTTGAGAATCTTGGTCCTGCAAGCTCGCTATGTCTAAACAGCGGCCAGGCCTCTCAATCACCTCAGCTATCTTGCTGTGTTAAGAATAGATGGACAACTTGCTGTGAGTTAAGATAATGGACAGCCGACCGGTCTTGACTGGTCGGCCATGAGATTGCACATTGTCCAGCAGGCTTAGCCGACCGGTCATGACCGGTCAGCCAGTTAAAATAAAATACTCCAGCAGCCTCTGCCTGATTCAGAATGGTAGCCGATCGGTCAAGACCAGTCGGTCTTCACATTGGTCTTGGTCCAGCAAACACTGTCGACCGGTCAAGACCGGTCGGCCAGATTTTTCAAGAGGTTCCAGCAAAGGGGTCCGACCGGTCATGACCGGTCGGCCCATGTTGTGTAGTCTCTCCAGCAAGGGAGTCCGACCAGTCATGACCGGTCGGCCAGTCCCATATGTAGCCTTTGTATTTCAAATGCTGACCGGTCCGTCCGGCCGGTCGAGTCCGTGCTCTGACAGGTCGGACGTGTCCGTTTTAGATCCGTTGGGGCTATCATTTGGGGCTCTATAAAGCCAGGTCTTGAGGTCCTTCTTGGTATGCATTCAACACCCATTCAGAGCTGAGAGAGAGAGAGCATTTACTCCCATCCTTCCTCCCTCTTAACTCCCTTGAGTTCATCATTCAAACTTGGCCATTAATGGCTTGTCATTGAGTATTCTAAGCTCAGTTTGAAGTATGAACTCAAGACTTTCATTCATGGCTGACCTACCTTCCGAATATCATTATTAGGTCACTTAAAGCCATTGAATGCTTGAAGATTGGTAGTTCCCTCATTACCATTGCATTGAATAGGCAAGAGGAACTAGACCAACTCTCTCCCAACTACCCGGCATCAACATATCCTCATCATTTGCATTGGTAGCTGATCTTGGGAGCTCAAAAGAGGAGCTGAAGCACGTGGAGCTGAAGCTACTCATCAAAGGCATCGAATCGGGGCTCAATCGTCTAGGTATGTCTAGTATTTGAGAGTCCATCCTTTAAAATCTCTATTCCCTGGATTGGGAAACTCCGGCGGGAGGGTACGTGACCATCCTTGGATTAGGATTGGTGAGAGTTTGAGATCCAAACTCGTCAAGTTCCTGGATTGGGCCATCGGCGGATGGTATACGCGGTCCTAGATCAAAGGATGTCAAGGTTGATGGTTAACCTGATTTAAAACCAAGACTATAGTGAAATCCGGTGGTCTCATAGGTTGAGATCGTGAACCGGGAGTGGAGTAGGGAAACCGAACCACTATAAATCACCTTGCATTTTGAGATTGAATGATTGCTATGTGTTGAATGGTTTAGTCAATCATGAATGCTAACTGTTTGATGAAATGCCTATGATAGTCCTTGCTTACAAACTGCTCATATAAATGTCTTGAATGCTATTGTGATTGTCTTAGTTGATAAGATTGTCTTGATTAGTTTTTAATTGTAATTGGTTTTAAAAAGTCCTATTCACCCCCCCTCTAGGACATTACGCATATCTCCAAGTATCTCTATAGGCGGTAAAACCGCAATTTCAGATGCGCTAGGTGAATTTCTTGACGCGCTGAGAGTCAATGCGTCCTGAAATTCACTTTGTAAAACTGTCTGAGTTTCTTGATGCGCTGGGTGAATTTCTGGACGCCCTGGGGGCAGTGCGTCCTGAAATTCACTTTCTAAAAATGACTGAATTTCATGATGCGCTGACCATGGATTTCTTGATGTGCCGACATACTCGTGTTTTACAAAATTGGGTTTTACGAAACGGAGGGCTTGTGGGGCCCGCTTTGCAATGGATGTCTATGTACTGGCTCTATTTCTTCATGATTGAGTAACCCTCCCAAATTTGGAGGGTTCTGATCATGATGAACGGTGGGGTCCACCACTGGCTCAATTTTTCATTTTTAGTCAAGTCTGATGTGTGTTGTGATTTTCGCCGCGATTTTCGATGCACTGGCCCTAAATCTAATCAGGTGATGATTTGGGCACTCGTAATCATTGTTTTGAAGATCCTGACTTTTGAGACCCCAACAGTCTTGTATTCCTGTGATCTTCAATGTGTTCAAAGTGACCATTTTAGCATCAAATTAGTGAAGTCTCTGTCTCGTTCCTTCAATCACAAAACATGAATTAGAATAGTTTATTAAACATTCAAACCATGCATAATGTGTGATGAATTCGGGTTAGATAATGTATAAATTGGAAGCTCAACACCCAAGAGCTTTCAAAAAAGAAACCCCTCCGTTAAAAAACTTTAGATGGCTGGTAAAAGAAAGTACAAAGGCAAAGCCCCTGCAATCGTCGGGCCATCCGAGGCCCCACGATTCGACAACGATGGATCCATTCCTAAAACACTCGTCCTCAGAATCGGGAGTTCATCCCCACACTTCGTTCAGCAGGGCGGACGGCAGAGGTCTTGCAATTGTAGAACCAGATTGTCCACTCTTGAAGAATAAGTGGGAAGTGTCGCTGAATGATTAGGAGGTGTGGACGAATGGTTCGAACATTTCAACTAACAACTTGATGAAATCAAGGCTCTCCTAGCCAACATAGCCCAGCCATCTCCAGTCTATAAAGGTAATGGTGAACCTCAACAATTCCATCAAGCACCTCCGCCACAACACTCTCCTCCAGTTCTGAATCAAGGATGTGTCGAGGAAGACGAAGTTGCCAGTCAGGTAACATGCGCAAGAACCTGATCTGCAGCCAATTTGCTGGCAAGCGACCTACGCCACAAGCTCGAAGAAAAAAGGTCAGCTCGTTTTAGGTCAGGATCAAATGGATGATAACATAAATCCATTAGAAGCCGAGCTGAATTTAGGCCTTGAATATTACATGTTTGTTGGAACTAGAAAAATGAACTCTAGGGGACATTTTTCTCAAATGTGGTGTTTGTTGATATGGGGTCCTAAGTAATAGAAACATTCATAAGTAATCATAAGCATTCCCAAAAGATACACACGAAGAGATATCGCAAGGCGAATTTTATTCCAGAGATTCTAAGATCTTTTACATTCCAGGCCGTGATCTGGCACGGGCCCTTAATTACATCGAATAATCGATGACCCTTGATTAGAAGGCAAAAGACTAGTCAGCAGGGACTATGGTCTTAGAGCTCGTGGTCGTAGAGACCTGTATTTGTTTTGCTAAGTACTGAACCACCTTTGTATTAGTCAAATGTCTATGTCCCATATTTTGGCCGGAGATCCGGGCTGAGACTGTCAGGGTTTATGACTGAGATGGACGACTCTGGGCCCGCGCCTATCAACGTAGGGATAGGTGACCTCGGGCAGTCCATTCTACAGTTGTGTGTACCTGCGCAGTCCAACCGGCAGATACCGTTTTGATGGGTAGGGCATCGACCGTTGTGTTATGGCATTCGAGAGCAATTGATTTATAGAGAATCGAGACTCTTTGGCATGGTTTATCGTGGTAACCATGGCCCTGCTTGTCTAGCTTTTGACACAAATCGGATCATGCCTTTACAGTAAACATAAATGACAGCATATTCACATAGCTCTAGATGTTGACAGCTCCTTTCTGAGAAGTTACTTCGTTCATTATGTTGAATCGGGTCAAGCCTCGAAGACGCTTGACTCTACTCATTTTTAGAGTTCTCGAAACGTTTGTTCGACTGTTCCATTGCGTTCGGAATACTTGAAATACCCAAGATAGACTCAAACGGACTTTGAAAACACTTAAAATTGAGCCCGGTGCACCTGCAAACCCGTTCTGCAATTGACTGATTTTTTGGGTGCGTGAGACTTAATTTACGGGTGCGTGGGGCTCCACGCACCTATCAATTCAATGTCGATTTCATGATGAATTTATAGGTGCATAGGGCTATATTCAGGATGCGTGGGGCCAGTTTTACAAAATTTGATTCTCGCTGAATTTACGGACGTGTGGGGCCGAATTCACGTACGCGTGGGGTACTTTTGGATGCGTGGGGTCCTTTTGGATGTGTGGGGTCCTTTTACAGGTGCGTTACCAAATATACGAGATTCAGACCTGTAGTGGTGTATCTGTGATCGGAAAGGGGATTCTGATGATCGGAAAGGTGTTCCGGCGAGGATTCCGGAGAGGATTTTGGGTTTCCGGCAGCGGCAGCTCTCTCTCTCTCTTTCTTGAGTCTCTCTACTGAGTGGGATGAGGGGGTATTTATAGGTGAAGTCGGTCAATAGGAGGCCGCTACGTGTCACGCACCTGTCAAATGTCCCCAACGCACCTGCTTATTGATGTGCGAATGCCCGAAAACATACTGGATCTTTCGGGTGCGTGGGGCTCAATCACCGGGTGCGTGGGGCTCCATGCACCTGGAACCCGATTTTTGACCATCCATGGATTGTAAGGGCGCGTTGACCAATTTTCAAGGTGCGTTGGGTGTTTGCAAGCCTACGTAAATGACGGATCAACGTGCTGCTTTTTAAGGGTGCATTGGGTGCGTGGGGTGTCCTAATTTTCAGGGTGCGTTGGACACGTAAATGTGGGCTCCACCGATTGGGTTTTGACTTTTGGAGGGTTTGTGGGGCCAATTTCGTCGCGCAAACACTGGCACTGTTCACCATAAGTAGTAATGAAGTTGCAGGTTCACTTCCGGGCAGTTCTGAACACGATGATCGGTGGGGCCCACTAGAGAACTTGGCTAAGTCAAGAAATCCTACATATTTTTGTTTTGCGCACACCGGAAGGTGTTTCTGCGTGATTTCTTCAGAGGTATGTGGCTATTTTGCCTATTTTTAGAGGTCCTCACGGACCCCAACAGATGCCCCTCCGGTGGGTCGTGACGGACGCACGATCGGCTGGTGCGACGCACCGGACTTCCTGGGTCCCACTATAAATAGACGAGATGGCTTATTCTCGTCATTTCACTGTTCCTTGCCAAATATCTCACATCAAGCCCACGCACCCTTTTATTCTCCAACGCACCCAACAATTGTCTCCAACGCATCTTTTTAATCCGTACGCATCCCACTTCAGGGGTGCGTGGGATGCACACGCACCCTGTAATTTGAACTTGGATTTTTGGATATTCCTTTTGGGGTGCGTGGGGTGGAACGCACCTGTAAATTTTAAATTTTGTGGAATTCCTAAATTTTTGGGTGCATGGGGGTCCACGCACCCTTCGTCAAACTTTGAGCGGGTGTTGGTCCTTCACGCACCATGAAATTGGATTCGAGTCGACTTTTAAGGATGCGTTGGGGATCACGCACCCAGCTAATGAACTTGGCCGAGAAACATATTTTTATGGGGTGCGTGGGGTCTTACGCACCTGGAAATATGATCTTGACATCCTTCAAATTTTGGGGTGCGTGGGGACCCCACGCGCCCAGCTTATAGGACTGTAAAATTTGTTTTAAATAATCTTTTGCGAGACTAGACATTTAAAAGTGTATGAGCCCCTTGACCTCTGCCTCGTATTCGTGCACATACGATATTTATCTTGAGGAGGCGTAGGGTCTCACAGACTTTCGAGCTTTCTAGATCGCATTAGTTTTAAAGGTAATACCTATGGTTAACTTAAGTAATGTTTCGAGCGTACCTTAGCATGTCTTCTCGCTTTTCTGACTTCACTCGACTAGCTTCTCCTGCTTTCTCTTTCTCTTTTGTCGGACTGCCGTATCAGGTTTATCAGCCTTGTTTCTTAGCAGACGATGGTCGTAACTCGCGCTTCCCTCCGTGCGGCCCGAGATTGCCTGAGGCGGCTGCTAGGCACTCTGGACCATCCCGAGGCCTGGTCATCCCTCGCTGATCAGTGCGACGAGGTGGCCGAAGCCTTGGCCCAACTGGGCGCGGACCCTCGCCATACTCTTCAAGCCATCTGGAACGTCTCACTGATGGCCTCTATCTCTGACGAATATAAAGAGGCCATTTCTAGCTTCATTGGCGATTCTTCCCTCTTGGAAGAGTTGGCGATTCTCGAGGCAGCGGAGCCTTCTCTGGCCGCTTCTTTCTTGTCCCTGTCGAAGCAATTTAGCTCCCTGAAGAAGGAGAAGAGGGAAAGCAATCGATTTCTAGCTTCGCTTGTCCCTCTAGCGGAGGCCGAGTATCCGGATCGCCGCTTGGACATCTGGAGGATGGTCAGGGAGGCTCTTCAGGAGCATGACAATCTGGTAATCGACGTTTCCATCATAAGGAATTACGCCAACGCCGAGCACCTGAATTTTGATTTCGTGAAACAATGCATTTCCATCCTAGTGGACTTGATCTTCAAGGAAGCCCAGGTCTAGGTGAAGGTCGACGAGTTGAGAGCTCAGGTTCTTCCGCTGGTGCAGGACTGAGATCCTCATTTTCTGACATTAGGGAGCGGTCCCCGCAATTTTGTATCATTTTACATCGACTATTAATTTCTAATTTAAACAGTTGATATAACGATTTAGACATTTGGGATTGTCTTTGAGGCCGATGAATGAATTGATAATTGTATCTTTCTCCCCTGCTGCCCTTCCTCGTTCGTATGTTTTGTGATGATGGTGTTGTGGTTGTAGTTGTTGCTTTATTTCTTTCTCTATTGCTTTGGGTGTGCTCTACCGGTGCTTTGATTGGCGCTTGTGTTTCGTTTATCTGCCGTTTTGTATCCTTTGGGTTTTGTGAATGTTTGATCGACTTTATGCGAACATCTCCCCTTTACTTTGTACCTGAGCTTTTGCATACCGTTTGTAGGTTACAATGGCCAGCGATCCTTCACAGGCCGGTCCTTCGGGTCCACCCCAGACTCCATAAAAGCGTAAGTGCGCCGCCGCCAAGCAGGTTGTCAGACCATTGGCTGAAAATCCACAGTGGTTCCTTCCTCCGGAAATGTTCAACTTTTACGAGCGCATCCTCACACTATCGAAGGACATACAGAAGAAGATCCTTTGTGATAGGATCGTGCCGCCCCCTCCAGACAGGGGCACGCAGGAGCAGTGGGATGCCTGGTATGCTCCTCTCTGGGGTTTCCGAAGTGACGGGATAATGGGTTCCGAAGAGGGCGAGGCGAGTAGGCGAGTCTGTCGATCCCTGCCCAGGCCACCAGGCACGGTCACCCGAAGAGGGCTGGCAAAGGCGCAAAGCAAGTGTACTTGGAGAACCAGGCCAAGTCTAAATCGGACAAAATGAAGGTGGCCTGGTCTAGCGCCAAGCTTGTCACTGCGCCGCTCGTCGTGAGAAACCCCTACACTCGGGAGTACATTCATTACTCGAAGAGTTATCAGCGGCAGCGGTCCATCCTGAGCATTGAACCATCCGATATCTGCAGGAACAACTCCTTCTACAGCGTCGATGCTTGGACATCCGGCCCGGCACCGTTCCTCAGTTGTTCTCTTTCCAAGAACGGGAAGCAGCAGTCAGTCCTGGGCGTGAAGGACATGATCTTCTTGGGGCCGAATCATAACCCCCATCAGCCCTTTCCCAAGCATTACTTCGAGACCCTCCGCCAGCGGTTTCACCATCTGGGGGATACTAAAGTCTGGTTGTTCGAGCCATTCCGAACTCGCGGCCATCTGGTCCTCCACCCGGGCTACGAGGCGTGGGCGAACCGGATCTTAGAACAGCACCGGGCGACCTTACGGGCGGTGGGCTTGTACAAGGCGATCGAAGCGACATCAAGTTACTTTTGCCGAGAGCCCTGGGTATACAAGGGCTTCCTTAACCACTGGTGCTCCATTACCAATTCCTTCCACATGCCATGCGGCGAGATGAACATCTTGCTCTGGGATCTCAACAGGATCGCAGGCCTCCCAATTCGGGGGAGAATCTATGACGAATGGGTCCCAAGCGACGATGAATTGTCGCGAAAGAAGAAAGGCATCAATGAAGGCTTCTTCTCCGAGGCCTGTTATGAGTTGTTTGCAGAATTACCCCAATTTTGGGGCCTCAAAGACAAGCTCCTATTCGAGGACTGGCTGGTCTATTTCAGCCATGGCTTGAAGTAAGTGTTCTGTAATGAATTGTGCCTTACTGCTTAATCACACTTCTTTTCTTTCTGCTAACGCCTCATTTCTTTCCCCTTCAGCTTGGACTACGCGGCCTTCGACGAAGGCCGTGGTGATAAGGCGCTTTTGGAGAAACGGATGAGGGAAAACTTCCGGCGTCCCAACAAGCTCTCCCCCTCCTGCGAGCTGGCCGGCTTCCTGGCATATTGGCTCAGCTATGTGGCGCTTCCGAGCTCCAAGTAGGCAGATAATATCAGGGTGTCTTGTTTTGCCGTCGCAGGGGCCCTGGCAAACGGTCATCGGTACGCGCTGGCTCCGGTGGTCTTATGTTCTATATATCGACCATTCGGCTATGTCATTAGCAACAAGGAGCGCGCTGCCTATGGGATGAACTCCACTTACTGCGGATGGCACTTTTTCTCCGGTTGGCTCGGGGTGTACTTCCCTTGGGTCTACGGCGTGCGGCGCGGAGATTACATCAGAGAGGGGAAGCTCCCACTACACTTCTTTCAGAAGAAGAGGATGATCAGTCATAACCTAAACACCATCGAGGATAGGATCGCAGGGCTCGACGACGTATATTTCTATCACTTCTCTGGTACCCGGAGTGAAGAGTCGGTCCTGTGCACGGATGACGATAGCATTGATTATTACAAGCGTTCCTTCCTGATTGCGATTCGTCCTTCGTCACTGCCACTTCGCGAAGGGTTGGAGTTCTAGAGGGAACCTTATTATCTGAATCGTTTCGTCCGCCAATTCGGGTATGATCAGGGAGTGCCAGCGACCTTAGAACCAGTGACGCGCGAGTAGCGGGCGTATGGTGTTGGGCCTATTCACTGGAAGTGGATGTGGCGGCAACTTCTGCTGACCAGAACCGGCTGTTCCTTCATGATCTCAGAGACGCAGTATTTTGCCGGGGCTACCTTTGGGTGGATGAGGTGGTGGGCCCACCAATATGCGCTGGTGCGGAATAAAATGCTCGTCACCGAGCCCATCTTCGTCACGTCTCCCATCGTTACGCCTACTCCTGCCAACGGGCTCGGCTATGTATCAGAAAATCTTCATCAACCTGCGGTGCCAGGCATGGAAAGATTGCAGACCTCCTTGAATGTAGTGATCGATCATGAAAAGCCAGAGCACACCCTGGTAGGCTGGATCGCCCATGGAGAGAGAAATGTGACAGCGGTAGGGCCAGAGTTCCCGTCTCTCGGGCCTATCGATGAGTTACCTGCCGAGGGCGATGTTCTGAGAGGGGAAAATAAAGGTAATGATGGCGAAGAGGGCGACGATGGTGATGATGTCATGGCCGAGGCAGGGGGTGAGGAAGATGATGCTACCGTTGAGGGTGATGGTGGTAGGGACGGCGATGATGCCATGGGCGAAGCTGGCGGAGGTGATGATGATGCGGGAGGTGGTGAAGACGGAGGCTCTGGTGGTGATGATGGTGATAACGATGGTGATGATGATGATGAGGGTGATGAGGGTGATGAGGGTGTATGGGTTGAGCGCACTGGCCCTCGGGTGAAAACTGCTCCTCGTCTTCTTGTCGTTTGTGGTGGCAAGAAGATAAAGGACTTGTGGAAACTGCGCAGAGCCGAGCGTCTGCGGGAGCAGCTTTCAAAAGAGGCTGGCGACGCTCCTGCCGTCAACACAGGAGAGGCCAGGGAAGAGGGTGAGTTAAGCTCGCAAGCCAACTTGAGCGAAGGGTGCCGCACCCGGGGGAGCAATGAGAGTGAGCCTATTTATGATAGGTCTGTCCCTGAGGAAGACGTGGGGGCGATCTGTATGGACCTGGATGATGAAGCACCTGCTGAGTCCGCCCTTCCCCCTAATCCTTCAGTGGCAGACGCCGAAGCTCCAAGCGCAGTTCCGGAAGTGACCGTCGCCGCCGTGGAAGAGGTCGCGGTTCCTACTATTGAGTTGAGCACGCCCGAACCTGTTGTGGGGGCTCCTCCTTCCGCTGAGCCGTCGTTAACTAAATCTGCTGTTAAAGTTCCGCCCGTCGCCATGTTGTTATCAGCCGAGCCTGCAACTGCAATTCCTCCTGTTGCTCGGCCAGTGCCTGATGCCAATATTCCTGAGGTCGTGGTGATATCCTCCCCAGAATTGCCCGAACCATTGACTGAGGGAGCAACAGAACCGGCCCCAGCGTCACCTGTGCCTACCGCCTCATCCAGCGCCCTTGCCGTTGGCATTTTTGAAGTTGCTGGTATATCACTTGCTTCTACCGTCTTGACTGCTTCCTCTCTGACGATGATTTTCCTGTACTAACATTTACCACTTTCTATGCCAGTAGCTGCTTCTGTTGATGCCTCAGCATCTACGGCGTTGCCAGGGTCATTCGTCTCATCCCTTCGGGGCCTATCGAGGACCAAGGCAAACCTTCTCAAGGGCCTTCTGTCTGACATTGCCAACTCTTTAAGACATGAGGAGGAATGGCCTATCTTAGACGAGGCGTTGCAGGCATTAGGACTTAACGCTGCCTGGCTTGGGATTGACCTGTCCTCCGTAATCGGTCAAGTGACTTAGTTTAAGGAATGGGTGGCCCGAGAACGTGAGGCGAAAAGTCTCCAAGTTGACCCTTCCATTGAGGAAAAGCGTGGTCACTTGTGGTCCCTTCTCCTGAAACTGGAATTACACAAGGCAGGGGTGGCCGTGGTGAAGAAGGACTGGCAGATTGTTGATGATGGGAGCCGAGAGGCCACCGCACGTTTGGCAGAGATAGACAATGAGGTGGTTCGGCTGCAAGCCGAACACTCAATCGTCCACCTTAAATTCTCCAAGCTTAGCGGTTAGAGGGTTCGTTTGCAGTCTTCCCTTGATCAGCAGGAAGTGGAGCGCGACGTCGTGAAAGCCCAAGTTGCGGAGTTGGAGCAGTCTCTCAGGGACATTCCTGACCCTGCTCTAGTTCTAGCTGAAGCCGAGACGGCACGGAAGGCGGTCGAGGAGTCTGCAGCAAACTTGTTAGACCAATGTTTAAAAACTTTAAACAGTTGAGCTGTAATGACCTTCATTCATAATTTTAGAACACATTGTAACAAATACTGTGTCAATATGTATACTACTGCAGTTTTAGGTTCATGTTGTATTGTTAATTTATTTACAAATTTTGAGCTTTGTATGCGAACCGATTGAGTCATTTGGGAAGAGCGTCCCCCTGTTAGGACCCAAACCTGTGCTTGTACGAGCAGGGATGTGATCGAGCCTCTATTAAGGGCTTACCCCCTTTCTTGATGGCCTTGAAGAGCGGGGTGTCATTCCTGACGTATCCTGAGCCTTGACGACTTTCAGATACCTTTGGAAGAAAAGGTAGATAATTAGTACTTCGCTCCAAACCCTATGCGGTATCATTTCTCTTGGTATTTCCTTCATTACATCATCCCTCTAATGGGGCATTTACAAAATATAATGATAGACTTGCGTCAAGTATAATATCTTTTCAAGAATCGACCATTCACCAGCGTACTGATGCCCTGTCTTTTGCAATCTGTCACCCGGTAGGCTCCATTGGAGTACACTTCATCGATAATACACACCGAATCCCATTTCGGATCGAATTTACTCTTTGGGCCTTGCGCCAGTGCCGGACGTTTCATCGGTAGCACCAAGTCACCTCTTTTAAATGACCTACCCCGGACTTGTTTATCGTATGAAGCTGAGATTTGTTTTTGATACATTTCGAGCTTTTGCTGAGCGGCGAGTCTCTTTTCGTCCAGATCGTCCAGCTTGACCATTCTGATTTTAGCATTGTACTCGATCGTCAAGGAGTGTCGGAGCGCGACCCATAGTGACTCCACCTGTATCTCCATCGGGATCACAGCTTCCGTACCGTATACCATTGAGTAGGGTGTAGCTCGAGTGGCTGTGCGGTACGTGGTCCTATATGCCCATAGTGCTTCGGGTAATCGTCTGTCCCAGTCCTTCTTATTCTCTGTCACCATCTTCTTCAGGATTTTCACGATAATCTTGTTGAACGACTCGGCCAACCCATTCGTGGGAGGGTAGTAAGGCGATGAATAGCAATGCTTAATCTTGAACTTTGCGCATAGCCTATCGATAGTGACATTTTTGAAGGGCATCCCGTTGTCGGTAGTGATTCTTTCGGGGATACCATGCCGATATAATATGGAGTGACGGATGAAACTTTCGACATGTCTGTCTTTCACGTTTCTCAAGGCAATAGCTTCAGCCCACTTAGAGAAATAATCGGTCGCAGCAAGAATGTACTGGTGCCCCTGAGAGGATGGCGGATTGATCGGCCCTATCACGTCCATGCCCCAGGCGGCGAAGGGCCAAGATATTACTGAATGATGTAACTCTTCTGATGGTGAGTGTATTATATCTGCATGTATCTGGCATTGATGACACTTCCTGACGTAGTCTATCACATCTTTCGTCATTGTGGGCCAATAATACCCCATGTGTCGGACGCGGTGATGTAAGTTCTTGCCCCCCTGGTGAGCACCGCACTCCCCTCCGTGAGCTTCTTTTAGCGTGGCGTATGCCTCATCCTGGTCCAGGCAGCGTAGCAGCACTCCCTCATACGAGCGCTTGTAAAGGGTGTCACTCTGTATTATAAATGGACCGGCGCGTCTCCTGACCTGAGTGCGCATCTTGGGCTCTTCCGGTAAAAATCTGTATTTCAAGTAGTTGACAAATGGCCTTCTCCAGTCATTTTCTTCTGTAATTTTGAAGCAGCAGATGGGATTCACGCTCGATTCGTCGCTTCGCGACAGGGTAATTGGTAAGATCCTTCTTTCTTCGATTGATACTTGAAGTGGGCTGCCTCCGGGATTAGCCAGAGCAGCGGCCAGGCTGGCCAACGCTTCGGCCTGTATATTCTCTCGCCTTGGTATATGTGAAATGCTACCATTGCGAAACTGGCCGAACAATGATTGGTGGCAGAAGGGCAACAACTCGGGTTTGCGAACCTCATATTCTGTCGTTAGCTGTCTGATGACCAACCTAGAGTCACCGTAGATTTGTATTGCCTTGATACGCATTTCGAGGGCGAGCTGTAGCCAGATAATGAGGGCTTGGTATTCTGCTTCGTTGTTGGTATAGGTTGACACGATCATAAATGAATAGGGCAGCAGATCTTCCTGGGGGCTAATAAATATAACTCCTGCTCCTGCCCCCGTGGGCCTAGAGGCTCCGTCGAAGTACATTTGCCAGAGTCGTGATTCTTCAGTTATCATAACCTGGTCGTCTGGGAGATCGCATTCCATTTCTTCATTGCTTGGAACGGGGTGCGCAGCGAGAAAATCAGCAATCGCTTGTCCTTTAACGGTTCGGGCCGGGACGTAAGTGATATTGAATTCCAAGAGGAGAAGGGCCGATTTTGCTAAGCGTCCAGACAGCATAAGCCGATTCATGAGGAATTTGATCAGGTCAGCCTTGGATATCAACGTTATTTGGTGAGGCAGTAATGTCTGAGTTTCTTCACAGCGAAGATGAGGGCCAGACATATCTTTTCGATCGCTGAGTGGTTAAACTCGGCCCCTACTAACGTGCGGCTCAAATAATACAGTGCATTTTCCTTGCCTTCTTCGTTTTTCTGTGCTAGGAGCGCCCCTAGCGAGTTATCACCCACTGCAATGTATAGAATCAGCGGTTTGCCCTTGATTGGGGCGGCGAGGACTGGCGAATTCCCGAGCATTCCTTTTAATGAATCGAAAGCTTTCTGACAGGCGGCGTCCCATTCAAACTTGACATTTTTCTTGTTGAGTCGGGAGAACTGCTGACAACGACCAGCTAGGTTTGAAATGAATCTTCTCAGATATGCTACGCGGCCCTGGAAGCTCTTCAGCTGCTTTAGGTTCTTCGGAGGCAACATTTCTATGATGGCCTTAATTTTTGCGGGATCGATTTCTATGCCCCTGTGTCTGACCACAAAACCCAAGAATTTGCTAGATGCAACTCCGAACGCGCACTTTAGTGGATTCATACGGAGACTCTTCTTACGCAACCGTTGGAACACTTACCTTAGGTGCTCCCTATGCTGCTCATGATTGGTCGACCTTACGACTAAATCATCTACATAGCATTCAACATGTTTATGCATCATGTCCTGGAATATGACGTGCATTGCGCGCTGGTATGTTGCCCCTGCGTTCTTTAATCCGAAGGGCATTACGCGATAGCAGTAGATGCCGAGGGTTGTGCGGAAAGCCGTGGCTTCTTCGTCTTCTGGGGCCATACGAATTTGATTGTATCCCGAATACCCGTTCATGAAAGACATCACTGCATACCCTGTCGTGCTATCAATCAACAGCTCAGGAATTGGGAGGGAAAAATCGTCCTTAGGGCAGGCTTCATTTAGGTTTCGAAAATCAACACATATTCGGATTTGTCCGCTCTTCTTCTTGACCGGCACGATGTTCGAGATGCACCGGGGGTATTTCAACTCTCGAACGAACCCGGCCTGAATTAGTCTCTTGACTTCTTCCTCAATCTTGGGTATAATGTCGGGATGAAATCGTCGTTGCGGTTGTTTCACTGGCTTCTTTTCCTTCATGATACTTAGCTTGTGCATGGCGATTGTTGGGCTGAGTCCGGGCATTTTTGAATATGTCCAGGCAATGATATCTTTATTCTCCTTTAATAGCTGCAGGTATCTCTCCTTCTCACCTTCCGGGACGTTTCTGCTCAAGTATGTATTCCTAGGTTCTTCGGAGGTGCCCAGGTTTATCTCCTCGAGTTCGTTGATCATCGGTTGTCCACCATCTTCTAGTTGCACGGGTGCGACACTTGGCTGGACTATATCAATAGGCTCCTGCGACTGGGTCTCTTCTGCCGGGCCGATGGTTACCATGTTTACACTTGCCCTAGCCCCTAGGCCCTCTCCATTTCGGTATACTCGCTTATGTTCTTCAAATGGAGCTAGTAACCTCTTTTCTGTGTCTATCCTTTGGCCGGAGAATCCCATATTCTTCATGATCTTTCGGCTGGCTCTGCTATATCTCCTCTTCTATCGGTCGAAGCTGGGCGAGTCCCCTTCCCTCCTCTCTTTCTTTTGATGGTGCTGGTCGGCTTGGCCCTGAGTGAAACTTGATGTCTTTCTGGGTGAAGTTGTTGAACCTCCAATTTATACATTGCATTGCCCATTACAGGACAAGGTTTACATGATTTTCATGGTTTAAAGGCTCACCTAACATATGTTTTGTGATTATAGGGATGAGAGCGGACTTCATTCAATTACGAGCCAAAAGAATGCATTTGAAGCTATCGCATGAAGTCCTAAGATGGACCAAAGAAGGAAGAAGAAAGAGGGAGAAAAGAGGATGAAGAAAAGAAGAAAAGGTTGCAGAAATACAAGGCAGACCGGTCGTCCGACCGGTCAGCCACATCAAAGAAGCAAATGGAAGACAGGCCGACCGGTCTCGACCGATCGGCCATGAAGGCTGACCACATTGCATTAGAGCCCGACCGGTCATGACCGGTCGGCTGTATACACTGGACAAAGCAAAAATGAAGCCCGACCGGTCATGACCAGGTTGGGTAGGCACGCTGGATCATGGACAGGTCTATCCGACCGGTCACGACCGGTCGACTCTGTGTATGGAAAGTCCTTTCTATATTAGGACTCCAAAAATTGCTGCGCAATGCATAGTCTTTCGCAAAATCCGACGCAAGGGAGGTTGCTTGCTATAAAAGGACACCTAGGGGTTCTTCCTAGATCATCAGAGAAGCTAAGGAACGTGAGTTTGGAGAGTGAAGGCGATTGTGGAGCGGCTGCAACTCTCCTAATCGGGTTTTTCTTAGTTTATTCTTTTATTTCAGAGTTTTTAGTTATAGCATGACAATGCTCGGCTAAAACCTCTCAGCTAAGGCTGAGAGGTGAAGCTTGTAGCTAATTCTATGTTGATTTCAGTTTAATTCAAGTAATTTACATTCAAGTTTGGATTTTTGCATGGTTTAGTTCCAAAAAGTGGTAGTTTGAGATGTTTTATCTGAGTTTATGTGCTCCGAACATGAATTCCTTTTAATTCTCTGAGATTATCATGTTTGTTTATCTAAATTTGGATTATAGTAATCCTTGAGCAGGCCATAGTCCAGAGACATGGCTGTTACTCCGCAGGCTATAGTTTTGAGTTTTGTATTGATTGAATGGAACTAAAACTTGGAAGTTCAACTTGAATGTGATGGAATGTGTGTGAATGCCTTATTTTCCAACTAGATGAGAGATAGGACTTCAATTCTAGTTGTGTTCTCTACTTGGATTGACTGAATTGCCATGGGATTGCTACAAGTGGATCCTTGAAAGCCTTAGTACTTTATATCTCTGATTTTTCATTAAGTTTCTGTTTTTAGTAAACACTCAATCGAATCTGATTTCTTTCAAAAACTGAGTTGCTGGAGTGATTTGGGAGCTGTTACTATTTCCCTGTGGATCGACCTCGGTCTTATCGAGTTTTATTACTACATCGCAGCCTTACACTTGAGGCGAGCGAACAAGTTTTTGGCGCCGTTGCCGGGGAAATTAGATAACGGTTTTCAAATAATTCAGTGGCTGTAGAAGTAGAAATAGATAGGCTTCCTGATTTTCTTAGAACTAACTAATTCTTTCTATTTTGTAGGAATTCTTCTTTAGTTCAAGCACATCAGGTGATATCTTTCTAACTTAGTCTTTTTAGTTTTTTAGATTACTCTCAGATTTCAGATTTTTAGGATCTAGTTATAGCCAGTTTCTGGTTAAGTGCTTTATGTCCCGTTGGGAACGTAACCACTCAAATCGTCTCCAATCTGAAGGTGGTTTAGTTGGACCATTGTCAGTTCATAGACGAGTTCGGAATTATCAAGAGCATTGTGAAAGTTTGGGGAGTATGGATCAAACACCTGTAAGGAATCCTCCCCACCTACTCCAACTACAAACGCAAATCAGGAAGGAGTAGGAGAGAATGAGGTACATAATGTTCCTCCAATGAGATCACTACGAGACTACCTACAACCTGCCCGTGCAATTACACCTTCTTGCATAGTTCTACCAGCTAACGGTGGAACCCTTGACATAAAACCGGGTGTAATTCAACTTTTACCTAAATTCCATGGCCTAGACTCTGACCGCCCATACTTACACTTGCAAGAATTCGAAGAAGTGTTGGCCACCTTGCATTATCCCAATGTTTCTGAGGATACAATCAGACTTAAACTTTTTCCCTTCACTTTGAAAGAAAGAGCCAAAGATTAGCTTCACTCTCTTAGACCACATTCGATTGGGTCATGGGTTGAGATGAACCGGAAATTCCTGAAAAAGTTCTTCCCGGCTCATAAAACAAACACTCTTCGAAGGGCCATAATGAATTTCTCAGCTAAAGAGGGTGAGTCTTTTTTTCAATGCTGGGAAAGATTTAAGGATCTCCTACTTGCTTGCCCACATCATGGCTATGAGAGTTGGCGAGTTATAAATTTTTTCAATGATGGATTAAGTTCCAATATGCGCCAATTTGTGGAAATGATGTGCAATGGGGAGTTTATGAGTAAAAATCCAGATGAGGCTTGGAGTTACTTGGATATGTTGGCTGAAAACGCCCAATCTTGGGATACATCGGATAAACCCAATAACTCCAAGCCTACTCAAGAGAAAAGTGGGATCTATATCCTTAAGGAGGAAGACGATGTGAATGCAAGGATAGCCAACCTCATAAGGAAGGTTGAGGCCATGGAACTTAGCAAAAGTGGAGTTCCCAAGTCCAAGGAAGCTGTTGAAACCACATGTGGGATTTGCCTCACCGATTTACACGCTACGCAAGATTGTCCCACAATTCCTGCGTTTCAGGAAGTGCTACATGAAACAGCCAATGCCACATATGGTTACCAACGGCCCTTCAATGGACCGGTAGGTAATACGTATAATGAGAGTTGGAAGAACCACCCGAATTTCAGTTGGAAGAATGCTCCTACGGGCAATCCTACTAACTCCCAAAGAGGGCTACCCATGCAAAATATGGCCCCACCTCAATTCTCATTGGAGGATACCTTGAGAGCGTTTATGCAAGGGCAAGCGCAAATAAATGAATCAAATCAGCAAATGTTCCAAGAGCTTAAAGTCTCGGTTGATGAGATTAAGGGACGCTTGAATGCTAGGGAAGGGACCTTTTCGGCCCAACCTCAGCCCAATCCAAAGCAAGTACATGAAGTAACCATCCCTAATTCTTCCAACCAAAACATGGAGCAAGCTAAATCCATTACCACCCTTAGAAGTGGTAAACAAATTGACAAAACTATTCCGGTGAAGGCCGATGAGCCTAATGTTCCGGTAAATTCTGAGGATGAAGATGGATCTAACTTAGCCCCACAACAACCGGAACGCATTTACAAGCCCATAGCACCATTCCCTTCGAGATTGGTTGCTCCAAAATCTCTCCCAAATTCTCAAGATATTCTAGAGATTTTCAGATAAGTCAAGATCAATATTCCTTTGCTTGATGCCATTAAACAAATTCCCTCTTATGCCAAGTTCCTAAAACACTTATGCACAACAAAACGCAAATATAATGTACAGCAAAAGGCCTTCTTAACTGAGCAAGTGAGTGCCATCCTCACTCAAAAGACCCCCCCAAAATTCAAAGATCCCGGTAGTCCCACCGTCTCATGTATCATTGGAGACTACCGGATTGAACGTGCCTTATTAGATTTGGGGGCGAGTGTGAACTTGATCCCATACTCGGTATATGAGCAATTGGGTCTTGGTGAATTAAAACCCACCAAAACCACGCTGCAACTCGCTGATAGATCTATCCGTGTATCGAGGGGGATAGTTGAGGATGTTCTAGTCCAAGTTGACAAATTCTACTACCCAGTAGATTTTATAGTCTTGGACACACAACCGGTTTTGGATGCTAGCACCCAAATACCGGTAATATTAGGCCGCCCATTCCTTGCCACATCAAACGCAATCATCAATTGCAGGAATGGGGTGATGCAACTTTCTTTTGGAAACATGACACTAGAGGTGAATGTATTTCACTTAGGCAAGAAGCATAGGGATGATGATGATATCCACGAGGTTGATATGATTGATTCAATCGTGGAAGAGGAGTTCGCTTCAAGGCAGAATTTTGATCCTCTAGATGTTCTTAGCTATGATCCCTTTGAGGATTGGGACGACGATGATAGCTCCCATGAGGTAAACATGATAGAATCTATGGATGATGGGGGGTTTTTCCAACATGATCCACCTGAAAGTTTGGGGACATGTTTGACACATTCTAAGGAAGAATCTAGATTTCAATTTATTAAGACCTTGGAAGCGTCAATTTCTGAAAATTCATTCGACAAGTCACCAATTCCTGATTTACACAAATTTGTTGTGCAGGATTTGGAAGGATTGGTGCTTGACTTGCCTACAGAGAGGCCAATTGCTAAAAGAGTAGAGGTTAAGGACCCACTCCAACCTACACGAAATTCTGAAAAGGAGGAAGACAAAAAGGGTCCAAATATGAAAAATTCCTCCGATGAGGTCTCTTATACACTCGAGGAATGCTTAACATATTTTGAGGATTGGGATGATCCCATGATACAGGACATCGTACATGCTTTGAGAGACCTCCCCGGTGCCTAAAAAGTCCCCTTCCACAGCTCACCAAATTGAAAAACCAATTGTGGAAGCACTGGTGAAATCTGATTTTGTGGAGATCATATCGACCTGTGAAAAAGAAATACAAGTCTCCACATCTCTTTGGTTTGTTCAAACCGAAGAACACTTCTGGGATGACCCATACTTGAATAATTTTTGCCCAGACAAGAAGGAAAGGAGACCCATATCTCCTGATTTCCAACCAATGAAATTCTCCTTTCCTAGTACATGTGACAATTTTGTTGAAGAAACCGCTGAAATTTTTCAGCAGGATTTTCAATGGGCTAGACTGGTTAATGTCACTAATGTACTTTCCAAAGCAGGATGGTGGATAGTTCTACTGAAAACTTTGTTACACCACTTGATGATCCTGCTCAACTTTGTCCTTTTGGATGTTATACTGATAATCGATCTCCTAGTCTGATGGGGATCCTCCTTTTCCAAGGGACGGGTTATTTATCTTTATTGCTTTCCGTAGATTAGGTTTCGTTTTATCTAGTTTACTGTCTTAGTAGGATTTAGTTGTTGTAGTTGCAGACTTCCATGATCGCTATCTCAGGTACTATTGTTCTTACTCTCTCATGTTTTACCATTGCTCTCATGTTCATGCTAATTGACTATCTTTTTACATTGAGGACAATGCAAGATCTGGTTGGGGGGTGAGATGAGATTCTTCATCTAGCATATTGCAACATTTCGAGCTTCATATGCACAAAATTTTTTCGAATTTTCTAACATCTCAAAACTCTTTTAGAAAATCTTGTTTCTATACATTTGAGATACTATGAGTATAAGAAGAGGAGATACGAAGTGTGTGATGTTGTAGTTTTGAATTTCTCCCAACGTAATGGTTTTATATGTTAGTTCCCCTATTGTTGTGATTGATAAAAAATTTGAACACCTTTGCACCAAGTTCACATTACACGATTTTCATGAGTGACAGGTTTATGTGATTTGTGGATTAGCTAGACTTTGATTTAAAGGTGTTGAGCAGCCAAGCCGGGGTATTTTGTCCATCCTTGTCCATGGGAAAATAACAGAAGATATGGATTTCTAAAAATCCTATCTAATTTAAGAGAGAAAGGAAAGAAAGGATGATATCGGGAAGGAAGGAAAAATGGTGGAAAATTCCGAAAAGGGCTACCTATTACCAACCGGGGGATGGTCGAACCGTAACCAAAGCCGGAAATGGGACGTAGTGTGAAAGCTGTCGGAAGGACGGTAAGGCAAATTCCTGTCATAGGTTGTTGTTGCTCTGTGCACCTTAAAATCCTTGGTTTACTTAATCTATGAAGAAGATGATCCCAGGAACTCATGAGATGAACTTTCACTATGCACACTAGGTTGAATTTGTTCGAGTTCTTCTATTTATCAATCAATCAGCGGGAATTACATGTAGACACTTCTTATGTTTTGAGAGTCCAAGGTTCAGCTTCTATCACCTAATTTCTCCAAATTTTATACTTGTACATCTTGGAATGGATAGAAACATGGTTTCTGGAAGAGAGTTGGATTTGGAGGTTTGAAATTGTTTTCACGCATGTTTTGCTCGGGACTAGCAAAAAGCTGGTTGGGGGGTGTGTTGAACCTCCAATTTATACATTGCATTGCCCATTACAGGACAAGGTTTGCATGATTTTCATGGTTTAAAGGCCCACCTAACATATGTTTTGTGATTATAGGGATGAGAGCGGACTTCATTCAATTACGAGCCAAAAGAATGCATGACTGGTCGTCCGACCGGTCAGCCACATCAAAGAAGCAAATGGAAGACAGGTCGACCAGTCTTGACCGGTCTGCCATGAAGGCTGACCACATTGCATTGGAGCCCGACCGGTCATGACCGGTCGGCTGTATACACTGGACAAGGAAAAAACGAAGCCCGACCGGTCATGACCGGTCGGGTAGGCACGCTGGATCATGGACAGGTCTATCCGACCGGTCACTACCGGTCGGCTCTGCGTATGAAAAGTCCTTTCTATATTAGGACTCCGAAAATTGCTGCGCAATGCGTAGTCTTTCGCAAAATCCGACGCAAGGGAGGTTGCTTGCTATAAAAGGACACCTAGGGGTTCTTCCTAGATCATCAGAGAAGCTAAGGAACGTGAGTTTGGAGAGTGAAGGCGATTGTGGAGCGGCTGCAACTCTCCTAATCGGGTTTTTCTTAGTTTATGCTTTTATTTCAGAGTTTTTAGTTATAGCATGACAATGCTCGGCTAAAACCTCTCAGCTAAGGCTGAGAGGTGAAGCTTTGTTCGCTTCCCCAAGTGTAGGGTTGCGATGTAGTAATAAACTCGGTAAGACCGAGGTCGATCCAGAGGGATTTATGTAGGATCTCACAAACTCATCCACAAGTGTCTATTGAAATCTACTAATCAGATTTTTATATGAAATTGATGTGAGTAACAGAAGTTTAATTAAATTGAAAGTAACTAATTATAAGAAGGCACTAGGGGTTCAAGGATCCACTTGTAGCAATCCTTGATGTTCAATCCGCTGTGGTTTCTTATTCTCTCAACTAGAATCGATATTCAAATCTATCTAGTCGGATGATAAAGCTGTTAAACCAAACAGTCTGTAATATGTAAGTTCCATGCATCAAATTCACTCAATGTAGGCTGATCTGAGCATGCTCAATTGCATAGGTCATTCCCCTTTTCTATAAGTCCAGTTCACAATCATAACCATCCTCAAGTCCTCTCACAAGACAAGGCTAGATCAGGATTTAAACTGGATTCAAATTACATGCACCGTCATTACATATTCCAGAAAATTAACAAAAATAGAACTTTGGTAGGAAGTCCCTTCATGAAGAGCTTAGTACTAGAGCGCACTCCGATTCCTCGGATCATACAGGTCTAGACCGTTGCAAACGAATTAAGAAACTAAGTAATTCATCCAAACATCCATGAGTCATCACAAGACTAAGAAAAATTACTTAAAAACTTGTATAAACTTCAAACCAGAGTTCATAATCATGAATTCCAAACTGAAAACCACTTAACTACGAATTAAAACATCTTGGATCCACTACAAGCTTCACCTCTTAGCCCTAGCTAAGAGGTTTAGCTGCTCATGGTCCAAGGAAACATGAAACAACTACCAAAAAGCATGAAAACAGCAAAGCAAACCAAAAGGAAGTGTGAAACTCCAATCTCCACTTCCATAATCTCCAACCTCGCTTGAACCCTTCTAGGATACCCTAGGAACAATCCCTAGGTGTCTTTTTATAGTCTGGAGGCTCCACAACTTCGGAAGAATCAAGAAATTGCGTAACACTTACGCAGCGCAGAGAATTTTGGGCTGAAATTAGAAATTTCTAAGTCTTCACGCACAGCCGACCGGTCATGACCGGTCGGTCTCAAGTGGAAAACACTCCAGCAAGTATGCCCGACCGGTCATGACCGGTCGGGCCTATTTATCTTCAGTCCAGCAATGATGTCCGACCGGTCATGACCGGTCGGACGTTTTCACCCTTCCTTCAGCAGCTGTGGCCGACCGGTCAAGACCGGTCGGGCCTATTCATTAGAGTCCCAGCAGCCTTATCCGACCGGTCATGACCGGTCGGACGTGATCCTACACCTCCCAATATGCATGGCTGACCGGTTGCTGACCGGTTTGGCTTCCTTGGCCGACCGGTCATGACCGGTCGGTCAGTCTTTTCTCTTCTTTTTCTTGCTTTCTTTCTTCTGCTTTCTTCTTCCTTTGCTTCCTTCTTCCTTTTCTTCTTTAGTCATCCAATGTTCATTATCAAAATAGTCCCAAGTGAACCCTTTTTGTCTTCAATTGAGTGGAGTTCACTCTCAGTCCTGTAGTCACAAAACATGCATTGGATTAGCCTACAAACCATACAATCCTTGCACAATGAGTGATGAATTGGGGTTAGAATATGCACAATTAAGAGCTCAACAAGCTTGTAGCTAATTCTATGTTGATTTCAGTTTAATTCAAGTAATTTACATTCAAGTTTGGATTTTTGCATGGTTTAGTTCCAAAAAGTGGTAGTTTGAGATGTTTTATCTGAGTTTATGTGCTCCGGACATGAATTCCTTTTAATTCTCTGAGATTATCATGTTTGTTTATCTAAATTCGGATTATAGTAATCCTTGAGCAGGCCATAGTCCAGAGACATGGCTGTTACTCCGCAGGCTATAGTTTTGAGTTTTGTATTGATTGAATGGAACTAGAACTTGGAAGTTCAACTTGAATGTGATGGAATGTGTGTGAATGCCTTATTTTCCAACTAGATGAGAGATAGGACTTCAATTCTAGTTGTGTTCTCTACTTGGATTGACTGAATTGACATGGGATTGCTACAAGTGGATCCTTGAAAGCCTTAGTACTTTATATCTCTGATTTTTCATTAAGTTCCTGTTTTTAGTAAACACTCAATCGAATCTGATTTCTTTCAAAAACTGAGTTGCTGGAGTGATTTGGGAGCTGTTACTATTTCCCTGTGGATCGACCTCGGTCTTACCAAGTTTTATTACTACATCGCAGCCTTACACTTGAGGCGAGCGAACAGATGGCACGATGAATTGGCTCGGAGCTTTTGGAAATGGTTTGGTTCTTCCTATCTTGGGTACCGGTACGTTGAAGCTGGACTTGAGCACGCTCATGTCTTGATATGAGATCAGTTTTAACACAAACTGCCCTGGATGACGCAGATGTTGCGGTATCACATAGAACTTCTTCGTGATTGGCTGAGAGTGACTTTTTAGCGGATGTCGGGATCTCCCCTGGGTGGCAGTTTGAGGCTCACTTCTCTACATGAACTTTTCTATTCGAGTTTTTACCCCTTGCCCCTTCTTCGATACCTCGGTCCTTTTGCTGGTTTCACTGTCGTCGGCCGAGTTGTAGTACTTTGCATCGTCTAAAAATGACTCGGCTGTTGTGTTTGGTTTTGGATCCGCCGCTACCCTGTGTTGGATCCCGTCTCTGCTATATTTAAAACACTGGTGATATGTCAAGGGGATTATGCGATTTTGATGGAGCGAGGGCCTTCCTAGAAGGAGGTTGTATGTTGTCACTACATCGATTACCTGACATGTTACTTTCGTTGTCAGTCCTTCGATCTCTAACATTGCCGTAATTGATCCGAGCGTATGCTGACTGTCTTGATTGAAACCTTGAATCATCATAAAACTCGGGCGTAACGCCGATTGCCTGTAACCTAGCCTCTGCAATGTTTTCAAGGGCATGATATTTATAGCCGACCCATCGTCCAGCATACATTTCTTGATCTCGGTATCCCTGATTATTCCTGTGACCATTAACGGGCGATTGTGGTCTATTGATTCTATCGTGCGGTCTTCTTCTGAGAAAGTGATGGTCGAAGGATGGTTGACAGGCATGACTTGTGACACCGGCATATACCCTTCCCAAAATTTATTTGAATTTTTCATTTCTTCTTCTATCTCTATTATCGTGACCTCCCTGACTTCATTGTCAAGTAAGGCGTTGATTAACATTTCCCTATACACTTTTGAGAGGCATAGAGCATCGTATATGCTCAGGCGGGCGGGAACCTTTCGTAGGTGCGACACAATGTCGTATGCCACTGGCTTAGGGTTTGGCTGACTGGTAGTAGCTTCGACGACCTTTTCTTTTGACTTTTGCATGCGAGGTCTTTCCTGTAATCTGTCAGGGGTACCGTCTTCTGGCATCGGGTTGTCTGGTCTTGGGAGAGTACGGTCAGGCATTTGCTTTCCTGACCGTAAGATGACTGCGTTAACTTCCCTCTCCGCTACTTGTGGGGTTTCTTCAGGTGATGCTTGTTCGGCGAACAACACCATTCCACACCGGGCCATGCTTGTCATGAGTCGTTCCTACCCCTGCGACCTCTCTCCTCTGCCTCTTTCTCTGTTCTTCTTTCGCTTCACGAGTCTTTGTCTGTTCTCAAGTCTTTTCTTGCTACTGACTGGAGTCCATGGTTCCTTAGGCTTAGGGAACGAGGTTGATCGGCTGGTTTCACCTTTTATCGGGACTGTTGAAATTGCCCCGACTGCCTCCTTCACTGTCTCAGGTACCTTCATGCTGATGACCCCTTGATTGATCAATCACTGTATTCTTCCCTTTAAGGAGAAGCAATCTTCTGTCTGATGGCTGATGCACCGGTGATATTTGCAGTATTTAGGGTCGTTCGTTCGTCCGACCTCGTGCAGACGAATTGGCTCTGGTAGGCGTATCAAGCCCTCTTCGATCAACTGTTCCATGATCGGAACCAAATTGGCCATGTCGAATGTGTATGGGCCGTTCGCCTTCTCTCTTTCGGTTATAGATACACGTTTAGGTACATAGGGCTTTTTACTCTTATCCTGTATATCCGCCACCTTCATCTCTGTCCCATGATTGGTAGCGGGACGCTTTCGGTCTTTCTGGTCCCTGCTTCTGTCGACTTGGTGAGTCTCCACCACTCTTTCTGCCTCTCTTTTCTGTCTCTCGGGCCTGAATCTTACTCGAGATGCTGCTTCCTCTACCAAGTGTGCTTTCGTTGCTAGTTCGCGAAAGGAGTTGAAGGTATTGCCTGATAAGCCATACGAGATCATCGGGTCTAGGGCCCTTAGACACATCTTCATCTGCTCGCCTTCGCTGGGTAATTCTCGACATTGAGCTGCTGTGGTTCCCCATCGGTCGATGAACTTCTCAACTGGCTCACCATTTCTCTGTCTGACCATTGCAAGATCCGTTAATGAGATCTCTCTCACTGTTGCAAAGAATTTTGAGATGAAGGCATCTTGCATCTGCTCCCATGTTCTCACAGAGCCGGCTGGTAGTGACATGTACCATTGGAAGGCTTTCCCTGTTAGGGTAGATCCAAATAGCCACATGCAATACTGCGGCACTGCAGACCAGTTTCCCAATGTGGTCAAGAAGTGGGTGATGTGCTCCTCTGGCGACCCTCTGTCGTCGAACTTTCCGAAGTCCGGGCATCTAAAGTTGGTCGGGAATGGTACCTCCTCTACTTCTGGCGGGTATGGGACCCGATATTTGTAGCTACCTTTCCTCTCTTTTTCCTTTTCCTGCTGCATCATATGGGCTATTGTTTGGGATAACTTTTCTCGTGATACGTGAGATGTGGAAAGCGGCGCGCGTCCTACTAGCATGACTCTGGGTTGGATGGGTGGCTCTGGATCAGCCGGACCTTCTGCTACACCTTGAGATTCCTCCGCCGACTGACGGGTGGGTGGCGCGGCACTTCTGGTGGCATTCTGCGCTATCAGAGTGGTCAAGGCCTCCTGGATAGCCTTCATTCACTCATTTGTCTCGCGGTTAGCCTCCACCAACCTGTCGATCTGATCTTGTAACGGAGGTAACTCTTCTGTCTCATAAGGTTCTTCCTCTGCCTCTGCGGCCACTTGGACCATTACTACTTGCGCCAACTGGATTTTTTGAACCGGTCTTTGTCTTGGTACAAGGGTCGTCGCGGGCTTGGGCTTTTCATTCACGAGCCCAGCAGTCCTTTGCGGGGTACGAGAGGTTTTGGGCAACGGCGGGAACTGCTCAACCGTCATTGCGGGCTCAGCCGACGCAACCCTCCTGCCGATAAGGGTCTTCTGCCCCTACTTTGGCTGCCACTATTTTCGGATCATGGGGCGAGGTTTTGTAAGATTTGCCTCCCTGTATGCTGCTAAGATGATAGCTTTCTTCTGTTCCTTCTTCTGCCTTCGAGTCTCAATCGTCTGCCACTCTGATTTCGGATTTACGGCTGTGGTGAAGCGGGGGAAGCTGAAGCCTCCGGTGACAAGGAAGGTGCATGAGCTGGTCATCGGGCCTGCCATTTCTTTTGTCTCTCCTGTTATCTTGCTAATTCTGTAGTGGCAGAAAATCATTAGAACAGTTCATAAACGCGGCCGGGAACGTGAATCCATCGATCACGGTACATAACTTATTACGAATAGGCAAGGAGAAGACAAACATGCGTGGTTGCGGGAGTTTGTGGTTTCTTAAAGCCTTTGATTTATCGTATACTGCCTTAAAGATGAAGGGAGGAACGTTCCCGTTGAGAGTCGCCAGTTTGGCGCCTAAGGGCGCCGAAACATTATGTCTTGCGATAGCTTTCCTATGCATACATTCGTGTCTGCAAATGATTGATCTTAAAGCATTTCTATACTCAGAGCTAACCAGAGATTCTGGTCTGGGTTCGGTCCCCAGCAGAGTCGCCAGTTTGTTGGAACTAGAAAAATGAACTCCAGGGGACATTTTCCTGAAATGTGGTGTTTGTTGATCTGGGGTCCTGAGTAATAGAAGCATTCATAAGTAATTACAAGCATTCCCAAAAGATACACACGAAGAGATATCGCAAGGCGAATTTTATTCCAGAGATTCTGAGATCTTTTACATTCTAGGACGTGATCTGGCACGGGCCCTTAATTACATCGAATGATCGATGACCCTTGATTAGAAGGCAAAAGACTAGTCAGCAGGGACTATGGTCTTAGAGCTTGTGGTCGTAGAGACCTGTATTTGTTTTGCTAAGTACTGAACCACCTTTGTATTAGTCAGATGTCTATGTCCCATATTTTGGCCGGAGATCCGGGCTGAGACTGTCAGGGTTTATGATTGAGATGGACGACTCTGGGCCTGCGCCTGTCAACGTAGGGACAGGTGACCTCGGGCAGTCCATTCTACAGTTGTGTGTACCTGCGCAGTCCAACCGGCGGATACCGTTTTGATGGGTAGGGCATCGACCATTGTGTTGTGGCAGTCGAGAGCAATTGATTTGTAGAGAATCAAGACTCTTTGGCATGGTTTAGCGTGGTAACCATGGCCCTACTTGTCTAGCTTTTGAGACAAATCGGATCATGCCTTTACAATAAACATAAATGACAGCATATTCACATAGCTCTGGATGTTGACAGCTCCTTTCCGGGAAGTTACTTCGTTCATTATGTCGAATCGGGTCAAGCCTCGAAGACGCTCGGCTCTACTCATTTTTAGAGTTCTCGAAACGTTTGTTCGACTATTCCATTGCGTCCGGAATACTTGAAATACCCAAGACAAGCTCAAACGGACTTTGAAAACACTTAAAATTGAGCCTGGTGCACCTGCAAACACGTTCTGCAATTGGTTAATTTTTTAGGTGCGTGAGACTTAATTTACGGGTGCGTGGGGCTCCACGCACCTATCAATTCAATGTCAATTTCATGATGAATTTAGGGGTGCGTGGGGCTATATTCAGGATGCGTGGGGCCAGTTTTACAAAATTTGATTCTCGCTGAATTTACGGATGCGTGGGGCCGAATTAATGGACGCGTGGGGTACTTTTGGATGCGTGGGGTCCTTTTACAGGTGCGTTACCAAATATACGAGATTCAGACCTGTAGTGGTGTATCTGTGATCGGAAAGGTGTTCCGGCGAGGATTCCAGCGAGGATTTTGGGTTTCCGGCAGCGGCAGCTCTCTCTCTCTTTCGTGAGTCTCTCTACTGAGTGGGATGAGGGGGTATTTATAGGTGAACTCGGTCAATAGGAGGCCGCTACGTGTCACGCACCTGTCAAATGTCCCCAACGCACCTGCTTATTGATGTGCGAATGCCCGAAAACATACTGGATCTTTCGGGTGCGTTGGGCTCAATCGCTGGGTGCGTGGGGCTCCACGCACCTAGAACCCGATTTTTTACCATCCATGGATTGTAAGGGCGCGTTGACCAATTTTCAAGGTGCGTTGGGTGTTTGCAAGCCTACGTAAATGACGGATCAACGTGCTGCTTTTTAAGGGTGAGTTGGGTGCATGGGGTGTCCTAATTTTCAGGGTGCGTTGGACACATAAATGTGGGCTCCACCGATTGGGTTTTGACTTTCGGAGGGTTTGTGGGGCCAGTTTCGTCGCGCAAACACTGGCACTGTTCATCATAAGTAGTAATGAAGTTGCGGGTTCACTTCCGAGCAGTTCCGAACACGATGATCGGTGGGGCCCACTAGAGAACTTGGCTAAGTCAAGAAATCCTACATATTTCTGTTTTGCGCACACCGGAAGGTGTTTCTGCGTGATTTCTTCAGAGGTATGTAGCTATTTTGCTTATTTTTAGAGGTCCTCACTATTTGGGACCCCAACAATGTTCTAACCCCTTTTTCATCATCACATTATGCATTGTTTTCATGTTTAAAGACTTATCTAATACATGTTTTTGTGATTGTAGGAATGAGAGAGAGACTTCACCAATATGATGGTAAAAGAGTCACTTTGTATGTGTTCGCTCGCCTCAAGTGTAAGGTCGCGATGTAGTAATAAATCTCGGTAAGACCGAGGTCGATCCATAAGGAAAGAGGTAAACAATTTCAACTACTCTAATAACTAAAATTTAAGAAGTTTAGAAAAATAGGTTTTCACATAAAATAGGAAAATCTGAAAACAAGAAGAACTAGAGCATCAAGGATCCACTTGTAGTAGTTCAATACCAATCCATTCATCCAAGCACAACATAATTAGAATCAAAGTCTTAACTTTCATCTAATTGGAGGATATAACATTCAAGCACAAACAGTCCCACTTAAATCTGGAAATCAGATTTCTAGTTCTAATGAAGCACATAGAACTTGAACTTGTAGCCTTCGGAGTAACAGCCATGCCAAGAGATTATGGCATGCTCAAGGGTTACCACAATTCGAATTCAAACCCCAATCATGGTAATTTCAGAGAATTGCAAGGAACTCATGTCCGGAGTACACACACTCTCACAAAACTTCTAAAAAACCAAACTTTATTCAAACTAGAACTTAAAAATTCAAAATTAAAGTAAAGGGTACTTGAAGAAACGAATTAAAGCATTGAAACAAACTACAAACTTCACCTCTTAACTCTAGCTAAGAAGTTAGCTAGAAGAAGGTATTAAAAATTAGAAACTAGAGCTAGAAGAAGAAGAAAACTAGTTGTAGGAGGCTAGGAAGCCTCCTAGGTCTTGATTTCTTTGCTCCCCACATTGCTAGATGGGTTAGGAAGAGGTTGTAGGTGTCCTTTTATAGCTTAAAGGCGTCACCGACTTGGAAGAAACACGGAACTACGGAGTCTTCCCGCACTTAGGAAATCCAAAAATCATAATTTAGAAGGTTGCGCTCGCTGTCTATATGTGGCCGACTGGTCTTTACCTGTCTTTTGTCAGTCCAGGGAGCTGATTACTTGTTGGCCGACCGGTCTTGACCGGTCGGGCCTTCTTGGCCGACCGGTCTTAACCGGTCGAGCCTTCTTCTTTTGACATTTTCCTTCTTTCTTTCTTCTTCTCTCTCCTCTCCTTGCTTTCCTCTTTCTTTGATCCACCTTGGCCTTCATCTAAAGCTCCTAAATATGCTCTTTTAGGTCACCAATTGGATGAAGTCACTATCATTCCTACAATCACAAAATATGTATTAGATGGGCCTTTTAAACATGTAAACCATGCATATAATGTGATGTAATGGGTTGGCAAATGTATAAATTGGAGGTTCAACAGTATGCATTGAAGATCAATAGAACAAGTGTCAAAAGGTGGAGGAAAGAAGAAGAAAGAGAAGAGAAGAGAAAAAGAAGAAAATATGGAAAAATATTCCCAAGACTTGTCCCAAGACCGGTCTCAAACAGGTCTCCAGACAGGTCTACATTAGTCCAGAAATACAAATCTTGCTGGACTATTTTTGTGTTTCTCAGACCGGTCGCCAGACAGATCTAAGGTGCTTCAGAAACTCTGATTTTCAATTCCGAATTTTCAAATTGTGGAAGGACTCCGCTGATTCCCGAAGTTTCCAAATCGGTGCGGGATTTCTCTTATAAAAGGCCACCTTCACTCTCTTCCTAAGGCATCTAGCAACGTGGGGAGCAAAGAGATCAAGACCTAGGAGGCTTCCTAGCTTTCTATAACTAGTTTTCTTCTTCTTCTTGTTCTAGTTCTAGTTCTAGTTTGTTTTTATGATTTTCATTAGTTAACCTCTTAGCTAGAGCTAAGAGATGAATCTTATAGTTTTCTTAGATGGTTTAATTCATTTTTAAGGTTTCAAGTTTGAATTTAATGTTGAACAATGATTTGCTTAAGTTTGAATGAAGTAGAAGTTAATTTTTCTTAATCTTATGATGACTCATGGATGTTTGGAAGAATTATGCTTTACTACTTAGTTGTTTTGCAAAGATCTAGACCTGTACGCTCCGAGGAATCAGATTCAAGACACTCTAGACTTGGATCTTCATGTGGGAACTTCAAACTAAATTTCTATCTTTTCTAAAAATTCTGAAATATGTGTTGGTTGTTTATGTGAATTGAATCAATTTCAAACCATGATATTAGTTAAGCTTTGTGACAGGGTTTGATGTTTATCATAATTGTGATCTTAATCTATTGGAACTAGGATTGACCTATGCAATTGAGTGTGCTCAAGTCCTAACTTAAATTGAGGGAATCATGTTGATGAATAGCACATGTGACAGATTTTTTTGATAAGATAACCGTTCTATAATTTGGCTAAATAGGATTTGATTTCGATTCTAGTTGAGTAATTGAGAAACCTATGTGAATTATACATCAAGGAGAGCTATAAGTGGATCCTTGATGCTCTAGTTATTCCTTATTCTCAGATTTTTCCTGTTTGATGTTTAAAACCAATTTCATAAACCCCTCTTAAAATTCTAGTTATTAGGATAGTTTGAATTGTTTACTTCCTTCCCTGTGGATCGACCTCGATCTTACCGAGATTATTACTACATCGCAACCCTACACTTGGGGAAGCGAACAAGTTTTTGGCACCGTTGCCAGGGATCGAGGTTAAACGGTTCTAATTGTTCTAGTAGCTATAGAGTAGTCTTAGTTAGGTAGGATTTTCAGTTTTTTTAGAAGTTTTCTGATTTTTTCTAGATTTCTAACAATTTTCTGTTTTTGTGTTTTGTAGGAACATAGTTGCTTGCATAGACTCACCTTATTGGGTAACATCTCCCCATCTCCCTTCTTTTTATTTATTTCTTTTCTTTGATTGGGATAGTTTTCAATTTCTTTTAAATCTCATTATGGTTGAATGGATGGGTGGTGCTTATGCATACCTTTTGGAAGATGAGATGTCGGACCATGGAATCCAAACTCATTATGATTGGAACCATTATAATCATGATTATTTTTCTAAGACTCAATCTACTTCTAATACTCCCCCAAGTAAGATATTGCGAGATTACCGGAATAAGTACAATGTGCATAACTTTTCACCGGGTAAGATAATGGGAGAGTATTGGAAAGAGATGAATAATGTTCCACTGGTTAGGACAATGCATGATCACTTGTATGGCTACACATATCACTAACCATCTCATAGCCCAACATATGACATACATAATCCAAATTGGTGGGAGCAACAAAATTTCAATTTGGGAGATGAGCTAATCATGAATTCTAACAATTATCTTGAAGAGTATCTATCTCATAAGCCTCGACCGACACAAACTCTTGAAGAAACACTGCGAGAGTTTATGAAAATAACTGAGCAATGCTTACAAAACCTCTCGCAAACCTCTCAAAATCCTGAAACCGACATTGGGAATACCGAATTAATCCCCAACATTGAGGAGAATGAGGCTATCCAAGCCCAACCCTCTTCCGATTTAATGACTAAACTTTTAAAGGATGTCGATCTCAGTGAGTCTAATATTACCATAGATTATGGTGAATCAACAATCTCTTTTAGATATTCCGATTTGAATGATGAAGAGATTTCAAGTGACGGTTGATGAACCCGAGGAATCTACAAAATCTTGAAGTGATAGTATGATTAACTACAATAAGGGTTCGAAGGATGATTGTGACCATGATTTCTTCTTCTAAAGGGCCGAATATTTATGAGTCGTCGGAAGTCGATCTTTTTTAGTCCTTCCACCAACAACAAATGCCAAATTCTATTGTGGAAGAACTCCCTTAGGTTGAAAATTCTATTTCTTTAGATGTGTTGAACCTCCAATTTATACATTTTCCAACCCATTACATCCAATTATATGCATGGTTTGCATGCTTAAAAGACCCATTTAATAAATGTTTTGTTGATGTAGGAATGAGAGAGAGACTTCACCTAATTGTGGCTAAAAGACCTATTTTAAAGCCCTTGGATGAAGACCCAAGGTGGGCCAAAGAAGAAGAAGAAGAAGAAGAGAAGAGAGAGAGAGAGAGAGAGAGAAAAGATGAAAAATTAGAGCCATGACCGGTCAAGACCGGTCGGTCAACAATGGAGCCCCCTGTATAGGTTGCTGGACCAAGGACCAGTCAGGTTCGACTGGTTAAGATCGGTCAGCCAACAGGTCGGTCCACCTCTTGTGCTCTCTGAACTCCTCCTGGACAGGTTCGACCGGTTAAGATCGGTTGGCCAACAGGTCGGCAGTGTATTTCTGCTGATTTTCAGCAGCTTCTTCAGCAAGCTCCGAAAATCCATGCGCTGCGTGTAAGTACTAAATCTAGATTCGAATTATGGTTTTTATGTTGAATTGAGATTCATTCAAATTTGAATAAAGTTTTACTTCTAGCTCTACTTTGATCTAGTGATGACTTTGGGCTCATTAAATGTTTGGAAAGCTAAAATTAATTTACTTACACATTTTGTAAGAGATTAATTTGTAAAATTTACTAATCTACCGTAGACTATGGGCATAGTAGATGCTTTGGATTTCCTGCGATCAGTAACTTGGTTCTTAATGAGAGAACTAATTCAATCAAAGTTCTAATTTATGTTGGATGTTTGAATTATGTTTCAACCACTCCATTATCTGATTAGATAAGATAGGACTCCAATTCCAGTTGTGTTATTGATTGAATCTGAGTGAATTAAGCATTATGAAGGACTATGAGTGGATCCTTAACCCTCTAGTGTTTTTCTTTTATTGTTAAACCTTTCAAATTTTCTATTTTCATCACCATTCTACTTAATTTTGAATTTTAGATTTGATTTTAGTTTTAGTTCTTAATGTAATTCTAGTTCTAGATTGTTTTAGGAGAATACCGTACACGTATAAGTCCCTGAGGATCGACCTCAGATTCACCGAGTTTATTACTACATCGCAACCTTACACTTGGGGTTGTGAACACCCATCTAAGGTTAGATAGATTGTAATAGTCTCATTTAAACACCGACACCGAAATTCTGACAACATCTCCCCATATTTCTCCAGATAAGTTGATCTTTCATTTCATTCTCATGCTAATTATTTAAGTAATGTGAAGATATTTGACATGAGAAATAAAAAGGAAGAAACATATCTAGAGAGAATTGGAGAGATGAAGCGTAGAACAAGCATGGGCATTTAAATATGTTATATGAAAGCATACTATCTATCTAATCTTGAATTGTAAAAAAAAGTGACGATTTAAGTGATTTCTATGCCACAAAAAACACATCATTTCTATGCCTGGCCATATAGAAATCTTCAAATAGCAAACTAATTGTCTAATTCACAAAAGTAAACCAATGTAATCAATAAGTAATGTAATCCATAAGCAATAGAATGTGTTTAAAATAAAATAAAAAATTCAAAATCTGCATAAATAGAATTCAAATAATTAACCTAGTATTATCTACTACATACTAGTAACATACAAGCAATATTGGGGAACCATACCATAGGTTACAAGAATAACATGTCTCCCTAACAGATAAATCCTCCAGGGTATATATATATATATATATATATATATATATATATATATATATATATATATATATATATATATGTTATAAGTTGTGTATTTTCATTCATCAATCACAAGTGCCATTGGCATTTATCATCTGTTGAGCTCTGAATTGTGCATAATCTAACCCCAATTCATCACACATTATGCATGACTTTTATGTTTAAAGACTTATCTAATGCATGCTTTTGTAATTGTAGGAGTGAGAAAGAGACTTTACCAAATTGATGATAAAAGACCTTCATAATACTTGTTGAAGATCAAAGGAAGAAAGACCAAGAATGGAAGAAAGAATCCATGGAATATAGAATTAAAAGATAAAGAAAAACATTGAAGAAATCATGTTAAAAGACCTAGTAAGGCAAAAAAAACTAAAGTGCAGAGCTGCAGGGCTAGAAAAGTAATATACAGAAAGTTACAGTTTTGAAGATTGATCCAGCGATTGATCGCCTAGCCTGATCGATTGATCGACAAAGCCTATAGATCAATCGACAGAATGTTAATTTTGGTAGATTTGTTACTGGACTAAAGTGTGGATTTGCGATTGATCGCCAACCCAGCTACGATTGATCACTCAGCCATAGAATTGCTGAAATTGTTGTTGAACAGAAAAGCAGATTTGCGATTGATCACCTAGCCACTTGCAATCAATCACCCGAGCCATAAAAATTTCAGATTTTTTAAGATTTGTTGTTGGAACTTTATAGACACTTTTTGGACCTAGCGATCAATCGCCCGACCACTTATGATTGATCGCTTGACCGCCCAGACGTCCAGATTGTAGTTTTACAGTTGGCCCAAAAAGTCGATTGATCGCTCAGCCCAACCGATCAATCGCCCACACCTAAAAATAGAAATTTTTAAGTCTGGATTTCGATTTTCTCTGTGCAGTGCGTAACTTGTACGCGGATTCTCGAAGGTTCTTGGTCGGTGGGTGATTTGGGCTATAAAAAGACACCTCCTCTTCATTCCCAGGGCATGTTAGGATGTGGGGAAGATCAAGGAAGCTTTGTAGAAGGATTTATTTCTAGTTTTCCTTTAATTTCTAGTTGTTTTCATGTTTTTTAGGCTTTTAGTTCAAGGATGTTAGAGATGAACTAAAACATCTGAGCTAGGGCTAAAAGGTGAAGCTTTTGATTCGTTTTTAATGGATTGATGCAATCTAGATTTTCTTTTTATGATTTGATTGATGAATTTGGTTTGATGAGAATTTGAATAAAGAACTAGTTTAGTTTTGCTTTAATCTCTTGATGACTCTGGGCTCATATGTTTCTTAGTGAATCTAAATCTAGTAGCTTACCTTTTAGCATTATTTATACTTATGTAGTTCATTGATCTATCATCGACTCCAGGCATGATAGACACTTTGATTGCCTTGTGTACAATGACATAATATTAATGTGGGAATTAATTCAAACTAAAGTTCTAATCTTTTATGATAATCTGAGATATATATTTGCTAATTAATTTTGATTTAATTAGAGTTCTAATCATTGGTCGTAGTCAAGTCTAGTGATAGGATTTGGTGAAAATTATGGTTGTGAATCTTAACTAGATTGGAAAGAGGCTTGGCCTATATAATTGAGTGTGCCCAAAGCCTGAGCATTATTGCATGGGGGAATCAAATCAATGAACAAGCAACTATTTTAGATAAGTGTTGATTGAACCGCTCTATATTCCGATCGGATAGAGATACAAATTCGATTTTGATTGAGTTGTGAGAGACCTAGTTGTGTTGATGAGTTGAAAACCATCAAAAGTGGATCATTGGCGCTCTATAGTGCCTTTTTAGATTATTATTACCTCTCATAATCACTGTTTAATTCCGAATCACTATTTCTCATATTTAGTTCTTAATATGATCTCGATGATAGGTTATTTTAGATAAATTCTGAGAACATCTACATACAAATCTCTATGGGACGATACTTGGTCTTTCTGAATTTATTACTACTTCGCAACCCTATTCTTGGGGAGTGAACATCATTCAACTAATTAGAAGATATCCAACCAAATATGTACAATAAGTTACAATTTAACCTGTTGTGGATTGTCATGCACTGTAATGTCTTACGACAGAGCGGGTTCTGAGGAATTACAACTTATAAGTTAGATATTGAAGAAAGAATATAAATGATTCAAGTAAAAAAGAAAATAAGAATATAATTATTCAAGTTAGAAATAATATAAATGATTCAAGAATATACAAGAATATAAATTATTCAACTTACGACATACAAATGATTCAACTTACAAGAATATAAATGATTCAGTCAGATTTTTGGACATTTTAAAGGGCCAACAAAGGGCTAGATTTGGACAGTCAAATTGACCATAAAATATGACTATCCAAATCTGGCCATTTGTTAGCCCATTAAAATGTCCAAAATTATACCCTACCCGATTCTTTTTAGGTTTGCATTGCCCTACCTTATTCAATTCAACACTAGGGCCCCTGCCCTACCCGATTTAGTTTAGTCATGCCCTACCCTACTTGATTTAATTCAGCCCTAGCCCTAGGGCTCGTACCCTACCCTACCCGATTCAGTTTAGTCTTACCCTACTCGATTTAGTTCAGCCCTAAGGCCTACCTTACCCGATTCAGTTCAGCCCTACCCTCCCTGATTCAGTTCATCCCTACCCCACTCGATTCAGTTCAAACATGCCCTACCCAATTTAGTTTAGCCCTACCCTATCCTACCCGAATCCAATTTCAAAAAATCCCCAAATAGATGACATTGAAAACCCCCAAATAGAAAAAAATTAAAAACCCCCAAACACAAATCAATATAATAAATTAAAATGAAGCATTCAATCGCAATCACGATTAGATAAACAAATCCTAACCTATTTCAGGTGCAGGCTAGGAGTCATGTGCTTGGCAAGACCGAGACAAGAGTCAGGTGCCTGTACGGGACAAGGACGATGGTTGACTCGTGGGTAATGCCTGTGCGGGATGGGAGTCGGGTGCGGGACGGATTTTGGGTGCCTACCAAGTGCAGGATCTTGGGCACAGATGCGACTATGTGAGGCAAGGCAACGAGAGGTGGAGCAAGGAGGTGGTGGGTCGGTGGTGGCTCAAGAGAGGAGAGGCGATCTCGGGTAGGGCCGTAGGGTTTCCCAGGTCGGGGTGAGGTGGGTAGAGTTATAGAGAGATAAGATTAGGATTTTTTTATATACATAGTACCCGAGCCCGAGTTGAGTTAGTTTTACATTGAGTCGAGTCCATTCGAATTGGAGTTCGATCTGAGTCGAGTCAGACCACTGGCTTACCCGTACTCGACTCGGTTTAAGTTCGGATTGGGCCAACTATACTCGATCTGGATTGACCCATCCTTTCGGTTCGGGTCAAGTCGGGTCTGAACCGAGTCAGATGAGTCGAGTTAGCCAGTTGACTCATTCAGTGCCCAACTCTAGGTTTGTGTGACTTTATAAACAGTTTTGATGGTGAATAAACATTATGGTGGGCATTAAAGTAGGCCTTGGGAAGTTTTTAATGGTGGGTGTTTAATGACCACTATTTCTTATGGTGTGGTTCACCTGAGATTTGGATCTGTTGGGTTTCTACCTTAAAATGAGATGGGAAAATGGATGGACGATGTAAATATACAAAATACATATCAAAGTGAGCCCTCAGTCACAGCGTAGTTGGTTAAGGCGGGGCCGCACCTAATTAGCTCCGACTTCCCGCGGGACACATCATCTGCATGAAAACATTGATGAAAATGACGGTGGGCCCACAAAGGCTATATGTGGACCCACTCTATATAGGTCGGTTGGGGCAGGATGCGATCCGCTTCCCCAGAGGGATAATAGTTGAAAAAAACCTGAATTATGATGTCGTTTTTGTTATTGGACTGTCCGTACAGACCCTATTATTTATCTAGCCTGCTGGGCACTGTTTGGATTTTTGCTAGACCAAAATGTCCCTCTACCACACCCTGCCACACCTCTCATACAGCAGCAACTTTTTGCGAAAAATCGAGAGGGCCTTTTGAGGCATTGGCCCCACAAAATCAACTGTTGGGGCCACCCCTTGGATGATATGATTCGTTCACTCTAATCAAACATCTATGAACTCATGGGAGGGTCATTTAAAAAAATTAGAGCTTTTTGTGGCCCACACCTATGTTAACGCTATGAGTTAATTATAAAATGTTTCCTCCGATGTGGTCCATCCATGATGAGTTTTGCCCTAAAGCTTAGACAGATGACATAAAATTAAAACCCTTTCATATGGATGGCATGGATCTGCTCAAAGACTATCCATTGGACCCCACATAAGGTGTGGGATGGGTCCAATAGATGGGTCCCTTGCACGAGAAAGGTCATTCGAAAATTTTCTTCTTTTCTTCTTTTTTTTCCCAAGAGGGGATCATTTAGTTGTTAGGACTGTTGCCCCCTCCGTGGGACCCACTCCGATGATCTTTCGACTTGTATCCGACATCATTCCCTCAATTCCAATGAGATTCTGAATGTTTTCTTGGAGTTAACTACCATGACTCCATATAAGTTCCAGATCCCACGAAAATGGAGCTCACTTTTGGGAAATGAAATGGTGTCCAAATGAGATAATTCCAAAGCCATTTGAAAGTTCATAAAATTACCTTTTCAACAAGTACAAGATCACCCAAATTGGACATGTAATGAGGTAGCTAATTATGACCCTTGTTGTCGGATCTACGAACAACAGAGTATCAAGGAACGATAGTGACATTGGGCTCACTTTTGGATAATCAAATCGTGTCCAAATGAGGTGATTCCAATCCATATGAAAGTCACCAAATTACCTTTCTAATAAGTATAAGATCACCCAAATCAAACGTGTAACGAGGGAGTTATGACCGTTTTCGTTAGATCCGCGAACAACAGAGTATCGACAAATGACAGTGACTTTGGGCCCACTTTTGGGCAATCAAGTGGTATCCGAATGAGGTGATTCTAAATTCATATGAAATTTCATCAAATTAACTTTCCAACAAGTATAAGATCACCCACATTAGACATGTAACGAGGGAGTTATGACCATTTTCGTCGATAGACATTGACAATTGTCGATACTCACTGTCCATCGCTGATACTGCATTGTCCATCACCAATACTCATTGTCCATTACCAATACTCACTGACCATCACCATTACTGCACTGACCATCGTCGATATTACATTGTCCATCACCGATACTGCACTGTCCATTGCCATTACTACAGTATCCATCGTTGATACTGACTGTTCATCGTCGATACTCACTGACCATCGTCGATACTCACTGTCCATCGCTGATACTGCACTTTCCATGCCCGATATTCACTGTCCATCGCCGATACTGCACTCTCCATCATTGATAGTCAGTGTCTATCAGTGATGGTTAGTGTCTATCGATGAAAATAGTCATAAATCCCTCATTACATGCTCGATTTAGCTGATCTCATACTTGTTGGAAGGCTAATATGATGAAATTTAATATGACTTTGGAATCACCTCATTTGGACATCACTTGATTATGAAAAAAATGGCCCCAAAGTCACTGTCGTTCATTGATACTCCATCATTCGCAGATCCGATGAAAACGATCATAACTCCCTCGTTACATGTTCGATTGGGGTGATATTATACTTGTTAGAAAGGTAATTTGATGAAATTTTATATAAATTTGGAATCACCTCATTTGGACAATACTTGATGGCCTAAAAAGTGGGCCTAAGGTCACTATCATTCCTCGAGACTCCGTTTTTTGCAGATCCGACGAAAACGGTCATAACACCCTTGTTACAGGTCCGATTTAGGTGATTTTATACTTGTTGGAAAGGTAATTTAATGAACTTTCAAATGACTTTGGAATCACCTCATTTGGACACTATTTGATTGCCCAAAAGTGGGCTTCATTTTTGTGGGATCTACAACCTGCATGGAGTTATGATAGTTAACACAAAAAAATACTAAGAAGCTCGCTAGAATGGAGGGGATGACGTCGGATACACGCCGGAAGCTCATTGGAGTGGGTCCCATGGAGGTGGCAATGGTCTTAACGGTAAAATTATCCCCTCCTGGGAAAAAGAAAGAAGAAGAAAATAATGAAAAAGCCAAATAACATTTCCCGCGCAAGGGACCTATCTATTGAACCCATCCCATGCCTTATGTGGGGTCCACTGGATAGTCTTGGACTAGATACAAGTTGTCTACATGAAAGGGCTTTTAATTTCATGTCACCTATCCAAGGTTGAGGGCAAAACTCATCACGGATGGACCACATCAGAGGAAACAGTTTGAAATTAACTAACAGCGTTAACGTAGGTGTGGGCTATATATAAAAAGCTCCAATTTTGTTTTTAAAATGACCCTCCTATTGTTGAACCTCCAATTTATACATTGCATTGCCCATTACAGGACAAGGTTTGCATGCTTTTCATGGTTTAAAGGCCCACCTAACATATGTTTTGTGATTATAGGGATGAGAGCGGACTTCATTCAATTACAAGCCAAAAGAATGCATTTGGAGCTATTGCATGAAGTCCTAAGATGGACCAAAGAAAGAAGAAGAAAGAAGGAGAAAAGAGGATGAAGAAAAGAAGAAAAAGCTGAAGAGAAACAAGGCAGACCGGTCGTCCGACCGGTCAGCCACATCAAGGGATCAAGTGGAAGACAGGTCGACCGGTCATGACCGGTCGGCCACATGATGGCTGTTCACATTGAAGACAGGCTGACCGGTCAGCCATACACGCTGGATGGTTGATAGATCAGCCCGACCGGTCATGACCGGTCGGGTATGTTTGCTGGAATGAATGGACAGGTCTGTCCGACCGGTCTTGACCGGTCGGCAGTACTCCCTGGAATGCTCAAAAGATTAGTCCGACCGGTCACGACCGGTCGGCTCTGCGTAAGAAGATCCCTTTCTAATTTAGGACTCCGAAAATTGCTGCGCAATGCGTAGTCTTTCGCAAAATCCGACGCAAGGAAGGTTGTTTGCTATAAAAGGACACCTAGGGGTTCTTCCTAGGGTATCAGAGAGGCTAAGGAACGTGAGTTTGGAGGGTGAAGGCGATTGTGGAGCGTCTGCAACTCTCCTATTCGGGTTTTTCTATTTTTATGCTTTATTTCAGAGTTTTTAGTTGTAGTATGACAATGCTCGGCTAGAACCTCTCAGCTAAGGCTGAGAGGTGAAGCTTGTAGCTAATACTATGTTGATTTCAGTTTAATTCAAGTAATTTACATTCAAGTTTGGATTTTTGCATAGTTTAGTTCCAAATAATGGTAGTTTGAGATGTTTTATCTGAGTTTATGTGCTCCGGACATGAATTCCTTTTAATTCTCTGAGATTATCATGTTTGTTTATCTAAATTCAGATTATAGTAATCCTTGAGCAGGCCATAGTCCAGAGGCATGGCTGTTACTCCGCAGGCTATAGTTTGAGTTTTGTATTGATTGAATGGAACTAGAACTTGGAAGTTCAACTTGAATGTGATGGAATGTATGTGAATGCTTTATTCTCCAACTAGATGAGAGATAGGACTTCAAATCTAGTTGTGTTTTCTATTTGGATTGACTGAATTGACATAGGATTGCTACAAGTGGATCCTTGAAAGCCTTAGTACTTAGTATCTCTGATTTTTCATTAAATTCCTGTTTTAAGTAAGCACTCTTTTAAATCTGATTTCCTTTAAAAAGCCGAGTTGCTGGAGTGATTTGGAAGCTGTTACTATGTCCCTGTGATCGACCTCGGTCTTACCGAGTTTTTATTACTACATCGCAGCCTTACACTTGAGGCGAGCGAGCGAACAAGTTTTTGGCGCCGCTGCCGGGGAAATTAGATAACGGTTTTCAAATAATTTCAGTGGTTGTAGAAGTAGAAATAGTTAGGCTTTTTGATTTTCTTAGAACTAACAAGTTTTTCTGTTTTGTAGGAGTTTTTCTCTAGTTCAAGCGCATCAGGTGATACCCTTCTAACTTAGCTTCTGCAGAATTTTCTTTCAGTTTCAGATTTTAGTTTTCTAGAATAGGATTAGTTTCAGTTTCTGGTTGAGTGGTTTATGTCCCGTTGGGAACGTAATCATTCAAATCGTCTCCAATCTGAAGGTGGTTTAGTTGGACCATTGTCAGTCCATAGACGAGTCTGGAATTATCAAGAGCATTGTGAAAGTTTGGGGAGTATGGATCAAACACCCTTAAGGAATCCTCCCCCCCCCCCCCCCCCCCCCACTCCAACCACAAACACAAATCAGGAAGGAGTAGGAGAGAATGAGGTACATAATGTTCCTCCAATGAGATCACTACGGGATTACCTACAACCTGCTCGTACAATTACACCTTCTTGCATAGTTCTACCAGCTAACGGTGGGACCCTTGACATAAAACCGGGAGTAATCCAACTTTTACCTAAATTCCATGGGCTAGACTCTGACCGCCCATACTTACACTTGCAAGAATTCGAAGAAGTGTTGGCCACCTTGCATTATCCCAATGTTTCTGGGGATACAATCAGACTTAAACTTTTTCCCTTCACTTTGAAAGAAAGAGCCAAAGATTGGCTTCACTCTCTTAGACCACATTCGATTGGGTCATGGGTTGAGATGAACCGGGAATTCTTGAAAAAGTTCTTCCTGGCTCATAAAACAAACACTCTTCGAAGGGCCATAATGAATTTCTCAGCTAAAGAGGGTGAATCATTCTTTCAATGTTGGGAAAGATTTAAGGAACTCCTGCTAGCTTGCCCACATCATGGCTATAAGAGTTGGCGAGTTATAAATTTTTTCAATGATGGATTAAGTTCCAATATGCGCCAATTTGTGGAAATGATGTGCAATGGCGAGTTTATGAGTAAAAATCCAGATGATGCTTGGAGTTACTTGGACATGTTGGCTGAAAACGCCCAATCTTGGGATACCTCGGATAAACCCAAGAACCCCAAGCCTACTCAAGAGAAAGGAGGGATATATGTCCTTAAAGAGGAAGACGACGTGAATGCAAGGATAGCCAACCTCACAAGGAAGGTTGAGGCCATGGAACTTAGCAAAAATGGAGTTTCCAAGTCCAAGGAAGCTGTTGAAACCACATGTGGGATTTGTCTCACCGACTTACACGCTACGCAAGATTGTCCCACAATTCCTGCATTTAAGGAAGTGCTGCAAGAGACAGCCAATGCCACATATGGTTATCAACGGCCCTTCAATGGACCGGTAGGTAATACATACAATGAGAGTTGGAAGAACCACCCGAATTTCAGTTGGAAGAATGCTCCTACGGGCAATCCTACCAACTCCCAAAGAGGGCCACCCATGCAAAATATGGCCCCACCTCAATTCTCATTGGAGGATACCTTGAGAGCATTTATGCAAGGGCAAGCGAAAATAAATGAATCGAATCAACAATTGTTCCAAGAGCTGAAAGTCTCGGTTGATGAGATTAAGGGACGCTTGAATGCTAGGGAAGGGACCTTTCCGGCCCAACCTCAGCCCAATCCAAAGCAAGTACATGAAGTAAGCATCCCTAATTCTTCCAACCAAAACATGGAGCAAGCTAAATCCATTACCACCCTTAGAAGTGGTAAACAAATTGACAAAACTATTCCGGTGAAGGTCGATGAGCCTAATGATCCGGTAAATTCTGAGGATGAAAATGGATCTAACTTAGCCCCACAACAACCGGAACGCATTTACAAGCCCATAGCACCATTCCCATCGAGATTGGTTGCCCCAAAATCTCTCCCAAATTCTCAAGATTTCTAGAGATTTTCAGACAAGTCAAGATCAATATCCCTTTGCTTGATGCCATCAAACAAATTCCCTCTTATGCCAAGTTTCTAAAAGACCTATGCACAACAAAACGCAAATATAATGTGCAGCAAAAGGCCTTCTTAACTGAGCAAGTTAGTGCCATCCTCACTCAAAAGACTCCCCCAAAATTCAAAGATCCCGGTAGTCCCACCGTCTCATGTATCATTGGAGACTATCGGATTGAACGTGCCTTGTTAGACTTGGGGGCGAGTGTGAACTTGATCCCATACTCGGTATATGAGCAATTGGGCCTTGGTGAATTAAAACCCACCAAAACCACATTGCAACTCGCTGATAGATCTATCCGTGTACCGAGGGGGATAGTTGAGGATGTTCTAGTCCAAGTTGACAAATTCTACTACCCGGTAGATTTTATAGTCTTGGACACACAACCGGTTTTAGATGCTAGCACCCAAATACCGGTGATATTAGGCCGCCCATTCCTTGCCACATCAAAAGCAATCATCAATTGCCGGAATGGGGTGATGCAACTATCTTTTGGAAACATGACACTAGAGGTAAATGTGTTTCATTTGGGCAAAAGACATAGGGATGTCGATGATGATGAGTTCTTCGATGTGAACATGCTCGAAACTTTTGAAGAAGAAGAACTCCTCCAACTTGAACCACTAGAAAGCTTGGAGACATGCTTAGCACATTTCATGGATTCCGAAGATCCCATCAGTAGTGAGATTATGCAGGCATTAAATATAGAAAGACCGGTAGTTGATACTAGCCGGTGGAGGCCCCACTTTGAAAAATTGCCACCAACCACATCAAGGCCTCTACCGTCTAACATCAAACCACCAAAGCTTGACCTTAAACCGCTGCCATCAGAGCTTAAATACGTATATTTGGGTCAAGAGGAAACGTTCCCAGTTGTCATTGCCTCCCACCTAGAGAAAGACCAAAAGCTCAAGTTGATTGAGCTACTCAAAGAACATCGGGAAGCCATAGGTTGGACAAAAGCGGATCTCAAAGGGATAGATCCTTCGGTTTGCACTCACCGTATACACCTTGAAGAAAATGCAAAAACGTCTAGACAACCTCAAAGAAGGCTAAATCCAAACATGATGGAGGTTGTCAAAGCCGAGGTTTTAAAGCTATTGGATGTGGGTATCATCTACCCCATCTCAGATAGCCAATGGGTGAGTCCCACCCAAGTTGTCCCCAAGAAATCCGGTATTACCATCATTGAAAACACCAACAACGAGCTTATACCGACTAGGGTGACCACCGGTTGGCGTATGTGCATTGATTATAGGAAGCTCAACACGGTTACTAGGAAAGACCACTTCCCTCTCCCATTTATGGATCAAATTTTGGAGAGGTTGGCAGGCCATCCCTATTATTGCTTCCTAGATGGCTATTCCGGATATAACCAAATTGAGATAGCTCCGGAAGACCAAGAGAAAACCACATTTACATGCCCGTTTGGTACCTTCGCTTACCAAAGGATGCCATTCGGGTTATGCAATGCACCCGCCACATTCCAACGATGCATGTTGAGTATTTTCTCGGACATGGTGGGTGAGTTTCTTGAGGTGTTCATGGATGACTTTTCTGTTTTTGGTTATACATTTGATGAGTGTCTCGAGCACTTGAAGTTGGTTTTGATGAGGTGTGAGGAAAAGCAACTTGTATTAAACTGGGAAAAGTGCCATTTCATGGTACAAAGAGGAATAGTCCTTGGACATATCATCTCGTCCAATGGAATAGAAGTAGACCGGGCGAAAATTAACATAATTTCCAATCTACCACCACCCAAAAGCATACGCGATGTGCGGTCCTTCCTTGGACACGCCGGTTTCTATCGAAGGTTTATAAAAGACTTTAGTCACATCTCAAGGCCTTTATGCAACCTTCTACAAAAGGAGAACCAATTTGAGTGGAGTGCTGAATGTCAATTAGCTTTTTCAAAGCTAAAAGACATGTTAACAACCGCTCCTATCATACAACCACCAGATTGGTCCACTCCTTTTGAGTTGATGTGCGATGCAAGCGATTTTGCTATTGGGGCGGTGTTAGGCCAAAAGAAGGATAAAAAGCCCCATGTCATCTACTACGCAAGTAGGACCTTGAATCCTGCCCAAGTTAACTATTCGACTACGGAGAAAGAGCTCATAGCTGTCATTTTTGCCTTGGACAAATTCAGGCCATACTTAATAGGATCCAAAGTTATTGTTTATACAGATCATGCGGCGCTGAAATACCTTCTTTCCAAGAAGGATGCTAAGCCCCGTTTGCTAAGATGGATCCTACTCCTTCAAGAATTCGATTTGGAGATCAAAGATAAGAAGGGGGTAGAAAATGTGGTGGCGGATCATCTATCCCGCCTAGTCCTACCAAATTCCATTGACGAGTCACCTATTGAGGACTCATTCCCTGATGAGCAACTCTTTGTTGTTATGCATCCACCATGGTACGCTGATATAGCCAATTATCTTTCCACAGGTGCGATGCCGACTCATTGGACTGCGCAAGACAAACGTAAATTTCTAAGCGAAGTGCACAGATTTTTCTGGGATGAACCTCTATTGTTTAAATATTGCCCAGACCAAATTATAAGGAGATGCGTCCCCGATGATGAACACAATTCAGTCATCTCCTTTTGTCATGATCAAGCATGTGGGGGTCATTTTTCAGCCAAGAAAACAACTGCAAAAATTCTGCAGTGTGGTTTTTATTGGCCCACATTATTTAAAGATACCCACGAGTTTTGCAAAGCGTGCGAGCGCTGCCAGAAGTTAGGAGGATTATCCCGTCGAAATATGATGCCTCTCACCCCAATTCAACATCTTGAAGTCTTTGACTGTTGGGGCATCGATTTCATGGGACCATTCCCCTCATCTTTTGGACATGTCTATATTCTGTTGGCCGTAGACTATGTGTCTAAATGGATAGAGGCTATCCCATGTAGAACCAACGATCATCGTACGGTTCTCAAGTTTCTCAAAGAAAACATACTTTCTAGATTTGGGACGCCTCGAGCCATTATTAGTGATGGTGGTTCTCACTTTTGCAATAGACCTTTTGAAACTTTGATGAAGAAATATGGTATTAGGCACAAAGTGAGTACCCCATACCACCCACAAACAAGTGGGTAAGCTGAAATCTCCAATAGGGAAATCAAGCAGATTTTGGAAAAGACGGTGAGACCGGATCGCAAGGATTGGTCCCTAAGATTAGATGATGCACTTTGGGCTCACCGTACTGCCTACAAGACACCCATTGGAATGTCCCCTTATAGACTTGTCTATGGGAAAGCTTGCCACTTGCCTGTGGAGATAGAACACAAAGCCTATTGGGCAATTCGGGCTTTAAATTTTGACATTGACAAGGCTAGATCGCTTCGTAAACTTCAAATAAATGAGCTTGATGAGATCCGGAACGATGCATATGAGAATTCGAGAATTTACAAGAGCAAGATGAAGGCCTTTCATGACAGGTATATCTTAAGGAAATCTTTCCATGAAGGGCAGAAAGTGCTCTTATATAATGCCCGACTTCATCTTTTTTCGGGAAAATTACGATCTCGATGGACCGGCCCATATATTGTCAAAGAAGTTTTTCCTCATGGGGCTGTTGAGATTGAGAATGCAGCGAATGGTGACTGTTTCAAAGTTAATGGACAACGCCTTAAACCATTTGTTGAGAAATTTGATTCAGAGGACATGTCCATCTCCCTAAATGATCCTGTCTATCAGGATGATTGATCTCCTAGTCTGATGGAGGTATAGCATAGGTAGGTTTTATTTAGTTTTACTGTCTTAGTAGGATTTAGTTGTTGTAGTTGCAGACTTCCATGATCGCTCTCCCAGGTATTATTGTTCTCACTCTCTCATATTTTACCATTGCTCTCATGTTCATGCTACTTGACTATCTTTTTTTACATCGAGGACAATGCAAGATTTGGCTGGGGGGTGAGATGAGATCCCTCATCTAGCATATTGCCACATTTCGAGCTTCATATGCACGAATTTTTTTTAAATTTTCTAACATCTCAAAAATCCTTTAGAAAATCTTGTTTCTATACATTCGAGAGGTTATGAGTAGAAGAGGAGGAAAAACGAAGTGTGTGATGTTGTAGTTTTGAATTTCTCCCAACATAATGGTTTTATATGATAGTTCCCCTATTGTTGTGATTAATAGAAAAGTTGAACACCTTTACACCAAGTTCACATTACACGATTTTCATGAGTGACAGGTTTATGTGATTTGTGGATTAGCTAGACTTTGGTTTAGAGGTGTTGAGCAGCTAAGCCGGGGTATTTTGTCCATCCTTGTCCATGCGAAAATAACGGAGGATATGGATTTCTAAAAATCCTATCTAATTTTAAAAGAAAAAGGAAAGAAAGGATGAAATCGGGAAGGAAAGAAAAATGGTGGAAAATTCCGAAAAGGGCTACCTATTACCAACCGGGGGATGGTTGAACTGTAACCAAAGCCGGAAATGGGACGTAGTGTGAAAGCCGTCGGAAGGACGGTAAGGCAAATTCCTATCATAGGCTTGCTGTTGCTCTGTGCACCTTAAAATCATTGGTTTACCTAATCTATGAAGAAGATGATCCCAGGAACTCATGAGATGAATTTTCACTATACATACTAGGTTGAATTTGTTCGAGTTCTTCTATTTATCAATCAATCAGCGGGAATTTCATGTAGACACTTCTTATGTTTTGAGAGTCCAAGGTTCAGCTTCTATCACCTAGCTTCTCCAAATTTTATACTTGTACATCCTGGAATGGGTAGAAACATAGTTTCTAGAAGAGAGTTGGGTTTGGAGGTTTGAAATTGTTTCACGCATGTTTTGCTCGGGACTAGCAAAAAGCTGGTTGGGGGGTGTGTTGAACCTCCAATTTATACATTGCATTGCCCATTACAGGACAAGGTTTGCATGCTTTTCATGGTTTAAAGGCCCACATAACATATGTTTTGTGATTATAGGGATGAGAGCGGACTTCATTCAATTACAAGCCAAAAGAATGCATTTGGAGCTATTGCATGAAGTCCTAAGATGGACCAAAGAAAGAAGAAGAAAGAAGGAGAAAAGAGGATGAAGAAAAGAAGAAAAAGCTGAAGAGAAACAAGGCAGACCGGTCGTCCGACCGGTCAGCCACATCAAAGGATCAAGTGGAAGACAGGCCGACCGGTCATGACCGATCGGCCACATGATGGCTGTTCACATTGAAGACAGGCCGACCGGTCAAGACCGGTCGGCCATACACGCTGGATGGTTGATAGATCAGCCCGACCGGTCATGACCGGTCGGGTATGTTTGCTGGAATGAATGGACAGGTCTGTCCGACCGGTCTTGACCGGTCGGCAGTACTCCCTGGAATGCTCAAAAGATTAGTCCGACCGGTCACGACCGGTTGGCTCTGCGTAAGAAGATCCCTTTCTAATTTAGGACTCCGAAAATTGCTGCGCAATGCGTAGTCTTTCGCAAAATCCGACGCAAGGAAGGTTGTTTGCTATAAAAGGACACCTAGGGGTTCTTCCTAGGGTATTAGAGAGGCTAAGGAACGTGAGTTTGGAGGGTGAAGGCGATTGTGGAGCGTCTGCAACTCTCCTATTCGGGTTTTTCTATTTTTATGCTTTATTTCAGAGTTTTTAGTTGTAGCATGACAATGCTCGGCTAGAACCTCTCAGCTAAGGCTGAGAGGTGAAGCTTGTAGCTAATACTATGTTGATTTCAGTTTAATTCAAGTAATTTACATTCAAGTTTGGATTTTTGCATAGTTTAGTTCCAAATAATGGTAGTTTGAGATGTTTTATCTGAGTTTATGTACTCCGGACATGAATTCCTTTTAATTCTCTGAGATTATCATGTTTGTTTATCTAAATTCAGATTATAGTAATCCTTGAGCAGGCCATAGTCCAGAGGCATGGCTGTTACTCCGCAGGCTATAGTTTGAGTTTTGTATTGATTGAATGGAACTAGAACTTGGAAGTTCAACTTGAATGTGATGGAATGTATGTGAATGCTTTATTCTCCAACTAGATGAGAGATAGGACTTCAAATCTAGTTGTGTTTTCTATTTGGATTGACTGAATTGACATAGGATTGCTACAAGTGGATCCTTGAAAGCCTTAGTACTTAGTATCTCTGATTTTTCATTAAATTCCTGTTTTAAGTAAGCACTCTTTTAAATCTGATTTCCTTTAAAAAGCCGAGTTGCTGGAGTGCTTTGGAAGCTGTTACTATTTCCCTGTGATCGACCTCGGTCTTACCGAGTTTTTATTACTACATCGCAGCCTTACACTTGAGGCGAGCGAACACCTATAAGTTCATTGATGTCTAATTAAAGTGAATGGATCAAAACAACTAAGGGATGGCTCCAATAGTCGATTTTATGGGGCCCAAACCTAATTCTTAAAAGGCCCTCTCGATTTTCGCAAAAAGCTGTTGGTGTACGAAAGTAGGTGTGGCAAGGTGCAACAAAAGAGCATTTTGGTCCAGCGAAAATCTAAATAGTGCCAAATCCTAATTCTCAAAAGGCCCTCTCAATTTTCGCAAAAAGTTGCTGGTGTATGAAAGGAGGTGTGGCAAAGGGGCATTTTGGTCAAGCGAAAATCTAAACAGTGCCCATTAGGCTAGATAAATAATAGGGTCTGTACGAATGGGCCAATAACAAAAAAAGACGTCATAATTCAGAGTTTTTACAACTATTATCCCATCCTCGGATGAGATTAGGTGTTGTCCTAGCCTCAACGAACATGGTGCCGCCCTCACTATGTGGCACATATTGATATATGAATTGTATATCTATGCCACGTGTTTTTCAGCTCATTCTATGGCAAGAGAAAAAAAAATGAGATATAAATCTCAGGTGGACCACACCACAGGAAACAGTAGTGACTGACCATTAAAAACTTGTTGTTGGCCAAAAAAAAATTTTGACACTACAAGAAAAAAGGCTTTTCACCTCAGTTTAAAACAGTGGCTAAAAAGGTTAAAAACTGAGGCTAAAGCCTTTAGCCTCGGTTTTGCCTCAGTTACCCAAATCGAGGCTCCAACCCCCATAGCTAAAGGCTTTAAGCTCACTTTTAGCAACCGAGGCTAAAAAGGCTTTTATAGCCTCAGTTTTTTAATTGAAGTTAAAAGATTTTTTAGCTACAGTTGCCTCAAAATGAGGCTAAATCAAGTTTTTAGCCTCCACTGTTTCCAACCGATGCTAAATCTATTTTTAACCTCGCTCTCAACAACCGAGGCTAAAGCCTTTAGTCACCGAAGTTGCAACCTCGGTTTGAGTAACTGAGGCAAAACTGAAGCTAAAGAGATTTAGCCTCTACTGTCATCAACTGAGGATAAATCCAGTTTTTAACCTCAGTTCTCAATAATTGAGGATAAATCCAGTTTTTAGCCTTGGTTGATGCCTACAGATGCTAAGTCCATCTTAGGGCTCAATTTCTACCAAGTGAGGCAAATAATATATTTAAGCTTCAATTACAAATTGAGGATAAAAGCGTTTCACCTATTCAACTGTATAATCATTCATTCATTCACATTAAAAAAAAATGTTCATTTCAATCAATCCGAATGACACAAACAAAACAAATACAGGTATGAACGCCTATTTTCTACTGTTAAATTTTTACAGCAATGTACAAAGCTTTCGCACCGATCCCATTGGATGTGTTGTGAGCTTGACCATTGCGTTCACCATCGGCAGATTGAAGAAAGTAGAGTACCTTCAACTTTTCTTTTCTTAGAAGAAATCTCCTGATAATTGTCCTTCTCAGCAATAATATCCTTCTTCTCGGAAGAGAACCCAACACATAATTTTAAGATTTTTCTGGCTGGGGTCCAAATATGCGGCATCACTGTCATCAATTCCTTCTATACAGCCCTCATTCCGACCTGACTCTTGAACATTCAATCTAAATCGCCACCAATAGGAGGAACATTGTTGGAGGATGGTTTCACCATCTCCTGCTTACTAAATTTTATTTCTGAATGGAAATTATCACCATTTAAATTATCCTTTAGTTCATTCTTTTCATTAATTAACACAGTACCAGTAGAAATTGACTCACACTTTACTTTGCTGACCTCAGATACCTGGTTAGTTGGATTGGAGGCGTTGAGCTTGGTGTCTTCAATATGAGGCTTCGAATCCTCCTCAGGTACCTGGTTATATGGATCGGAAATGTTGAGCTTCCAAGTCTTCAAGATAAGACTTCGAATTCCACTCAGGCAACTGGTTGTTTGGATCAGATAAATTAACATCTTCAAGAGGAGCCCTCAAATACTCAGATGCCTGATTACTCAAACTGGACACGTCGATCTTGACGGCTTCAAGCAGAGGCTTTGAATTATCCTTGGATGCCTGGTCATTCAGATTGGACATGTCGAGCTTGACGTCTTCAAGCTTAGATTTTGAATCCTCCTTGGATATATGGTCGTTGGGTTCAGGCATGTTGAGCTTGGTATTGTTGGGGTGAGGCTTGGAATCCTCATTCCCTAGATTAGGTTCATCATCCCTTGACTCTTGCCTGCTGGATTGTAACTCAGTCGCCACATTCTGGTTGGCTGTGAGACACTGTTCCGTTGAAACTGAAACAATCATTGTTTCCTCAACCAACCCAAACTCAGATTTAGAACAATGAAAACTGCTTGCATGTCCAGAACAAGTGCCCTGACATCTTGAGCATTTGTACCTTCCACCAACCTGCACTTTATCCTATCCAGAGTCTACATGAAACTACAAAAACAGAGTTCAGTTCACCGCTTCCAAAGGAAACCACCAAATAACTAAATCCAATATCTCAATAATAATGTTCGTTATGGTCATTGGCTTAAAATAACACTCCTATGATGTGGCTAAAAAATCATGTTAATTAATTACTATACACCAAATGTGTAATGGTGAGAACATTACATGTGCCGAGCTTCAAGGTGAATCACCTGTATTCACATACAAATTTCACTTCACTATTCTCAACTCAAAAGTGCCGAGCTTCAAGTAGATATTACATAGATTTAAATTGATACAAAAAAAATATGCTCAGGTCTATTTGTTAGTATCCCATGTCAATGCCATCAAAGGCATTAAAATCATTACAAGCAATACTATGAATTATTTGTAGTATCCCATGACAAGTTGGCAATATCCAATCTATTAATTCTTTGGCCCCTTCAATTGGGGGTCCCTCGGGTGTATCCCTATGAGTAGATACTGAGGTGGCCTGTGCAAATGTAGTTGCTAATTCACGCAGAATAGCCTCTACATTTGGCACATTACCCGAAGTGAAGGTCGCCGCCAATGAATTCATAGTATCTCTCATTCGTGTCGTCATTTGCTCCATTATTCGCTCCATCATCAGTTGCTCTAGCTGCTCTAGATGATTAGCCATCTGCTCCTCCACCAGCTACTCCACCCGCTCGTCCATATGTTGCTGCAACTCCTCAGTCTCCCTCTGTAGTTCAGCAATGGTGCCTCTCGTGCCCCATAATGTGGAAGCTGTGGGACCTAACCCCATCATGCATACCCGACCGGGATGCTCTGGTCCCAATATCTAGGATAAGATATCGTCTCGGGCAATGCTACTCCGAGAGGACTCAGTAGTCTGAGTCGCCCGTAACTCCTCGATCATTTCCTATAATGGAGAAAAAGCATTAAATGAGTTGTTCAATATCACGAGGTAATGAAATGTGTGATGTCAATGACTGAGAAATTTCTACATACAATAACATGGGCTGACTCCTCGTTCACAACACTCCCATCCTTCTTCCGATGGGTCGCTATGAACATCATTGCCCGATCAGGAGACTCTCCGTCGGGATTCTTTGCTCGCTTTGTCCATATAAAAACAAATGAGTTGGTAACAATCATATTGAATTTAATTACCACCAAATCATATATAGAAACTCTTTAAGAAGGAAATCTTTAATAAGAAAATCAACAAATCTGCAGGACTCGATGGGTTAATTAGGTGGGTTAAATTTTACTTATTATTTTTATTATAAATTGATTGATCTCTCTTAACAACTCACCAACCCATTTTTCTACCTCTTCCTCACGCACTTGAGTGAAGCTCCTTGAGCTGGCAGTGTGGGGCATATGATGCTTGTTGCGGTTGATTTTATTCCTTTGACTGCAAGCCTACAATGCGGCACAACAAGAATAACTAAATTTCAATATAAGCAATAATATACCACCATGGATATAATTTTTCTTTATGTGTCATTTATACCTATCCCTTATCACTAGACCAATAGGTGACTAGCCACTTCCAATGTGTTGGCACCTCTCAGTCAGGACAGTGAGCAATTCGTTCTTCATCAATCGAATATCGTTTGTAGTGTTTATTCTTCAGCCTTTTCTTCCACTCCTTCCACGAACCTCCCACGAACTTCATTACCCAACTTCGATGCTCCTCACCAACATTCCACTTGACCTACAATACATCAATTATCGATTAGACTTAGCACATCAATAATGATAATAAAACAAAATAACATAATACAAAAAGCATAATTGAAATTTTGGTTTCATATTACCTTCACTTCATTCCAAATCCCGTTTTTGTTAGAAAGTGGCACGTGATGCCAACTATCGTGATCAAGGGGGGCTAAGTGCCCATTCCTCGCTAAAATGCCCAACCACCTCGTAAATTCAGTGTACTTGTGTCCAATAGGCTGCCTATATTTATTCCAATTTATATTCAGCTTCTTATTTGGTGGCAAGTTCGCCACCTCATTGATGATTGTGGGGCCTCGAATCCGCCTATGACGAATATCACCCTCTTTTCAAAACAAAACAACAGATATAAGCATTCTAAAAATTTGATTAAATCAAGAATGGAATAAAACTATAGAAATCGACTAGTAATTTTAAGATAGCAGTTTATAGCAAATAATATATTCTCTAATATAATATCTACATTTAATTAAATCAAGAATGGACTAAAACTATAGAAATCACATACTTAAACTTCACTTAAAAAATATATTTATATACCTGGAGTCGTTGCCGAACTATCTGAACTTGGTCCGACCTGGCTGGTGCTCGGGACCGGGTCAATAGAGCTCGAACGTCGATGGCTGGTACTCAGACCCTGGATGGTGCTCGGTAGTGGCTGGACAGACCTCGTGGCCGACATCTCGTCATGTTGTGCTTGCGACATAGTCAACTTTGACTGGCTCGACTGGTCGGCCGTAGTGAACAAAGATTTTATCAATCTCTTCTTCATATCCTTCACAATCTGAAAAATAGGTGGCTTACTGTATTTCGAAATAGTAGGCAAGTTTTAGGAAACAGTTTGACAGTAATTCGATCATCATAATTTCATACTTGATGCATGTTGAGCTCCCATTTTATACATTTTCTATCCCATTACATCACATTACATGCATGGTTTGCATGCTTTAAAGACCCATTTAATGCTTGTTTTGTGTATGTAGGAATGTAAGAGAGAAGTCATGAATTTGTTGCTAAGAGGGCCCTTGGGAACTACATTGAAGACACTGACAAGAGGCCTTGAAGAATCACATCAGAAAGACCTGGATCGGCCAGAAGAAAGAAGAAATCAGCATACATAACAGATGGCCACCGGACGCCCGCCCATGTTCTGACCGGGCGCCCGAAATTGGAAAGAAATATGTTAAACTTGCTACACCATTCTGGACCTGACCAGGCGCTCGACCAACATCTGGTTGGGCGCCAGATATTCAAAAGGGATTTAACTAAAAAGTTGCTGATCGAATTAAAGCACGGTCGGGCGCCCGACCAAAACATGACCGGGTGCCCGACCAACGTCCGATACCGACATAAGTGCGTGAGTTTTTACGCAATCCGAGGCGGTTCATGATTTTTTCTATAGAAGGACACATTGGCATCCTTACTAAGATATCTTAAAAGAGTTCTAAGTTCGTAGGGAGCAAGGGAGATCATGATGGAGCGACCACAACTCCTGCAATTAGGGTTTTTTTTCTAGTTTTTCACGTTTTTGTATAGTTATTCTTTGAATTCTAGTTAAAGCATGATAATACTCGGCTAGAACCTCTTAGCTAAGGCTAAGAGGTGAAGCTTGTGAGTAGTTATCATTTTGGATTCGTTTTATTTCAAGTACTTTGCTTAAAGTTTTGATTTTTAAGTTCTAGTTTGAATAAAAGTGATATTTTTGGATGTTTTATGATAGTTCATGTGCTTCAAACATGAGTTCCTTGTAATTCTCTGAGATTATCATGTTTGGATTGATTAGATTCGAATTTTAGTAACCCTAGAGCATGCCATAGTCCGCATGGTCGTTACTTCAAAGGCTACATATTCGACTTCTACGGGCTTCAATAGAACTAGAACCTTAAGTCTTCAACTTGAGTAGAGATTGTTTGTCTTTAAATGCCATATCTTTCAACTAGAAGAGATATAGAACTTCAATTCTAGTTGTGTTATGCTTAGATGAATGAATTCACATGAGGGCTATTACAAGTGGATCCTCAAAAGCCTTAGTTCCCTTTAATTACAAATTTTACAATTACCGTTTTAAGTTAGTTTATAAACCTGAAATTCATAATTCATTGAATTTGAAGTTGCTGGAACAACTTGAATTGGTTTACCTTATTCCCTGTGGATCGACCTCAGTCTTACCGAGATTATTACTACATCGCAGCCTTGCACTTGAGGTGAGCGATCAAGTTTTTGGCGCGTTGCCGGGGAATTTAGATAACGATTCTAGATTGTTTTAGTGGCTGTAGAAGTAGAAGTAGATATGTTTTTCTGATTTCCTAGAACTAACACATTGTTTTGCTTTGTAGGATTTCCTCTCTAGTTCAAGCGAATCGAGTAATATCCTTCTAACTTAGTGCTTTTTTTTGCAGATTTTCAATTTTTAGATTAATTTCAGATTTTAGGACTTAGGATTGGTTTAGTGTTTAGTTGAGTGGTTTATGTCCCGTTGGGAACGAGACCACTCCAATCGTCTCCAATCCGAAGGTGGTCTAGTTGGACCATTGTCAGTCCATAGACGAGTCCGAAAATACCAAGTGCATTGTGATAGCTTGGGGAGTATGGATCAAACACCTTTAAGAAATCCTCCCCCTACTCCAACTACAAACGCAAATCAAGAGGGAGTAGGAGAGAATGAGGTACATAACGTTCCTCCAATGAGATCATTACGGGACTACCTACAACCGGCCCATGCAACTACACCCTCATGTGTGGTCTTACCACCAACCGGGGGAAAACATCGATATAAAGTCGGGTGTGATTCAACTTATACCAAAGTTCCATGGGCTAGACTATGAAAGCCCATATTTGCACTTAAAGGAATTTGAAGAAGTGGTGGCTACCTTGCAATACACTAATGTTTCGGAAGATGCCATTAAACTTAAACTTTTTCCCTTTTCATTAAAAGAAAGAGCCAAGACTTTGCTTCACTCTCTTAGACCACACTTGATAGGGTCATGGAACAAGATGACCCAGGAATTTTTGAAAAAGCTCTTCCCTGCTCATAAAACGAACACCCTTTGAAGAGCCATAATGAATTTTTCGGCTAAAAAGAGTGAATCATTCTTCCAATGTTGGGAAAGGTTTAAGAACCTCCTACTAGCTTGCCCACATCATGGTTACGAAAGCTGGCGAATCATAAACTTCTTCAATGATGGATTAAGTTCTAATATGCGCCAATTCATAGAGATGATGTGCAACAACGAGTTTATGAGCAAAAATCCAGATGAAGCTTGGAGTTATTTGGATATGTTGGCCAAGAATGCTTAATCATGAGATACCTCGGATAAATCTAATAACCCCAAGCCTACTCAAGAAAAGGAAAAGGAGGAATTTATATCCTCAAGGAGGAAGATGATGTGAATGCAAGGCTAACCAACCTCACAAGGAAGATCGAGGCCATGGAACTTAGTAAAAGTGGAGTTTCAAAGTCCAATGAAGCTATTGAGACCACGTGTGGGATTTGTTTCACTAATATACATGTGACGCAAGATTGTCCTACAATTCCTGCGTTTCAAGAGGTGTTACATGAACACACAAATGCCACATATGGTTATCAACGGCCTTTTAATGGATCGGTGGGTAACACGTACAATTCTACTTGGAAGAACCACCAAAATTTCAGTTGGAAGAATGCTCCCACAGGCAATCCTTCCAACTCTCAAGGAGGGCCACCCATGCAAAATATGGCCTCACCTCAATTCTTAATGGAGGATACTTTAAAGGCGTTTATCCAAAGGCAAATGCAAATCAAGCAATCAAATCATCAAATGTTCCAAGAGCTTAAAGTCTCGGTTGATGAAATTAAGGGACGCTTGAATGCTAGGGAAGGGACCTTTCCGGCCCAACCTCAGCCCAATCCAAAGCAAGTACATGAAGTGAGCATTCCTAATCTCTCCAACCAACATATGGAGCAAGCCAAATCCATCACCACTCTTAAAAGTTGTAAACAAATTGACAAATCTATTCCGGTGAAGGCCGACAAGCCTAATGATCCGGTAAATTCTGAGGACGAGGACGGATCTAACTTAGCCCCACAAGAAACGGAACGCGTTTACAAGCCTGTAGCACCATTCCCTTCAAGATTGGTCGCTCCAAAATCTCTTCCAAAGTCTCATGATATTTTAAAGATTTTCAGACAAGTCAAGATCAACATTCACTTGCTTGATGCCATCAAACAAATCCCCTCTTATGTTAAGTTTTTAAAGGACCTATGCACAACTAAACACAAATATAATATGTAGCAAAAGGCCTTCCAAAATGAGCAAGTGAGTGCCATTCTCACTCAAAAGACACCCCCAAAATTCCCGGTAGTCCCACAATCTCATGTATCATTAGAGACTACCAGATTGAGCGTGCATTGCTAGACTTGGGGGCAAGCATAAACTTGATCCCGTACTAGGTATATGAGCAATTGGGTCTTCGTGAATTAAAACCCACCAAAACCACATTGCAATTCGCTGATAGATCCATCAGTGTACCAAGAGGGATAGTTGAGGATGTTCTAGTCCAAGTTGACAAATTCTACTACTTGGTAAATTTTATCATCTTGGACACACACCCGGTTATAGATGCTAGCACTCAAATACAGGTGATTTTAGGCCGCCCGTTCCTTGTTACATCAAACGCAATCATAAATTTTCAGAACGGGGTGATGCAATTATCCTTTGGGAACATGACATTAGAGGTGAATGTGTTCTACTTGGGCAAAAGGCATAGGGATGTTGATGACGACGAGCTCTTCGAGGTAAACATGCTCGGATCTTTTGAAGAAGAAGAGCTCTTCCAACTTGAACCACTAGAAAGCTTAGAGACATGCTTGGTACATTTCGAGGATTCTAAAGATCCCATCATTAGTGAAATTGTACAACATTGAATATTGAGAAACCGGTAGTTAGTACTAGCCGGTGGAGGCCTCATTTTGAGAGATTGCCACCAACCACATCAAGGCCTCTACCGTCTAACATCAAGCCACCGAAGCTTGACCTTAAACCATTGCCATCCGAGCTTAAATATGTATACTTGGGTAAAAAAAAAACATTCCCAGTTGTCATTGCCTCTCACCTAGAGAAAGACCAAGAGCTCAAGTTGATTGAGCTACTCAAAGAACATAGGGAAGCCATAGGTTGGACAATACCGGATCTCAATGGGATAAACTCTTCGGTTTGTACTCAGAAAATGCGAAAACGACTAGACAACCTTAAAGAAGGCTAAATCCAAACACGATGGAGGTTGTCAAAGCAGAGGTGTTAAAGCTACTAGATGTGGGTATCATCTACCCCATCTCGGATAGCCAATGGGTGAGTGTTCGCTTCCCCAAGTGTAGGGTTACGATGTAGTAATAATCTCGGTAAGACCGAGGTCGATCCACAGAAACTTATGTAAGAATCCACAAATACTTCCATTAGTTTCTATTGAAAAGCTAACAACTAGATTTGAGATTATTGATGTAAATAGTAACTTTGAACTAAACTGAAGTAATCAATTAATAAAAAGGCACTAGGGGTTCAAGGATCCACTTGTAGCAATCATTGATGCTCAATTCGCTGTAGTCTCACACTTTCTCAACTAGAATCGAAATTAAGATCTATCTAGTCGGATGATAGATCAGTTAAACCAACAATCTGCCATATGTAAGATCCATGTATATGATTCACTCAAAGCAAGCTAGGACGAGCATACTCAATTGCATAGGTCAATCCCAATTCCAATAGGCTAAGATCACAATCATAAACATCATTAAATCCTATCACAAGACAAAACTAGATTATGATTTAAACTTGATTCAAATCACATACATAGTCCACATATTACAGAATTTCCGGAAGATAGAACTTTGGTAGGAAGTTCCCACATGAAAATCATAGTACTAGAGCGTACTCCAATTCCTCGAATCATACAGGTCTAAACTAGTTCACAACAATTAAGAAGTCAAGCAATTCTTCCAAACATCCATGAATCCTCATAAGACTAAGAAAAACTACTTAGTACTTGAATTAAACTTGAAACCATTGTTCTTAAACATGAAATCCAACTTCAAACCAACTTAAACGAATTGAAACATCTTAGATTCACTACAAGCTTCACCTCTTAGCCCTAGCTAAGAGGTTTAGCCGTTCATGATCCAAGGAAACATGAAACAAACTAAAGAAAACATAAAACAGTAAACAAACTAGGAGGAGTTGTGAAACTCCGAAATCCACTTCCGTCGTCTCCCACCGTGCTTAATCCGTTCTTAGATGCCCTAAGAATAGTCCCTAGGTGTCCTTTATAGTGGGGAGGCTTCGCAGCGTCAGAATCATCTAAAATTTGCGTAAGATTACGTAGTGCGCAGAGAAAATCGGTGCCCAAAATAGAAATTACTATTTTGAACGCATGGCCGACCGGTCTAGACCGGTCGGATTGGGCTGGCCGACCTGTTAAGATCAGTCAGGCTTGATCTGGAACAGTCTAGGGAGCTCGCTGGAGTGGGTAGGCCTTTGGCCGACCGGTCGCGACCGGTCGGCCCTATTGTGTTTAGCATCCAGAGGGCTGGGAGGAGTTGGCCGACCGGTCTAGACCGGTCGTGGCCCTCCTGGCCGACCGGTCTGGACCGCTCTTGGCCTATTCTTCTTCATTTCCTTCTTTCTTTCTTCTCTCTCTGCTTTCTTCTTTCTTCGGCCCATTTTGGTCTTCATCCAAGGCTCTTAAAGAAGTCCTTTTAGTCTTCAATTGGGCGGGGTCCCTCTCATTCCTACAATAAATTAGTCTTTAAATCATGAAAACCTTGCATAATGAGTGATGAATTGGGTTTAGAATCTGCACAATTAAGAGCTCAACGCACCCCCCAACCAGCATTTTGCTAGTCCCGAGCAAAACATGCGTGCAGTCAATTCCATCCTCCAAAACCCAACTCTCCTTTAGAAACCATTCCCCTATACATCCCAAGATACACAAGTGTAAGATTCAAAAAAATTAGGTGATAGAGGTTGATACCGTAAACTCTCAAAACATAATAAGTGTCCATATGAAATTCCTACTGATTGGTTGATAAATAAAAGAACTTGAACAAATTCAACCTAATTTGCATTGTGAAAGTTCATCTCATGAGTTTCCAGGATTATCTTCTTCACAGATCAACTAGACTATAGATCTCAAGGTATAAAGAGCAACAACAAGCCAATGACAGAAATTTGCCTTACTGTCCTTCCGACGGCTTTCACACTACATCCCAATTCCAGCTTTGGTTATCGGTAGACCATCCCCCGGTTGGTAATAGGTAGCCCTAATCGAAAATGTTCACCATTTTTCCATCATTACCGATTTCATCCTTCCTTTTTCTTTTTCTTTTTAAATTAGATAGGATTTTTAGAAATCCATATCTTTCGTTATTTTCCCATGGACAGGTTGGACAAAGTACCCCGGCTTGGTTTCTCAACACCTTAAATCAAAGTCTAGGTAATCCACAAATCACATAATCCTTTCAACCCATGAAAATCATGTAATGTGAACTAGGTGTAAAAGTGTTCAAATTTTCTATCACTCACATAAATAGGGGAATTCACATATAAAACCATTATATTAAGAGAAGTTTAAAGCTTACAACATCATACACTTCATATCTCCTCCTCTTATGCTCATATCATCTTGAATGCATAGACACAAGGTTTTCCAAAAGAGTTTTGAATTTTAGAAAAATCGAAAAATTTTCTACATAATTGCTCGAAATGTTACAAAACGTTGGATTCATTCAAGTGATCCTACACCCCCCAACCAAATCTTGCATTGTCCTCAATGTAAAAGATGAGCAATGAGCAAAATATGAGAGCAATTTGAAAATAAAAGGGAGTGAGGAATGATAGTACCTGAGAAAGTAAAAAGTGGAATTCATCCTCCTTCTAACAAACCTATAAAAAAGAAGATAAACAAAAGCAACCAAATCCTAACCCTAACTACTCTATACCTCCATCAGACTAGGAGATCAATCATCCTGATACACAGGATCAGTCAGAGGTATGGACATACCTTCTGAAGGAAACTTCTCAAAGAACGGCTTTAATCGCTAACCATTCGCCTTAAAGATGTTGTCGTTCCTTGGATTTAATGACTCGACGGTCCCATATGGGTAGATAGTTTGGACAATGTAGGGACCGGTCCATCAAGATATCAATTTTCTTGAAAATAAATGTAGGCGAGAATTATATAGGACTTTTTGATTGATCGTGAATGTCTTATGAAGAATCTTCTTATCATGGAATATCTTCGTCTTGTCCTTGTAAATTCTCGCATTCTCATATGCTTCGTTCCAGATTTCTGCAAGTTCATTTAATTGAAGTTTGCACAACGAGCTTGCCTTGTCAGAATCAAAATTCATCTTCTTTATTGCCCAATACGCCCTATGTTCCAACTCCACAGGTAAGTGACAAGCCTTCCCATATACTAGTCTATAGGGAGACATTCCAATAGGGGTCTTAAAAGTAGTACGGTAAGCCCAAAGCGCATCGGTGAGTCGAAGCGACCAATCCTTGGGATCGGGGTTCACCGTTTTCTCCAAAATGTGTTTAATTTCCCTATTAGATATCTCAGCTTGTCCATTAGTTTGTGGGTGATAGGGGGTGCTCATTTTGTGTGTTACGCCATATTTTTTCATTAAGTTTTCAAATGGGCGATTACAAAAGTGAGATCCTCCATCACTTATGATGACTCGAGGTGTTTCAAACCGGGAAAGAATGTTCTCTTTTAAGAAACGAATGACTATTTTATGGTCATTATTCTGGCATGGGATCGCCTCGACCCATTTGGACACAAAGTCAACGGCAAGCAAGATATATACGTTTCCAAAAGAAGATGGGAAAGGACCCATGAAATCGATGCCCCAACAATAAAAAATTTCAATTATTAAGATTGGATTGAGTGGCATCATATTTCTACGGGAGATTCCTCCCAATTTCTGACAAGGCTCACATGTTTTGCAAAACTCATGTGTGTCTTTGAACATAGTGGGCTAATAAAACCCACATTACAGAGTTTTGGTTGTGGTCTTCTTAGCCAAAAAGTGGCCACCACATGCCGTGAATGATAAAAGGAGATGATACTTTGTTGTTCATCATCAAGCACACATCTCCTTATGATTTGATCGGGACAATACTTGAATACGTATGGGTCGTCCCATAGGAATTTTCGCACCTTAGTGAAGAACTTATCCTTATCTTGCTTTTTTCAATGTGTAGGCATTGTACCTGTAGCAAGATAGTTAGCAATGTCCACATACCATGGCAATTGGGAGGCGTTAAAAAGTTGTTCATCAGGGAACATGTCATTGATTGCGGTCGTTTCAGGGGAATCAGTGAGAACAAGTCGAGAGAGATGGTCAGCCGCTACATTTTCTACTCCTTTCTTATCACATATCTCGATGTCAAATTCTTGGAGTAGAAGGATCCATCTTAACAACACGTGGTTTAGCATCCTTCTTAGAGAGAAGGTACTTAAGCGTGGCATGGTCAGTGAATATGATGATCTTGGATCCGATCAAGTAGGACCTAAACTTGTCCAAGGTGAAAACTACGACTAAAAGTTCTTTTTCTGTAGTAATGTAGTTTTCTTGGGCTGAGTTTAAGGTTCTAGTTGCATAGTAGATAACACATGGCTTCTTCTCTTTTCTTTGGCCTAGCACAGCCCCAATAGCATAGTCGCTTGCATCGCACATAATTTCAAAAGGAAGGTTCCAATCAGGTGGTTGCATTATGGGAGCACATGTCAACATACCTTTAAGTGTAGTAAAGGCATTTTGACAATCTTCATTCCACTCGAATAAATTTTCCTTTTGAAGGAGGTTACATAAAGGACGAGAGAGTGAACTGAAGTCCTTTATGAACCTTCTATAAAATCCTGTGTGTCCCAAAAAGGACCGCACATCTCGTATGCTCTTGGGTGGTGGAAGGTTAGAGATAAGATCAATTTTCACCTTGTCCACCTCGATTCCATTTTGTGAAACGATGTGACCAAGTACAATTTCCTTTTGAACCATAAAGTGACACTTCTCCCAATTCAACACAAGGTTCTTCTCTTCACATCTTTTCAGCACAGATTTCAAGTGCTCAAGGCACTCATTAAAGCTACAACCAAATACTGAGAAATCATCCATAAAGACTTCGAGAATGGTACCCACCATATCAGAAAAGATGCTCATCATACAACGCTGAAAGGTAGCGGGGCATTACATAGTCCAAACGGCATCCGTCGATAGGCGAAAGTGCCGAATGGACATGTGAATGTAGTCTTTTCTTGGTCTTCACGGGCGATCTCTATTTGATTGTACCCTGAATAGCCATCAAGGAAGCAAAAATGGAAATGACCCGCCAACCTTTCTAGAATTTGATCAACAAATGGTAGGGGGAAGTGGTCTTTCCTCGTGACAGTGTTTAGCTTCCTGTAGTCAACGCACATTCTCCACCCGGTAGTGACTCTGGTTGGTACGAGTTCATTATTGGCATTGGCTACAATGGTGATTCCGGATTTCTTAGGCACCACTTGAGTTGGGCTCACCCATTGACTATCGGATATTGGGTAAATAATACACACATCCAATAGTTTTACCACTTCGACCTTAACCACATCCTTCATGTTTGGATTGAGTCATCTTTGTGGTTGCCTAGATGTCTTCGCATTCTCCTCAAGGTGTATGCGATGAGTACAAATCAGTGGGTCTATGCCTTTGAGATCAGCAATCGACCACCCAATGGCACTCTTGTGCTCAATTACAGTGGCAAGTAGCCTACTCTCTTGTTCTTCGTTCAAGTGGGAAGAAATCACCACTGGATATGTCTCATCTCGACCTAAATAGACATATTTCAGCTCACTTGGTAATGGTTTTAGGTCGAGTGTTGGTGCCTTGATGTTGGATGGAAGGGGCTTGTTCTCGTTTATGGGTAAAGGCTCAAATAGGGCCCTCCATCTTTTGTTATCAAGCACCGGCATCACATCTAAAGTGGCATCCATCTCTCTTATTGTGTCATCATTTATCTCATGAGAGTGGGCCACACATGCCTCCAAAGGGTCGGAATATAATGACAAGGGGAATGTATCTTCCACGAATGATTTAATCATGTTTATCTCGTGGGTTTCATCATCAACCTCCCGTGGTTGTTTGCATAAATCAAATATATTCAGCTCAAGTGTCATATTTCCAAAGGACATTTGTACAAGCCCATTTCTACAATTGATAATAGCATTGGAAGTAGCTGGAAAAGGGCGGGCAAGTATGACGGTAATTTGAGCACCGGTACCTATTACGGGATGTGTATCCGAGACAATAAAGTCTACTAGGTAGTAGAATTTATCAATTTGGACTAAAACATCCTCAATCACTCCTCTCGGTATACGAATGGATCTATCAGCAAGTTGGAGTGTGGTTTTGGTGGATTTCAATTTCACCTAACCCAAGTTGTTCGTAAACTGAGTATGGAATGAGGTTCACACTTGACCCCAAATCGAGTAAGGCTTGTTTAATTCGGTAGTCTCTTATGATGCATGAGATGGTTGGACTACTCGGATCCTTGTATTTTTGGGGCACCTCTTGTTTGATGATAACGCTCAAATTCTCAGTCAAAAGTACTTGGTTGTGAACATTGTGTTTCCATTTGACCGTACACAATTCCTTTAGAAATTTGGCATAGGATGGTATTTGCTTTATATCATCCAACAACGGGATGTTAATCTTCACCTACTTGAAAACCTCTAAAATTTCCAGGTTTTTGTCTAGTGGTTTGGGTGAAATCAACCTTTGGGGAAACGGGGCAACCGGCTTGTATTGCCTTTCCGGTTCTTTCTCTTGTGGAGTGTTGTTTGAGCTATCATCCTCTTTGGAAATTTCTGGATCCTTAGGTTTTGGGGCCTTCACCGGATTAGATTTATCAACTATTTTCTCACTTCTCAAAGTGGTGATAGCTTGAACATGCTCCGTATGTTGGGAGGATGAGCCTGCGTCTTGTATCTCAAATTGGGTTCTTGGGTTAGGAAGAGGTTGGGCAGAAAGTGTGCCTTTCTCCCTAACACCGAGGTGAGATTCAACTCTAGCCATTGAGGTTTTCAATTCATTGATGGCTTGAGTTGAATTTTGATTGAATTTCAATTACTCTTGCATGAACCCATCTATTTTCAGAGAATTAGTCTTGTTATATTCAGCTTGAACGGATACAAATGCACCCAACATCTCTGCTAGCCTAACTTTTGGTGTAATGACTAGAGATGGACCTAATATAGGTTGAGCTTGAGGGATATTGTTTGCATTTGCAGTGGGTCGATTCCTCCAACCGAAGTTGGGATGGTTCTTCCAACTAGCATTAAACGTGTTTGAGTTTGGAGCACCAAATTGTCGTTGATAACTATTTATGGCATTTGATTGTTCTTGTAAGGTGTCTTGAACCACTGAAATTGTGGGACAATCTTGTGTTATATGTTGATTTCCGGCACAAATTCCACAAACAGTTTCATCGTCATTAGAGTTGATCATCTCTCATTTCTTTAATTCCATGGCCTCGACTTTTCTTGTGAGGCTAGCCACACGTGCACTTATGCTTTCCTCTTCTGATAGGACATAAATTTCTCCTTTTTCCTTTTGTTGGCCAGTCTTGGAATTTGTTGGTTTAGATGTATCCCAAGACTGTGCATTCTCAGCTAATTCCTCTAAATAGTCTCATGCTTCATTGGCTTCCTTATTCATGAAATCCCCATTACACATCATCTCTACGAATTGGCGCATGTGTGAAGTCAGTCCTTCATAGAAAAAGCTTATAACCCACTAAATTTCATAGCCATGATGTGGGCATGCATTTAACAAGTCTTTGAACCTCTCCCAACATTGGAAGAAGGTCTTATCTTCCTTTTGGGCAAAGTTCATGATAAGGCACCTCAACATGTTCATTTTGTGAGTAGTGAAGAATTTTTAATGAATTCCCTATCCATATCAGTCCATGCACCAATTGATCTTAGCCTTAATGCATGAAGCCAACCTTTAGCTTTATCTTTAAGGGTAAAAGGAAATAATTTAAGCCTAACCACATTATTAGTTACATTTGAAAAGTGCATGGTGGTTATTACCTCATCAAATTCCTTCAGGTGTTGATAGGCACTTTCACTATCTAATCCATGGAATCTCGGAAGGAGTTGGATTACTCCCGGTTTCAAATCTACATTCCCTGCATTTTATGGAAAAACTATGCATGAGGGAGTGCTCGCTCTTGCTGGTTACAAGTAATCACGTAATGTTCTTGGTCGGGGAACATTCTCAACCACATTCTCTCCCGTTTCGGTTTGGTTTTGGCCCAGATTAGGATTGGCCATCGGATTAGGTTGATTTACAGCCATATTTTTAGATAAAACTGGAGAAGTTAGATGTCTCCTAGCACATGATTCTCTGTCAATTCCTTCTACTATTCCCCCTTTACTAATGAGTCGGTTATTGGAATCCCGAGCCCAATGTGGCACGCAAAATCCTAAAAGAATGAAACAAAAAAAAAGAAGAATTCTTCCTTCCTTTCTTTACTCTTCTCTAAGACCGAAGCACAAGGTGTCTTGCAATGGCTAGGCCAGAAGCAAGGATAGAGACCGATTTCTCCTGGTCAATAGGGGTTCAGAGAACGCCCCACCCACTCTTTGAATCTTTTGAGAGAAGTGCAAAAAAAAAAGAAAGAGGAGTAGAGGTGAGAAGCGAAATCTCTGAGCATAAGGTGATCCAAGACGGCAGAGCCGACCAATAGGAATCCAAGTGGCACAAGCCTACCTATAAAAGATCCAAAAAGGAGTCTCCACCCACTCTACAAGAGATGAATATGATAGGAATCAATAGGAGAAGAAGAATAGTAAGGTTAGAAAGATAGAACCTGACTTAGCACTTGAGATCCTTATGTCTTCTTTAGCTTCCTAAAAATCCCTGCAAAAAGAAAAATCAAACAAAACAAACTAAGTTAGTACTAAAATCTTAAAAATCCTAAATAGATGCTATTTTCAGAAATTTTATGAAAAACCGTCAAAGTCCCGTCAACAGCGCCAAAAACTTGTTTGCTTCCCCAAGTATAGGGTTGCGATGTAGTAATAATCTCAGTAAGAGTGAGGTCGATCCACAGGAACTTATGTAGGAATTCACAAATACTTCCAATAGTTTCTATTGAAAAATTAACAACCAGATTTGAGAAGATTGATGTAAATAGTAACTTTGAACTAAACTGAAGTAATCAATTAATAAAAAGGCACTAGGGGTTCAAGGATCCACTTGTAGCAATCCTTGATGCTCAATTCGTTGTAGTCTCACACTTTCTCAACTAGAATCGAAATTAAGATCTATCTAGTCGGATGATAGATTAGTTAAACCAACAATCTGCCATATGTAAGATCCATGTATATGATTCACTCAAAGCAAGCTAGGACGAGCATACTCAATTTCATAGGTCAGTCTCAATTCCAATAGGCTAAGATCACAATCATAAACATCATTAAATCCTGTCACAAGACAAAACTAGATTATGATTTTAACTTGATTCAAATCACATACACAGTCCAAATATTACAGAATTTCCAGAAGATAGAACTTTGGTAGGAAGTTCCCACATGAAAATCATAATACTAGAGCGTACTCCAATTCCTCGGATCATACAAGTCTAGACTAGTTCACAATAATTAAGAACTCAAGCAATTCTTCCAAACATCCATGAATCCTCATAAGACTAAGAAAAACTACTTAGTACTTGAATTAAACTTCAAACCATTGTTCTTAAACATGAAATCCAACTTAAAACCGACTTAAACGAATTGAAACATCTTAGATTCACTGCAAGCTTCACCTCTTAGCCCTAGCTAAGAGGTTTAGCCGTTCATGATCCAAGGAAACATGAAACAAACTAAAGAAAACATAAAAACAGCAAACAAACTCAGAGGAGTTGTGGAACTCCGAAATCCACTTTTGTCGTCTCCCACCGTGCTTAATCCGTTCTTAGATGCCCTAGGAACAATCCCTAGGTGTCCTTTTATAGTGGGGAGGCTCCGCAGCGTCAGAATCATCTAGAATTTGCGTAAGAGTACGCAGTGCGCAGAGAAAATCAGCGCCCAAAATAGAAATTACTGTTTTGAACGCATGGCCGACCAGTCTAGACTGGTCGAACTGGGCTGGCAGACTGGTCGGGCTTGATCTGGACAGTCCAAGGAGCTCGCTGGAGTGGGCAGGCCTTTGGCCGACCGGTCGCGACCGGTCAGCCCTATTGTATTCAGCATCCAGAGGGCTGGGAGGAGTTGGCCGACCGGTCTGGACCGGTCATGGCCCTCCTGGCCCACTAGTCTGGACCGGTCTTGGCCTATTCTTCTTCATTTCCTTCTTTCTTTCTTCTCTCTCTGCTTTCTTCTTTCTTCGGCCCATCTTGGGTCTTCATCCAAGGCTCTTAAAGAAGTCTTTTTAGTCTTCAATTGGGAGGGGTCCCCCTCATTCCTACAATCATGAAATCATGCAATTAGATTAGTCTTTAAATCATGAAAACCTTGCATAATGAGTGATGAATTGGGTTTAGAATATGCACAATTAAGAGCTTAATAGTGAGTCCTACCTAAGTTGTCCCTAAGAAATTCGGTATTACCATCGTAGAAAACGCCAACAACGAGCATATACCAACTAGAGTAACCACCGGTTGGCGTATGTGCATTGATTATCGGAAGCTAAATACGGTCACTAGAAAGGACCACTTCCCTCTCCCATTCATGGATCAAATTTTGGGGAGGTTAGGGGGTCATTCCTATTATTGCTTTCTAGATGGCTATTCCGGTTACAATCAAATTGAGATAGCCCAGAAGACCGAAGAGAAGACCACTTTTACATGCCCGTTTGGCACCTTCGCATACCGAACAATGCCATTCAGGCTATGTAATGCACCCGCCACATTCCAACGATGCATGTTGAGTATTTTCTCAGACATGGTGGGTGAATTTCTCGAGGTATTCATGGACGATTTTTCTGTTTTTGGTTGTAATTTTGATGAGTGCCTCAATCACTTGAAGTTGCTCTTAACAAGGTGCGAGGAGAAGAACCTCGTTTTAAACTGGGAAAATTGTCATTCATGGTATAAAGAGAATAGTCCTTGGACATATCATCTCGTCTAATGGAATAGAGGTAGACCAGGCCAAAATTGATATAATTTCCAATCTACCATCACCCAAAAGCATACGCGATGTGCGGTCCTTCCTTGGACACGCCAGTTTTTATAGAAGATTCATAAAGGATTTTAGTCATATCTCAAGGCCCTTATGTAACCTTCTCCAAAAGGAGAACTAATTTGAGTGGAGTGCCGAATGTCAATTAGTTTTTTAAAGCTAAAAGACATGTTGACAACCGCTCCTATCATGCAACCACCAGATTGGTCCATACATTTTGAGTTGATGTGCGATGCAAGCGATTATGCTATTGGGGCGGTGTTAGGCCAAAAGAAGGATAAGAAGCACCATATTATCTACTATGCGAGTAGGATCTTGAATTTCGCCCAAGTCAATTACTCGACTACGGAGAAGGAGCTCCTAGCCGTCATCTTTACCTTGGACAAATTCAGGCCTTACTTAATAGGATCCAAGGTCATTGTTTATACAGATCATGTGGCGCTGAAACACCTTCTTTCTAAGAAGGATGCCAAGCCCCGTTTGCTTAGATGGATCCTACTCCTTCAAGAATTCAATTTGGAGATAAAAGACAAGAAGGGAGTAGAAAATGTGATGGCAGATCATCTATCTCGCTTAGTCCTACCTAATTCCATTGACGAGTCACCTATTAAGGACTCATTCTCTGATGAGCAACTCTTTGTTGCTACGCATCCACCATGGTACGCTAACATAGCCAACTATCTTTTCACAGGTGCGATGCCAACTCATTGGACTACGATGGATAAATGAAAATTTCTAAGGGAACTGCGAAGAGTTTTCTGGTATGAACTTTTACCTTTTAAATATTGCCCAGATCAAATAATTAGGAGATGTGTCCCTGATGATGAACATAATTCTGTCATCTCCTTTTGTCATGATCAAGTATGTGGGGGTCATTTTTTCGCCAAGAAAACCACTGCAAAAATTCTGCAGTGTAGGTTTTTATTGGCCCACTTTATTTAAAGACACCCACGAGTTTTGTAAAGCATGCGAGCGTTGCCAAAAGTTAGGAGGATTATCCCATTGAAATATGATGCCTCTTACCCCAATTCAACATCTTGAAGTCTTTGACTGTTGGGGCACCGATTTCATGGGACCATTCCCCTCATCTTTTGGACATGTCTACATATTGCTTGCCGTAGGCTATGTGTCTAAATGGATAGATGCTATTCCATGTAGAACCAACGATCATCGTACGGTTCTATGGTTCTTTAAAGAAAACATACTTTCCAAATTTGAAACACCTCGAGCCATCATTAGTGATGGTGGTTCTCACTTTTGCAATAGGCCTTTTGAAGCCTTAATGAAGAAATATGGCATTAGGCATAAAGTGAGTACCCCATACCACCCACAGACGAGTGGGCAAGCTGAAATTTTCAATCGGAAAATCAAACAGATTTTGAAAAAGACGGTGAGGTCGAATCGCAAAGATTGGTCACTAAGATTAGATGATGCACTTTTGGCTCACCGTACCACTTACAAGACCCCCATTGGAATGTCCCCTTATAGACTTGTCTATGGGAAAGCTTGCCACTTGCCTGTGGAGATTGAACACAAAGCCTATTGGGCAATTCGGACATTGAATTTTGACATTGACAAGGCTAGCTCGCTTCGCAAACTCCAACTTAATGAGCTTGATGAGATCCAGAACGATGCTTATAAGAACTCAATGATTTACAAGAGTAGGATGAATGCCTTTCATGACAAACACATCTTTAGGAAATCCTTCCATGAAAGTCAGAAAGTGCTCTTGTACAATTTCCGACTTCATCTTTTTTCGAAAAAAAATGAGATCTTGATGGACCGGCCCGTATATTGTTAAAGAAGTTTTTCCTCATGGGGCCGTCGAGATAGAGAATGCTGCAAATGGTAATTGTTTTAAAGTGAATGGACAACGCCTTAAACCATTTGTTGAGAAATTTGATTCAGCGAACATGTCCATCACTATGAATGATCTTGTGTACCAGGATGATTGATCTCCTAGTCTAACGAAAGTATAGCATAGATTAGGTTTATTGCTTTTTCTATTTTAGTTTTACTGTTTTAGTGCATTTAGTTGTCGGAGTTGCAGACTTCCATGATCAACTCTCTCAGGTACTATTGTTCTCACTCTTTAGTATTTTATCATTGCTCTCATGTTCATGCTCATTGCATATCTTTTTACATTGAGGACAATGCAAGATTTGGTTGGGAGGTGAGATGAGATTCTACATCTAGCAGTTTGTAACATTTCGAGCATCATATGTGCTAAATGTTTTTCAAATTTTTTGAAAATTAAAAACTCGTTTGGAAAACCTTATTTCTATGCACTCGGGATGATATGGGTATAAGAAAAGGAGATACGAAGTGAGTAATGTTGTAAGTCTTGAACTTCTATTAACATAATGGTTTTACATGTGAATTCCCCTATTTATGTGATTGATAGAAAATTTGAACACTTTTACACCTAGTTCACATTACATGATTTTCATGGTTTGAAAGGATTATGTGATTTGTGGATTGGCTAGACTTAGATTTGTGGTGTTGAGGAACCAAGCCGAGGTACTTAGTCCATCATTGTCCATGGAAAAATAACGAAAGATATGGATTTTTAAAAATCCTATCTAATGTAAAAGAAAAAGGAAAATGAAGGATGAAAATTGGGAATGATGGAGAAAATGGTGGAAAATTCTGAAAATGACTATTTACCAACTGGGGGATGGTCTACCCCTAACCAAAGTAAAAAATGGGACGTAGTATGAAAGCCGTCGGAAGGACGATAAGGCAAATTCCTGTCATAGGCTTGTTGTTGCTCTGTGCACCTTGAGATTCATAGTTTAATTGATCTATGAAGAAGATAATCCCAAAAACTCATGAGATGAACTTTCATTATGTACACTAGGTTGAATTTGTTCGAGTTCTTCTATTTATCAATCAATCAGTGGGAATTTTATATGGATACTTATTATGTTTTGAGAATTTAAGGCTTCAACTTCTATCACCTCATTTTTTTTAATATTATACTTGCATGTTTTGAAATGTATAGAAGCATGGTTTCTGAAGGAGAGTTGGATTTTGGAAGATTGAACTTATTTCATGCATGTTTTGCTCGAGACTAGCAAAAAGCTGGTTGGGGGGTGTGTTGAGCTCCTATTTTATATATTTTCTAGCCCATTACATCTCATTACATGCATGGTTTGCATGTTTTAAAGACCCATCTAATGCTTGTTTTGTGTATGTAAGAATGTAAGAGAGAAGTCATGAATTTGTTGCTAAAAGGGCCCTTGGGAACTACATTGAAGACACTGACAAGAGGCCCTGAAGAATCACATCAGAAAGACCTGAATCGGCCAGAAGAAAGAAGAAATCAGCATACATAACAGATGGCCACCGGGCGCCCGCCCATGTTTTGACCAGGCGCCCAAAATTAGGAAGAAATATGTTGAACTTGCTGCACCATTCTGAACCTGACCAGGCGCCCGACCAATATCTGGTTAGATTGGCCAATGCTGGGGCCGCAGAAATCCTCTTTAGCTGTTGGCGGCTAAATTTTCTCTTGGGAACGGGAACCTCCGAGAACTCATCCCACATGATGTCTATATAAAATCTAGGCCATACAAACGCTTCATCTGACTTCAATGAAAAAGTTGGACAAAAAATTATGCTGCTTTGCGACTTAAGTGGGTCCCGTTGAAAATCAAGGGTGGGTATCTCCTCCAACCTTGCTATGGTCCATCTTATTCTTTGGATCATCCTGATTTTTTATCCGTAGATGTTTCATAGTGTGATTCATGTAGTGGATGGATTGGATTTTGCAAATCCCCCTGTTTACTTAATTGTGGTACGTATGGTCAACCCGAGATTGTGATGTCTCATTTTTGGGACATGGCCTAAAATAATCTGGAAAATAGGATGGCTGGCATGGATATAACATATACATTAAGGTGGGTCCTCATTCATGGTCAAAAAGAGCGTCTGCCTCTCTGCTCATGGACGATGGGCAGCAACGTCCTTTGATGCTGACTGTTTCAGTGTTTGAACCTTTTTTTGTTTTGGCCAAGTGGGATTTAGGTACGGATGATCTGCTCTGTTCGTTAGCTCAATCAGCCAATGAAGAGTTCTATATTGGATAGGTTTTTGTGGCATATACACATTACAGTAGACTTGGAATAGTTTCAATGGTGGACACACAACTTCGTTGTTCCCTATTTTATGGTCCACCTAAGATCTGAATCTTCTCCAGATTCGGGCCCATGGCATTTGTCAGGATGGATGGACGGTATAGATGTAACATATACATCATGATAGGTTGTACGAGTGGGCCCTAGGACCACTTTTCTCAAAATGGTTCAGTTAAAGCATGCAATTAATAGTGAAGATATTGTCGGATCTCACTGCTAATCGGACCTATTTTAAGATCCAACTCCGCGTCATATGACTTTGGAGTGAATCGGATCTCGAATATGACCTGCTCCATTTAAAGCCTTCCCGAGCACTCTAAGTAGGGTCCATCATTTAAAACTTCAAGGATAAAAACACCATTCATCTAGTGAGTGATGTCATTGTTCACTCCCCAAGTGTAGGGTTACGATGTAGTAATAATTCGGAAAGACCGAGTATCGTTCCCACAGAGATTTATGAATGGGTATTCTCATAATTTAACTAAAACAACTAATAATTAAGATTTTATTAAGAACTAAAGCTGAAAAATAATGATTTGGGTTTAAATAGTGAATGTGTAAGGTAATATCAATCTAGAAAGGCACTAGAGCGCCAAGGATCCACTTTTGATAAGTTTCAATGCATCAACATAACTAGATCTCACATAACTCAATCGGAATCGAATTCATATCTCTATCCAATCGGAATATAGAGTAGTTCAATCAACAATTATCTAAAACAGTTACTCATTTATTGATTCGATTCCCACAATAATACTCAGGCCTTGGGCACACTCAATTGTGTAGGCTAAGCCTCTTTCCAATCTAGTTGAGATTCACAACCATAGCTTTCATCAAATCCTGTCACTAGACTTGATTACAACTAATGATTAGAACTCTAATTAAATCAAAATCAATCAACAAACAGTTATTTCAGATTATAATAAAAAGATAAGAACTTTAGTTGAATAAGTTCCTACATGAAGATCGGGCCATTGTACACAACGCAATCAAATGGTCTACCATGCCCGGAGTCGATGATAGATCAATGAACTACACAAGCATAAACAATGCTCAGAAGGTAAGCTACCAAGCTTAGAATCACTAAGAATCACATGTGCCCGGAGTCATTAAGAGATCAAAGTAAAACCAAACTAGTACTTGATTCAAACTCATATTGAACTAAAATTCTTCAATTAAAACATAAAAGGAAACCTAGGTTGCATCAATCCATCAAAAACAAATCAAAAGCTTCACCTCTTAGCCCTAGCTAAGAGGTTTTAGTTCATCTTTAACATCCTTGAACTACAAGCCTCAAAAACATAAAAACTACTAAAACAGGAAGAAAACTAAGAAAACTTGAAGTAAAATTCGTCTCCCAAGCAATCCCCACGTCCTAGCCTGCCTTGGTATGAAGAGGAGAAGTCCCTTTTATAGCTTTCACACCCCACAAACTAAGAATCTTCAAGAATTTGGGGAGAATTTACGCACTGCGTAGAGAAAATCGGAGCCAGACTTGGAAATTTCTAAACTGGGCGCATTGTCGATTGATCACTTAGACTGAGCGATCAATCGCTAGTTTAAATAACTGTAAAAACTGCCTTTTTCGGATCTGGCGATTAATCGATTGGCTGAGAGATCAATCGGTCACTTCTAGCGATCAATCGATCAGTGTCCAGCGATCAATCGGAGGGTGCAAAAAGTGTCCAGAGAGTTTTTTCCATATTTCTTAAAAATCTGCCTTCTGGCGATTGATCTATGGGATGGGCGATCAATCGCTCAGGCTGGGCGATTAATCGCAATTCTGCACTTCAGTCCAGCAACAATTTTGTCAATTTCTGCGATGAGCGATCAATCACTCAAGTCTGTCGATCAATCGCTCAGGCTGAGCGATCAATCAACGGATCAATCTCTGGATCAATCTTCAGAAACTGCAACTTGCTGCATTTTACTTTAATGGCCCTGCAGCTTTGCACTTTGGTTTTTCTGGCCCTGCCAGGTCTTTTAACATGATTTCTTCAGTGTTTTTCTTTATTTCTCAACTCCATCTTCCATAGCTTCTTTCTTTCATTCTTGGGCTTTCTTCCTTTGATCCTCAAGGTGTCCTAAAGCGGTCTTTTAGCATTAAATTCAAAAGGTCTCTCTCTCATTCCTATAATCACAAACCATGCATTAGAATAGTCTTTAAACATAAAATCCATGCATAATGAGTGATGAATTGAGGTTAGAATATGCACAATTAAGAGCTCAACACACCCCCAACCAGCATTTTGCTAGTCCCGAGCAAAACATGCGTGAAATAAGTTTCATTCTCTAAAACCTAACTCTCCTTCAGAAACTATTCTTCTATACATTTCAAGACACACAAGCGTAAAAATCAGAGAAATTAGGTGATAGAGGTTGAAACCTTAAACTCTCAGAACATAATAAGTGTTTATATGAAATTCCCGCTGATTGATTGATAAATAGAAAAACTTGAACAAATTTAACCTAGTGTGCATAGTGAAAGTTCATCTCATGAGTTTTCGGGATTATCTTCTTCATAGATCAACTAAACTATAGATCTCAAGGTGTATAGAGTAACAACAAGCCTATGACAGGAATTTGCCTTACCGTCCTTCCAACGGCTTTCACACTACGTCCCATTTCCGGTTTTGGTTACGGGTAGACCATCCCCCGGTTGGTAGTAGGTAGCCCTAATCGAAATTTTCCACTATTTTTCCATCATTCCCAATTTCATCCTTCCTTTTCCTTTTTCTTTTACATTAGATAGGATTTTTAAAAATCCATATCTTTCGTTATTTTCCCATGGACAAGGATGGACAAAGTACCCCAGCTTGGTTTCTTAATACTTTAAATCAAGGTCTAGTTAATCCACAAATCATATAACCCTTTCAAATCATGAAAATCGTGTAATGTGAACTAGGTGCAAAAGGTGTTCAAATTTTCTATCAATCATAAAAATAGGTGAATTCACATATAAAACCATTATATTAAGAGAAATTCAAAGCTTGCAACATCCCTCACTTCGTATCTTCTTTTCTTATACTTATATCATCTCGAATGCATAGAATCAAAGTTTTCCAAAAGAGTTTTGAATTTTAGAAAAATTGAAAATTTTCTACATCATTGCTCGAAATGTCACAAAAGCTAACAGATTCATCTAAGGAATCTCTCTCAATCCCCAACCAAAACTTTACATTGTCCTCAATGTAAGAATGTATATAATGAATGCAACACATGAGAGCAATGCCAAAACAAAAAGAGAGTGAGAAAGAGAGATATCACCTGAAGCATATATTTCATGGCAAGATTAGCTTTTGGAGATGGATTACTTCACAAATAAATCAACTGATCAAAGCAAATCCTAATGGGAAAGCATTCTAGAAAATCATCCTCCATCAGACCAGGAGGTTAATCCCAACAACTCATCCAAAAGCATAAAGTCAAGCAGAATCATTAGATGGATCAAAAGGTTTCGCAGTAAGGTCATCCAATATCCTGCTTTACAATGTACATGTGTGTGAGTGATCGAGATAAGCCACTCAAAATTCGAAAAAGGAATTTCAGCGGGTTCCTTAATGTTTTCACCACATGTATAAGAGGAGACATCATCATATTTATCAGAAAAAATATGTCTCCATTCAGATTTTCCTGGGCATTGATATTGCAAGTAAGGATCATCCCAGGGTTGGTGGAGTTCAGTGTGCATGATCCACAAAGGTGTAGATATATGAATTGATTTCTCAGTACAACAAGGTATTGTTTCCACATCCTTCTCTCGGCTAACGTCATATGCCAATACTGACTCTAAAAGTGTGATCATATCCCTTATCATATCATCGATCTTATCAAGGGAGTAAGTCACATCTTCGTCTAAGTGACCGGAGTAAAAAGGTGAGAGGGATTCATCTTCCACAATAGAATTGATTATGTTTATTTCATGGACCTCCTCATCTTCATCCTCTTGTTGGTTGTCAATATTGAAAGCATTCAACTCAATCGTCATATTGCCAAAAGACATTTGTATGACCCCACTCCTACAATTGATGATAGCGTTTGATGTTGCTAGGAATGGACGGCCAAGTATGACAGGAATTTGAGGGCCAATATTAACCATGGGTTGTGTGTCCAAGACAATAATTCAAACCCAATTGTGCACTCAAATTCAAATTATTTCAAATGGATGTGAAGAGTGCCTTTCTAAATGGTATACTCGATGAGGCAGTTTATGTTGAACAACCTAAAGGGTTTGTGGACCCTAGATATCCTCAAAGAGTCTACCGATTGAAAAAGGCTCTCTATGGGTTAAAATAAGCCCCCTGAGCATGGTATGAATGTCTTACTCAATTTCTAATTGATCACAAGTTTGTTAGGGGGAGTGTTGACAAAACCCTATTTGTTAAAAGGACGATTGATTCATTTCTCATTGCTCAAATTTATGTGGATGATATTGTATTTGGTTCAAACTGTGAAGAATTTTCTGATTTATTTGCTGAATTAATGAAATCTGAATTTGAGATGAGTTTGGTAGGCGAGCTGAATTTTTTCCTAGGATTGCAAGTTAAACAATTGAAAAATGGAATCTTCATCAACTAAACTAAGTATGCTAAAGATTTAGTCAAGAGGTTTGGACTAGACTCGAGTCGATCACACACCACGCCTATGGCCACAACCATCAAACTCTCCAAAGACTTGTCAAGCAAAAGTGTTGACCAACACTTATATAGAAGTATGATTGGGAGTCTTCTCTACCTCACAGCAAGTAGACCCGATATTGCATTTAGCGTAGGTGTATGCGCTAGATTTCAAGTCAATCCTAGGGAATCACATCTCATTGCTGTAAAAAGAGTGATCAAATATGTGGCCTGCACAACTGAATATGGCTTGTGGTACCCCTTTGACACATCATCCATCATTGCGGGGTACTCCGATGCCGATTGGGCCGGAAATATAGATCATCGAAAGTCCACAAGTGGTGGCTGTTTTTACATCGGAAACTGCTTAGTTGCTTGGCATAACAAAAAGCAAAATTCCATCTCATTGTCCACTGCTGAAGCTGAATATATTGCTGTCGGTAGTTGCTGTGCTCAACTAATTTGGATGAAGCAAATGTTGAAGGATTATGGTATCAATCAGGAAGACATGATGCTCTTTTGTGACAACACAAGCGCCATTAATATTTTGAAAAATCCTATTCAACATTCTCGAACCAAGCGTATCGACATCCGACACCATTTTATAAGAGAATTAGTTGAAGAAGAAGTCATCAACCTTGAATACATCCAAACCGAGCGGCAATTGGCCGACATCCTTACAAAACCGTTAGATTCCACTAGGTTGGAACACCTTCGAAAATCTATCGGGGTATGCTCACTTTAGTCGGTTAGAAAAACCAATGTGCTTATAGGAAAATCCGAGGATGTAGCCTCATGCTCTTTAAGAAAAATAATGGTAGATTGGACTGTTCCAACAGGTTATTATGATCAAAGGATCTAGGTTGAGGTTCACTCATCACGCGGTTGTCTTAGATCCTTTGTATCTAGGTTTGGGTGAACAACATAAGGTTAGGCTGAGCTCATCGGTGTCCAAGACATCTTGCCTTGGATTTACCAACAATAGGGAATATATCTCCAATGTAAAACTCACAGTCCCTAATGTTGAACCTCCAATTTATACATTGCATTGCCCATTACATGACATGGTTTGCATGATTTTCATGATTTAAAGGCCCATCTAACACATGTTTTGTGATTATAGGAATGAGAGCGGACTTCACTCAATTAGAGACCAAAAAGGGGCCATTTGGAGCCTTTGATGAAGGCCCAAGGTGGACCAAAGAAAGAAGGAAGCAAAGAAAGAAGAAAACAGAAGAAAGAAAGGAAGAAAACAAGAAGAAAAAGAGACCGACCGGTCTTGACCGGTCGGCCAAGGAAGCCCGACCGGTCTTGACCGGTCGGCCATGCTTGCTGGAGTAATGCCAAAGAGGGCCTGACCGGTCATGACCGGTCGGCCAGCCCTGTCCGACCGGTCGTGACCGGTCGGCCATGCAAGTTTCAGATTCCAGATTCTAAAACAGCAATGTACTCCCGCACCTGATTTTTCGGACCAGTTTTCTGAAGCCATCTTGATGATATTTGGAAATCCAACACATACATGTCGAAGAGGAGCTCGACGCCGAACTAACCCAAGTGGTTTCGTGTCGATCGGAGCTACGGATTGACCGTGGTGGCCTAAAACAATACGAACTGTCCAGAAAGTTCCAGATTTCGCTGTTCAACTCTGGGCCGGTCCAGAGGACTCATCATTGATGATATGAAGAATCTACTTTGACCATCTTTTAGAACACATCCATATATGAATAACCACAAAAGTTTCAGATCAAAAGGATGTGTGGTTTGATCGTACCGGTTGAAGAAAGATGGACCATCCAGAAAGCTCCAACTGCGCAGAGTTTATAAAAGCCCTAATTGTTCTAATTTTCGGACCACATTCTGAGATCTTTTTGGACAATCTAATCCGTCTATCATGTAGAGGATGAAGTTTTCTACCAATGTTCAAAATTTGGGATCAATTCGACATCTGTACACTCCGGAGCGTTGAAAGCAAGATGACTGGTTCTGAAGGTACCCAAAGTGCGCGATTTTGAGAGGCGGTCGGTGATGTGATTGGTGGGCTCATTCAGAGGATAATCTTGGAAATCTAAATCATCTATGAGGAAGATCACATTACAAGGAAGCTACAAATCAAATTTGAGGGCAATCCGACCATTGGTTAAGCCGTACCAAGCGAAACAAATTCTGCTATGTTGCTGTACTATTGCTGCACTATAAAAGGAGGTGCTCTCTTCTATTCCAAATCAACCAAGGACGTGGGAAGCAAGGAGTTCAAGTCCCAGGAGGCTACCTAGCCTCCTCCAGCTAGTTTTTCTTCCCTTTCCTAGTTCTAGTTCTAGTTTTAATATGCTTTTCCTTAGCTAACCTCTTAGCTAGAGCTAGAGGTGAAATTTGTAGTTGGTTCCAATGCTTTAATTCTTTTATTTCAAGTACCCTTTTCTTAATTTTGGATTTTGAAGTTCTAGTTTGAATAAAGTTTGGTTTTTTAGAAGTCTTGTGAGAGTTTGTGTGCTCCGGACATGAGTTCCTTGCAATTCTCTAAGATTACCATGATTGGGTTGTTTGAATTAGAATTGTAGTAACCCTTGAGCATGCCATAGTCCATAGGCATGGCTGTTACTCCGAAGGCTACAAGTTCAAGTTCTATGTGCTTCATTAGAACTAGAAATCTAATTTCCAGATTTAAGTGGGATTGTTTGTGCTTGAATGTTATATCTTCCAATTAGATGAGAGATAGGACTTTGATTCTAATTGTGTTGTACTTGGATGAATGGATTGGCATTAGACCACTACAAGTGGATCCTTGATGCTCTAGTTCTTCTTATTTTCAGATTTTCCTATTTCATGTGAAAAACTACTCTCTTAAACTTCTTAGATTCTAGTTATTAGAGTACTTGGAATTGTTTACTTCTTTCCCTGTGGATCGACCTCGGTCTTACCGAGATTTATTACTACATCGCAGCCTTACACTTGAGGCGAGCGAACAAGTTTTTGGCGCCGTTGCCGGGGAAAAAGTTAAACGGTTTTAATTGTTCTAGTAGCTATAGAGTAATCTTAGTTAGGTAGGATTTTCAGTTTTTATAGAAGTAGATTTTCTGATTTTTTTTAGATTACTAACAAATTTTTGGATTTTGTAGGACATTGTTGCTGACATAGATCTCACTCTATTGGGTAACATCTCCCCATCTCCCTTCTTTTTGTTCTTTTTTCTAGATTAGGGTAGTTCCCAATTCTTTAAAATTTCATCATGTATGATTGGACGAATGGTGCGTACAAGTACCTTTTGGAGGATGAGACGTCGGATTTTGAGACCCAAAATCATTATGATTGGAACCATTATAAGCATAAGTATTTTTCTGAGATTAATCAACCTCCACTACCTCCCCACGTAAGACGATGCGTGATTACATTAATGAAAACAATACACATATTGAGGCACAACGTAAGATAATGGAAGAGTATCGGAAAGAGATGAATAATGTTCCACCGGTTAGGACAATGTATGATCACTTGTATGGCTACACATGTCAACAACCATCTAAAAGCCCAACATATGACATGCATAATCCAAATTGGTGGGAGCATCAAAATTTCAACTTGGAAGATGAGCCAACCATGGATGCCAACAACTATCCTCAAGAGTTTCTTTCTCATGAGCCGCAACCGACACAAACTCTTGAGGATGTGCTGCGAGAGTTTATGAAAACAACTGAGCAATACATACAAAACCTCTCGCCATCTCAAAATATTAAACCCAACATTGGGAACACCGAATCAATCCCCAACAATGAGGAGGATGAGGCTATCCAAGTCCCACCTTCTTCGGATTTAATGGATAGACTTTTAAAGGAGATTGATTTCGATGATCCCAATGTCATCATCAATTATAGTGAGTCCACTATCTCTTTTGGATGCTTTGAACTTAATGATGAAGAGATTTCAATGACGGTTGACGAACCCGAGGAATCCATAAAATTTGAAAGTGGTAGTGGGGTTGCCTACAATGAGGGTTTGGTGAATGGTTATGAACCTATGGTTTCTTTTTCCCAAGGGCATAATGATTATGAGTCTCTAGAGGATATGCATGCTAGAGAGATGGCCGAAGTCGATCTTTTTGAGTCCTTCCACCAACAACACATGCCAAATTCTAGTGTGGTAGACCTCCCTTTGATTGAAAATTCTATTCCTTTGGATGATGAGGTGGCACAATCTGAAATTTTCAAAGATCAACCAATGTTAGATGATGTGCTTACCACTGAATCTGAAGAATTCTCTTTGGAAGACCTCCTCTCTATAGAGGAGGAATTCCTTACCATTGAAATAGAATTTCTTCAATCATTAAGGGAGGATGAGGACCCTTCATCCGACTATCTCGATTTCCTAGAGGAATGCTTGGCCCAATCTTCTGATCTTGATGATGAGATGATTAAGGAGTTGGACATTTTGTTAGACACGGTGCCGGTGCCTGAAGAACACCTTTCCACTGATTTACACTCTTTACCATTGTTTGTGGAAGCACCGTATAATTCTGAAATTGTGGAGGAGACAACTTTAACCAATGAAAACTTGATGAGTGTCTCTCTACCATCATGGGTCCTTCAGCCCATTGAAAATTCTGATTGGGAGGACTCATTTTTAATCAATCATAACCCAAATCAGAATTTGAGGAGATATCTTTTTGCTGCTCTTATCTCCTCCTTTTATGCATGTGGTGCACAATACGATTGGACTTCAATGATAAGAAGCACACATGTTTACTGTCGAGCAGGACTGTGGATGGTCCTCATGAGAAATTTATTGAAATTCATGAAGATCCTGCTCAACTTTGATCATGTAGTTGATCGGACTAATCAAAGGTAGGTAGGTAGGTTAGGATTTATTTTTCTGCAATTAGGATTGAATAAGTCTCATCGAGACAATGGAAGATGCTAGAATTGATCAACTTGCTATCTCAGGTACTATTGTTCTCACTCATATTTTACCATTGCTCTCATGTTCATGCTAATTGCATATCTTTTTACATTGAGGACAATGCAAGATTTGGTTGGGGGGTGAGATGAGATTCCTCATCTAGCATGTTGTAACATTTCGAGCCTCACATGCGCAAATTTTTTCGAATTTTCTAAAATTTCAAAACTCTTTTAGAAAACCGTATTTCCATGCATTCGAGATGATATGAGTATAAGAAGAGGAGATACGAAGTGTGTGATGTTGTAAGTCTTGAATTCTCCCAACATAATGGTTTTATATGTTAGTTCCCCTATTGTTGTGATTGATAGAAAATTTGAACACCTTCACACCATGTTCACATTACACGATTTTCATGAGTTGAAAGGTTTATGTGATTTGTGGATTAGCTAGACTTTGATATAAAGGTATTGAGAAACCAAGCCGGGGTATTTTGTCCATCCTTGTCCATGGGAAAATAATGAAAGATATGGATTTTTAAAAAATCCTATCTAATTTTAAAAGAAAAAGGAAAGAAAGGATGAAATCGGGAATGAAGGGAAAATGGTGGAAAATTTCGAAAAGGGCTACCTATTACCAACCGGGGGATGGTCGAACCGTAACCAAAGCCGGAAATGGGACGTAGTGTGAAAGCCGTCGGAAGGACGGTAAGGCAAATTCCTGTCATAGGCTTGTTGTTGCTCTGTGCACCTTAAAATCCTTGGTTTACTTAATCTATGAAGAAGATGATCCCAGAAACTCATGAGATGAACTTTCACTATGCACACTAGGTTGAATTTGTTCGAGTTCTTCTATTTATCAATCAATCAGTGGGAATTTCATGTAGACACTTATTATGTTTTAAGAGTCCAAGATTTCAGCTTCTATCACCTAATTTTTCCAAATTTTATACTTATACACCTTGGAATGGATAGAATCATGGGTTCTGAGGGAGAGTTGGGTTTGGAGGTTTGAAATTGTTTCACGCATGTTTTGCTCGGGACTAGCAAAAAGCTGGTTGGGGGGTGTGTTGAACCTCCAATTTATACATTGCATTGCCCATTACATGACATGGTTTGCATGATTTTCATGATTTAAAGGCCCATCTAACACATGTTTTGTGATTATAGGAATGAGAGCGGACTTCACTCAATTAGAGACCAAAAAGGGGCCATTTGGAGCCTTTGATGAAGGCCCAAGGTGGACCAAAGAAAGAAGGAAGCAAAGAAAGAAGAAAACAGAAGAAAGAAAGGAAGAAAACAAGAAGAAAAAGAGACCGACCGGTCTTGACCGGTCGGCCATGCTTGCTGGAGTAATGCCAAAGAGGGCCTGACCGGTCATGACCGGTCGGCCAGCCCTGTCCGACCGGTCGTGACCGGTCGGCCATGCAAGTTTCAGATTCCAGATTCTAAAACAGCAATGTACTCCCGCACCTGATTTTTCGGACCAGTTTTCTGAAGTCATCTTGATGATATTTGGAAATCCAACACATCCATGTCGAAGAGGAGCTCGACGCCGAACTAACCCAAGTGGTTTCGTGTCGATCGGAGCTACGGATTGACCGTGGTGGCCAAAACAATACGAACTGTCCAGAAAGTTCCAGATTTCGCTGTTCAACTCTGGGCCGGTCCAGAGGACTCATCATTGATGATATGAAGAATCTACTTTGACCATCTTTTAGAACACATCCATATATAAATAACCACAAAAGTTTCAGATCAAAAGGATGTGTGGTTTGATCGTACCGGTTGAAGAAAGATGGACCATCCAGAAAGCTCCAACTGCGCAGAGTTTATAAAAGCCCTAATTGTTCTAATTTTCGGACCACATTCTGAGATCTTTTTGGACAATCTAATCCGTCTATCATGTAGAGGATGAAGTTTTCTACCAATGTTCAAAATTTGGGATCAATCCGACATCTGTACACTCCGAAGCGTTGAAAGCAAGATGACTGGTTCTGAAGGTACCCAAAGTGCGCGATTTTGAGAGGCGGTCGGTGATGTGATTGGTGGGCTCATTCAGAGGATAATCTTGGAAATATAAATCATCTATGAGGAAGATCACATTACAAGGAAGCTACAAATCAAATTTGAGGGCAATCCGACCATTGGTTAAGCCGTACCAAGCGAAACAAATTCTGCTATGTTGCTGTACTATTGCTGCACTATAAAAGGAGGTGCTCTCTTCTATTCCAAATCAACCAAGGACGTGGGAAGCAAGGAGTTCAAGTCCCAGGAGGCTACCTAGCCTCCTCCAGCTAGTTTTTTCTTCCTTTTCCTAGTTCTAGTTCTAGTTTTAATATGCTTTTCCTTAGCTAACCTCTTAGCTAGAGCTAGAGGTGAAATTTGTAGTTGGTTCCAATGCTTTAATTCTTTTATTTCAAGTACCCTTTTCTTAATTTTGGATTTTGAAGTTCTAGTTTGAATAAAGTTTGGTTTTTTAGAAGTCTTGTGAGAGTTTGTGTGCTCCGGACATGAGTTCCTTGCAATTCTCTAAGATTACCATGATTGGGTTGTTTGAATTAGAATTGTAGTAACCCTTGAGCATGCCATAGTCCATAGGCATGGCTGTTACTCCGAAGGCTACAAGTTCAAGTTCTATGTGCTTCATTAGAACTAGAAATCTAATTTCCAGATTTAAGTGGGATTGTTTGTGCTTGAATGTTATATCTTCCAATTAGATGAGAGATAGGACTTTGATTCTAATTGTGTTGTACTTGGATGAATGGATTGGCATTAGACCACTACAAGTGGATCCTTGATGCTCTAGTTCTTCTTATTTTCAGATTTTCCTATTTCATAGTGAAAAACTACTCTCTTAAACTTCTTAGATTCTAGTTATTAGAGTACTTGGAATTGTTTACTTCTTTCCCTGTGGATCGACCTCAGTCTTACCGAGATTTATTACTACATCGCAGCCTTACACTTGAGGCGAGCGAACACCTAACATAAGAAAAATTTGTTTCCAGAGGTTCATCAGGCGCCCGGCCTGGAACTGTCCGGGCGCCTAGCCATGGTGCGGCTGCCTAGTTATAAGGTCACCCCAAACACTTTCGGGCACCCCACTATCAGTTTTTTCCAGCAAAGGTCTCCTCCTTGGTGTGCCCTAGGATGTCCACTTGCCCTCCAAGGTGAAGTTTTCCTTCCAAACTCCTCACATTCCAGCCATAGGAAGGTCTTTCCTTGTGTCATCTTCATCCTTCCTTCTGGTCTTCACCTCAGATTTAAGATTTAGGTAAGTTCTCTCTTGCATCCTCTCCATTTAGGGCTTAAATCTCTCATGGCTGGGGATAAGAAGCAAAAATGACCAGCTATTGAAGGCTCCTCGAAGGGCTCACGGGGCAAGCAGCTTCCTCCCAAGCGGGCAACCAAAGCGCACCGTGCATCTACCTGTGCTCGTGAGCCCTCCCCCAGTTCTTCTGAGCTAGGGAGTCCATCCCAAGTTAAGGGTACCCTAGTCCCTCTCCGCTTTCTAGCCTATTTGTCCCACTGCCCCATTGTTGGGGAACGATATGTTGAAAGGGACTGTCTAGTCAGATATGTTGTGTATGAGCGGCTGACCACCATCAAATGGCACGGCTTACTGGATTTTGGAGGACCAGTATATCCCAATGCTGTGTATCGTTTTCTTTCTCGAGTGGTCAAGGTCGCCGATGACCCCCATTTCTCACCATTGATCGGGACGGCCAGCTCTTAGTGATCAATACTAGCACCATTGCTAGGGTGCTCAATATTCCCATGTCCTGTGAGTGGATTCCCCCATCTAGCCCCAATGAACTCACAAAAAAGGTCACTTGGACAAAGGCCTTATGTGGGGGAAGAAATGTTATGTGGGCGGGAGGTAAAAGCGGAAATGCTCTCGCGGCACGGGAAATGACTGATGATTTCCATCTCCTGCACCTTATCTTCTCATATAATATCTACCCGAGGAGAGAAAATCGTTCCGACCTTACCACATCTATGGCTGAGCTCGTTTACAGGGTCGGACAAGGTCATCCGATGTGTCTACCGACTCAGATCATGAGTCACATGGTCTGTATTTTTACTGTGAGTGGCAAATCTGTCGGGATCCCTTTTGGGCGTTTGCTATCCCTATTATCTCATGACTTCGGCTTCCCACCTCCTTCGGAGGCTCCAGTCTATGCCCCCGATGTCAACAAACTCACCATAAGCTACATGCGCTTGCACCTTCATGAAGAGGAGGTTGGTTGGCCTGATATCTACAAGGAGACTCCAACTGAAGAGGAGATAGCTGCACACACTACTCATCGAGCTGGAGGAACAGAACCGGGTGAACCATCTCTTCCCAGCTCCTCTCGGCGCTCCAAAGCATCCACCACTGAACGCCAGGAGATAAATGCTCGGCTTACTCGTGTTGAGAAAATGTTGAAATCTCTTCAGGACACGACTAATATGATTATGGCAATGATCACCTGCCGCAACAACGATGCTCCTCCTCCTGCGCCGCGCAAGGATGCTAGGCCCACTCGCTCACTGTAAGAGCGCACTTCAGCTTTCCCTAGTCGCCGGACTGTCTTAACTTCTGTTTAAATGGGGAAATAGTTGTCCCCAGCTTTTGGACTTCTAACTTTAAACATGTTTGAATATGCTCACTTTACTTAAACTGCTGCGATCAGTGGATGCCCATTTATGTTTGATGCTTAACCTTCACTGTTTACGTAATCTATCTATCCTCCGTCTGCTTTTGTTCTACAATCTTATTATATTTGGATGGTTGGATGATTGTGGGCACCTTTGCCCATGTTATGGCGTGCTTGTTAGCTCGTACCTTATTTGAAGCCTTGTTAATGCATATTGATCTATTTAGGGCCGCTTGCTCTCTTTTGGTAGGACCGTAGTCTGTTTGGTCATGATATACATCAAGTGGGGAGGTTGGTTGCTTAGGCTAAAAGCCCTCTGTTTTTTAATGTTTTATACATGTATCTCCTTATGACCATTCTATTATCTTTGGCTTCTTCCTTTTATGCATCAATGAACTAACCCTTTGTTAATGACTAACAAAAAGGAGGAGAAGAGTCCCACCAATCGACCATGTTATCTTTTTTGCGTTCTTTGGTGTGCTAAATCTCGGGGGGAGGAATTGAAGCCAAGGGTCTGTAAATTGTGTCTGTACATGTCTATTTTTTTGTAAATGAATGAATGTAAATCTTTTGATGACATGTAAAGGATGTATTTTGGATCTTTGAGTCTAGGATTGTTATTGGAAAGGTCCATGACACTTAGGTTGGTTTTGTGGAGTAATTGACAAAGGGGGAGACTGTAAGTACACATATTTGTCAATTATCTTATCGGTTGAGTCTTCACGACTGATGAGCCTAGAAGACGCTGAAGATTGAAGTCTTGAAGATCTCCGGCTGCTCAACTCAGAAGATCTATGAAGATATCTTCATCCAAAACCAACCCTCTTAACCCTAGATCCACATAACTCTCAAAGCCCATGTCCTCTAGATGGCCCGTAGCTCAAAATACACTTCCATTATCCCCCAAGCCATAGAGGTAGTCCAAAAGATCAGTTTGGACTTGGTATGTATTGGCCTATAGTCCGTTTGCAGGAAAAACTTCAAAAATCAGTCCTTTTAAAAAACCTGCAGATTAAGCACCAGGCGCCCGTCCACTATGCCTCCGGGCGCCCGCCCTATGGAGATTTAGTCCAGCAAGTTGTAAGGGAATTCCGGGCGCCCAACCCAAACTTGTCCGGGCGCCCGACTAAAACTGTGTCCGGACGCCCTACCTATGAAAATTGTGAATATCGGGCGCTCGACTGGAATTGTGTCCGGGCACTTGGCCAGTGAAAAACAGCTCTAGAGAGTTTTTTGTGAAAACCTGAAGGATTCCGGGCGCCCGACCCCAACTGTGTCCTGGCACCCGACCTGGTCAAAAATTGTCCAGTAAGGACCATCTAAATTACATGGAGAATTTCGGGCGCCCGACTTCAACTGTGTCAGGGCGCCGGACCAAGCTAGGATGAGTCTAGTGACTTGACTGTCTGGACAATCTCAATATGGGGTGCCCGACCCAGTGTTGTCCGGGCGCCCGACTGTTGCTAAATCAGGTTTTTGGACTATGTGTCCGGGCGTCCGAAGCAAGTGTCTGGGCGCCCGAACTAGCCATTTTTTGCCCTTTTTTCACATCTATTTAAGCATTAATTTGGGCAAATCCCTAATCACGAAAGTTAGAGCCTTCCTTTGAGTGTGTGATTACCCTTAGCCAAATCCTCTCTTCTCAAGGTTCTAATCCTTGAGTTCATTGTTCAATCCTAGTTGTTACAAACTATCAATGAGCATTCAAAGCTCGGATTGAAACATGAACTCAAGCCCTCATTAATGGCTCTTGACCTAATCACTAGTAGTTGTATTCACTAGTCATTATTGCCATCAATGAAGATCTTGGTGAAACCCTTCTCTAACCTTTAAAAGCCATATCCTTTAAGAAAGTTTCGACCAAACCCTAATCCCTCACCTTGGAACCTATAAGAAGATATTCATAGCAAGGTTACTGATCGAGGGAGCTGAAGAAGGTATCATTCGTACAAGCCGAAGCTTCTTCAACCAAAGGCATCATCAAGGGGCTCATTCAACTAAGTATATTTTAGTCATTCGAGTCCAAGAAACCACCTCAAAAGTTGAGATTTGGGTTTCAGAGTTCGAAGACACAAATTCGGTAGAGTCCTTACGTAGGACAAGTCATTGAGTAGGACAAGCCCTTGTGTAGGACAAAGTGGTCAATGGATTAGTCCTAAGGAAGGGCAAATCCATGTGTTGAAGTCTAAGTCCTTTTGTAGGCTGTTAAGGTTTATGGTTAACCTCATTTAAAACCATTGTGATAGTGAAATCCGACCACTTAAGGAGTGAGTGGATCAACCGAGAGTGGAGTAGGTACATAACCGAACCACTATAAAATCATTTGTTATGTGATGAATGCTTGCAACTGCTTTACTTCTTTCAAGTTAGAGATAATCTGATTATCACTCGCTCTTTTACTGTTGAAAGTTAATATTCTGCATATCATGTGTTTGAAGAATGTTTTCTAAAGTACTTTGCATGATTGTGAGTGTGTAATTTGATTCTTTTAAAAAGTGTCCTATTCACTCTCCTCTAGGACAAAGAAACCAGTTTCTTGCTTCTACAATAGTGGTAATCAAACTTATACCGTAATTTCATATAACCGTGCTAAAGACAAAACACCATTCATCTAGTGAGTGATGTCATTGATGGACTAAAAAATAAATACACGGGTCACGTGATCCTAATAACCTGGTGCCATCAAATGGATAGAAAGCAACTTGGCTATAGATCGGCAGCCAAAGGGTAAATGGCAGCTAGCATCACGTCGTTACTACGTTGGTTTTTGACTTGTTGGTGGTTAACCGTTCTAAAGAAGTAAAGGAGAAAGGAAAATTGAATTGTTGAAAACAGCTTATTCTTTAATTTTATTGGTACTAATTTTCTAGTTTTGCTTAGACAGTAGACTATTAATTTTATGTTTTTACAATCAAAGCACAATCAAATGCCTGAGTTTCCAACCGTACAAATTCTGTAAATCTAAGAAGTAAACAAAACATCCTGTCATTTCATTGCATTAACGCGAGATGGCCCTTTAATTATCTTACCCCTCCCCCTCAAGCTCAAGGGTGGTCAAGAGAGAACCCACTTAGGTTGGATTTACTAAAAGCATTTACAAGATAAGGATTTGCTAAAGACACTTGGCAGTTGGTCGTGACATTACAAAAAAGTAGGCCTTCACCGGTAATTCTTTCCGGCGGTTAAAAAGAGCGGTAGTCAAAAGTACACTTTTTCGGACGATTAAAAATAAGTCATTAGAAAAAGCTTGCATGCATGACTTTTTTATGCGGCTGAAAGAGAGCCGTAGTCGAAAGTACACACTTCCCAATGGCTAAAAGGAAGTTGTTGGGAAAAACTTGCACATTTCTCCTGCTAATGCTTTTCCATCATTTTTGTGGCTTTTTTCGGTGGCTAAAAGGAAGTTGTCGCCAAAAATATATTTTCTCGAAGGCTGAAAGAGAGTCATCTTGAAAGTATCATTTATCCGCTGCTTGAAAGGAAGCCATCGGAAAAGGCTTGCACATTGCTCCCACCATATTTTTCCGTCATTTCTGTGTGTAAGCTTTTCTCGGCAGATGCAAAGGGACCTATCACTAAAAGTATACATTTCTCGACAGCTGGAATAGAGTCGTCGTCAAAAGTATACGTTTCCTAGCAACTGAATGAAAGTCATCGCGAAAAAACTTGCACATTACTCCCGCCATATTTTTTCATCATTTCTGTGTGCAACCATTTCGCGGCGGATGCAAATGGAGTCATTGCCAAAAGTATACATTTTCCGGTAGATGCAAAGGGACTCGTTGTTAAAATTATACATTTCCCAGTGGTTGGAAGAGAGTCGTTGCCAAAGGTATATGTTTCCCGACGGCTGAAAGGAGGTTGTCGCTAATAGTATATGTTTCCTGCTAGTGGAAAGGGGAGCTGACGTCAAAAGTATACTTTTCTCTACAACTGAAAGAGAGCTGTCACCAAAAGTACACTTTTCCTGGTGAGTGAAAGGAAACTGATGGGAAAAGTTTGCACATTGCTCCCGCCATATTTTTTCCTCATTTATGTGTGCAAACATTTCACGTCGGCTGCAAAGGGAGTCGTCGCCAAAAGCATACATTTCCTAGGCCAGTAGAAAATCATGGCCAAAAGTATACATTTTCGACAGCTGAAAGGAGGCCATTGTCAACAGTATGTGTTTCCCGATGGCCGAAAGGGAGCTTTCGTGAAAAGTATATTTGTAGGCATGCGTTACAATTGGGCCCACAGAACTTTGCCACATCACTTGAAGGGGTTCTCCCTACTGAAGGGAGTGGATTAGCTATTACCTAGGTAACAGCTTAGTTGGCGTTACCCGTACCGTGTGGGGCCCACCGTGATGAATTCCATGCCTATCCACATCGTCCATTCATTTTATCAGATTATTTGACGACTATATTTCAAAAATCATGTACGTCCAAATCTCGGGTGGACCATAACGTTGTAAAAAGTCTTTTTATAAGCCACGATAAGTTATGGATCAAGTTGAGATCTGTCTTTTATCTTCATCCAGATCTTTTTTAACCTTTTCAACGGGTTGGATGAAAAATATACATTATAGATATTCTTACAGTGTGTCATGCGTAGTTTTTTTTTTTTTTAATGGTAAATACTCAATCACCACTGTTTTCTGCAGTGTAGTTCACCTGAAATTTTGATATGCTTAATTTTTGGGACCGCTTACTTTAAATAGATGGAAAAACGGATGGACGACCTGGATATATAAAACATCATCAGGGTGGGTCCCATGGTAATGGTTAACACCCACTAAGCTGTTACCCGGGCAACAACTAATCCGCTCCCCCTACTGAAGCAGGACACGAATTGACTACCGACACTATCAGTAGCCATGTGACTATTAACAGGTGCTCTATGCATGGGCACAACCATAATATATGTGTTTCATCCATGTTGTCCATTCATTTTAAAAGATCATTTTAGTTGATGAACCTAGAAATGAGGGAGATTCAATTCTCATGTGAATCACACTAAGGGAAAACAATGGTCAATGGACGCCCACTGTTAAAAACTTCCTAGGGTGCACTGTAATGGTTAGTTGTCATTCAAATGTTTTATTAGGTCACACATACTTAGATGGTAGTCCGTGACCTAAATTAATCATCAAATGGTAGAGATGTACACTAACCAAGCTAGCTCGGAAGTTTGGCTCGAATTGATTTGAAAAAGTTTCGGCTTAAATTGGTTTGAATAAAAGTCCAAACCAAACCAAGCTTTAGAGAAGTTCAAACCAAACCAAGCTTTAGAGTTAAGCTCGTTTAAAAAACCAAACCAAGCTCAAACCACGCAGGACCAGCCCGGCTCGGCTCGAAGCTCGGTTTGATATGGTCCACTTGTGCTATGAATATGCTTCAATTTTGGGCTAATGCCCTAAACAAACTGTTAAAATAGATGGACAGTGTGGATAAGACATATTCAACACGTGTGGGCCCCACAGAGTTTACTCAGTATGCAACATACTGAGTTAGTATGCAATCCGCTCCCATTCCATGCGGAGCATATTCAGTCGATCCCTAACTGTGGGGTCACCTTGATGTATGTGAATTACATGCAGCCGTCCCTACGTTTTGAGACATCATTTTCGGATGCTATCGCAAAACTGAAACAGATCCAAATCTTAGATGGACTACACCAAGGAAACAATGGTGATTGAATACCCACCGTTTAAACTTGGAAACCACCTGATTATTTATTTTCCGTCTAACCTGTTGGTAAGGTCACAAATACCTAGATGTAGGGACTACAATAATATCAGCTTGATCCAAAACTTTTGTAACCTTTAAAAGGTATTTAATAGCCAATCACCACTGTTTCCAGTGATACTGTCTACTTGAGATTTGGATGTGCTTTATTTATTATATCATGCCCTATAATGAGCTTTCAAAATGAATGTATGGAGTGAATGTAATGATGGAGCAGACTATTATATCAAACCTCTAATCCCTAATCTCCCTCCAACGATCAAGACTTGCTCTGTCCAAACAGAGGGCTCCACGAACCTGTCTAGGGAGATATGCTTTGATGTGGAACACCTTGAGAGTCTAGGACTCGCTGCCAATTCTTGTCAGGGCGTCAGCCACCCATTGACCTCTCATGGGCCGTATATGATTTTAATCTCTGCTCTCCTCCTTAGAGAGGCACAACGGGCCCACCAAGACCAGATGCTCCAAGCCGTTGGATTTGCTGTTAGTGAGTCCACTACGACCCCGGAGTCACTTTCAATTGGATAACATCGCAGCCCTTAAGGACAGCTATCTTCAGCCCTTCCCAAATTGCTTGGGCTTCAGCTTGTACGTTTGTACCTACTCCAAACCCAATGTGAAACACAAAAATCATTTCACCGTGTGTACCTCTGCAAATGCTCCCTGCACCCGAGGGGCCTGGGGTACCTCGGGAAGAGCCATCAACATTTAGTTTGACGCATCCCTCTTCCGGTTTGGACCATTTAACTATGTCAATCTTCTTGTTTCGGGGTGCCTTCAGAAGCAGCCCCAGGTTCGAAAACTCCATCCTTCTCACAGCCCGACTATCCTTGTTATGCGGGAAGCATGGGCTAAGCTTCTTCAGCTGACTACAGATGCGTTTCACAGTCCTGCACATTGAGAGCCTTTTGTCATTGAACCTACATTCGTTTCTTTCGTGCCAGATTTCCCAGATGATGAGGCCTGGCATGAAGCCTCGAATGGTAGAGATTCCATTAGCTTTCGAAACCAATCTCCACCACTGCATTACTCTCATTTGCACTGATTGCCCAGGCATGACTGAGACATCAAGAGCTCGGCTGAAGTGGTTCCATATCTGGGGATTAACTGAATCGGAAGCAGATTCAGTCTGGTTTTTACTGTCCGACCTTTGGCAGGCGTTTTTTTCATGGTCCCACCTAGATGTATGTGTTGTATATCCACATCGTCCATCCATTCTTTAAGATAATTTATATAAAATATAATATATGAAAGACCCAAGTACCGTGGGGCCCACTATATAGTTTTCAGCCATCCAACATGTTTATAAGGTCATAAGGACCATGATGAAGGGCCCACATGAATATCAGCTCGATCCAAATCTTGTGAGACCTGCTGGTGGTGCACCATGATGTTTATATACAATCAAAACTTTCCAACCTATGGACCCCACTGGGTGGTCTAGCCCCACACATACATCCCTCACCCCCATACGTACACTCACCCTCACACGTGCACACACACTATGTGAGAAAAAGAAAAGAAAGAAAAAAAGAAGCAAATATAGAAAACTAAGGGAAGCGGATTGCGTACTGAGTAACTCCGCACGCTAGCGTGCGGAGTAAATTCTGTGGGGCCCACAGTGATTTATGTATTTTATCCACTCCGTCCATCCATCTTAACAGAAAAATTTAGTTATGGTGCCAAAAAATGAAGCATATTAATATCTAAAGTGGACCACACCACAAGAAAAGTGTGAACTGGATGTCTACCATTGAAAAATTCTTGGAGGACACAGAAGTTTTGGATCAAGCTGATATTTGTGTTTTCCCTTCATTCATATCCATGTGATCTTATGAACAGTTTGGATGACAAATAAACATCACTGTAGGGCCTGGGAAGGTTTCAACGGTGGAAATCATTATTCCCACTGTTTCCCGTGGCATGGTCCACTTGAGATTTGGATATGCTTAAATTTTGGGCTCAACCACTAAAATACTCTGGAAAAACATATGGACAGAATAGATAAAGCACATACATTCTAGGTGGGCCCAACTGAGTTTACTCCGCACGATAAGAGCGTGCGGAGTTACGATTCCAAAACTAAGATAAAGGGGACATTGGAACGGCCCTGACGTGCTAGGGACGTCCCTCGACTAACGCAACCTCTGTCTCTGTTATGTGAGGGTTTTGGAGTGGGTCCTACCACGAGGAACCGTGGTGGGACCCACATCATATCCACACCGTCCATCCATTTTTTCATATCACTTTAGGACATTAGCCAAAAAATGGGGCAGATCTGGATTTGGGGTGGGCCACACGGTAGGAAGCCGTTGAAACCTTCCCAAGGCCCACCATAATGTTTATTTGCCATCCAACCTGGCCTTGGACTTCTGAATTCCCCACCTCTTGCAAACATCTAAAAATAAAAAATAAAAAATAAATACAGAATGTACTGCAGCAGCACGCTGTGACCCACCTGCTGTGATCCACCGTGATGTATATGCTTTATCCAGGCCTTCCATCCATTCCTACCACACGTGTGGCAGGTGGTGACCCACCCCCGGGATGAGACAGATCCAAAAGTCAAGTGCACTACACAACAGGAGTGCTGGAGATGGATGCCCACCGTTGGAAACTTAATAGGGCCCACCGTGATATTTATTTACCATCCAACCTGGTGTTGGGCCCCACCTGCGTGTGTGTGGACCCACCTTGATGCATCTGTCTTATAGTGTACATCTTGAACCCCACGAAATGAAGCATATCCGACTCTCAGATGGCCCACACCATAGGAAACGGTGGTGATTGAATGCCCACTGTTTTCTCGTGTTTGGCTCACTTGAGTTATGGATCCACTTTATTTTTTTGGTCGAATATCCTAAAATGAGGTCGCAAAACGGATAGACGAGTCGATTTCTCACAAACATCATAGCTAGCCCCACCTAGCATCCTATGCAGGACCTTCCTGCGAAAGGCGAAAGGAAACTCGCGTCCGTCAGCGGCATAGAGAGGGGATGAGCTGTTACCCGGGGAACAGCTTAGTGGGTACTGTTACTCTAAGCGTGTGGGGTCCATCTTGATGTCTTTTTTTATATATCCACGTCCGCCTATTTGTTTTTCATCTCATTTTAGCAAGTGATCCCAAATCTTAAGAAAATCCAAATATCAGGTGGACCAAACCACTAGAAACAGCGATCAACGACCAACGACCTTTAGAAAACTTTTTGTAGACCACAAAAGTTTTGGATAAAGCTGATCTTTATATTTTTTACCTCATCCATATCTTCTAGGCATTATCAGCGGGTTAGATTGCAACTAAAAATTACTAAAACCTTACACTGGACTCTTTGAAAATTTTAATGGTAGGGCACTCAATAACCACTGTTTCTAGTGGTATCCACCTGAGGTTTGTATTGACATAATTCTTGAAACTCTATCCTCAAATGGACTGGAGATCTGGATTTTGTATAGATACAAAATATTATCCATGTGGGCAACTAGGTAGGGGTAGCAACCATTAAGTAGGGGTGTCAATGGGCTGGGTTAGGGCGGGGCCAAGATATGTCCAAGCCCGGCCCGTGATCTTCAAGTCATGTCCAAACTCGTCTTGAGCTCCGGGACTAGTCTGGCCCATGATATATTTGTAGGGTCCGGCCCGAGACCAATGCGTGCCCTCAGTGCCCCGCAGCCAATTTAACCACTAATGAAGGAGTCCTTGGTGGTGAGGCATTTGTGTTACGCCCTAAGGCTTGAGGTCCATCCACAACGGCATATTATCTTCTGCAACCATTGCACGGTAAACGAAAAAGTGTGCGATATCATCATCGACAGTAAAAGCAATGAAAACATAATCTCCAAGATGATGGTGGACAAGCTCCGGTTACTGACAACAAAATATCCAGCCCCATACTCCATTGGTTGGATCAAGAAAGTCAGCGACACGAAGATAACTGAACAATGTTTGATTTCCTTTTTCATTGGTAGGAGTTACAGAAATGAGATCTTGTGTGATGTAGTAGACATGGATGCATGTCACATGCTTCTCAGTAGACCGTGGTAGTTAGACCGAGATGCGACCCATCGAGACCGAGACAATACATATATACCTTTGTTAAGGATGGGCAGAAGAGAATTCTCTTGCCTATGGCATCGGAGAGCCGCCCATAGACTTCTAAAGTGGAGGGGAACACCTTCCTTACCATACGAGAGTTTATGGAAGAGTCTAAAAGTCTGGAAAAATTTACGCCATGATTGTGAAGGGTGAGAATCTAAAGCCCTTGAATATACCCTCGGCTCTAAGACCTTTGTTGAACAAATTTAGAACTACGTGGCCTGATGAATTACTAGATAGATTGCCACCCATGAGGGATATCCAACATTATATTGACTTTATCTCAAGGTCTAGTTTGTCAAACCGTCTACACTACCACTTGAGCCCGAAGGAGAGTGAGATCTTCCAAGGGCAGCTTGAAGAGTTGTTGAAGAAAGGACTTTTAAGGGAAATTAAGTATGACTCTTTGGGCCTGTTTGGTAAAACTTAATTTTGAAACATATCATTGAAAAATGCTATTTTCAGTGATTTTGATAATTAAGATCGTTTGGTAACGAAAAGACATTAAGTACTTAATTAAAAAAATCACTTAAAATTTAAGGTTTTTTTTTCAGTCATCGTAACCTGACTTAAAACTTATAACTGAATGCGGTAAGTGATTTCTTTTAAACTTTTGGATCAATTCTGATCAAAATATCCCTACCAACTTTCATAAATGACAAAATTACCCTTAAACATATTTAAAACCTTTCGTTGTCTCACAAGTCGTTCCCTCTTCTTCCGCTCAAAAAAATCCTTAACTATTCGGAGGCAAAATCTTTCTCAAATCCTTCCTTTCTTCGGTGAATCTTCCTTTGAGGTGAGATTTTGATATTCTTTTTTTCTTTTTAAAGCCTTACTAGGGCCGACATGATGATTACTTACCATCTATACCATTCATAAGATCACATAGACCTAATTGATGGGAAAACACAAATATCAACTTGAACTACAAATTCTATGCATGCTAAAATGTTTTAAATGATAGACATTTGATTTCAATCGTTTATGTGATGTGGTCCACCTAAACTTTAGATTTTCCTCGCTATTGGGATCAAGCCCTAAAATGATATTGCCAAATGGATGGACGGTTTGGATATAACTTATACACCATGGTAGGGCTCATCAAAATGAAAAGTTTTCAACTCAAAAAAGATCAGGGTGGTGCTTCGAATAACCAACTGGACAAGCCTATTGACGCAAGGATATTGGACAATGCTTTATGGACCCACCATTATCTATGTACTGTATTTATGCTGTCCATATATTTTGGATACGTATTTTTTAGTATGATAAAAAAAATAACATAGATTCAAGTCTCAGGTGGACCACACAATAGGAAAACATTGGTGATTCAAGGCCGGCCATTAAAAACTCCCTACTACTCACTGTACTGTTTATTTGCCACACCATGACGTATTTGTTGTATCCAATCCGTCCATCAATTTGGAGAGGTCATTTTAGGGTATGACACCAAAAACAAGGTAGATCTAAATCCTAACTTAAACTTGTACAAAAAATAGTGAGGATTGAACGCTAACCATTAAAAACTTGTAAAAATGTTTTATGGGCCAAAAATATTTTGAATCAATCTGATATTTATATTTTCCCTTCATCAAGACCATATTGACATTATCAAGAGCTTGGATTGCAAATAAACATTACCAAAACCTTGCAATGGACTCTTTGGAATTTTTAATGGTGGGGCACTCAATCACACTGTTTCTAGTGGTATGGTCCACTTGAAATTTGGATATGTATAATGTTTTAAACCTCATCCTAAAATGAGCTGTAGAAAAGGATGGACGGAGTGGATATACAAAATATCATCTATGTGGGCCATACGGTAGGGATAACACCCACTATTGTTCCCGGGGTAACACCCAATTCACCCCGGAGCGGACGGGGAGCGGATAGACACGGATTAGCTACTAAGAGGTGGAAGCGGATTGCGTACTGAGTAGCGTGCGACGTAAACTCTGTGGGGCCCACAGTGATTTATGTATTTATCCACTCCGTCCATCCATCTTAACAGAAAATTTTAGGTATGGTCCCAAAAAATGAAGCATATCAAAATCTAAAGTGGACCACACCACAAGAAATGTGTGAACTGAATGTCTACCATTGAAAAATTCTCGGAGGACATAGAAGTTTTGGATCAAGCTGATATTTGTGTTTTCCCTTCATCCATATCCATGTGATCTTATGAACAGGTTTGATGACAAATAAATATCACTGTAGGGCCGGGGAAGGTTTCAACGGTGGAAATCATTATTCCCACTGATGTTTTATTGAATTAAGACCACCTATGACATTCAGGAGTAGGGCCTGATCGTGGAGACCACCTTCATGCATGTATTGTATATCCATGCCGTCCGTCCGTTTTGCCAGCTCATTTTAGGGCTCATGGCAAAAATGAAGCAGATCCAAATATCGGGTGGCCCACACAAAGGAAACAGTGGTGATTGAATGCCCACCATTAAAAACTTCCTAGTGCTCAACATAATGTTTATTTGACATCCAATCGGTTGATAAGGTCACATAGACCTGGATGAAGGGTGAAAAACAAATATCGGCTTGATCCAAAACTTCTACGGCCCACAAGAAGTTTGTTTTATGATCAATTGACACTATTTCCTGTGGTCCATCGGATATTTGGATCTCTTCAATTTTGGAATCATGTTATAAAAAAATAAAAAAAAATAAAAACTAGAAAAATGGATGGACAGCGTGGATATACAATAATACATCAAGTTTGGCATCAGGGTCAAGGACATACCAAGTCACATTTATGGAGAAGGCTGGACTCGGGTGTTTGGTGGTGACCCACCTTCACATGTGGCACTAACATCCAACCGTCCAGATCATCCTAATTGTGGGTCCTAGAATCACCCTGATCAATCATTCCAAACAATACATTTATGGCTAAAAGTAAAAAATATTAAATGGTCTAGATTTAAGTGGTCCGTTACAATCCTGATCAATCATTCACCATGTGATGACTCCTTACTTTCGGTGTTTGAAGTTTTACCTTCTTCGTTTGATGACAAATAAACATCATTGTAGGTTGGATGACAAATAAACATCACTGTATATTGTGTATCCACACCGTCCATCCATTTAGAGAGATCATTTTAGGGCATTATCCAAAGAATGAGTCAGATCCAAATCTGTTGTGGACCCCACCACAGAAAAGAGTGGAGTAAAAAATATTAAATGGTCTACTCGGGCTTTTGATCTGTCTCATTCTTTGGATCATGCCCAAAAATCTTCTCGCCAAATGGATGGAAGGTGTGGATACACCACATACATCATGGTAGGGCCCACAAAACATGGCGATCACTTCAATAGCTACTCTCGCTACTCAACCTGTCGGTAGCCTATCCACAAAACATGGCCTGTTTATAATTTTTATATAACCCTGTTTATAATTTTATATAAATAGTTTGGGCAGATATTGAATGCCAAATTTTATATAACCCTATTTATAATTTTTCTTTCACATAGGAATGACTTCTAAGGATAGTGGTAGGGTATGCTGGAGTGAACCCGTACAGAGAAAACTATTCATTGACTTGTGTCTTCAAGAAGCTAATAATGGAGGAAGGTCAGGAGGAACTTTAAAGCCAACTTCATGGAATCGAATTATAGAAGAACTAAAAAAACAAACTGGGAAGATTTTTACTCAAAAGCAATTAAAGAACGCATGGGATTATATGAAAAAATAGTTTGGAGATTGGTCAAAATTGTTGAGTGTGACAGGGCATGGCTTTAACGCATCAACAAACACATCTGATTGCCAGCTGAGAAGTGGGAAGATTACCTAAAGGTAAATATTAATTTTATTAAATTTATATTATATAATCTAATAAAAAACTAATGTCATTAACTAAAGTATGTCTTAACTTTATTTTTATCACAGACACACCCAACTGCAAGACAATTTCGCAATAGGCCATTGCAATTTGCAAATGAGATGGCAGCCTTATTTGATGGCATATTAGCAACTGGATCAATTAGCTGGAGTTCACATTAGGAAGGGATGCCTGAGGATGGATCTCTATCTCAACCAGTTGAAGGTCTCTCACAGATCGCAGTCGAATTGGACATGCCAACTCCTCCTACACAGTTCACCATACCACCTTCGGAAAGCATCAATATTGAGAATGAAATTGATCAAATTGTTCGAAACAAACGTCGCAAGAAAGAGAAAAATGATGAGATTCAAAGTGATATATAGGCTATTCTAAAAACGTTAGAAAATGATGTCGAACTTGGACCCACCATTGAAGAGTGCAATAATTCTTTAAATGAGATGTCCCAACTAACGAAAACGGATCCCTTATACATTGTTGCACTGGCGGCATTTTGCGAGAAGAAGGAATATAGGCAAATGTGGACGAATATCAAGGATGAAGAAGTACGGGTTGCTTGGTTAAGGGTAATTCAAGTTAGAATAGGGTTGTGATGTCTTTGTTTTTTGTTGAAGTGTTGATGATTATGGTAGTGACCCTGAAAGAATTATTAGAAAGTTATTTAGTCTTTATGTTTATGGATATGTTTAAATGAACTTGTTTAATGTTATTTTTTAACAATTTATGGATATGTTTGGATGATCTTGTTTAATGTTATTTTTCAACCTTTTAGGGATATGTTTGGATTAATTTATTATTTAATATTATTTTGAACCATTAATGAATAAGTTTGGATGAACTTGTTTAATATTATTTTTGAACCTTTTATATATTTTGATATTCATAGTTGATATGTCTAAACTAACCTCTTGTATGTTTCAATGATTATGGTAACAGTTACTATGACACCAGTGCAAAGGAGGTTACTAAATATATTATATTATTGAAACTCCTACTCAAATATTACAAACAATTGTATATCACTAAAGAACCGGCAAATACTTCAGCTTTGTCGGGATCAGAATTTGTGAAAGAGATCTTAAAAGGCTTTTCGGTGGTGTGCTATGAATTATTAAGAATGGAGAAACATGCATTTATTTCTTTATGCAACTGATTCCGAGAGAGAGGCTGGCTTACAAATAGTCGTTATTTAACTGTCGAAGAGAAGATGGCAATATTTTTAATTACGATTAGCCATAATATTCAGAACCCATTTGTAAAATATCGTTTCCAACACTCGGGAGAAACGGTACATAAATACTTTCATTAAGTATTATGGGCTATGTTAAAGTTTTCTAAAGAGATAATCGTCTCTCCATCATTTGATCAAATTCAAGACAACATCCAGACTCATCGACGACTTAGACAAATATTTAAGGTACGAGTATATTTATATTAGAAGACACATATTATTCAATTATTTTTTTATACCATAATGTTAACATTATTTTTATTTATAAAGGGTGCTGTTGGTGCGATAGATGGAACTCTCATACATGCATGCATTCCAACAGATAAGCAAACTCCTTATTGAGGTAGAGGCAGGTCAGAATGCTATCAAAATGTCATGGCTATGTGTGATTTCAATATGATTTTTATGTACGTTCAAGCTGGATGGGAAGGAGTGGCTCATGATTCAAAGGTTTTGACGGAGACTATACATGATCCAGCGAACAATTTTTCAATGCCCCCTCATGGTAAACATTATGTACTTTATTTTATTTAAGATGATTATATTTTTTTAGTTACCTATTGAGAATTTTTTTTTTATCTTACTACAGATAAGTATTTTTTAGTTGATGCTGCCTACTCACACACGCGAGGTTTCATGGCACCATACCATAATGTATGGTATTGGTTGCCTGACTTTCGAAGTGGCGGTCGCGCTAGAAGCAAGGAAGATGTATTTAATCACGCACATGCCAAGCTAAGGAACGTAATTGAGTGAGCTTTCGGTGTATTGAAAGCACGCTTTCCAATTTTAAAGAGGATGACACCATATTCATTTCCGACTCAAAGGAACATAGTGATTGCATGTATGGCAATTCACAATTTTCTTCGGAAAGGATCAATTACAGATAGTTTATTCCATCAATATGATGATGAAGATGTCTTCTTAGAAAGGTCAGAGAATCATGACAACGATATGCCAAACATAGATGGAGAAGTTGAACAAACTGACCAAAATCTTATGTTTAATTTGTGGGAGAGAATCGCAAATGGAGAGAATCGCAAATGGAGAGAATCGCAAATGAACTTTTTCAATCACATAGTTGAATTCTCTTATCTTTTATAATTTATTTTTATTTATTTATGATAGTTAACAAACCTATTTAGCCTTATATCAATACAGAGAGAGACATTTCATATATATATATATATATATATATATATATAATTTTTTTAATTCAAGAAGAATATAGCATATGGTCCATTAATCACTACAAGAAATTCCATTTTTACCGACGAATTATTTCGTCGGTAATCAGTAAAATTTCGTCTGGAAATCTTTTTCCCGACGAATTTTTTCGCTGCTAACATCGTCGCCGAAAGGCTGTCGGTAAAGGTTTTTGCCGACGAAAAAAAAAATTCGCAGGTAATAATAAAACCATTGCCGACGAAAAACTTTGTCGGAAAAACATACGAATTTTTGTCGGAAAAAAATGATACGTCGGTGAAAAAACTTTTACCAACGAAATTCTTCGTCGGTTTTAATACTTTTACCAACGAAATATTTCGTCGGTAAAAGTATTAAAACTTTTACCGACGCAATTGTCCGTCGGTAAATAGTTTATTACCGACGAAAAATTTCGTCGGTAAAAAACTTTTCCATTTTTTACCTACGAACAATTTCGTCGGTAAAAGTTTTTCCTGTCCCGGTTCCATTTGTTTTCAAAATTCAGGAAAATTCCTGATATACACCTGTAAAGAAACCTATACATTTTTCACCTATTCACATCCACATACATACGAATAAACAGAAACTACACCATCCATACACAAATAATCCATTCCACATCCACAAACAAACAATATTCATCCACACACAAATACATATAAGTTAAAAGTCGTATATTAAAAAAAATAATCACGAAGATGAAGGCGGAGGTGGCGGGGCATCGGCGCCAAAGCGTGCAGCGAGAGCCTGAAACATCTCCTGCATCCGTCGCTCATGCTCCTGCCGCTCCTGCCGCAACTCCTCGATCCTCCTTTCCTGCTCCTCCTGTCGCCTCTCCTCCTCCTCCCGTCGCCTCTGCTCCTCCTCCTCCCTACGCCTCTGCTCCTCCTCTCTCTGCCTCTCCAGTTACTCTCGAATCTCATCGACGACGACCTGTAGCTGCTGAACCTCTCTCTTTGCGATATCAGCTCGGTGTTGAGCGCTCTCACTAGATACGGATCGGCTGGAGCCACCTCTAGTTTGTGCCATGAGCTTGGCACCATGGTCAAGCCCACGCACATATCCAGAACGGGTGCCAAGCACCTCGCTCAGGATTTCTGGCTCACTCCGCTGACTACCATCGGGAATGGGCTGACTGCGTATGGTGTCCATCGCTGCCTGTAATGAAAACATATGAAATTTCATAAAAAAATGACATGAATGACATTATTATCAATCAATGCGCAATTAAATTTTACAAAGTAAAGATTTTTACCCAATGCTCACTGGCTCTAGGATGAACCCAAGATCCCGTCGCCTGCCGACAGTGAGTCCCTCTGTAGAGGTCTACTGGTCCAGGCTCCTGGCCGGTGACGGAATCTCGCTACGCAATCGAAAGGAAAAAAGACTTATAATAAATGCCAATCAAAATAATATATTAACTTAATGGCTATCAATAATTTCTTACCATGTCATAACGATGTCGTACAAATGACTTTGAACCAGCTACGTGGTTCACTTGTAACTTTTCCCTGTTCGTAGAATTTATTCTACTCCTCTTCTGAACACATTATACAAAATACATTTCTATTAATTACGAATTTAATTGCGAATTTAATTGTTACCTTAAGATATCGTACATGTAAATATTACCTGAAAAGCCTCCGACGAAAATCTCTCGCAGAGTATCCGCCAGTCGTCTGTAGTAACGTGTGGCGGTGCGGACAGTATGGCCTCATCGTGCGTCCTGCACCGCTTGTACAGCTGGTGTAACTCTCTGCGGTACTCCTTGAACCGCTCTCTAATCATGTCGTCGACGGCATGAGAAATGTAGGGAACATTCAAATCGAAGTCAAATTTATCCTGCAGTTTCGTAAATAATAAATTAAGGCAATAAACTTATTAACAATATGACTTAACCATAAATGAACTTTCACAAAAGAAAATTTCAATTTACTAAACTTTAACTGAAGGCGCTGACGGATGAGCTGTCGCACATCATCTGTCACGTCAGTCCAACGGGGGGTGGTGGGGGGATCAGAGATCGGCATAGGACACTGACCTCAGATGTAAACAGTCTGGCACTGTCCCCAACAGGTCTAAGGCAGTCCTGTAGGAACTCTACCGCCACCCTACCCTCACGCGTAAGTCGCTTTAAAACTAATCCACGCGTAGGGTCTACGTCCTCGTCGGCTGGTAGAAGATGCTGTTGCGAAAAGATATATGTAAGTAACAATATAAATAGAAATAACTAAATAAATGTCTAGACTTCATGCAGTGCCCGGTGTATGCTGAACCGAAGGATCAGATGACTGTGATGCACCGTGCGACGTCGATGCTGTCTACGTCGCATCACGGGTGGAAGGAGTAGATCCAGTGCGCGAACGACCTAATCTCCCACCTGGTGCCATGACTGAATATATCTGAAATACAAACTTATAAATTTAAACAATGTCAATGCAAGTTTATGAACATCACTGTAGAGTGAATTTGTGCTTATGCTTAGAGAGATGATAAAAATATGATTAGACCATTATACTATAATGCAAGCAGAATATAATAAAATCGTAAACAGAATATAAAAGTTGAAAAATCCATTACACATTGTCATTCTATATTAAATACATATATTTCATTGTAATACAAATCAACTTCGGATCAACTATCCGAAATACTCCATGCGTAAGTTATCGTACGCTGCACCTGTATATGTCAAGCTGTATGAAGCACTCGACATTGTTACAGCTAACATGCTAGTCACAATAGGAGAAATCTGATCTCTCGGGACTCCATTCAGATGTACAAGTGATAATGTTGCATCTTCCATACGAAGTTTCCCGTGGTTATATTCCTCAATCAGGTCCAAAATTTCTTTGAGATTGTATAATCTTTCATTTGAGTCATCGTCTTCCTCCCTACATTTCTAGACCAGACCGGGTATCTCTCTGGCCCTACCAGAAGAATATAGGGCCAGAAAGTCCATCCGCAACAGCTGATGAAGTATGCTGCGTGCTTCCGTTACGCTCCAATTTGTGAAGGACATGATTAGAAAGTGACTTAACTGTAAATGTAGATTATAAACAAGTCAATTCAGGAAAAAAATCATGACTTGTAAAACATATATACATGTAATAATCAAATTAATCGAATTGAAAATGACATGTACATCTTGTATACATTTAATAACCATCGTCTGAATCATTATCGCTTAGGACTCTTTCTTCTTCACCATCACTATCGCTGATCAGAATTTCCTCTTCATCGTCTGCAACGTTGTCATCGATGAAAGCGCTATCATCTCTAACAATGTCATTTATGATTGAGGCATCAACATGATCAGGTGGCACATCATCTCTATTCAATTGCACCACATAAATATCAACATTTGGATCATTCCCTCTATCCCAAGATGGCATATCTTCTTAATATGTTTATTCAACTGACGACGTTCCATTACTCCCTTCATCGTTATCTTCAACTGTCTACTTCGGGAACATCAAATATGTTCCTGGGCTTTATTTTCTGTACCACGTGCCAAGAGCCGCCTAACTTGGTGTCAGCGAGGTAGAATACTTGTTCGGCTTGGCCGGTTATGATAAATGGGTCATCTTTAAACCACTTTCGAGATAAATTTACGCTCGTGAAGTAGTTATCAGTCTGTATTCTCAACTTTTTATTTCCAATGTCCCACCAGTCGCATTTAAATAAGTACACCCGCTTTCTCATACAATAACTCAGCTCAATAATATCCATCAAAACGCCATAAAAATCAATTTCTACCTCCTCATGTGTTCCCTTCATAACCACCCCACTATTTTGTGTGGTCCTATATTTCTCACGCTCCTCAATGTGGAACCGAATCCCGTTTACAATACAACCTGTATATCTAGATACACGTCTATCAGGGCCACGCGCCAGTGAGTAGAGCGCATCAGACGCATCCGCAGAGTTGCTAGCGCGTAACATCTTCATCTATCATCATGTACAGAATATAAATGTACGTTTAGGCATTTGAAATTACGTGTAAATATTGTGCAATACAACAATATTGTAAGTGTGGTGAGATAGAAGGTAAATTAATCTTACACATTTTACAAACCATTCTGGAAACAAATCCTGATGCATTCAATCATAATTTGTAGGGTATTGGGACTTCATCTCCTCGATGTGTTCGCTATACACAATTAGTACGTTGTCAGCAATAAATTTTGAGATTAAAACTATCTGTAGATATACAATTATGTGCGAAGACTTACTCCAAGTACGACTCTATTTCTTCATAGTTATGCAACACATACCACCACGCCTTCGCTTGATCCCGAAGGTCCATATCCTGAAATGTCGGCGATCCTAGAGGACGAACGTTATGTGCGAATACAGATATGAGTCCTTGTTCATGCTCCTGCCCTTCATCGGCATTTCGATCTTCTCGGTTGAATCTAGTCTCTATGCCACGAAGATACATGGAGCAAAATGTCAGGCACTCATTATCAATGTACGCCTCAGCAATGGATCCCTCTGGACGTGCCTTATTCCTCACATATTATTTTAATGTGTGAAGGTATCTGTACACAAAATCAATATGTTTAGGACATGAAAACATGGATATACGTAGTTTATAGAATGAATAAAAATTTATGATCATTGTTCTATCACCTTTCGATCGGATACATCCAACGATATTGTACTGGGCCTGCAAGCTTCGCTTCGTGCGGTAAGTGAATCGCTAGGTGTACCATGACATCGAAAATGCAGGTGGAAATATTCTTTCAAGTTTGTAAAGGATTACGACAATATCCTTCTCCAGTCGTTTAATAACCTCTACATTCAAAGATTTCGAACATAAATCCTTAAAGAATATCCCCAACTCAATCAGCGCAGCACTGACATCCTTGTTAAGTAATTTACGAATCACAACCGGTAGTAGACGTTGGAGAAGGACGTGACAGTCATGACTTTTCATTCCTGTTACCTTACAGTCCGTAATGTTTACGCGCCGAGAGATATTCGATGCATACCCATCGGGAAACTTCACCTTGTTCAACCATTCACATAAATGTTTTTTCTCTAGTTTTGTCAATGTGTAGCAGGCTGCTGGTATAGTATATGAATTTTCATGTGGTTGCAAGTGCAACTCTTTCCTTAAACCCATTGCTTGTAGATATAATCGAGCCTTAAAACTGTCTTTTGTCTTCTTCTCTATGTTCATCAATGTTCCAAAGACATTGTCACATATATTCTTCTTAATATGCATGACATCCAAGTTGTGTCATAATTTCAGATGACTCCAATAAGGCAACTAAAAAAATGCTCTTCTTCCTCCAGTTGTACTCCAATACTATACATTTTCTCTTCTTCAAGTGCAGTGCCTTACCAAATCTAACTTCTTCAATGTCACTCAGTTGTTGTAACACATCTTCTGCAGATAGTTCTTTCGATGGTGGCCTATGATCTTGTTTGCCATCAAAGATTATCGTCTTCCTGCGCCAACTATGATCCCTTAGAAGGAAGCGACGATGGCCCATATAACACGTTTTTTTACCATGCTTCAATGACAATGAACAAGTCTCAGTACTACATGTAGGACAAGCCAACTTTCCCTTCGTGCTCCACCCAGACAGATTCTCATATGCAGGGAAGTCATTTATTGTCCACAAGACCGCTGCATGCAATCGAAACGTCTGTTCTGCAAAAGTGTCATACGTCTGGACACCTTGACTCCACAACTCGTTTAACTCATCTACTAACGGTCGCAGATACACATCAATGTCATTCCCCAGTGACTTGGGTCCAGGAATAAGCAACGACATCATAAAAAATGATTCCTTCATACACAACCAAGGAAGTAAATTGTAGGGCATAAGTATCACTGGCCACATACTGTACGAGCTACTCATATTACCAAATGGATTAAAACCATCACTTACAAGACCTAGCCGAACATTGCGAGAATCCTCTACAAACCAGTCATATTGCTTATCAAAATTTTTCCAGGCTTCAGAGTCAGCGGGATGCCTCAATGTATTATCATCATGAACGCGTTTCTCCTTATGCCACCTCATATCTTCAGCCGTCTTGCTCGACGTAAACAATCTTTGTAATCTGGGTTTCAATGGAAAGTACCTTAACACCTTTTGTGGAATTTTCTTACGCTTAGCTTCGTCATATTTCCACCTAGACTCTCCACATTGTGGACACTCTTCAACATTTTCATGTTCTTTCCAATACAATACAATACACAATCATTTATACATGCATGTATGAGGATGTAACCAAGGCCTAAGTCTCGCATTAACGATTTTGCCTCGTAATGAGACTTAGGTAATGTCTCACCTTCAGGTAATACTTCTTTCAACAAGCCAAGTAACATGTCGAACGATTTGTTACTCCAACGATTTATTGTCTTTAAATGAAGTAACCTTGTAAGGAAATTCAACTTGGAGAAGTTCTGACACCCCGGATAGAGTGGACGTTGCGCATCCCTCAACAACCTACTAAACTTTTCTGATTCGGCATCACCCATAGGAGGAATATCCTGGCTAGTACTTGTCGCTGCAAAATCAGTATCCGCAATTGTTCCCCTTAACACATCCCCAATGATATCTTGCATATCGTCAACATCTTCATCCTCGTCATTACGCACAATTGGGTCAGCAAGGACTTCAGTGGCCTCAACTCTTTGGTGGAAGTCTTCACCATGATGAATCCACCAAGTGTAACCCTGGTCAATCCCAACTATGAACAAATCATCTTCCACTTTGTCTAATGTCTTGTGAACCATGTTCTTGCATTTTTGGCATGGACACCTAATTCTATTACCTGAATCTGCCCGATATCTCTCAAATTCCATGAACTCCTTAACACCTTCTTTATACTCTGGGCCAAACCGATTCTTAGCTTGCATCCATCTCTTATCCATATCTACAATGCAAAGATTAGAGTCAGGTTTAGGTTAGGTGAATGGATTTAGGAATAAGTGTAGGTTTAGTTTATGGTATTTGAGTTTAGGATTAAGTTTAGACGTAGGTTTAGATTTTCGGGTTCGGGATCGGGTTTAGGGTTAGGATTTCGAGTTTGGGTCAAGGTTTAGGTTAGGTGAATGGATTTAGGAATAGGTGTAGGTTTAGTTTAGGTGACATGAGTTTAGGATTAGGTTTAGGGCATAGGTTGAGATTTTCGGGTTCGGGATCGGGTTTTGGGTCACATTTTCGTGTTTTGGTCTAAGTTTAGGTTAGGTGAATGGATTTAGGAATATGTGTAGGTTTAGGTTAGGTGACATGAGTTTAGGATTAGGTTTAGGGCATAGGTTGAGATTTTCGGGTTCGGGATCGGGTTTAGGGTCGCATTTTCGTGTTTGGGTCAAGGTTTAGGTTAGGTGAATGGATTTAGGAATAGGTGTAGGTTTAGTTTAGGTGACATGAGTTTAGGATTAGGTTTAGGGCATAGGTTGAGATTTTCGGGTTCGGTATCGGGTTTTGGGTCACATTTTCGTGTTTTTGTCTAAGTTTAGGTTAGGTGAATGGATTTAGGAATATGTGTAGGTTTAGGTTAGGTGACATGATTTTAGGATTATGTTTAGGGCATAGGTTGAGATTTTCGGGTTCGGGATCGGGTTTAGGGTCGCATTTTCGTGTTTGGGTCAAGGTTTAGGTTAGGTGAATGGATTTAGGAATAGGTGTAGGTTTAGTTTAGGTGACGTGAGTTTAGGATTAGGTTTAGGGTGTAGGTTGAGATTTTCGGGTTCGGGATCGGGTTTAGGGTCGCATTTTCGTGTTTGGGTCAAGGTTTAGGTTAGGTGAATGGATTTAGGAATAAGTGTAGGTTTAGTTTATGGTATTTGAGTTTAGGATTAAGTTTAGACATAGGTTTAGATTTTCGGGTTCGGGATCGGGTTTAGGGTTAGGTTTTCGAGTTTGGGTCAAGGTTTAGGTTAGCTAAATGGATTTAGGAATAGGTGTAGGTTTAATTTAGGTGACATGAGTTTAGGATTAGGTTTAGGGCATAGGTTGAGATTTTCGAGTTCGGGATCGGGTTTTGGGTCACATTTTCGTGTTTTGGTCTAAGTTTAGGTTAGGTGAATGGATTTAGGAATAGGTGTAGGTTTAGGTTAGGTGATATGAGTTTAGGATTAGGTTTAGGGCATAGGTTGAAATTTTCGGGTTTGAGATCGGGTTTAGGGTCGCATTTTCGTGTTTGGGTCAAGGTTTAGGTTAGGTGAATGGATTTAGAAATAGGTGTAGGTTTAGTTTAGGTAACATGAGTTTAGGATTATGTTTAGGGCATAGGTTGAGATTTTTGGGTTCGGGATCGGGTTTAGGGTCGCATTTTCGTGTTTGGGTCAAGGTTTAGGTTAGGTGAATGGATTTAGGAATAGGTGTAGGTTTAGTTTAGGTGATTTGAGATTAGGATTAGGTTCAGGGCATAGGTTGAGATTTTCGGGTTCGGGATCGGGTTTTGGGTCACATTTTCGTGTTTTGGTCTAAGTTTAGGTTAGGTGAATGGATTTAGGAATAGGTGTAGGTTTAGGTTAGGTGACATGAGTTTAGGATTAGGTTTAGGCCTAGGTTTAGCATTTCGGCTTCGGTATCAGGCTTAAGGTTAGGTTATCGAGTTTGGGTCTAGGTTTAGGTTAGGTGAATGAATTTAGGAATAGGTGTAGGTTTAGGTTAGGTGACATGAGTTTAGGATTAGGTTTTGGCCTAGGTTTAGCATGTCAGCTTCGGGATCGGGCTTAAGGTTAGGTTTTCGAGTTTGGGTCTAAGTTTAGGTTAGGTGAATGTATTTAGGAATTGGTGTAGGTTTAGGTTAGGTGATTTGAGATTAGGATTAGGTTTACGCATAGGTTTGTAGTTTTGGGTTCGGGATCGGGTTTAGGGTTAGGTTTTCGAGTTTGGGTCTAGGTTTAGAGTTTGATGAATTGATTTTATGTAAGACCCGTACCCTGAATTGCCCTCCGTACGTTTAGTTTTCGGTACCGGTACGTCCCGGACGGACCAGATTAGAGAGCCTTGATCGCGACCCTGATTTAGTACCGCAACGACCCAAGACTCGTACCCTTGCGACCGCGCGGGCGCCACGATTCCAACGCCGCGCGGCACGCCCCATTGCGATACCCGGTGTGTAAGATGCATACGTTCGTGCAATTCGAGGTGGGCCACGCAATGCGCATGTGGCGTGGGCCCCACTTGCACAATTCCCAACAACATGTCAAATCTATCACCATCACCCTCACCCATACCCCCATCATTATCTAGCCATCATCACCATACCCACCCCATCCTCTCTCACCAAAAGTCAACTCTAACCCATTCCCCCATGTCCTCTCTCATCATCATCATCATCATCATGACATCATGCACCCCCCCTCTTCCCATACAAGAGCCATACGTGGGGGGGGGGGGGGGGGGGTTGGCCTTCTCATATTCCAAGGTTTGAGAGAGAGAGAGAGAGAGAGAGAGAGAGAGAGAGCAAGAAAAGGAGAGAGAAAGAGATTTGAGAGAGAGAGAGAGAGAAGAAAGAGAAGTAGAGAGATTTAGAGGGAGATCAAGAGAGAGAAAGAGAGAGTTAAAGAGATTGAAGGTGAAGATCAAGCTTGGAGGACCCCGATCATCATCCGGACCGTCCGATCGGCAATCCAACCGTCCAACCATCATTGTGAGTGCATACCTTTCCCCCCTTTTTTCTCGTTTACTTTTCGTTTTCTTTCCTTGGTCCCACCTTGTGATGGGCAATGAGATGGATGGGCTGGATCGTCCATAAATGGGTCCCACTTTTGATGGTGTGGATCCCACTTGGGGACCCAGTTTATGTCATAATTAGTGTGGCCAACGATCCACCATGATGTATGTAGTTCACCCACACTGTCCACCCTGTGGACCCACCATGCGATGGTCCAGCTGATGGATGGAGTGGATCTGCACGTGTGGACCCCACTAGTAAAAAAATATATATATATATATATAATAATAATAAAAAAAAATACATGAAGGGGCTACTGGACAGTCAGCGTCCAGAGGACGCTGCTGCCCAGCAGCGCCCGGGCTGAAAGCCCTTTGGGCACGACCGTGGGTTCCCACTTGTGGGACCCACCTTGATACATGTATGTGATCCACGCCGTCCATTTGTTTCTCCAGCCCATTTTAGGGCTGGACACCAAAAATGAAGTAGATCCAGATCTCAGGTGGACCACACCATAGAAAACAGTGGAGAGCACCATGTCCACTATTGAAACTACCATGGCCCACCGTGATGTTTGTAGAAGGAATCACCTGCCCAATATTGGGCTTATTAGGTCCCCAGCGAGCTGGGAAACCTGATAGACGGATTGGATCTTCCCTAAGTGGGCCCCACCTGAAATAAGCTTAGAAAAAAAAAAAGAAAAAAAGAAAACAATGAACGTCCAGCGCTGGACGTTCACAGCGTCTGGGACGCTGGAACTGTCCAGCGCCAGGACGGCTGGAATGGGGTCCCCACTCGTGGGACCCACCTTGATGTTTGTGTTCCATCCACACCGTCTATCTATTTTCCCATATCAGTTTAGGGCTAAGGCCCAAAGATGAAGCAGATTGAAATCTTAAACGGACCGCACCACATGAAAACAGTGGAAATAATGATTTCTACTATCAGAATTTCTTTGGCCCACATTGATGTTTCTGGGCCTCGTAACCCATCCAATATTGGGCTCGTTGGGTCCCCCACGAGCCGGTGAGCACGATTGACGGACTGGATTGTCCACATGTGGGCCCCACTCCATCAAAACCACAAAAAAAAGGGAGAAGAAAGAAAGAAGAAGGAGAGGCCAGTTGGTTGCCCTCTGACGCGGGGCTCTCTGACGCTGGGAGTACCCAGCGTCCGTCCTGGGCTCGTGATGCCCAGTTGGTGGCCCACTCTGTGGGTCCCACCATGATGCGTATGTTACATCCGCTCCGTCCATCTGTCTCTACATATCATTTTAGGCCAGGGGCCCAATAATGTGAGAGATCCAAACCTCAAGTGGGCCATACCAAAGGAAAGATCTCTTTGATGTTAAAACCTTCCAAGGCCCACTGTGATGTGTGTATGCTACGAAACATGTCCAAGTTTATACTCATTGGGCCCACCATAGGGTTGTCTATATAATGGATGAAGTGGATTGTCCTCATGTGGGCCCTACTTGATGAAGATAGCAACAGCACAAAAGAAAATAAATAAATAAAAAAGGGAAAAGGGAGGCAGCGTCCGCACGCTGGCCACCCACAGCGTCAACAACGCTGGCCCCTTGGCTGCCCAGTGGGTGGCCCACTCGTGGGACCCACCAAGATGTATATGTACCATCCACACCGTCCATCCATTTGGGGAGGTCATTTTAGGGCATGATCTGATGAATGAGACAGATCCAAATCTCAAGTAGACCCCACTTGTAAGGAAACAGTTGGGACAGTGACCCTACCATTGGAACATTCCTACGGCCTGCCATAATGTGTATTTGAGATCCAACCTGGTCATAAGCTCACACGTGTGTTGGTTGGGCTGCCCAGCAGGTGGTCCACTAGTGGGACCCACCTAAAATGTATGCGCTCTATCTATTCCGTCCATATGTTTTTCCAGCTCATTTTAGTGGCTGAGCTAAAATTGAAGCATATCCAATTGTCAAGTGGACCATGTCACACGAAACAGTGGGAATTATGATCTCCACCGTTGAAACCTTCCCAGGCTCTACAGTGATGTTTATTTGTCATTTAACCTGTTCATAAGATCACATGGATATGGGTGAAGGGGGAAACAAAAATATTAGTTTGATTCAAAACTCTTGGGGCCCATTTGGGTGCTACGCTCTATGGGTCCCACCACGATGTATCTGTTTTATGTATGCCGCCCATCTGTTTTTCCATATTATTTTAGGGCCGGGGGCCCTCATAATGAGGTAAATCCCAACCTCAGGTGGACCACATTGTAGGAAACAGTGGTCATTGATGCCCACCTTTGAAACCTTCCTTGGGGCCATTGTAATGTTTATTTTTCCATCTAACCAAAGGTGATGGGGCCCAACTTTGGGTCCCACCTTGATGAATGTTGAGTATATCGTGTCGTTCTTCTTGGCAGGGGCGTGGGCCCAGTTTTAGGTGGGCCACACGTAGAAAATAAGGGTGATTGAATGCCTACCATTGGAAACTTTACAGGACTCATCTGTTATGTTTATTTGCCATCCTTCCTGTTCATAAGTCACCCAGCCATGGGTAGGGTTCCACACATGTGGTGTGCGGACCCCACCATGGTGTTTGATTGCCATCTCACTTGATTAGTAGGAAAGCACAAATATTGAGTTGATCCCAAACTGTTGGGGCCCATTGATGTATGTGGCTTCCCCACTCCTTCGTGCGGTCATACCCAACCCCGGGTCCACCTTGTTATGCATGTGTTCTATCCACGTCAGCCATTGGCCTCCATGGTGCGATATGTATGTTGGCCATCCATAAGGACCGCCTTAATTTTGTGCTTGATCCAAACCATCCAAATGAATGAACCCTAGCATGTTATGTACAGGATGGCCCTTGGGACCACCTTAGTGTGCGTGTTCGAATGACCGCGTTGTCCATCCCGTGGACCCACCTTGATGATTAGTTGTGTAAACCCTTATTGAAAGGTCATCCTTAGAGTTTGCTTGATCCAAGTCACATGACTACCTTCTTAAACTCACCCTGTGGAACCGTCTTGTCAATTCACCTTGTTAACTCACCATGTTGACCCGCCTTGTTGACCTGCCTTATTGACTCACCTTGTTGACTCACCATGTTGATTGATCTTGTTAACTCAGCTTGTATACTCATATGACTCACCCCTTCTACCCTTATACCCAATTATTAAAGACCACCATATCGTGTATATCTCATCCACACCGTCCATTTACCTTTAGGGCGAGTGTGGGGCTCATCCTCGACGTTCGTACGTCATCTAGGCCATCCATTATATGGAGCCTATCTTGTAGCATGAGGTTAGACCTGTCGTCCCTTTTTGGACTTCATCGTGTTGACCATCTATCTCATATTACACTACCATTTATGATTCTCTGCCATGACCTGTCTATCTTGCAACCCGTTCTATGACATTCCTTCTACGGACCATTCATCGTGTTTATCTCAACTGTACTACAGGATTATGGGTCTCGGCATGATTTTGAGTATTCCACTCTTGCCGCTCAAGTAGGTTCTACCTTTGATGTGTCGGTAGTGTTTTCAATCATTTCCTTTCCATTTGGGTTATCTGAATATTGAAGGTTAATCCACACCGTTCAGTTGTTGGAACGTCTGTGTTGTTGTATACCATCCATTTAGAGTCTTATCTCTTTATGTTTGCTTGTATTATAAGTGAATTATCTTTTTATGCTATTTTTGATATGTCTGTTGCCACACGTAGTGTTGTTAGAATACTCTTATATGATCTTTATACTATATGCTTCGACGATCACCATGCATGTGTAATGAGTATGCATCCCGAATCACCATTGTTAGTTGGGGACCACTAGGGCATAAACGCATTCATAAAGCATTCGAGATGTAGTTGCGCAAACGTAATTCATGTGCTCTCTATCGCAAACCTCTCCAATAGGTATGGGACTATTCGAGGACAGGAATCTATCATCCTGACTTACACTGTATGGTAGGAATAGCTTAGCATACCTTGTAGCCCTTGGTGCGAGATTCCCTGGCTAGCGACATCCCGCACTATGACTCGATCATTCATATGTGTCCCCTCATCTTAATGACATCTCAAATAGGTTGGACTAGATTGATTTATTGCCATCGTGGTAGATGGGCTACTTGTTGGCACTCATACTGTATACTTGACTCATGCATCATGAATGCTTGGCTCATCTGATTGTCTTGTATCAACCGGCCATATCGGTCGTGATTGTCGTGCAGTTCATTACCAGCTGACGGTGACATTGGGTTTGAGACCTCATAGTTTTATGGTGCTCTTTGGAGACTTGCACGGGCATGTCGTCCCACGTTTGTATGCATGGTTGCATTTCGCACCGTCTGCTTGTGCCGCATATAGCATGGTTACTACGTTGCAACCACAGCTCCATCGTGGTTTGCAGAACACCGGAAATATGTGATCTTTAAACTGGATGCCAAAGATGTCCCTGGGTGAAAGTCCCTGATCCCGTTGGTACCAAGGTGGGTGCTCCATTCAAGGACCGGGTGGTTTAATCATACACCAGTATGCCGAATACCAAACGGCGGTGTTTTCCACTGCACGTGGTCAGTTTGGAAGGAGGTCTGACCTAACCTGCCGGAAGAGTGTTGGCAAAGGGGGTTGAGTTTGACCAGCTGTGAGTAGGTCCGCTATTGCACCAGATAGGCTTTGGCATTCTACTGGTGAGTAGTGAGGTCTGTGAGACCCCGGTGATGTTCCGTTTCAGAGATGGTATTGGTATCAGTGATGTGACTGATGTTCTGTATGGTGTGGGACGGTCCTGATGTGGGCGGGTGTGATGTGGGCGAGGCTGTAAGCCTGGGCGAGCTACCACACTGGGCGAGCTACCAGTTCCGAGTCCTGCATTGCTTACGTGACTGCGTTATGACTGTTCGTATCTGCACCACTGTACTGAGAGGTGGTGATTTGCATACATGCATTGGATCATTGTATGTGACATTAGGCCCTGTAGGCCATTGCATAGTATGAGTTTATAGCCTTGGTAGGCTGGTTACCTGTATTGCACGCTCGCATAGCCATGGTAGGCTAGTTATATGTATTGCATGCTTGCATAGTCGTGGTAAACTGGTTATTCATATCACATGATCGTGTAGCCTAATTAGGCGGAGTCTTGGTTTAAAGTTCTCATCATGCTTTACTGCTTACTCTGATATTATCATGCTTGTCATACGCATTGTGCACGCACACACGCACTCACGAAGCTTCGTTTGAAGCTTATGCGCGTTTGTTACGCTGCAGGTTCTACCAGAGTATATCAGCAACGTTGAGTTGGAGTTTGTAGTGCAGTAGCAGGAGGTGCCGGAGTGTGCACAGTTTTTATATTTACGCATTGTATATTTACTTTCCAGTACTGTATATAAACGAAATGATTTAGTGGAAATATTGTGTTTGTCTTTGATGGTACTCATATTGTGATGCTCATGTTTTCAAAAAAAAAAAAATTTCAGACCCTAAAATCCTCCTTGTGGTATCCCAGGATCGGAACCTGACATGTAGGGTTAGGATCCGAGATCGGGGTACTACGGAGGCTGCCACCTCTGAATTCGGGTTACAGCGAATGGACGTCGAGAACCGAATTTGGGGCGTGACAGGAGTTGGTATCAGAGCATGACTTGGGAGCTGCCTGTGAACAACACAATGTTTCTACTTAGCATTTTAGGATTAGATCACCCCTCACTTGTTGATGTTTGCGAACTTAGAATCACTAGAATTCCCAATGGTATAGTTCTTTAATCGTAATATGTTTGCAGTTTTCTGAGGCTAAGGGTTTCTCGTCCCTTCTTTTTTTAAAAAAGATGGACGCGACACCAGTAGCTGAAGTTGAGGCTGGTACGTCCCAGCCAGAGTTAGCACCTGTCACCCTAGTAAGCGCAGAGCAATTCCAAGGGATGCTCCGGTTGATGACCGCTTTGTTCGAGCAACAACAAGCACCCCCGAGTGACAGCAGGAAGAGGAAGTTCTCCCCTAGCAGTTCCCAGACGACACAGTTTTCAGAGAAGACCCCGTCGCGGATCTCAGGTCACTATTTCGAGTGCGGTGAAGCTGGCCATCGAAGGAAGGAATGCCCTCAGCAACCAAGAGCACCTAAACAACAACCATGGCGCAGAGCACCGATTGCACCAATCCCTCCAATCGTAGGTCCTCGAAGAACTAGGCGTCAAAGAAAGGTTCATCCGCAGAAGCCGCCTACGACACCAAGAGCACCCGACCTCCAAAAGCCATTCAAGGGCACTTGTTTCAAGTGTGGTGAGATTGGACACCGAGTTAGGGACTGCCCATCCCGTCAGTAGCAGTACTAGAGCGTTGTTCCCTCGACCCCGACATTTTGCGGTAGACACCAGAGGAGATTGACACCATCAAGAGCTGTACGCATGCTATGTGGACTTAGCGATGTTGCAAACTTTCATTGATTTTTTGTATGTTTTTTTGTTTTTATCTATATATTTGTGTGGTTTGCTTTGACTTCGTTTGGTTGTGAATTTCGAGGACGAAATTTTTATAAGGAGGGGAGAGTTGTAAGACCCGTACCCTGAATTGCCCTCCGTACGTTTAGTTTTCAGGTACCGGTACGTCCCGACGGACCAGATTAGAGAGCCTTGATCGCGACCCTGATTTAGTACCGCAACGACCCAAGACTTGTACCCTTGCGACCGCGCGGGCGCCACGATTCCAACGCCGCGCGGCACGCCCCATTGCGATACCCGGTGTGTAAGATGCATACGTTCGTGCAATTCGAGGTGGGCCACGCAATGCGCGTGTGGCGTGGGCCCCACTTGCACAATTCCCAACAACATGTCAAATCTATCACCATCACCCTCACCCATACCCCCATCATTATCTAGCCATCATCACCATACCCACCCCATCCTCTCTCACCAAAAGTCAACTCTAACCCATTCCCCCATGTCCTCTCTCATCATCATCATCATCATCATGACATCATGCACCCCCCCTCTTCCCATACAAGAGCCATACGTGGGGGGGGGGGGGGGGGTTGGCCTTCTCATATTCCAAGGTTTGAGAGAGAGAGAGAGAGAGAGAGAGAGAGAGAGAGAGAGCAAGAAAAGGAGAGAGAAAGAGATTTGAGAGAGAGAGAGAGAAGAAGAAAGAGAAGTAGAGAGATTTAGAGGGAGATCAAGAGAGAGAAAGAGAGAGTTAAAGAGATTGAAGGTGAAGATCAAGCTTGGAGGACCCCGATCATCATCCGGACCGTCCGATCGGCAATCCAACCGTCCAACCATCATTGTGAGTGCATACCTTTCCCCCCTTTTTTCTCGTTTACTTTTCGTTTTCTTTCCTTGGTCCCACCTTGTGATGGGCAATGAGATGGATGGGCTGGATCGTCCATAAATGGGTCCCACTTTTGATGGTGTGGATCCCACTTGGGGACCCACTTTATGTCATAATTAGTGTGGCCAACGGTCCACCATGATGTATGTAGTTCACCCACGCTGTCCACCCTGTGGACCCACCATGCGATGGTCCAGCTGATGGATGGAGTGGATCTGCACGTGTGGACCCCACTAGTAAAAAAAATATATATATAATAATAAAAATAAAAAAAATACATGAAGGGGCTACTGGACAGTCAGCGTCCAGAGGACGCTGCTGCCCAGCAGCGCCCGGGCTGAAAGCCCTTTGGGCACGACCGTGGGTTCCCACTTGTGGGACCCACCTTGATACATGTATGTGATCCACGCCGTCCATTTGTTTCTCCAGCCCATTTTAGGGCTGGACACCAAAAATGAAGTAGATCCAGATCTCAGGTGGACCACACCATAGAAAACAGTGGAGAGCACCATGTCCACTATTGAAACTACCATGGCCCACCGTGATGTTTGTAGAAGGAATCACCTGCCCAATATTGGGCTTATTAGGTCCCCAGCGAGCTGGGAAACCTGATAGACGGATTGGATCTTCCCTAAGTGGGCCCCACCTGAAATAAGCTTAGAAAAAAAAAAGAAAAAAAAGAAAACAATGAACGTCCAGCGCTGGACGTTCACAGCGTCTGGGACGCTGGAACCTGTCCAGCGCCAGGACGGCTGGAATGGGGTCCCCACTCGTGGGACCCACCTTGATGTTTGTGTTCCATCCACACCGTCTATCTATTTTCCCATATCAGTTTAGGGCTAAGGCCCAAAGATGAAGCAGATTGAAATCTTAAACGGACCGCACCACATGAAAACAGTGGAAATAATGATTTCTACTATCAGAATTTCTTTGGCCCACATTGATGTTTCTGGGCCTCGTAACCCATCCAATATTGGGCTCGTTGGGTCCCCCACGAGCCGGTGAGCACGATTGACGGACTGGATTGTCCACATGTGGGCCCCACTCCATCAAAACCACAAAAAAAAGGGAGAAGAAAGAAAGAAGAAGGAGAGGCCAGTTGGTTGCCCTCTGACGCGGGGCTCTCTGACGCTGGGAGTACCCAGCGTCCGTCCTGGGCTCGTGATGCCCAGTTGGTGGCCCACTCTGTGGGTCCCACCATGATGCGTATGTTACATCCGCTCCGTCCATCTGTCTCTACATATCATTTTAGGCCAGGGGCCCAATAATGTGAGAGATCCAAACCTCAAGTGGGCCATACCAAAGGAAAGATCTCTTTGATGTTAAAACCTTCCAAGGCCCACTGTGATGTGTGTATGCTACGAAACATGTCCAAGTTTATACTCATTGGGCCCACCATAGGGTTGTCTATATAATGGATGAAGTGGATTGTCCTCATGTGGGCCCTACTTGATGAAGATAGCAACAGCACAAAAGAAAATAAATAAATAAAAAAGGGAAAAGGGAGGCAGCGTCCGCACGCTGGCCACCCACAGCGTCAACAACGCTGGCCCCTTGGCTGCCCAGTGGGTGGCCCACTCGTGGGACCCACCAAGATGTATATGTACCATCCACACCGTCCATCCATTTGGGGAGGTCATTTTAGGGCATGATCTGATGAATGAGACAGATCCAAATCTCAAGTAGACCCCACTTGTAAGGAAACAGTTGGGACAGTGACCCTACCATTGGAACATTCCTACGGCCTGCCATAATGTGTATTTGAGATCCAACCTGGTCATAAGCTCACACGTGTGTTGGTTGGGCTGCCCAGCAGGTGGTCCACTAGTGGGACCCACCTAAAATGTATGCGCTCTATCTATTCCGTCCATATGTTTTTCCAGCTCATTTTAGTGGCTGAGCTAAAATTGAAGCATATCCAATTGTCAAGTGGACCATGTCACACGAAACAGTGGGAATTATGATCTCCACCGTTGAAACCTTCCCAGGCTCTACAGTGATGTTTATTTGTCATTTAACCTGTTCATAAGATCACATGGATATGGGTGAAGGGGGAAACAAAAATATTAGTTTGATTCAAAACTCTTGGGGCCCATTTGGGTGCTACGCTCTATGGGTCCCACCACGATGTATCTGTTTTATGTATGCCGCCCATCTGTTTTTCCATATTATTTTAGGGCCGGGGGCCCTCATAATGAGGTAAATCCCAACCTCAGGTGGACCACATTGTAGGAAACAGTGGTCATTGATGCCCACCTTTGAAACCTTCCTTGGGGCCATTGTAATGTTTATTTTTCCATCTAACCAAAGGTGATGGGGCCCAACTTTGGGTCCCACCTTGATGAATGTTGAGTATATCGTGTCGTTCTTCTTGGCAGGGGCGTGGGCCCAGTTTTAGGTGGCCACACGTAGAAAATAAGGGTGATTGAATGCCTACCATTGGAAACTTTACAGGACCCATCTGTTATGTTTATTTGCCATCCTTCCTGTTCATAAGTCACCCAGCCATGGGTAGGGTTCCACACATGTGGTGTGCGGACCCCACCATGGTGTTTGATTGCCATCTCACTTGATTAGTAGGAAAGCACAAATATTGAGTTGATCCCAAACTGTTGGGGCCCATTGATGTATGTGGCTTCCCCACTCCTTCGTGCGGTCATACCCAACCCCGGGTCCACCTTGTTATGCATGTGTTCTATCCACGTCAGCCATTGGCCTCCATGGTGCGATATGTATGTTGGCCATCCATAAGGACCGCCTTAATTTTGTGCTTGATCCAAACCATCCAAATGAATGAACCCTAGCATGTTATGTACAGGATGGCCCTTGGGACCACCTTAGTGTGCGTGTTCGAATGACCGCGTTGTCCATCCCGTGGACCCACCTTGATGATTAGTTGTGTAAACCCTTATTGAAAGGTCATCCTTAGAGTTTGCTTGATCCAAGTCACATGACTACCTTCTTAAACTCACCCTGTGGAACCGTCTTGTCAATTCACCTTGTTAACTCACCATGTTGACCCGCCTTGTTGACCTGCCTTATTGACTCACCTTGTTGACTCACCATGTTGATTGATCTTGTTAACTCAGCTTGTATACTCATATGACTCACCCCTTCTACCCTTATACCCAATTATTAAAGACCACCATATCGTGTATATCTCATCCACACCGTCCATTTACCTTTAGGGCGAGTGTGGGGCTCATCCTCGACGTTCGTACGTCATCTAGGCCATCCATTATATGGAGCCTATCTTGTAGCATGAGGTTAGACCTGTCGTCCCTTTTTGGACTTCATCGTGTTGACCATCTATCTCATATTACACTACCATTTATGATTCTCTGCCATGACCTGTCTATCTTGCAACCCGTTCTATGACATTCCTTCTACGGACCATTCATCGTGTTTATCTCAACTGTACTACAGGATTATGGGTCTCGGCATGATTTTGAGTATTCCACTCTTGCCGCTCAAGTAGGTTCTACCTTTGATGTGTCGGTAGTGTTTTCAATCATTTCCTTTCCATTTGGGTTATCTGAATATTGAAGGTTAATCCACACCGTTCAGTTGTTGGAACGTCTGTGTTGTTGTATACCATCCATTTAGAGTCTTATCTCTTTATGTTTGCTTGTATTATAAGTGAATTATCTTTTATGCTATTTTTGATATGTCTGTTGCCACACGTAGTGTTGTTAGAATACTCTTATATGATCTTTATACTATATGCTTCGACGATCACCATGCATGTGTAATGAGTATGCATCCCGAATCACCATTGTTAGTTGGGGACCACTAGGGCATAAACGCATTCATAAAGCATTCGAGATGTAGTTGCGCAAACGTAATTCATGTGCTCTCTATCGCAAACCTCTCCAATAGGTATGGGACTATTCGAGGACAGGAATCTATCATCCTGACTTACACTGTATGGTAGGAATAGCTTAGCATACCTTGTAGCCCTTGGTGCGAGATTCCCTGGCTAGCGACATCCCGCACTATGACTCGATCATTCATATGTGTCCCCTCATCTTAATGACATCTCAAATAGGTTGGACTAGATTGATTTATTGCCATCGTGGTAGATGGGCTACTTGTTGGCACTCATACTGTATACTTGACTCATGCATCATGAATGCTTGGCTCATCTGATTGTCTTGTATCAACCGGCCATATCGGTCGTGATTGTCGTGCAGTTCATTACCAGCTGACGGTGACATTGGGTTTGAGACCTCATAGTTTTATGGTGCTCTTTGGAGACTTGCACGGGCATGTCGTCCCACGTTTGTATGCATGGTTGCATTTCGCACCGTCTGCTTGTGCCGCATATAGCATGGTTACTACGTTGCAACCACAGCTCCATCGTGGTTTGCAGAACACCGGAAATATGTGATCTTTAAACTGGATGCCAAAGATGTCCCTGGGTGAAAGTCCCTGATCCCGTTGGTACCAAGGTGGGTGCTCCATTCAAGGACCGGGTGGTTTAATCATACACCAGTATGCCGAATACCAAACGGCGGTGTTTTCCACTGCACGTGGTCAGTTTGGAAGGAGGTCTGACCTAACCTGCCGGAAGAGTGTTGGCAAAGGGGGTTGAGTTTGACCAGCTGTGAGTAGGTCCGCTATTGCACCAGATAGGCTTTGGCATTCTACTGGTGAGTAGTGAGGTCTGTGAGACCCCGGTGATGTTCCGTTTCAGAGATGGTATTGGTATCAGTGATGTGACTGATGTTCTGTATGGTGTGGGACGGTCCTGATGTGGGCGGGTGTGATGTGGGCGAGGCTGTAAGCCTGGGCGAGCTACCACACTGGGCGAGCTACCAGTTCCGAGTCCTGCATTGCTTACGTGACTGCGTTATGACTGTTCGTATCTGCACCACTGTACTGAGAGGTGGTGATTTGCATACATGCATTGGATCATTGTATGTGACATTAGGCCCTGTAGGCCATTGCATAGTATGAGTTTATAGCCTTGGTAGGCTGGTTACCTGTATTGCACGCTCGCATAGCCATGGTAGGCTAGTTATATGTATTGCATGCTTGCATAGTCGTGGTAAACTGGTTATTCATATCACATGATCGTGTAGCCTAATTAGGCGGAGTCTTGGTTTAAAGTTCTCATCATGCTTTACTGCTTACTCTGATATTATCATGCTTGTCATACGCATTGTGCACGCACACACGCACTCACGAAGCTTCGTTTGAAGCTTATGCGCGTTTGTTACGCTGCAGGTTCTACCAGAGTATATCAGCAACGTTGAGTTGGAGTTTGTAGTGCAGTAGCAGGAGGTGCCGGAGTGTGCACAGTTTTTATATTTACGCATTGTATATTTACTTTCCAGTACTGTATATAAACGAAATGATTTAGTGGAAATATTGTGTTTGTCTTTGATGGTACTCATATTGTGATGCTCATGTTTTCAAAAAAAAAAATTTCAGACCCTAAAATCCTCCTTGTGGTATCCCAGGATCGGAACCTGACGTGTAGGGTTAGGATCCGAGATCGGGGTACTACGGAGGCTGCCACCTCTGAATTCGGGTTACAGCGAATGGACGTCGAGAACCGAATTTGGGGCGTGACATTTTAGGTTTCGGTTTAGCCGTAGCTTATAGGTTTTAGTTTTAGGTTTATGGTTTCGGGTTTAGGGTGTAGGTCTTGGAGACTCAAGCAACTCAAGGATAGCTCCGACGCACATCCGGGTCTGCTCAACACAAAGCGGGCCTGTCCAAATGTCCAGGCCACCCATATTACTGTCCATAGAAAATGGACAGCTTCATCATGGTCATAACAGTGGTTCCCACCTTCCAGGGACCCCTGCTCAACACCCGGATAACTCCGATGCACATCCGGGTCTGCTCCATTAATTTCGAGCTAATACATAAACACGGGCCTGTCCAAATGGCCAGGCCACCAATATTGCTGTCCATAGGAAATGGACAGCTTCATCATCATGGTCATAACAGCGGTTCCCACCTTCCAGGGACCCCCGCTCAACACCCGAATAGCTCCGACGCACATCCGGGTCTGCTCCATTAATTTTGAGCTAATACATAAACATGGGCCTGTCCAAATGGCCAGGCCACCCATATTGCTGTCCATAGGAAATGGACAGCTTCATCATCATGGTCTAAACCGTGGTTCCCAACTTCCAAGGACCCCCGCTCAACACTCAGATAGCTCCGATGCACATCCGGGTCTGCTCCATTAATTTCGAGCTAATACATAAACACAGGCCTGTCCAAATGGCCAGGCCACCCATATTGCTGTCCATAGGAAATGGACAGCTTCATCATCATGGTCTAAATTGCGGTTCCCACCTTCCAGGGACCCCCGCTCAACACCGGATAGCTCCGACGCACATCCGAGTCTGCTCCATTAATTTCAAGCTAATACATAAACACGGGACCTGTCCAAATGGCCAGGCCACCCATATTGCTGTCCATAGGAAATGGACAACTTCATCATCATGGTCTAAACCACGGTTCCCACCTTCCAGCGACCCCCGCTTAACACCCGGATAGCTCCGATACACATCTGGTTTTACTCCATTAATTTCGAGCTAATACATAAACACGGGCCTGTCCAAATGGCCAAGCCACCCATATTGCTGTCCATAGGAACAAGACAGCTTCAGCATGGTCACAACAGCGGTTCCCACCTTCCAGGGACCCCCGCTCAACATCAACATCAATCAACTACTCTTAATCACAAGTATCAAGTCAAATTTATCTAATTTGCCACTAAATGATAATATAATAAAATCAGTCGCCTATCCAAGGATGGATAGATTGAAATGCTATCATTATTTTCATTTAAATGGCCAAGCCTAAATTTCGACAGCATCTCCCTCTATCTCTCCAGATATATTTATCTTACATTTCATTTCCACGTCAACTATCCACACATTGTGTGGATTAAATTGACAATGGAATTAAACATAAGAAACATATCCAGAGAGAATAGGAGAGTTACCGCACGAAACTAATGACAGAGCATGTAAATGACAAATAATGATAACATTCCAATCTATCCAACCTTGGACTGTCCAACAGGACAATTTGGCAGATTTCTATACCTCCAAAACACACTTTATCTATGCTCGGCAATATAGAAATCTCCAAATGGGCTAACTGATTCTATTATACTACCATTTGTGGACAAAAATTAACTATTAATAATAAGCCAAATCCATCAACAACATACACAAGCACATGAAAATGACAGAATCATCAACACCATGAATCAAGTCTAATCAAATACCTAATGACTATTTTCTGAACAAATAAGTATGTATGGGGCCCACCATGGGAATCGGATTGCGTCCGCATGATCGTGTAGAGTAAAGTCAGTTGGGCCCACCTAGAATGTATGTAATTTATCTATTCCGTCCTTATGTTTTTCCACCTCATTTTAGTGGTTGAGCCCAAAATTTAAGCATATCCAAATCTCAAGTGGACCATGTCATGGGAAACAGTGGGAATAATGATTTCCACCATTCCCAGGCCCTACAGTGATCTTTATTTGTCATCCAACCTGTTCATAAGATCACATGGATATGGATGAAGGGAAAACACAAATAGCAGCTTAATCCAAAACTTCCATGTCCTCCGAGAATTTTTCAATTATAGACATTCAGTTCACACTTGTGGTGTGGTCCACTTTAGGTTTTAATATGCTTCATTTTTGGGCACCATACCTAAAATTTCCTGCTATGATGGATGGATGGAGTGGATAAAATACGTCCGGCCCTCACAGTGGACAGCGACGGTGGGCCCCACAGGCAGTGGACAACGACAATGGGCCCCACAGCCAGTGGACAGCGACGTGGGCCCCACAGCCAGTGGACAGCGATGGTGATCCCCACAGCCAGTGGACAGCGACGGTGGACCCCACAGCCAGTAGACAGCGACGTGGGCCCCACAGCCAGCGGACAACGATGATGGGCCCCACAGCCAATGGACAACGACGGTGGGCCCCACAATTAGGTATTTCATTTTTTTAATTTATAAATCAAAAATTTGAAAATTAAAATTTAAAATCCCTAATTAGGGATTTTAATTTCGAAATCCCTAATTAGGGATTTACTAAATCAGTGAGCCCCACCAAATAGTGGACAACTAAGGCGGACCCCACATGCAATGGACGGTGGACAGCGACAGTGGGACCCACATGCATTGGACAGCGATGGTGGGACCCACATGCATTGGATTTTGGCAGTGGGCCCCACAATGAACAATGAAGAGGGAGAGAGAGGAAATGGAGGAAGAAGGAATGGATAGATTTTTACCGAACGTGGCGGCGGCGTACGAAGGCAGCCGGCGGAGTGTCTTGGCTAGCGGCGGTGGGACGCCGGTGAGATGGTCGGCTGAGATGGGTGGTCGGCTGAGATGGTGGGAAGCCGGTGACCGGACGTCGAACAACGGACGGTGGTCGGCGGTCGGCGACGAGAGAGACAGACGGTGAAGGCCGAAAGATCGAGAGAGAGAGAGAGAGAGAGAGAGAGAGCGAGAGAGAGAGTGAAAGAGAGAGAGGGAAAAATGAGGGCCGATCGCGCTGTAATAAAAATTAAAAGAATTTTACCGACGAAAAATTTCGTCTGTAAAAGTCAGTTCAAAAACTTTTACCGACGAAACGTTTCGTCGGTAAAAGTCTTTCTCACTCTTTGGCGGGAACTTGGCTTATTATTACCGACGGCAAGCAACCGTCAGCCATAAGGACTTTTACCGACGAAATATTTCGTCGGTAAAAGTCATAGTTTTGTTTTCATTTTTAGCGACGGCTTACTTCGTCGGCAATAAACTTTTTACCGACGAAATTTTTATTTCGTCAGTAAAAGTGTATGGCGGGAAGCAATGGAGCGGTGGCGGGAGATTTTTACCTACAATATTTCGATTTCGTCGGGAAAAGTGGTTTTTTCCAACGAAAATTATTTCGTCGGTAATACTTTCGTCGGTAAAAATCCCTTTTCTTGTAGTGAATTGAGGGGTAATGCTTAAGAGGAGTGCGGATCATCTGTGTTGAAAGCACGAGAAATTCCAGTGCGGTGGCTTCTCGTTTGGTCACGTCATTTCCGATATCTCCATCTCACAAAATATCGCGTATTTGTCTCTTCAGGTACATTGCATGCTACATAGCACATCTTTTAATGTATGCAACTTACCCTTCACCATAACCTTTGTCTTACATCCACACCGTCTATCAATTTTTCCAAATAGGTTTAGAGCATGGTTCCAAAAATAAGTTACATCCAAGTCTCAAGTGGACCACACCAAAATAAAGTAGTCAGGATTACACAAACTTTGGTTGAAACCTTACTCGGGCTAAGTGTGAGGCTTTATCTAACATCTAACCAGTTCATAAGTCCACCCATACCTGGATGAAGGTACAACACAAATCTGCTTGATCAGAGCCATCTGGGCCCTAAGAAGTTTTCAACGGTAGCATCAATTCCACTGTTTCCTATGGTGTGTTCCAATTGAGCTTTGGATCTAACTTGTTTTTAGGTGTATAACTTCGAAATATCCGAAAAATTATATGGACGGTGTGGATCTAAGAAATAAATTATCATGGGCTCGCGTAAATTTCGCACCTAAAGAAATTCCACTCTTAGCTAGAGAGAAGAAAACCGAACAGTTGAAAGGTGGAATTCTGTGGGGTCCATCATGATGTATGTATTAGATCCACACAGTCCAATCATTTTGTTTCATACCTTCTAGTCATATGGTTGAAAATAAATCAGATCCAAGGCTCAAGTGGGCCACACGACGGGAAAGAGTGGAAAATGAACACCTACCATTGAAAACTTCTTGTTGCAATAGACAGCTCTGATCAAGCGGATTTTTGTGTTTTCCCTGAATCAAGGTCTAAGTGACCTTATGAAGGGGTTAGATGGCAAATAAAACTCAAAGTGGACCGTAGGAAGGTTTCAACGTTAGTCGTTCAATCCCATGCTTTCTATTGTGTGGTCCACTTGAGCTTTGGATGTGCTTCATTTTTTATCTTATGCTTTAGAATAATCTAAAAAAAACTGATGGACGGTTTTGATCTAACAGATAAATTAGTATGAGGCCCAGGGATATTCCACACGGTAAAAGTGGGTTGTGTAGCATGCAATCCATGCGTGAGAGAGAAAATCGGCTGGTTTTTTTAGCCGATGTTGAGCTCTTAATTGCGCATATTCTAACCCCAATTCATCACTCATTATGCATGGTTCCATGATTTAAAGACCAATCTAATGCATATATTTGTGGTTGTAGGGATGAGAGAGAGAAAGCATCAATTGAAGACTTAAAGATGCTAGTTAGAAGCAAAGAAGATCAAAGGGGATAAGCATCAAAGAACGAAAGAAAGAAGCCAGAGAAAAGAAGAAAGAATGCAGAAGAAGATGCCCACGATTGGTCGTCCGACCGGTCGTCCAAAGCCAAGGACCGGCCGTCCGACCAGTCCGCACATGCACAGAGGAGATCCAGAGTTCATAACTCTCTGGACTGTTCACGACCGGTCGTGCGACCGGTCGTCCACTTCTGCTGACCAGTCCTTAAATTAATTTTCCAGGCTGAAACTCTCTAGACGCTTTTTGGTCATTTTGAGACTGGTCCTCCAGCATCCACGATTGGTCGTCCAGCCACTGCGACCGGTCGTCCGCGCAAGATCTGAACTTGCTATTTCTGGCGCCGATTTTCTCTGCGCACTGTGAAAGTGTTACGTAGATTCTCGAATCTTCTGAAGTTGCGAAGCCTCCCCACTATAAAAGAACACCTAGGGATCGCTCCTAGGGTATCTTAGAAGGGTTTAAGCAAGGTTGGAGGCGGCGGAAGTGAATTTCGGAGTTCCACAACTCCTTCTAGTTTGTTTTACTGTTTTATGCTTTTCTTAAGTTGTTTCATGTTTCCTTGGATCATGAGCAGCTAAACCTCTTAGTTAGGGCTAAGAGGTGAAGCTTGTAGTGAATCTAAGATGTATCAATTCGTATTTAGTTGGTTTTAAGTTTGGAATTCATGTTTATGAACAATGGTTTGAAGTTTATACAAGTTCTAAGTAGTTTTTCTTAGTCTTATGATGACTCATGGATGTTTGGGAGAATTACTTAAGTTCTTAACTGCTTTGTATTAGTCTAGACCTGTATGATCCGAGGAATTGGAGTACGCTCTAGTACTATGATCTTCATGTGGGAACTTCCTACCAAAGTTCTACTTTTCTGAATTTCTGTGTTATGTGGGAATGTGCATGTGATTTGAATCAAGTTCAAATCATGATCTAGCCTTGTCTTGTGACAGGACTTGAGGATGGTTATGATTGTGAACTGAGCCTTATGGAATTGGGACTGACCTATGCAATTGAGCATGCTCAGCCTAGCTTACATTGAGTGAATCCTATCCATTGGACTTACATATGATAGATTGTTTGGTTTAACAGCTCTATCATCCGACTAGATAGATCTTAATATCGATTCTAGTTGAGAGAATGAGAGACCACAGCGGATTGAACATCAAGGATTGCTACAAGTGGATCCTTGAACCCCTAGTACCTTTTTACAATTATTTACCTTCGAATTAATTTAAAATTGTTTCTCACATTAATCTCATACAAAATCTAGTTGTTAGCTTTCAATAGGCACTATTGGATGTGTTTGTGAATTCCTACACAAGTCCCTGTGGATCGACCTCGATCTTACCGAGTTTATTACTACATCGCAACCCTACACTTGGGGAAGCGAACAAGTTTTTGGTGTCGTTGCCGGGGACTTTTACGGTTTTCACAACTTTCTGAAATTAGTATATATTTAGGATTTTTAGGATTTTAGGACTAACTTAGTTTGATTTATTTGATTTTTTTGCAGGGATTTCTAGGATGATGAAGAAGATATAAGGATTTCAAGTACCAAATCAGGTTTTATCTTTCTAAACCTTACTCTTCTCCTTCTCCTATTCATTCCTATCATATTCATCTCTTGTAGAGTGGGTGGAGACTCCTTTTGGATCTCTGAAAGGTAGGCCTTGTGCCACCTGGATTCCTATTGGTCGGCTCTGCCGTCTTGGATCACCTTGTGCTCAGAGATTTCTTTTCTCACCTCTACTCCTCTTTTTCCTTTTTCTGCACTTTTTCTCAAAAGATTCAAAGAGTGGGTGGGGAGTTCTCTGAAACCCTATTGACCAGGAGAAATCGGTCTCTATCCTTACTTCTGGCTTAGCCATTGTAAGACACCTTGTGCTTCGGTCTTAGAGAAGAGTAAAGAAAGGGAGGAAGAATTCTTCTTTCTCTTTGTTTCATATTTTTTTTGGTTTTGCATGCCACATTGGGCTCGGGATTCCAATAACTGACTCATAAGTGAAGGGGGGATAGTAGAGGGAATTGACAGAGAGCCACGTGCTACGGAGACATCTAAACTCTCCAATTTTTTCTGAAAGTATAACTGTGAATCAACTTAATCCAATGGCCAATCTTAATCTGGGCCAAAACCAAACTGAAATGGGGGAGAATGTGGTTGAGAATGTTCCCCGACCAAGGACTTTATGTGACTTCTTGCAACCAACAAAAGCGAGCACTCCCTCATGCATAGTTTTCCCACCAAATGCAGGGAATGTGGATTTAAAACCGGGAGTGATCCAACTTCTCCGTAAATTTCATGGATTAGACAGTGAAAGTGCTTATCAATACCTTAAGGAGTTTGATGAGGTAATAACCACCATGCACTTTGCTAATGTGACTGATGATGTGGTGAGACTTAAATTCTTCCCTTTTACTCTTAAAGATAAAGCTAAAGGTTGGCTTCATGCATTAAGGCCAAGATCAATTGGTTCATGGACTGATATGCATAGGGAATTCATAAAAAAATTCTTCCCTACTCACAAAACAAACATGTTGAAGCGCCTTATTATGAACTTTGCCCAAAAAGAAGATGAAACCTTCTTCCAATGTTGGGAGAGGTTTAAGGACTTATTAAATGCATGCCCACATCATGGCTATGAAATTTGGCGGGTTATAAGCTTTTTCCATGAAGGACTGACTTCACCCATGCGCCAATTCGTAGAGATGATGTATAATGGGGAGTTCATGAATAAGGAGGCTGATGAAGCATGGGATTATTTGGAAGAATTGGCTGAGAATGCACAGTCTTGGGATGCATCAAAACCAACAAATTTCAAGACTAGCCAACAAAAGGAAAAAGGAGGAATGTATGTCTTATCAGAAGAAGATAGCATAAGTGCACGGGTGGCTAGCCTCATAAGAAAGGTTAAAGCCATGGAATTGAGGAAAGGAGAGACGATTAACTCCAATGACGTTGAAACTGTTTGTGAAATTTGTGCCGGAAATCAACATGCAACACAAGATTGTCCCACAATTTTAGCAGTTCAGGACATCTTATAAGAACAATCAAACGCCATAAACAGTTATCAATGGCAATTTGGTGCTCCAACCTCAAACACGTTTAATGCTAGTTGGAAGAACCATCCCAACTTCAGTTGGAGGAATGGACCCACTGCAAATGCAACCACTATCCCTCAAGCTCAACCTATACTAGGTCCATCTCTAGTCATTACTCTAAAAGTGACGCTAGAGGAGATGTTGGGTGCATTCGTATCGGTCCAAGCTGAGTATAACAAGACAAATTCTCTAAAAATAGATGGGTTCATGCAAGAGCAATTAAAATTCAATCAAAATTCAACTCAAGCCATCAATGAATTGAAAACATCAATGGCTAGAGTTGAATCTCATCTTAGTGTTAGAGAGAAGGGCACACTTCCTGCCCAACCTCTTCCTAACCCAAGAACCCAGTTTGAGATACAAGATGCAAGCTCATCCTCCCATCATACGGAGCATGTTCAAGCTATCACCACTTTGAGAAGTGGGAAAGGAATTGACAAATCTAATCCGGTGAAGGCCCCAAAGCCTAAGGATCCGAAAATTTCCAAAAAGGATGATAGCTCAAACAACACTCCACAAGAAAAAGAACCGGAAAGGCAATACAAGCCGGTTGCCCCATTTCCACAAAGGTTGATTTCACCTAAACTTTTAGATAAAAATTTGGAAATTTTAGAAGTTTTCAAGCAGGTGAAGATCAACATCCCGTTGTTGGATGCCATAAAACAAATACCATCTTATGCCAAATTTCTTAAGGAATTGTGTACAGTCAAAAGGAAACACAATGTTCACAACAAAGTACTTTTGACTGAGAATTTGAGTGCTATCATCAAACAAGAGGTGCCCCAAAAATACAAGGATCCGGGTAGTCCAACCATCTCATGCATCATAGGAGACTACCGGATTAAACAAGCCTTACTCGATTTGGGGGCAAGTGTGAATCTCATTCCATACTCGGTCTACGAGCAACTTGGGTTAGGTGAATTAAAACCGACCAAAACCACACTTCAACTTGCTGATAGATCCATTCGTATACGAAGAGGAATGATTGAGGATGTTCTTGTCCAAGTTGATAAATTCTACTACCCAGTAGACTTTATTGTCTTGGATACACATCCTGTGATAGGCACCGGTGCTCAAATTCCCGTCATACTTGGCCGACCGCTTCTAGCTACTTCAAATGCAATTATCAATTGTAGAAACGGACTTGTACAAATGTCCTTTGGAAATATGACTCTTGAGCTTAACATATTTGATTTATGCAAACAACCACGGGAGGTTGATGATGATATCCACGAACTAAACATGATTGAATCATTTGTGGAAGATACATCCCCCTTGTCATTATCTTCTGACCCTTTGGAGGCATGTGTGGCCCATTCTCATGAGATAAATGATGACACAATACAAGAGATGGATGCCATTCTAGATGCGATGCCGGTGCTTGATAATAAAAGATGGAGGGCCCTATTTGAGCCTTTGCCTGTAAATGAGAACAAGGCCTTCCCATCCAATATTAAGGCGCCAACACTCGACCTAAAACCATTACCAAGTGAGCTGAAATATGTTTATTTAGGTCGAGATGAGACATATCCAGTGGTGATTTCTTCCCACTTGGATGAGGAACAAGAGAGTAGGCTAATGGCCACTCTATTAGAACACAAGAGTGCCATTGGATGGTCAATTGCGGATCTCAAAGGCATAGACCCACTGATTTGTACTCATCGCATACACCTAGAGGAGAATGCGAAGACATCCCGGCAACCACAAAGGCGACTAAATCCAAACATGAAGGATGTGGTTAAGGCCGAAGTGGTGAAACTATTGGATGTGGGTATTATTTACCCAATATCCGATAGTCAATGGGTGAGCCCAACTCAAGTGATGCCTAAGAAATCTGGAATAACCATCGTAGCCAATGCCAATAATGAACTCGTGCCAACCAGAGTCACTACCGGTTGGAGAATGTGCATTGACTACAGGAAGCTAAACACTGTCACGAGGAAAGACCACTTCCCCCTACCGTTTGTTGATCAAATTTTAGAACGGTTGGTGGGCCATTCCCACTTTTGCTTCCTTGATGGCTATTCAGGGTACAACCAAATTGAGATTGCCCGTGAAGACCAAGAAAAGACTACATTCACATGTCCATTCGGCACTTTCGCCTATCGACGGATGCCGTTTGGATTATGTAATGCCCCTGCCACCTTTCAATGTTGTATGATGAGTATCTTTTCTGACATGGTGGGGACAATTCTCAAAGTCTTCATGGATGATTTTTCCATATTTGGTTGAAGCTTTGATGAGTGCCTTGAGCACTTGAAATCTGTGCTAAAAAGACGTGAAGAGAAGAACCTTGTGCTGAATTGGGAGAAGTGAATTGGGAGAAGTGTCACTTCATGGTTCAAAAGGGAATTGTACTTGGTCACATCGTTTCACAAAATGGAATCGAGGTGGACAAAGTGAAAATTGATCTTATCTCTAACCATCCATCACCCAAGAGCATACGAGATGTACAGTTCTTTTTGGGACATGCAGGATTCTATAGAAGGTTCATAAAGGACTTCAGTTCACTCTCTCGTCCTTTATGTAAGCTACTTCAAAAGGAAAATTCATTCGAGTGGAATGAAGAATGTCAAAAGGCCTTTACCACCCTTAAAGGTATGTTGACATGTGCTCCCATAATGCAACCACCTGATTAGAGCCTTCCTTTTGAAATTATGTGCGATGCTAGCGACTATGCTATTGGGGCCGTGCTAGGCCAAAGAAAAGAGAAAAAGCCATGTGTCATCTAGTATGCAAGTAGAACCCTAAACTCAGCCCAAGCAAACTACACTACTACTGAAAAAGAACTCTTAGCCATAGTTTTTGCCTTGGACAAGTTTAGGTCCTACTTGATTGGATCCAAGATCATTATATTTACTGACCATGCCGCGCTTAAGTACCTTCTCTCCAAGAAGGATGCTAAACCACGGTTGTTAAGATGGATCCTTCTACTCCAGGAATTTTACATAGAAATACGCGATAAGGAGTAGAAAATGTCGTGGCTGACCATCTCTCTCGACTTGTCCTTACTGATTCCCCTGAAACGACTGCGATCAATGACATGTTTCCTGATGAACAACTTTTTGCTGTTTCCCAATTGCCATGGTATGCGAACATTGCTAACTATCTTGCTACAGGTACAATTCCTACACATTGGAAAAAGCAAGACAAAGATAAATTCTTCACTGAGGTACAAAAATTCCTATGGAACGACCCATACTTATTCAAGTATTGTCCCGATCAAATCATAAGGAGATGTGTGCCAGATGATGAACAACAAAGTATCATCTCCTTCTATCATTCTCAGGCATGTGGTGGCCACTTTTCGGCTAAAAAGACCACAGCAAAAATTTTGCAATGTGGGTTTTATTAGCCCACCATGTTCAAAGACACACATGAGTTTTGCAAAACATGTGAACCTTGTCAGAAATTGGGAGGAATCTCCCGTAGAAATATGATGCCACTCAATCCCATATTAATAATCGAAATTTTTTATTGTTGGGGCATCGATTTCATGGGTCCATTCCCATCTTCTTTTGGAAACACATACATCTTACTTGCCGTTAATTATGTTTCCAAATGGGTCGAGGCCATCCCTTGCCGGAATAATGACTATAAAACGGTCATTCGCTTCTTAAAAGAGAATATTCTTTTCCGGTTTGGAACACCTCGAGTCATCATAAGTGATGGAGGGTCTCACTTTTGTAATCGCCCTTTTGAAACTTTAATGAAGAAATATGGCGTAACACACAAAGTGAGCACTCCCTATCACCCACAAACTAGTGGACAAGCTAAGATATCCAATAGGGAGATTAAACATATTTTAGAGAAAATGATGAACCCCGATCGCAAGGATTGGTCTCTTCGGCTTACCGATGCGCTTTGGGCCTACCGTACTGCTTTCAAAACCCCTATTAGAATGTATCCCTATAGACTTGTCTATGGGAAGGCTTGTCACTTGCCTGTGGAGTTGGAACATAGGGCATATTGGGCAATTAAGAAGATGAATTTTGATTCTGACAAGGCAAGCTCGTTACGCAAACTACAATTGAATGAACTTGTAGAAATCCGGAACGAAGCATATGAGAATGCGAGAATTTACAAGGACAAAACGAAGATATTCCATGATAAAAAATTCTTCGTAAGACATTCACGATCAATTAAAAAGTCCTCCTGTATAATTCTCATCTACATTTATTTCTAGGCAAATTGAGATCTCGATGGACCTGTCCCTACATTGTGCAAACTGTCTATCCATATGGGACTGTCGAGTTGTTAAATCCAAGGAACGGCAACATTTTTAAGGCGACTGGGCAGCGATTAAAGCCGTTCTTTGAGAAATTTCCTTCAGAAGGTATCTCCATACCTCTGACTGATCCTGTCTACCAGGATGATTGATCTCCTAGCCTGATGGAGGTGTAGAGTAGTTAGGATTAGGATTTTATTGCTTTTGTTTGCTTTTACTTAGGATTGTTAGAAGGAGGAAGAATTCCACTTTTCACTTTTTCAGGTACTCTCCTCCCACACTCCCTTTTATTTTCAAATTGCTCTCATGTTTAGCTCATTGCGCATCTTTTACATTGAGGACAACTGCAAGATTTGGTTGGGGGGTGTAGGATCACTTGGATGAATCCAGCGTTTTGTAACATTTCGAGCAATAATGTAGAAATTTGTCGATTTTTCTAAAATTCTGGAAATTTTGATTCTATGCATTCAAGATGATATGAGCGTAAGAGGAAGGGATATGAAGTGTATGAGGTTGTAAATCTTGATCTTCTCTTGGCATAATGGTTTTATATGAGAATTCCCTTAATTCTATGATTGATAGAAAATTTGAACACTCTTACACCTAGTTCACATTACACGATTTTCACGAGTTGAAGGGATTATGTGATTTGTGGATTAGTTAGATTTTGATTCAAGGTGTTGAGACATTAAGCCGGGGTACTTTGTCCACCCTTGTCCATGGGAAAATAACAAAAGATATGGATTTTTAAAAATCCTATCTAATTTAAAAGAAAAAGGAAAAGGAAGGATGAAATTGGGAATGACGGAAAAATGATGGAAAAATCTGATTAGGGCTACTTACTACCAACCGGGGGATGGTCTACCCGTAACCAAAGTCGGAAATGGGACGTAGTGTGAAAGTCGTCGGAAGGACAGTAAGGCAAACTCCCGTCATTGGCTTGTTGTTGCTCTATATACCTTGAGATCCATAGTCTAGTTGATTTATGAAGAAGATAACCGTGGAAACTCATGAAAGGAATTTTCACTATGCACACTAGATTGAAATTGTTCAAGTTCTTCTATTTGTCAACCAATCAGCGGGAATTTCATATAGGTACTCATTATGTTTTGAGAGTTTACGATTTCAACCTCTATCACCTAATTTCTCTAACTCTTACTCTTATGTATCTTGGGATGTATAGAAGAATGGTTTCTAAAGGAGAGTTGGGTTTTGGAGAATGGAATTAGTTTCATACATGTTTTGCTTGGGACTAGCAAAATGCTGGTTTGGGGGGTGTGTTGAGCTCTTAATTGTGCATATTCTAACCCCAATTTATCACTCATTATGCATGGTTCCATGATTTAAAGACCAATCTAATGCATATATTTGTGGTTGTAGGGATGAGAGAGAGAAAGCATCAATTGAAGACTTAAAGATGCTAGTTAGAAGCAAAGAAGATCAAAGGGGATAAGCGTCAAAGAACGAAAGAAAGAAGCCAGAGAAAAGAAGAAAGAATGCAGAAGAAGATGCCCACGACCGGTCGTCCAAAGCCAAGGACCGGTCGTCCGACCGGTCCGCACATGCACAGAGGAGATCCAGAGTTCATAACTCTCTGGACTGTTCACGACCGGTCGTGCGACCGGTCGTCCACTTCTGCGACCGGTCCTTAAATTAATTTTCCAGGCTGAAACTCTCTGGACTCTTTTTGGTCATTTTAAGACCGGTCGTCCAGCATCCACGACCGGTCGTCTAGCCACTGCGACCGGTCGTCCGTGCAAGATCTGAACTTGCTATTTCTGGCGCCGATTTTCTATGCGCACTACGTAAGTGTTACGTAGATTCTCAAATCTTCTGAAGTTGCGAAGCCTCCCCACTATAAAAGGACACCTAGGGATCGTTCCTAGGGTATCTTAGAAGGGTTTAAGCAAGGTTGGAGGCGGCGGAAGTGAATTTCGGAGTTCCACAACTCCTTCTAGTTTGTTTTACTGTTTTATGCTTTTCTTAAGTTGTTTCATGTTTCCTTGGATCATGAGCAGCTAAACCTCTTAGCTAGGGCTAAGAGGTGAAGCTTGTAGTGAATCTAAGATGTTTCAATTCGTATTTAGTTGGTTTTAAGTTTGGAATTCATGTTTATGAACAATGGTTTGAAGTTTATACAAGTTCTAAGTAGTTTTTCTTAGTCTTATGATGACTCATGGATGTTTGGGAGAATTACTTAAGTTCTTAACTGCTTTGTATTAGTCTAGACCTGTATGATCCGAGGAATTGGAGTACGCTCTAGTACTATGATCTTCATGTGGGAACTTCCTACCAAAGTTCTACTTTTCTGAATTTCTGTGTTATGTAGGACTGTGCATGTGATTTGAATCAAGTTCAAATCATGATCTAGCCTTGTCTTGTGACAGGACTTGAGGATGGTTATGATTGTGAACTGAGCCTTTTGGAATTGGGACTGACCTATGCAATTGAGCATGCTCAGCCTAGCTTACATTGAGTGAATCTTATGCATTGGACTTACATATGACAGATTGTTTGGTTTAACAGCTCTATCATCCGACTAGATAGATCTTAATATCGATTCTAGTTGAGAGAATGAGAGACCACAGCGGATTGAACATCAAGGATTGCTACAAGTGGATCCTTGAACCCCTAGTGCCTTTTTACAATTGTTTACCTTCAAATTAATTTAAAATTGTTGCTCACATTAATCTCATACAAAATCTGGTTGTTAGCTTTCAATAGACACTATTGGATGTGTTTGTGAATTCCTACACAAGTCCCTGTGGATCGACCTCGGTCTTACCGAGTTTATTACTACATCGCAACCCTACACTTGGGGAAGCGAACAGCCGACGTCATTAGCTATGATGTGTACCAATGAGAATAGATGGCACTGAATTTTTTCTGTGTCCAACACAAACGATCCTCACTCGCTTAAGAGATGTATGTGGATGGGGTATATGTGTACAAAATTTGGTGGCAAAGAAATGAGATGTTTTGTTTTATATCCTCCAAAAGATAGAAATTGAGACAACAGGGGCAAATATGGCAAATTAATTTTTTTTCAGACATTTGTGGTTTGTTTTTACCAAACAGATTTTTGTGAAAAAAGTACTTATTTTCAGATATAAGGACTTTTTTCAGACAAACTACCAAACGACTTTTTTAGTACTCGTAAGTACTTAAATTCAGCAATTTAAGTTTTCAGTACTTAAATTAATTTTCAGACTTTATTTTTCAGTTTACCAAACGGCACCTTTGTGTAGTTCCAGTGTTGTTGATGCCGAAGAAAGATGGCAGTTGGCGTATGTGTGTAGATAATTAGGTGATTAATAAAATCACCATCAAGTAAAGGTTTCCCATACCTCACCTGGATGATATGCTGGACATGTTGGAGGGCTCTCATGTGTTTTCTAAACTTGATTTGAGGAGCGTGTACAATCAAATTCGTATCCAGTCCCAGTGATGAATGGAAGACAGCGTTTAAAACAAAAGAGGGACTATACGAATGGCTAGTTATGCCATTTGGTTTGTCGAATGCCCCGAGTACCTTCATGTGACTCATGAATCAGGCTTTAAAGCCAGTTATGGTCAAGTTCATCGTAGTTTACTTCGACGAAATTTTAATTTACAACCAAAATGCAGTGGAACATGTGGGGCATCTCAGGTAGGTTCTCCAAGTGCTTCAGGAAAACAAGTTGTACCTGAATATGAAGAAATGCTCCTTCATGACAGACCATTTACTCTTTTTGGGATTTGTAGTGTTGTCTAGTGGCATTTGATTAGACAAAGATAAGGTGAAAATTATCCTTGAGTGGCCTACCCAGACAAACATCCATGAAGTGCACATTTTTCATGGGTTAGTCACATTCTACCACCGATTCGTCAGAGATTTCAACTTCATTGTTTGTAACACCCCGAGATTTCGGCTCCCGTGTACATCGCGACGGCCGAATTTCCAAGGTTATTTGGAATGTGTGAGGGTTATACCTCTTAAAAATTTTCACACAAACATGCACATTTCACACTATTTAGAAACCATGAGCAAGACGGTGGAACCAAACTTATATATTATTTCATTAACTAAACTAAATCATCAAACTATGTAACCGTCATTTAATCAATCACCATGTTCATAACTACGTCCTCTCATTGGGACTTATTACAATTTCAAATACTTAATAAATGATAGAACTATGAACGACTATTTGGTCTTGTCTTCCACCATATACTCTCATGAGCCATCATAATCGTCTCCTTGAGGCTCGGGCTCCTGAGGATCGTTACCTACATATTCTAAATTATTTTTCACAAAAACACCGTCAAAAGCTGCATAGTGAATAACTACTTTAAGGTTAGAATAATAATCGCATAAAAATTATAACAAAACATCCATTACTCTTACTTAATGCAATGCATGATAATGCATGACCTAGCATAGGAATTCTTAGATATGCCGCCAGCGGTTTTGGGACACATAAGCCCATAGTTTTGCCCAACCACTTGAGAAACGGGACGCTCGTAGCCCAAATCTACACGTGACAATGTATGGGAGAAGTAGGACGCTCTAGCCTATTCTCAATTTCATACATCCACATGGAGCCACGTGCATGCATGAGTTAACAATTCTTTATTATTATTATCAATTTATACCAAGCCACTTAACGTATAACCAACCTTTGGTACCACCACATCCTTCCTTATGGTTCATCACTCATCAAAACAGTCGTAACCAACGCATCACATCCCAAGATGGCGACCCGTACTACTAAGGTTCATAACAACCATGCTCAACTATAGTCTTATGGAGATCCTTAACAACTTGAGGAATAATAATAATAGTAGTAAATATAATAATGATAATAATAAATGAATTTAACAATCACTTAATCGGGCGATCTTATACCACCATCACAGATCAAGGTGGCCACTTAACTGGACAAGCTAAAAGCACCATCTCAGGTTAGGGCAACCTCTTAACCGGGTGTTCTGATATTCATCACCATAGATTAAGGTCCATCCATATATATAAAAAAGGAATACAACATAATAAGGATCTCCATTAGACAATCTCAACTATTCTTTATACAATATGAAAAGAAAAGTGGTCCCCTTAAAGATGATTACACAAATCCCATATGTGCAACAAACATTCTATTCCTTACTAGTTCTCTAAGTCCAATTAATATCCTCATCACCATGAGATGGAAAAAGGGTATCTAAAAGCATTCATATATATCTAACTAAGGAGAGAACAAAGAAACACTATTGAGCTCTTAATTGTGCATATTCTAACCCCAATTCATCACTCATTATGCATGCGTTTCATGATTTAAAGACTAATCTAATGCATGGATTTGTGATTGTAGGAATGAGAAGGAGACTTCACCAATTCATGGTTAAAAGAGTCACTTTATATGCATTGAAGATCAATAGAACAAGTGCCAAAAGGTGGAAGAAAGAAGCAAGAAAGAAAGAGAAGAGATAAAGAAGAAAAACTGAAATTTTGTTCTTAGACCTGTCTGTAGACCGATCGCTAGACCGGTCGCCAAACCGGTCGCCAGACAGGTCGCCAGACAGGTCTTAAGTGTATTTTTGGGACTGTTTTTTTTCTCCTCTTAGACCGGTCGCTAGACCGGTCGCCAGACAGGTCGAGAGTAGTCCAGAAACACAAAAACTCTCTGGACAGATTATGCAGTTTTGAGACCGGTCGTCCACAGGCTCAGACCGGTCGTGTGACCGGTCAGACATGCGTAAACAGCAAGGTTTCTATTCTGGGCGCCAAATTTCTCTGCGCAAGTGCGTAAGTTTACGCGCAATCTGGAAGTTTCTTGCATAATGGACACCTCCAAGCTATAAAAGGACTTCTTCCCTTCATACCAAAGCATGCTAGGACGTGGGGATTGCTTGGGAGATGGATTCTACTTCGAATTTCTAGTTTTCTTCCTGTTTTAGTAGTTTTCTTATGTTTTTGAGGCTTCTAGTTCAAGGATGTTAGAGATGAACTAAAACCTCTTAGCTAGGGCTAAGAGGTGAAGCTTTTGATTTGTTTTTGATGGATTGATGCAACCTAGGTTTCCTTTTATGTTTTAATTGAAGAATTTTAGTTCAATATGAGTTTGAATCAAGTACTAGTTTGGTTTTACTTTGATCTCTTGATGACTCTGGGCTCATGTGATTCTTAGTGATTCTAAGCTTAGTTGCTTACCTTTTGAGCATTGTTTATGTTTGTGTAGTTCATTGATCTATCATCGACTCCGGGCATGGTAGATTCTTTGATTGCCTTGTATGCAATGGCCTGATTTTTATGTGGGAACTCATTCAACTAAAGTTCGTATCTTTTGTAGAAATCTGAAATAGCTGTTTGCTGATTGATTGTGATTTAATTAGAGTTCTAATCATTAGTTGTAATCAGGTCTAGTGACAGGATTTGATGAAAGCTATGGTTATGAATCTCAACTAGATTGGAAAGAGGCTTGGCCTACACAATTGAGTGTGCCCAAGGCCTGAGCATTGTTGTGGGAATCAAATCAATGAATAAACACTTGTTTTGGATAATTGCTAATTGAATCGCTCCATATTCCGATCGGGTAGAGATATGAATTCGACTCCGATTGAGTTATGAGAGACCTAGTTGTGTTGATGCGTTGAAACTTATCAAAAGTGGATCCTTGGCGCTCTAGTGCCTTTTTAGATTGATATTACCTTACACATTCACTATTTAAACCCAAATCACTATTTTCTAGTTTTAGTTCTTAATAGGATCTTAATTACTAGTTGTTTTAGATAAAATCTGAGAATACCCATTCATAAATCTCTGTGGGAACGATACTCGGTTTTTTTGAATTATTACTACTTCGCAACCCTACACTTGGGGAGTGAACAAACACATGTAAACAAAAGCATATAAGAATCATCAACTTTCAAAATATCCGATTATCAATCCAATCTTAAAGGAGTTCTCACCTTATGATCCTCGGCTTATTAGAGATATATGATGATGAAAGAATAGCAAGATGATACTCTCTCTCTCTCTCTCTCTCTCTCTCTCTCTCTCTTATTCTCTCTCTCAAAATCGTGGGTGGGGGTCAAGAGAGGCCTTATATATAGAGGTAGGGTCAAAATTAGGATTTTAGGAAAGCTACACCATCTTCGGATGAATGGTTGCGGTTTAAAGTAGAAATACATTATCTTTCGAGCCGTTTTGGAAAGTGTACACAACATGATTTGAGGAGAGATTTCACATGTTTGTTTAGTCAAGCATGGGCTAAAAAATGGTCGTGACGGATTTTGAAATGAGGCCCACTAAGTGATGAATGGTCCGCGAGAAGAAAATAGGAAATAATGAGTTTAGAATTAAAAACTTTTGAACGGGCGGTTTATCTGACAATCGGACACCTAGGGTGGGTTTAGATGGGTCCAATGAGGCAGGTAGGGTCCACAGCCGTTCGATAGGTTTTTAGCACAAGAAAAGGTTCTAGAGAATCTCTACACAAGGGGGGAGAGACTTCCATTTTTGAGGTAATTCTCCACGTTGATTAGTTAGAAATGATCCTTAGGATCCTCTATAAACTTTCCTAAGATCCCATGCGAAGAGGTTTCCCGGATTAGAAGATTTAAGTTTCTAACGGTTGGAAGGGAAGATGAGATTGGGTTGGATTCGCGATGGAATGAGATGAAATTTGGTACGAGGGGGTTTGTTGGTCTAGAAAGAGAATGGATAGTTCAGATCTTCAAAACGACCCCCCCTCCCCCCCCCCCCCCCCCCCCCCCCCCAAAAGGATGGTTTGGACTGCCAGGCCTAACGCGGGCCGGTCGACCCGGACAACGGTTTGGCCACAGTGGGTCCGACCGTGATGTATATATAAAATCCACTCTGACCAACATGTCGGCAGCGCAATTTTAGGGGGTGACACAAAAAATTGGCCAGATTTGAGATCGAATGGCCCACTTATAAACCGATTTCTAATTTACCTATTTGTAAGATGATTGGAGGGCTAAAATTCGACGTGTACAGTTAAAATATTTCCAAACGCTCATATCTAGGGTTTTACATCTTAATGATCGCCAGAAACTAGCGTACTTAAAAATGACATGTTAACTTAACTTTAACTAATGTCATTTCTGTAATTTTCGTAAATCTTCAGGTTTAGCAATATCTAACTCTTCTACGTTGTTAATGAGGTCATTCTAAGCAACTTTAGTAAAGGGTACTCCATCTGATCTCCTACGGATGTCCCATTATTCGAATTTTAATATTAATTGTCGATATTTAATATAAAAAAATTAGAAATAAATTTCAGAAAGTTTTAAAATAACTATGGTAAATACAGGGCGTTGCATTGTTGCACCGATTATTGATTACATGAAGAAGACCGATCCAGTGGACCGAGAAAGCTGAAAGAAGCTTTGCTGAGATTAAGCGACGATCATGCACTACTCCATGCTTGATTCTTTCTAATCTTGAGAAGGTATTCGAGGTGGATTAGGATGACTCATATATGGGGATTGTGACAGTTTTGTCGCAAGAGGGCAAGCATGTGGCCTTCTATAGTGAGAAACTGAGCGAAACAAGGAAGAAGTGGTCCACATATGAGATTGAATTATATGCAGTGGTACGGGACTTGCGACATTGGCGGCACTACCTCATTCAGAGGGAATTTGATTTGTATACGAACCATCAAGCTCTTAAATTCATTAATAGCCAAACTAACATCACTCGCATGCATGCTAGGTGGATCTCGTTTATGCAAGCATTCACATTTGTTTTGAAGCACAAGTTGGGACAACAAAATAAAATACCTGAGGCCTTGAGCCGCCAAGCTGCCCTTCTTATAACTTTGGCAAACGAGGTGATTAGGTTTGATTGCCTCAAGGAGATGTATGTTGATGATGAGGACTTCAAGGATGATTAGGCACGAAGCAAGAACAACCATCCCTGTGATTTCTACATTCAGGATAGGTTTCTGTTCAATGGAAACCAATTATGCATCCCACAATGCTCTCTATGTGACAAGATCATACTCGAACTCCATGGCGGTGGGCTTGGAGGTCACTTGGGTCATGATAAAATGAAAGCTTTGGTGGATGAGCAATATTTTTAGCCTCATCTAGGTCGAGATGTGGGGAGGATAGTTCAGCGGTGCCATATTTGTCAAGCTTTCAAGGGGTACTATCAGAACACGAGCCTTTAAACTCCATTGCCCGCACTGGAAGGTCCTTCAGAGGACATTTCTATAGACTTCATTCTGGGTCTCCCATAGACACGGCATGACGCTGATTCAGTGTTCGTGGTGGTAGACCGGTTCTAAAAAATAATTCATTTTATCCCATGCAAGAAGACATATGACATGATGAGTGTAGCCAATCTATTCTTTAGGGAAGTGATAAGACTACACAGCATTCCCAAGAAAATCACGTCCGACCATGATACGAAGTTCCTTGGTCATTTTTGGCAGACTTTGTGGAGTTGATTCAACACCCAACTTCAGGTTAGTAGTGCGTATCATCCAAAAACTGATGGTCAGACTCAAGTGGTGAGTAGAACATTGGGAAGCCTCATTCGATGCATCGAAGGGGATAAGCTAAAACAATGGGACTTAGCCCTATCTCAAGTCGAGTTCACCTTTAATAATATGGTGAACCGGTCTACGGAAAATTCACAATTCCAGATTATCTATGGATGAGTTCTCCGTCACATCCTCGACTTAGTTCCATTGCCCAAGCTTCCGGGGATGAGCATCGTTGTTGAACACATGGCCGATGACATGGCCGAGTGGATCATAGAAATTCATAGCGAAGTATAGAACAAGTTGCTGAAAACAAATGCAAAATACAAGGAAGATGCAGACAAGCATCGAAGGTCCAAAGTGTTTGAGGTTGGGGATCAAGTGATGGTCCATTTGCGCAAGGAACGCTTCCCATATGGCACATATAGCAAGTTGAAGCAGAAGAAGATTGGGCCAGTGCCGATTCTTCGAAAGATCAATGATAACGCTTATGTTGTTGACCTTTTCGATGAATACGAAATCTCCCACACTTTCAACGTAGCCAATTTATTCAAATACCATGAACTAGAAGTGAACGAGAACTTGAGGGCGTGTTCTTTTGAAGGTGGAGGGACTGATGTAGAGAGAGTTTCCAAAGAATAAATGATGAGGGTGGATCAAAGCAAGGCCGGAAAGAAGGAGTTGAAGACCTAGAAGAATATACAGCACCAGAAAAGGTCCTATTGACCGGTCGAATTAGACTGTTGACCGGTCAAATTAGGCCAGACAGGGGGTGTTTGATCACCTGACGACCGATCGACCAAGACCATCAATCAGCCGTCCCTCATCGTTGACTGCCCGGCGGCCCTCGTTCGAGCAGCCGATAATCATGTAGAAACACGCGAAAACTTACTATTTTGATTTTTTGGCTTCCATTTTTTATTAGGATACTTGGTTTACATGAATTAGGGTTTCTATTACTTAACCTAGGATATAAATACTTGTTTTAGTTCATGCTTAGACATTATTCATCAATTTTATTCAAATAAAGCTTACTTTATCTCTCTTCTTCATGGATTTGAAGTGACAATTGAGGATTTCCAGATTGCTTTGAGGATTTAGAGTGTTTATATCGCGAGAGAGACGGTGTTTGATCTCATTTGGTTGATGTCTGTGCCATCAACCATCCTATCGATCACCCGACGGCCCTGTCCAACATAGATTTGAGTAACCCGATTCCAACATCATAGTCTTGTGATTGAAAATCTCCAGGTCAAAGATCTAAAAGCTTTGATCATCTTCTCCATCGGAGGAGTGTCAAAGTTCTTCATTCTCCACTCCCATCTCTAAACTCTCGATTAATTCTAGTGGCTCATTTAATATTTTTCTTTATATTGCTTTTTATGTACTTCATTGTTATATCTTTCTTCCCATAAGCTTTTATGCTATAGATTTAATTTATTTCTGTTTTATTCATTAATTATTTATTTTCAAGCAATAATCTAGACTTCGAATTCTAAATAATATGAAATCTCCTATAGTAAAGACATTTCATTTATATGGTAAAGAAGAGTGCCTCACGTCTTTCTTCTTTATAATTGAGGCCTTTACTCGAAAACTGCGGATTTAGGCCTCTTGGAATCATTAAAATGTAAACCGTTCATCTTGACCCTTGGATATCATGTTTTTACAGTGACTAGCTCACCATATATTTTAAGATTTTGGCTATAAGTGACTCCATAAACCATTTTCCCCTTTTCTCACTGCACTCTCGGCTTCTAGTGCGCTCTGCTTAGACTGCTTAGGAAATACCACCACGCAAGCATAAGCAAAAATTTTTTTATCTTATTTTATCTTATGGGTTAGTTCACACACCCCATTGTTAGTACACTCACCCACCACTGTTAGTCACATGACAATGTTAGCCACCCTCACTATGGGAATCGATGCCATGACCTCAGTGTTGAAAAGAGGCCATCTCCACTCAGTCTGCCACTTGAGTTATGGACCTGGGTGTAGCATAAGCAACATTGAACCATTGGATTTTGTGCCAAAACACATTATGTATGCTAGCTTTCATACAACTTGAATCTTGAGTGAACTATGTTTGCATACCTTGTAGCCGTGCATTGAGCAGATCCCTACGTAGTACCTGGGCTTAAACTCCTGGATCATGTGTCCTCGCTTTGGCTGTGTCAAATTCGTGCCAAAATATTCACCTTCCATCACCGAGGCACATCTGCGCCGAAAAAGAACCTTCTTCTCTTACTTTGTTTAAGAGGATGTCAGTATCACAAATACGTTGTTCCGGACAACAGAGGATGGTTACGGTGGGGCACCAATAAACTCAGAAACATTCTTTTACATATACACTATTAAAAATAGGGATAAAACAACTGTCCACATTTTACTATAAAAAAAAAAAAAAATTCAGGACAGAAAACTTTTTGGGCCTTGGTTTGTAAACGGTGGGCTTAGAGCTGAAAATTCAAACAATGGTATCCACCCCACATGTCATCCACCTCTACAGGACGTTTTATCATGTCATATGGTCGTTGTTCCCATCTCTCCATCGCATGCGCAAAAGTCTTAGCTAAAATCCGGATTGTCTGTTTGACTTTAACAGAATTTTCCTATTTGCCGACGCCTAATTGATCCTGACGGAAAAGAACTTATAGAAAATCACGTGTTACTTGAGAATTGACTCTATGATGGTTTACCATAATTTTTAAAATGGCAGGTAATCATCCTCACCATTCACATTCATGTATGGCCATCAACACCATCGAAATTATTGTGCACATCGTTGAGCAAGCATATCTCTAAAATTATAAGATAGTTACTGTCATGTTCTAAGTGCAATTTTGAATTATGCTCTATCCACATTTGGATCAGTGATTTTAACGACCGGGGCATCTGTATCATATGTATTGTCAAAGAGCCACCGCTATTTCTGAAATGGCTGAAAACCATCATAGCAGCTCTGACCTACATGTTTACCAACCCAAGAGGAAAAATGCAAACGGCAATGATAAACTATTCCTGGACTGTGGCAAGAGAGCGGACAAAAACGGTTGACATGGCAATAGTCAATGCATAAGGAGAGAGAGAGGCTGTCGGTAAAGGAGCGGATCAGGTGTTACTAGGTAACACTGCTCGTGGGTGTTTTCCTGACCGTGAGGCCCACCTTGATGTACTTGTTGTATATCCATGCGGCCAATCAGTTTTTCCAGATCATTTTAGGCTGTGGTCCAAAAAATGGAGCAGATCCAAATATCAGGGGACTACACAGTAGTAATTGAATGGAGGCAGCTTCGGTGGTGTGGTCCACCTTCGATTTGGATCTACTACGCTTTTGGGCTTGTTCCCTAAAATGAAATGAACCGGGGAAATGGATGGACTGCGTGGATATAAGATAAATACATCACCGTGAGCCCAACAGTCACCTAAGCCACCATTGTATTGAATGTCCACCGTTAATACCTTCTTGGGGGACCAAAAGTTTTGGATCAGATATTTGTGAGCTTATCAACATTGGATGAAAAATAAACATTACCACGGGCGTCATGGATTTTTAAATGGTAGGTGTTCAATGAGCACTGTTTCTTGTGGTGTGGTCCACTTAAGATGTGCTTGGTTTTTGGAGACAAACTCTAAAATGACATGGAAAAACAGATGGATGAAATTGATATATAACTAATATATCAAAGTGGTCCCATGTAAGGGAAACACTGACTACAGTGTCACCCGGGTAACACCTAATCCGTGACCGGTTCGCAAGGCACGGACGACGGATCAGGTGGTGTTGCCAGCACCACCCCCAGTAGCATTGTCGTTGTGTTGGGCACCGCTGAGCCCAACCTGATGTATGTGTTTTATATCCCCACCGTCCATCCATTCTTCGCCCTCATGTTAGGGCGTAAACCCAAAATGGAAGCAGATCCGAAAGTCATGTGGACCACCATAGGAAACAGTGGTCATTGAATGCTCACCATACAAAATTCTTAGTCTACAAAAGTTTTGGATCACGTTCATAATTGTACTTTCCCTTTGTCCAGAGTGACCTTAACGATACGTTGGATGACAAATAAATATTACAGTGGTTCCTATATAGGATTCAACCTTACGTGTCATTATCCCCACTATTTTCCTGTGGTATGGTCCGCTTGAGGTTTGAATCTACTTCATTTATCGGTTCATACCACAAAAATGACCTGCAAAAATAAATGCACGGCATGGATATAAAACACATGCATCACGTTTGGCCTCACAGCACCCAACACATCAACACACCAGCGTCAAGGCCAGCTCATTGCCAGCCTTCTCCCATACGTCGCCAACGGACTCCGTAAAGGGCGGATTAGGTGAGAACCCGACCTCACCCAAGATGGTGTGGCCCTTTCCGTGGGTTACCATGGGGCCCCACATTGCTGTATTTATTACGTATCCATGCCATTCATCCGATTTTCTAGATCATTGTCTCAAGAATGTAGCAAATTCAGTTATCAGGTGTGTTGGGATATAAGTGATCGACCCTGCACTGGAAGCGAGCGTGGAGCAATCAAATGAAGAACAAACACAATCCAATCAATCAAACAAATCAACACACCCAAGAAGCAATCCGAATTTTACGTGGAAAAACCCCTCACAGGTAAAAAATCACGGCACATAGCGACACCAATCCACTATGAATCAGAAGTCACAAGAGCATAAAGAAAACTTACACCGAATCCAAGCCCATAAGAGAAATCCCAAGCTCTCCAAGAGGAAAACTAACATAGCCCTTCCTCTAAATCTCTTTCTCTCACCCTAGAACTCTTTTTCTCTACCCCTGCACATCTAGGATACCTAATTTACGTATTACACTTCCTTCAATAGGAAGAAACCCGAATTAGAAACATCTTAAGCAAGAAACCGCATAAGATCGTGCAAAAGCTACGCCACCGACTTTGCAGTCCGTGCACAGTCGGGCGCCCGGCCTAAACCCGTCCGACACCCGACAGATCCAAAATCTATCAAGAGAGTTCCAGCAGCAAATCTAGTCAATTTCGAGTGCCCTCTCAGACCTTATCGGGCGCACGACCATCCACCGGGCGCCCTGCCAACAATGGTTAGGCCCCCTAAAGGCCAAAAAACAAAACAGTGATTTCAACTTCTAGAAGCCATGCTGGGTGTTCTAGGGCGCCCGATCCGAAACCGTTAGGCTCCCAACACCCCCTGAGGTCCAAGATTGAAGGCAAAACCCCAATAATCTCTACTGTGACTTCAATCTTCAATCGCTTCACTACTCCAAAACTCCATTCTTCATCTCCACTTCGTCTCCTTCATAGTTCCATCACTTTTCGTGCCCCATCGACAATTCGTTGCACCTTCACCACTTGCTCGCTCATGTAGCCCTTTCGCGCACGCCACACACAAGAAACTACAGATCTCACTACCGTTCCCGTAGCTCCATCGTGAATAGTGCTCCCAATCACCTTGTAAAGATTGTTGCACCTACGTAACTTTATCATTATGCGTGCTTTCTTTGCCAGTTTATAATACCGATCACAGCCAATGAACTTACACCCTTTTGTCTCGAGTACACTAAAAGATCACATTCTTCTTCATCTTAAGGACATGCTTCACACTTTCAAGGATTTGTTCGACCCCGTCGAATATTCTAATGTACATCAAAATAATACCCACCACCTTGCGGGCGTTGCTATCACCCACAACGACCGATCCACAATCATACGCTCTGTATGTCATGAATGAACTCCGGTCAAGACATACGTGACATGATGTACTTGAATTTAAGAGTCACTCTCCACCGAGTCCTATGCCAAATATAGTCAATACATCACAAACATCATCACCGTCCTCTACGGTATTGCCCCCTCCCTAGAAGAATCTCCAGATTTCTCCTGCCTTTTCCTGAGATTTGAACAATCCCTTTTGATGTGCCCTTCTTACCCACAATTCCAACATCTCACATTGTTCTTTCACTTGTCTTTTGATTTAGATCTCGATGACGAAGATCCTCCACCCCGCTCAGAATTTCTCCCCCTCATAACCAGTGCCTCATCCGTAGAAGGACCCACGTCATCGCTTTTCTTTCTCATCACCTTCGTCTAAAAGGCTGAGATAATGGTATCCACGCCAATGGTCTCCCTACCTACATACAATGAGTCCTTAAGCGACTCATATGATTCTTGAAGAGAATTCAACAGAATAAACGCTTGATGCTCGTCCTTCATCAGTTCATCTACATCCATCAACTAACAAATAAGCCTATTGAAATTGTTGATGTGGCTCTCAACATCGGCCCCCTCCACCATCCTCAAATCATACAACTGAAGCTTCAAATATATGCGATTTTCAGAGATTTCTTCACATAGATATTCTCTAACTTCACCCATGTTTCAGCCACAGTTTTCTCTTTTATGACGTTATACAAGACCTCATCTGCCAGGTACAATTGGATTGAGACATTAGCTTTTTCATCGATCTTCTTCCACTCTTCTTCTTTCATAGCCTCCGGTCACTTTCCAAGGAGCGCATCTTACAACCCTTGTTGAACTAGAAGGCCTTTCATCTTCACCTTCCACAGTTTAAAATTATTTTTTCCCGAATACTTCTCTATGTCGAATCTCATGCTTGAAGACGTAATTGAAGCCTCATCTCAGATTTTGATTTACTTCCCAACGTTCTCTCCGATACCACTTTGTTGGGATATAAGTGATCGGCCCCGCAGCGGAAGCGAGTGCAGAGCAATCAAACGAGGAACAAACACAATGCAATCAATCAAACAAATCAACACACCCAAGAAGCAATCCGAATTTTACATTGAAAAACCCTAACGAGTAAAAAACCACGGCACAAAGTGACACCAATCCACTATGAATCAGAAGTTACAAGAGCATGAAGACAACTTACACCGAATTCAAGCCTACAAGAGAAATCACAAGCTCTCCAAGAGGAAAACCAATGTAGCCCTTTCTCTAAAGCTCTTTCTCTCACCCTTGAACTCTCTCTCTCTCTCAACCCTTGCACATCTAGGATACCTAATTCATGTATTATATTTCCTTAAATAAGAAGAAACCCGAATTAGAAATATCTAATTATACAAGAAACTGCGTAAGATCGCGCAAAAATGATGCCACCGACTTTGCAGTCTGCGCATGGTCGGGCACCCAACCCAAACCCGTCTGGCGCTTGACAGATCTAAAATTTGTCCAAAGAGTTCCAGCAGCAAATCTAGCCACTTTTGGGCACCCTCACAGTCCTCATCGGGTGCCCGGCCTTCCATCAGGCGCCCTACCAACAATGGTTAAGCACCATACAGGCTAAAAAATAGAACAATGATTTCAGCTTTCAGAAGTCATACCGTATGTTCTGGGGCGCCCGACACCCCCTGGTGTCCAAGATTGAAGGCAAAACCCCAACAATGTGGACCACACCATAAGAAACAGTGGTGATTAACCATAAATGGGCCACAAAGTTTTAGATCAAGTTGATATTTGTTTTTCCCCTTCATCCAGGCTTTATGTTACCTCATCAACAGAATAGATGGTAAATAAACATTGTGGAAACATTAAGGTGCACTCTCAGAAGCTTTTAATGGTAGGACGGTCAATCACCACTGTTTCTTACTTTATGGTCCATCTAATAATTAGATCTGCTTCATTTTCTGGATAATGCCTTAAAATGATATGGAAAATGGATGGAGGGCATGGATACATAATACATACATCTAGATGGCCCCTACCATAACTCCACAATAAGGGCCGCACCGTCTTGGGTGAGGCTAGTGTCACACCTTATCCGCTCTCGATTACGCAGTGCAGCGTGGTATTGTATGTTGCTGGAAAAGTTGTGTACCCACTATAATGTATGTGTTTATCCATGCCGTACATCCATTTTTCTTGATCATTTTAGGGCACGAGCCAAAAAATGTGGCAGATCCAAATCTCAAGTGGATGACCACATAGGGTGTCATGGTGATTGAATGACCATCATTAAAAATGTAGGGGCTATACAAGTTTTAGATCAGGCTTATATTCATGTTTTTCCTTCATCTAGCTAGGTCCGTGCGACCTAATCAATGGTTGGATGTCAAATAAACATGACAGTGGGCCTTAGGTAGTTTTTATAGTGGGTGTTCAATCACTACTCTTTCTTATGATGTGGTCCACCTAAGATATGGATTTGCCTTAATTTTGGGCTTGGACCCTAAAATGAGCTGAAAAAAATGAATGGAGGCTGTGGATAAAATACATACATCAGGGTGGGGCCCACAAAGTTTACAATGTTAGAATCAGGTGACTCAAATCTTTGTTGGACAGGGTCGTCAGTTGACCGACAGGATGGATCGGGCGACTGACCATGGAAGGATTTAACACAGTGAACTCTCTCGACTATTTTGAGTGGATTTGGGGGATAGAACCTTGGGCATCGGATGATTGACGACAGACTCAAGCGCTCGATCGGGCGACTGACTATGGCGATCGTTGCGTTATATAGTTTGCACGATCTTGCGCAGTTTTTCTTGAGATGTTTCCAATTTTGGGTTTATTACTATGAAAGCGGGTGTAAACCGAAATTAGGGTATCCTAGATGCGAAAAGAGGGATTTCTCTTGTAGGCTTAGATCCAAGGTTTTGTTTCTTCATTCTCTTGAAACTTCGTATTTCATGGTGGATTTGTTTTGTATCGTGGTTTTTTTATCCGTGAGGGGTTTTTCCACGTTAAAATCAGATTGCCTTCTCTTGCATGTTGATTTGATTGATTGTGTAATTGTCTCATTTGGTTTCTCACTTCTTCCATTGTGGGCCGATCGCGATTTTTTCCAAACACGTGGTAGCAGAGATATCGTTGGGAGGTAGATGAGAATCTGAGATGAGGTATCAATGATGTCAAGTATGAGATTCAACATGGAGAAGTATTCTGAAAAAAATAAATTTGAACTTTTGAAGGTGAAGATGAAAGGCATTCTAGCTCAACAAGGGATCGAAGAAACACTACTTGGAAAGCGACTGGAGACTATGAAAGAAGAAGAGTGAAGAAGATGGATCAAAAGGCAAAGGTCTCAATCCATTTGTGCCTAACGGATGAGGTCTTGTACAATGTCGTGAGGGAGAAGTCTACGGCTGACACACGAGCGAAGTTGAAGAATATCTATTCGAAGAAATCTCTAAAGAATCGTTTGTATCTGATGATGCAGTTGTTCAATTTGAAGTTGACGGAGGGGACTGATGTTGAGAGACACATTAGCACGTTCAATAGGCTCGTTTGCAAGTTGTTAGATTTAGATGAACTGATGAAAGACGAATATCAAGTATGCATCTTGTTGAATTTGCTTCCGAATCATATGAGTCGTTCAAGGACTCTTTGTGCACGGGCAAAGAGACCATTTACGTTGATACTGTTATCTTAGCCCTTCAAGCAAAGAAGATGAGAATGAAGAGTAGTAACATGGGGTCATCCTCTGACGAAGCATTGGTTGTGAGGGGAAGGAATTCTAAGCGGGATAGGGGATTTTCGTCATCGAGATCTAAATCCAAAGGCAAGGAGAAAAGCAATGTGAGGTGCTGGAATTGTGGGGAAGAAGGGCAATGAAGAGGGATTGTTAGAATCCTAAGCCAAGGAAAGTGAAGTCTAAAAATTCTTCCGGGGAGGGGGCTAGTACCACAAAATCCATTGATGATGAGTGTGATGTTTGTGATGTATTGACTGTATCCAGTATGGGGTCTTTCGGTGGAGAGTGGTTCTTGGATTCAGGTGCATCATGTCATGTATATCCTGACTGGAGTTCATTCATGGCATACAAGAAGTATGATGGTGGGTCAGTGTTTGTGGGCGATGGCTATGCTCACAAGGTGGTGGGTATTAGTTCAGTGTGCATTAGGATGTTCGATGGGATTGAACGAGTCCTGAAAGATGTGAGGCACATCCCTAGGTTGAAAAAGAATGTGATATCTCTTGGTGCACTCGAAGCTACAGGGTGCAGGTTCATCAGTTATGATCGATCTGTAAAGTGACAAAGGAAACACTCGTGATAATGAAGGAACGGAGGTGCGACGATCGTTACAAGTTGTTTGGGAGCGCTTCTCACGATAGAGCTGCAGGATCGACAGTGGAATCCACGATTACTTTATGTGGCAAGTGCAAAATGACCACATGAGAAGAGCAATAAGGGATGTGAATGTATAGGAACAGAGTCGGTGGAGGCACGAGAAGCGGTGGAGCTATGATGGAGATGAAGGATGAGGATGGTTGAGTATAATGAGGTACAACATGAAGATTTTTGTCATGGTGGATATTGTTGGAATCGAGTGACTCAAGTTCATGTTGGACAGGGTCGTCAGTGGATGGTCGGGCGACCGACCATGGATGGATTTAACACAGTGAACTCTTCGGACTATTTTGAGTGGGTTTGGGTGATCAAACCTGGGTCGTCGGGTGACCGTCGACAGGCTTGGGCGCTCGATCGGGCGATCGACTGTGGCAGTCGTTGCGTTATATAGTTTGCATGATTTTGCACTATTTTGCATAAGATGTTTCTAATTTTGGGTTTATTATTATAAAAGCGGGTGTACTAAACTGGAATTAGGGTATCCTAGATGCACAAAGAGGGATTGAGAGGGTTCTAGGGTGAGAGAAAGAGCTTGGTGAGTTTGGGATTTCTCTTGTGGGCTTAGATTCAGGGTTTTGCTTCTTCATTCTCTTGTAATTTTGTATTTCATAGTGGATTCTCTTTGTGCCGTGTTTTTTTTACCCGTGAGGGATTTTTCCATGCTAAAATCGGATTGCCTTGATTGTGTGATTGTCTTGTTTGGTTTCTTGCTTCTTCCATTGCAGGCCGATCGCGGTTTTTTCCCAACATACAAGAGCACATGGTGACACATTGGTGCCTTGTGCTGCACACATGACTCGGATTACTACTAGTGTAGAACACGCACCGTACTATGTTGACTTGGCAAAGTTCCATGGACCACATCGTGCCGTCCTTCAAAATGCCAAACCCTCAATCTAGGCAAGGAATTTGTAGGGCCCACCATAATGTATGGGTTTTACCCACGCTATCCATCCATTTTGCCGGATCATTTTATAGAGCCCAAAAAATATGGCAGCTTGAAGTTTCAAGTAGACCACCACAATGACATCCACCATTGAAACCTTCTTAAGGCTCACTGCGAGGTTTATTTTCCATCCATCCTAATCAAATCCTCTTTAGTTGCTGGTGCATAAATTTGTTCTTGGGAACCGGAACCATCTAAGAACTCCGGTGATGTCCACACGCAATCCAGTCCATATAAACCCTTCGTCTGACTTTAATGAAAAGTTGTATGCTGATTTGCAACTCAGGTGGCCCCTTTTCTTTTTCTTTTTTTCTTTTTTTCTTTTGTCAGTCATGCAACGCACCCACTGGTGCTATCAGCAACATGGATTTTCACCACTAATGTGTTTCGAAACCATGACCCCCTATTGAAACTCCGCAGAGTCTACCAACGAGGCAAGGCTCCGTACCCTAGGTGGCCCCTTTGAAAAATCAACGGTAGACATCCCCTCCAACTTTGCGATGGCTCACCTAATTTTTTTTTATCATCCTAATTTCTTGTATATAAAGGGTAGGTTTGGATACCACCAAATAAGTTACTTTTTCTACTTGCTGCATTAGATAAGTAACTTATTTGAGATAAGTAAATTTGGTTTATGATAAATTATAAGTAGCTTTTCTATTTAAAATTACTTAATCACTTCAATTTGCTAAGTAAAAGTCAAGATAAGCTATTTAAGGCATTAGTAACTTATCTTAAGTAACTTAAGATCCAAACACCACCTAGCTAAGAGTTTCATGAGGTGACTCATTTAGGGCCCGTTTGGATTGTAAGTTACTTAAGATAAACTACTTATTAGATAAGTAACTTATCTTGGTTTCTACTTAATTAGCAAATAAATATGTTTGGTAAACAATATGCTCATCAACCAAAAAGTAGAAAAGCATGTTTGTTTCCATCCTCATTCCTCAAGTCTGTTTGGTCCTGCACATCCACTATCCATTATTTGGGGCCAACCTTTGGTGTGGGCCGTGCCATTGATGTGGGCAATACATAATGTGGGGCCCACCTTGGATGTGGGCCATTTGCACAGTTCTTTATGTAGGGCCCACCTTTGATGTTGGTCATCCATCAAGTGGGCCCACCATCAATATCCATTGCCCATCATGTGGAGCCACCTTTAATGTGGATCGTCCCAAATGTGGGGCCCACCTCTAATGTGGGCCGTCCATCATGTAGGGTCTGCCTTGGATATGGGTCAATCATCATTAGAGCCAACCAATGGTGGGCATCAATGACCACTATTTCCTAAGGTGCGGTCTATTTGAGATTGGATTCTATTTCATTTTTAGGATGGACCAACAAGGGTGGACGGTGTGGATTTCATGTGCACAGCATGTGGCCCCACTACCCAGTGGGCCACTCAAAACTAGTTGAAAAAACAGATGAATGGCATGAGTACACATCACGTTGGGGCCAAGGAGGTTTCAATAATGTCATCATTATCACTGTTGCTTCCTGATGTGGGGTCCATCTGAGGTTTAGATCTGCCTCACATGCTAGCCCCACTCACATCCAAACCAGATGGACGACGTGGAACAAATATATCGCAGTGGGCCAGCAAGCTGGATGATTAACCTGGGCTGGGCGGTTGCCACGGAAATCAGCAGTTTTACCGCTATAGACGAGCACCTCTTGTTTTAGTCGGTGGTGAAAAAAGTAGAAAAGCAAAATAAAAAGGATGAAATACTTAATTGCTTTTCAGCAAATAAGTAATGATCATTATTTATTAACCAAACTAACTTATTTGAGTTCATCTCAAATAAATTACTTAACTGCTGCCATTAACAAGAAAAACAACTTATTTGGTGGTATCCAAACGGGCCCTTAGTGAACAGATTGGATTCTGTGGATATATCATCTGGGACGACATAACCCTTTCCTCTGGTATTGCACATCCAGGCTCTCCACCTAGCCATGCATGTGTGATGTCATGGGGACAAGCACCGTTCATCTACTGAGCGATGTCATGGCCTTCAGCATATAAATATACCGGTCAAGTGATCCCAGTCATCTGGTGCCACGAAATGGAATAAGACACAATCAGTGAGCATAATTTATATGCTCCGGCCAATCAATCACAATCAATCAGATACAATCAGACACAAGATTTCCCAGCTGTACAAATTCTTCAAATCTGAGGAATCAACAAGACACCTACACCATTCATTGCATTTGCGTGAGATGACCGTTTGGTTTATCACTGCCCCCTCAAGTTGGAAGGAGGATGAGAGAGAACCTTGGATTCGATCAATTAGCTGAAAGCATTCATGCGACCATGCTTGGGTAGGGAGCGGATTAGGTGCGACCCCGGACTCACGTAAGGTCGTGCGACCCTTACGTGTCAGCTCCCCAGTTCACCAGCGTGAGCGTGAGTCCGCACGTGGGTCATTGGCGAGCCCGCGAGTCTGGTGAAGTCATTGCTATTTCCCTCTCTCTCTCTCTCTCTCTCTCTCACCCTCCTGCCTCTCTCTCTCTCTCTCTCTCTCTCTCTCTCTCTCTCTCTCCCTCGTCTGCTCCCTCCCTCTGCCCGTCGTCGGAGCCGTCAGTGGCGACCATCACCTCTTCACTGCCTGCGTATCCGTCCAATACCGCCTTCTTCGAACCCGATCCAGCCGGTCTACCTCGACCCGCGATCTCTCTCGCTCTCCCTCTTCTCCATCAACTGATACCGAGCAGCTCGGTGGTGCCCCTTCGCCCCTCAGATTCTTGTAAGAGCTCGTAAGCATCTGAAGTTTCATATCTCTCTCTCTCTCTCTCTCTCTCTCTCTCTCTCTCTCTCTCTCTCTCTCTGATTTAAGATGAAGAAAACCGAGCGTGGCCCTGTAACTTGATTGGCTAGCTGCAAAATGCCCCTGTCCATGTGCCATTATAGATGAATGATTTAGTTGATTGGGGAGTTAGAAAATGCCCCTGTCCATGTGCCATTATAGATGAATGATTTAGTTGATTGGGGAGTTGGAAAATGCCCCTGTCCATGTGCCATTATAGATGAATGATTTAGTTGATTGGGGAGCTTCTAGAATCTGGAAGTAGCAAGGTTTATTTTGTTGAGTGTGGAGACAAAACTAAAGTGTGCATGGTCGAGGGCCCAGACGGTTTGTGGCCGGGCGCCCGAAATTCAGGCTGTTTTGACTATTAGTCCGCTGGACTGTTTTGTGAGCAGCCGGGCACCCGGCGGATCAAAGTGACCGGGTGCCCGAAATTAGTATGTTTCCTGTTTTATTCACGCTGGACGTTTTTTGTATTGCCCGGGCGCCCGACCCAGTTACGACCAGGCGCCCGACCGGCAGAGGACTTAATGTGCGGGTTTCCTATTTTTTGTTCTAATTGGGGGGTTTACTATATAAAGGGGTGTAAACCAGGATTAGGCATGGGGATTAGGGCTTCTATACGTCGAAGGTGAGAAAAAGGAGAGAATATTAGCAAAAGGGTCATCTCTGTGCACGGGAGCAAAGGAGAAGGTAAGTGCATTGCTTGTAACTTCGTTTTTTCTTCATAGTGAAGTTTGCACCCGTGGTTTTTTACCCTTGTTGGGGTTTTTCCATGTAAATCTCTGTGTTGTGGATTGTTAGTTTGTGTGATTCCTTTTCTAGTTATTATTACTTCCTGTTTATCGTTTGTGGTTAAGACCGGAGATTGGATCTCGCTTCACCGGCATTGTTGGGGTGCTGCGCAACATATTTTTATGGCTGGGAGGGGGCGGGAACTTAAATCGAGCTGAATTGAGATGAAGATTTTTGTTATCCATGATTGCGATGGGTCTTTGATTGTGGGAGGGGATTTAAGAAATGAGTTGCGGCCTCCATAAAACATGCGCCACCCTAGAAGTTGGCTTCATCTTGAATGAATTGGAGTCACTTGCTCATTGGGAGTTGTATTTGAGCTGATTCCTTGAGAATTAAACTGTATTGCTGATTCCCTGAAGCAAGAGGTAGTCGCTTGACCTTCTCCTTATATGGGAGCTTGCTTCTGTTGCCTTGATGGATCTTTTTTCGTAATTTTTTGTCACTTACGAAAAGGAAAAACTGATAAAAAGTCATCTTAAATGGAAGCTACCCCATCTGCATTTATTGGGAAATAGGTTTAATGAGCCACATTAAACAATATGTTTTTGATGTACTGTATAGGCTTCTGTCATATTCCTCATCTTTATCCTTGTTGATGTACTGTATAGGCTTCTGTTCTTCATTTTCTCTGTCCTTTATTTCAAGAACTCTTAACTACTAGACTACAAGAACTCTTGTGCGGTCTAGGCTGGCTCGTGCTCAGACATTCTCGACAGTCCACTGTCCCTGTCCCATATTCTCTGTACGCCCAGGTTTGATTCCTAGCCATGAATCTTCTCCTTGTCTCATCTTTCCTTCTCCTTTTATCCTCTTCTTGGTTTGTCCTTCCTCATGCAGCCCTTGATGATGGCTTGGGGGCCCTTGTGGGAGAGATTGGTGGGTCCCACACTCCAAAAATTGGTGAAGACTTTAATGATGGAGAGATTTCTTTAATGGATGGTAGAGATGGAGTATTGAATGGGGGCATTGATGGGGATTTAAGGATAGTGGTTGGTGGAGCTTTGAATGGCCCCATTAATGGCAACCATGCTGGAAATTCATATTTGAATGGGGCATTGATTATGGGAGAAATGGATGGTATGGATGGGATGAAGAGATGGGACATAGGTGAGGCTATGCATCCCTTGAGTGTGGGCCACATGGATGATGTGATTGATGGTGGTGATGGGGGTATGATGGATATAGATGGGCTGATCTCATGTTTGAATGGAATGGATGGTTCAGATGATACCTTTGGCGGTTTGGATGCTCTTGATGATGGCCAAGATGTGCGGCACACTTGCTTGGGTGGACTTGATGTGATAATTGATCATGTCCCCTTGATGATGGACGGTGTGGATGCCTCGATGATCCCTTTGATTGGTCAGGATGATGATTGGATTCACGACTTCATGTTGGAGAGGGCCGCAGGTCCGGATCTGACCGTTGACTCTTCGATAGGGGTTGCCGGGACCCTTCTTGATGGTTCAGATGCATTTTTCGATGGTCAGACTAGTCAGTATGTCACGATGTGCGGTGTGATCTTTGCTGATAACCCTTTTGATGGAGAGTACCTTCCTTCTCCTGATCGTCGATCCTTTGTGCACTTCATTCATGAGGTAGGTGAGTCTTCTCATGCGGCTGACGTCGTGACAGTTTCAGACAGCGATGCGACTATATCAAACATAGCCGTTCCTGAGGACAGGTCAGGGGCTGTTGAGTCTGCAGAGGTCCCAGCTTTTCCTTCTCCTTCGCCCGTTGATCTTCCGATCTTCGATGAGCTGTCATTGATTTCTGGACCTTTTGTCCTAGAGGAGATTCCTATGAGGACTTGTCAGCTGCTTCCTCGTCCTTTTTGCTCGCCACGGCTGCTTGCTTGGCTTGACAGTTTGTCAGCTTATGAGATTCAAGATTTGGAGTCGTATGGTTTTGGAGGCCTGATCCATATGACTAGAGTTGACATTGACTGGAGGATGCTCGGGGCTGCGCTGATTGACTGGGTCCCCTCATTGAAGTTGTTTGCACTCAACGACATGGAGATGGGACCCTCTTTGGAGGAGCTTGCGTGCTTGACCGGCCTTCCTTGGGATTATACTCAGTATTTTTCGCCGAAGACTGTCACACCGCAGAACTGGTTCAGGATCCTCTATCTTGTTCAGCTTGCAGCTACCGGTCAGGATGCTGTCGTGTTCTCCTTGGATTTGCTGTATGATCTTTTTTCGGGTCCTCGGAGTGTGGCAGGGTCTATTCTTGCTCGGAATGCACTGATGTTCTGCTTGATAGCTGAGGTGCTATTCTTGGGATGGTGGAGGTCTCAGACTCTTTTGCTTTTCGAGGTGATGAGCCGAGTTGTTCGACAGCAGGGGATCATTTCTCTCGTCTTGGCAGAGTTGTTTAATGGGCTGACTGACTGTGCCCTGGGCCGCACTTGTGTCCTTCGCGGCTGCTGTGCGTTTCTTCAGGTATCTTTTCTGCACTTCCTTTTTCCTTTTTGTCTTTTTGGGAATTTCTCTACTCTAGCTGAATTCCTTCTCTTTCTTGTGATCAGGTCTGGCTATGGGAGAGTCTTTCGCTGACTGTTTCTGTACCATTTCCTGGCACCCGACGCCCAGACCTTATGCGACACATCATAGAGTTTCTTCCACATATGGCTAGGATGAGTGAGCCCTTATTTCACCGAATGTTCGTTGAACTTCGTGATTGGAATGTTCGTTGGGATTCATCTTGGCTTTCACTTCCTCCAGTACTCTGTGATGCGCACTGCCTTCCTTTGATGCTGGTAGGCTTTCGATCTTACTTTTCTTATCACCCTATCTGGTTCCTGCGGCAATTTGGGTATGAGCAGGATGTTCCCCTTTTTGCTTTTGTGGGTATCGGGCGCCGAGCACTTTCATCTAGATTATCTGACTTTAGGACCCGAGTTGACGGATCCTGGGCAAGTTACCTGACTGCTGATCTGCTAGGTTTTGAGCTGCGGGTTTTTTCGATGGCGACTGCCCCATATCAGTATTGGGTTGCTAAGCAGTCTCTGTATTGACATATCCCTTGCTAGCACCAGACTGCCGATGAGGATGAGCAGGATATCCTTGGAGATGCCGGCTCTTCATCTGGTTCATATGAGCCTTTTGAGGAGCACCCATTCATCGATCCTGGCTTCCTTTTGGCCACTCATGGCCATTTGTTGTCTGAGATTTCTGCACTTCGGTATCATTGTGAGATGATGTCGAGGAGATTGGCTGCCGATCAGATTTTATCTTATGAGGAGACAGCGATCCGTATCCTTGAGCGCGATGAGGTGCATTACCTGCGTATGGAGGTGGGCAGGTTGAGAGCGAGCCTACTTCATTATGAGTCAGAGGACTTACCTGATATGGATGAGGAGGAGGGTAGGGATTGATTATGTTGGTCATCTGTACATTCCCTTTTGCATGACTGGTGATGATGCATTTTTTTATATTTTTTGAAAAAGATGAATGCTATATGTAAAAGAAATATGATGCATTTTAATGAAAAAGGAGAAAACTTTTTTGAAAATCTATTGTGCCATGAGTTGCCTTGTGAGTGTGTCTGGATTTTGTGTCGGGATATAGGAATCAGAACTGAGGCTCGGCCAATGCTTTGACCGATGTCTCGAGATTGACTTGCGAGGTCCCTTTGGTTCCCTAGAGATATAGGCAATGGAAACCGTTGCTTCCTGAGATTGTCAGAGTTTGTAGAGTTCTTTGTTCCCGATTGTACTTCTTTTTGTTCTTGAACTGTAACTGCTTAAACCAATCTGGACTGTCTGATTTCTTGGTACCTGCACTTTTAATTTTTCTTTTTCTATTTGAGCCATTTTTGCCTGCAGCGCTCTTTCAAGTTTTCACTACAGTCGGCTTTTTCCCGTTATTTTTTTCCGTGGCGCCCTTTCGGGTTTTTACCACGTCCCGGGTGTTTGATCTTGCCTGCCCCTTGGCAGCAATGCTGTTTTTACCCTCGGTGCCCTTTCGAATTTTCACCAAGTCCGCTGTATGCCCACTGTTTTTACTCGGAGCGCCCTTTCGGATTTTCACTCTGCCTTCTTTGTTTAAGCACACATTTTCTTTTTCTCTTTTTTCTTTTTCTGAATTTTTGGGTAACTGCGGCGGCTAGAGGTTGGGAATCCGTCGTTGTCGACTGATGGCAGTCTTTCAGCCCTTATCCTAAGTTATGATGATAGAGCTGTTGGTCTTAGCTATCGACCTTTCTGGGATGGGTGGATGAATGACTGTGTTTCTTCTTGGGTTGATTTTTCTTGGGTGCCTTTCTTTGGCTTCCCATTTTCTTTCTCTTTTCTTTCCTTTTTTTTCTTTGTATTCTTTTTTTTTTGTATATATATATATATATATATATATATATATATATATATATATATATATATATATTCTTTTGAATCCCCTTATTTGAAACACTTGTTGGTGGACGGAAATGATTTCTCAGAGGTTTTAGCTTCGACCTCTTGACTTCAGCTCTATTAAAGTAACTTTTGATAAGGTCAGAATGACTTACCCGTCAAAATTCTTCACCTTGTCGGCGTTGATTGTCTCAGGAAGATCCACCCCTCTCATGCTGGTGAGTCTGAGGGCGCCTCCAGGAAGTACTTCTCTGATGATCAGCGACCCGTCCCACGAGGGTTTGAACTTTCCTCTGGGATCCTGAAGCAGTGACGATAGAATCTTCTTCATGACCATGTCGCCCACCTTGAAGCTTCTTTTTCGGAGTCTCTTGTTATAAGCCCGAGCGATCCTTTTCTGATAGCACTGTGAATGACTTAGCGCATGCATGCGCTTCTCATCTGTTAGCTGCAACTGATCGAATCTGTCCCGTTGCTATTCTCCTTCTTCAATTCTGCACTCTAGTAACACCCGTAGTGACGGTATTTCCACCTCGACCGGTAGAACTGCTTCCATTCCGTAAGTAAGCTCGAAAGGAGTAACGCCCGTAGCAGACCGTACAGACGTTCGATAGGCCCAAAGTGCATATGGGAGCATATCTGACCAATCTCGATAAGTCACGACCATTTTCTCGAGTATCCTGACGATTGTTTTGTTAGCGGCTTCCACCCCACCATTCATCTGAGGACGATAGGGGCTTGATCGATGACGCTGAATCTTGAACTTGTTGAGAAAGTCATCCATCTTCTTGTTGACGAATGTGGTCCCATAATCTATGAAGATAGCATTAGGGATTCCATACCGGCATATGATGTTGTTCTTCATGAATTTGATCACTTGGGATGCTGGAATCGTGGTGTAGGAGGCTGCTTCTACCCACTTGGTGAAGTAATTGACTGCCACAAGTATATACTCATGACCGTTTGATGCTTTAGGACTAATCTTCCCAATGATGTCAAGTCCCCACATAGAGAAGGGCCAGGGAATCGTCAGGTTGTACAGTTCTGATGAGGGGACATGAATTTGATTTGCATGCTCTTGACACTTGAAGCATTTTCTGACGTGTTGGTAGCAGTCTGTCTCTATGGTGAGCCAATAGTAGCCGAGTCGTAGAATCTTCTTTGCCACCATGTGCCCGTTCATGTGTGGGCCACAGATTCCTTCGTGTATTTCTTTCATGATCTTTGCAGCTTCTGTTTCATCGACGCATCGAAGGAGAATGTGATTATAGGATCGCTTGTAAAGGACTTCGCCACTGATGGTGAACTGGTCGGCCAGACGCAGGATGGTTCAGCGATCTGTTGCTGTTGCCGACTCCGGATACTACTGAGTTTCGAGATATTGCTTGATGTCAGCATACCAGGGTTTGTCAGGGACAGCTTCGGCTTCTTCTATTTACAGGCAGAAAGAAGGTTCATCTTGAGTTTCGACTGTGAGCTCCCATTATGAAGCTCCTTTCGGGATCTCGAGCATTGATGCGAGTGTAGCGAGAGCATTTGCAAACTGATTCTTAGCTCTAGGCATGTATGAGAAGGTGATTTCTACGAATTCTTCGATCAGGTTTTCAAGATACACATGATATGGTATCAACTTCTCATCCTTGGTTTTCCATTCGCCATTGGTCTGATTGATGATAAGCTGTGAGTCTCCAAATACTCGTAGCTTCTTGACGCCCAAGATTATGGCTTCCCTTAAGCCAGCGATGCATTCTTCGTACTCTGCCATGTTGTTGGTGCACTCGAATGCATAGCGCCTTGAGATAGGAATAGGGACATCGTCTGGAGAGTAGAGGATTGCTCCAATACCACTCCCTTTAGAATTTGCTGTGCCGTTGAAGAATAATGTCGACTCATCTTTCTTCTTCTTTTCTTCACCTTCGATAAGCAAGAGATCTTCATCAAGGAAGAATGTCTTAAGCGGTTGATAATCTAGGAGAGAGTGAGTGGCAAGATGATTGGCGAGGGCCTGCCCATTGATTGCCTTCTGAGTGACATAGGTGATGATGAATTCAGCCAGGAGTAGCTGCCATTTAGCTATCCTTCCAGTGAGTGACGGCTTCTCGAACAGGTATTTGATCGGATCCATGTGAGCGAGGAGGAGAATAGGGAACGCAATCATGTATTGACGGAGTCGCTGAGTTGCCCAGACTAGGGCGAGGCAAGTCTTCCCGATCGGGGAATACCTGGTCTCGTAGTCGGTGAACTTTCAGCTCAAATAGTATATTGCTTGTTCCTTCTTCCCGGTCTCGTCATGATGGCCAAGAACACAACCGATGGCTTCTGTAGCTACCGAAATGTATAACAATAGTGGTCGTCCAGGAGTGGGTGGCACTAGGACTGGAGGATTCATGAGATATTTCTTGATGCGGTCGAAGGTGACTTAGCAATCATCATTCCATTCTTTTGGAACGTTCTTCCGAAGGAGCTTGAATATGGGTTCACAGATAGGTGTGAGCTGTGCGATGAAGCGGCTGATGTATTGAATTCTGCCGAGGAAGCCACGGATTTCTTTCTCTGTTCTAGGAGGGGGCATCTCGATGATTGCTCTGGTTTTGGTTTCGTCGACCCGGATGCCATCTTCACTCACTATAAAGCCGAGGAGTTTACCTCTCATTGCACCGAAGACACATTTCTGAGGGTTGAGACGGAGCTTGTACTTTTCTAATCTATTGAATAACTTCTTCAGATATTCCAAGTGTCCTTCAATTGTGCGAGATTTGACGATCATATCGTCCACATATACTTCGAGCTTTTGGTTCATCATGTCGTGGAATAATGCTGTCATTGCTCGCTGATATGTTGCTCCTGTGTTCTTCAGACCGAACGGCATTACCCTGTAACAGAAGGTTCCCCAGGGAGTGATAAATAATGTCTTCTCGCGATCTTCAACAGCCATCTTGATCTGATTGTAACCTAAGAACCCGTCCATGAATGAGAAGATCTTGTATCCAGCAGTGTTGTTGACTAGAGTGTCGATGTGTGGCAAAGGGAAGTCATCTTTAGGACTGGCTTTGTTAAGATCTCGAAAATCGATGCACATTCGAACTTTGCCATCCTTTTTCGATAATGGTATGATGTTGGTGAGCCATCCAGGGTAGTTGGAGACTTCCAAGAATCCCACATTGTACTGCTTGATGACTTCCTCTTAGACTTTCAGAGCCCATTCTGGCTTCATTCTTCGAAGCTTCTGCTTCACTGGTTTCATATCCGGCTTGGTTGGCAGATGGTGTACAACAAGCTCTTCATCGAGCCTCGGCATATCTTCATATGAGAACGCGAAGTTGGACAATCTTAGAGCTAGGAACTCTATCATTCTCTACTTCATCTCTGATGGCAACGATTTTCCAATGCGTACTTCCCTAGGGATCTCAGGTGTCCCCAGGTTTACTATCTCGAAATCATCGGCTACAACATTGGCTTTAGATTCGAACTTTTTGAGGAGATCCTCTAGTTCGGGAGCCGGATCATCATCTTCCTTATCCCAAGCTTCCTCCAGACCCATGAGCTCGAAATCTAATTCGATGTCAAAGTCATATGATTCGACTTCAAATTCATGCGACTCTTTAGACGAACTTGGCACATTTTTGAATGCAGGAAAAGAAATGTTTTTTGGTTTTTGAGAATTTTCTGGAATTGAAATGCTAGATATTTTTGGCTTTTGAAAGTTTTTAATTTTTTTGGATTTTCGAAATTCACAGGACCTTGAACAAGCGGGCATTGCAGCCATGATTGATCCTAGCTTGTCCCAAAGTTCCGCTTGCTGTTTAAACAGGTGTTTTTTTTTAAGCCAGAGCCCTCAGATGACTCTCCAGCTGATTCAGAAGTTAGGGGAACAGATGATCATTCAAGAGCCCACATTCCTTCCCCTGGAGAGGTGGGGGTTGATGATTTGGGTGAAGAATCACTGTCTGGCCCAATGACCATGATTTCTAGCTGGTTGGGTTCGAGATCTGAGTCGTACTCAGTCCCTCCCGGGTCACTTACCTCGTATTGCAGCTCATCTGGTTCCATAGTGAGACACAAGTTCGGAATCTGGACATCGGACCAATCCAGGGCTGGCCATTTCCCTTTCTTGGTCTAATGAATGGGCTGCTTCTGCCCCTGGCTGATGATTGATGATGTTAATTCTGCAAAGATGGGTGGGTTGTGCCTCTTGTTGATTGATGCTGAGATGGTCAAGTTGTGCCCCTGGTTGGCTGGAATTGAAGTGGGCAGGTTGTGCCTCTGGTTGGGCAGGTATTAGAGCATCCTGGTCGTGAAGCTGTTGTATTTGACTTTCTTCTTCGTCTTCTTCCTTTCCTTCTTCTTCTGGAGGCTTAGACGGTTCCAGAATCCAGTCCCATCGACTGGGGGGCCACGTGGCCCAAGCTAGGCTCATCGGGAGGCCTTTGTATAGTGCAGTAGGTTGATTCTCTCCTGGATCTTTGCAAGGTTCTCCTGGCTTGATTAATTAGATGGGAGAGCACCGAAATTTCTTCTTTCTTCTGTCCATGAAGATTGTCCTATACCCGAGCCCCCATTTGCGGTGATTATATACCAGCGGTATTTTTCTGGACTTGAAATGATTCTTCATTCGGTACTTGAGGCTCAGTCGTTCTGCTGGTGAAAAGACACGATCCACACTTATCGGTTCTGGATTGGCGATAGCATTCACAGTCTCGAATTCGAAGCTATGAAATGGGACGTCCTCTTCAGAGTGCTGGATATCGAAGACAAGGATGTCTGGTTCAGTGGCAGTAGCATTGGAAGGAATGATGAGCTCCTTCTCTGCATGGATAGAGATCACTTGATTTCCACAGATGTATTTCACTTGTTGATGTAGGGTTGATGGCACAGCTCCCACCTTGTGGAGCCAAGGTCGTCCGAGCAACATGTTGAAAGAGGCTGATATATCCAGGATTTGAAATGTGATGGTGGAGATTTCTGGACCTTTCTGTACCTCTATGTCGACCTCCCCTTCTACTGATCGGCGGGTGTTGTCGAATGCTCTGACGCATATGGTGCTGGGTCGAAATGAAGAGGGACTGATTCCCAGACGTTCCGCAGTCTTGAGTGGGCAGACATTTAAGCTTGAGCCGTTATCGATAAGGACCAGTGGGACACAGAGGTCCTTGTATTGTAAGGCTATGTTGAGGGATCGCACCATGGTTGCGCCCTTCTGGTGGCAGCTCATTATCGGTGAAGGTGATGGCGCGCGGAGCCAGGAGTTGTCCCATCATCAATGCTATCATTTCTGGTGCCGTTTTGGAGGAGACGTGAGCATCGCTCAAGGTTTTGGCAAACATTTCTCGGTGTATGCGCGATGTGCAGAGTAACTCCCATACTGAGATTTGAGCGGGGATTGACTTAAGCTGAGTCGCTACATCATATGCGGCTTCGTTCTTGTTGCTGAGGCCTGAGAGAGTGCCTTTGGGATCTCCTCTGTTCTGATTATCTCTTCGGATGCAACGCCCATTGGGATTCATGTTTCCCACCTCCGCACATTCTGGATAATGCCACGGGACTTCTTTATAATTTTCCTCTCCTTTGCCTTCTAGGACCACTGGTTCTTGTAACGGTGCTGGTGTGGACATCAAATCTTCCTCGTATGGAGCTTTTGCCTTGAGGACTACATTGTTGCATGTGCTGAAGGGAAAATATCGAGGCTTGTCTTCATGGATCACATAAGGTCGCGGTCCTAGTCTGACCGTTCCTGGAGCGGGAGGCTCCCATGGAATGAACACTGGTCCTCTTGATATGGCAGGGGGTTTCTCTGTTCGTCCCAACTGTCGTAGCGTGATTGACACGCCTCTGGGATTTGCCCCTTGTAGTATGACTGGCTCGATTGGAGGATCTCCTTCCAAGACAATGGGTACTTGCTGCTAATGAGTATAATTCCTCCATTGCGGATTGGAATGTTCTTGAACTGGAATTGTCCCTTGCAAAACTGACTGGTTCATATGCGGGCTCGATGTATGCATGTGCTCCTTCCAGGATGACTGGCTCCCAACATGAATAGTTGTGAGGTGCCCGTTGAACAACTGGTACATCATATGGAAGTGCTCCTTCGAGTATTACTGGCTCAGAGACCGAAGGAGGAAAGGAACTTGCCCCTTGTAGGATCAGAGGAGGATTTGTTGGCCCATAAGTGTAAGCATGAATAGACTGGATAGGGGAGAATAAGCGATCGAGACGCTCTCCTTCTTCTATGCTGTTGATGGCAGGGCCACAATATGAGTTGGGGTCCGTCGGATGCTGCGGCAGAGGATTCTGAAGGATGTTGGTGGTAGCTGCTGGAGGAGTTCCGGGGACCGAGATGACGATTTTGTAGTCGTCAATCAGATTTTGTATGGCATTCTTCAGAGTAAAGCATCGATAAGTGGTGTGGCCACGTCCTTGACGGTAGGCACAATACTCATTTTCTCGGTAGGTTGGAGGTAGAGGATTTGGAGGAGGCCTGGGTGTCATCAGAGTGAGTAACTGCTTTTGTACCAGCATAACCATGACTTGACTAAGTGGTTGAGTGAGTGGAGTGAATTTCCTGAGCTCCGTGTAATTCTGCCTATTCTGGTATAAGTATTAGCTGTTCCCTCTAAACTGCTACTGTTGTCGAGGTGGTTGTGGCTGTGGTTAAGGATTCGGTTGCGGCTGATACCGCTGAAGTTGGTACTCAGCCTGATTCTGCTGATACTGTTGACGTCCATGTGGGGGAGCATATTGATTACCCTGCGTAGTGGTGCTGATGTTGTTTACCTCTGTCAGGTGGGGAGGAGAACCGCTGCAGTTTTCGTTCCCATACCCGATAGGCCTTCCTTCCACTCTGTTCCTCTTGACTGGAGTGGCTTGATGAGGTCATGGGGAGATTATCCCGGCACGGATTCCTGCTTTAACTTGCTCTCCAGCACGGATCAACTGTGAGAAATTCGCATATGGATGCAAGATGAGATATCCAGATATGCCAGGATATGATGAATGAACAATCATGGAGATTTGTTCTTCGTCATCGATAGGTGTCCGCATTCTGGCTGCCATAGCTCACCAACGTCCCACATAAGCTGATAGCGTCTCTTTTAGGTGCCATGTTGAGATTATACACGAATCTGTCGACGAAAGCTTGGGAAAGTTGTTCCCAAGTCCTGATGCGGTGGCAGTCCAATGAGGTGTACCAGTCGAGGGCATCGCCCTTTAGAGATTTTTGGAACAAACGAATGAGGGCACCTTCATTTCCTGAGATTGCACTCAACTCTCCACAGAAGGCCTTGAGATGTGCTGTGGGACAACCGCTGCCATTGTATCTTTTGAATTTTGGTACCTCAAAGTTTTGAGGTACTTGAGCATCTGGGAAAGGACACAAGTCTTTGAACTTGGTCGAAGGTAGATCAATTCCTTGTTATCGCTGAAGTTGATTTTGCAAGATCTGGAACTGCTCCCGCAACTCGTCCAGTCCTGAGTGATCTGTTCGAGCGACTGGTGCCTCTTGAAGTAAGGCACGTTCTTCTTCGACATAGTGGTCAATGTCTTCGACCCTATGGGCTTGCTGAAAAGCAACCGCAGGTTGCTAAAATTGATTTGATGACTGGACTGGATTCTGATGAACTTGCGCTTGAAAGGATTGTAACTGAACTGGAGATTGTACTGAAGGTTGAACTGGAACTTACTGAAAATTAACTGGAGATTGCTGAATTGAAGATTGCTAGAAATTAACTGGAATTTGCTGAATTGAAGATTACTAAAAATTAACTGGAATCCCATCGGCGGGGATGTGCTGGAATTGAAAAGTGCTCCTGTTTGTAGGAGGCTGAGATGTTGGGAAGTGACCCCCTTGTTGGGTATTCGCTACTGTGTGCTGATTGATGTGGGCTTGACACTGACCCCTATTGTGGGCATTCGCAAGTGCTGTCCCTGTTGCTGGAAATTGAATTGAAATCCCATCGGCGGGGATGTGCTGAAATTGGAAAGAGGTCCCATCGGCGAGGACATGCTGAGAAAGGAAAGGAGTCCCATCGACGGGGACATGCTGAGATCTACTAAGATTGTTGTTTGTCAGATTGACTGGAAGCTGACTGGAAGTTCCTGCGACAGGAGTGCTCTGAGGCGGCCTTGTCATCGAAGGAAGGTACTGAGGAGGATGCCCCATAGCGAAGGGCTGAGACGGCTGCTGTCGGTAGTCTTGGGAAGACTCCGATGGTTGTGCTTGATTTGAACTGGAGGCCGGAGGGACCCGGCATGGCTACTGAGATTGCTGAACTGGACCAACCTGATTGTTGGCTGCTGCGGTAGCTTGTGCTTGCATGAATTGCAAGAGCATTTCTTGCATTGCTCTCATTCCTTGTGTCAATTCTTGTATGATCGACGTATTCTCAATTGGCTGTTGCACTGGAGGTTGCGCTTCGGTCATTTCAAGAGCAGGGAAGAGGTGAGTTTCCTCTTCGTGGTCGGACATGGCTTGCTGAGCCCGAGTGCTTATTATGCTGCGGAAGGGAATTTGTTTCCTAACGCGTTGAGCCTGAGTAGGCTCGATGGTGAAGACTATACTCTACTCTTTTTTGGGTTTTGGGATTTTCTTTTTTTTGGGGGGGGGTTTTGGGTAGAATGCTATGCAAATGAGATTGTAGGAGGACTAATGACTTTCAAGTATAGGAGGAATTCTGTTTTTCAAGTTGGATCACGACTAGTGGGACTAGTTTATCCCCAGTGGAGTCGTCATTCTGTGGACCCTCGCCATTCCGCGCTCCCGGACTTTCTCCCTTTCCTTTTGGAAAAAGAAGAAGAAGAGGTGCGGCGCGCGAATCGGGCTCAACGCTGGCTTGCCTCGTTCTCGTTGGCTTTGTTTCAGTTGTTGTGTTAAGCTGGATGTGTTTAAATGAGTTCGTATAAGACCAGAGTCGTCATTAGCCAGTTACGTCGAATCTACAGTCGACTAGAGCTTGTAGAAACGTTAGAGAAGGGAATTCAAAAATTTCTTCCTCTAAAATGACTCCTTTTGATCTGCGGTCAGAGATTCGAGGTAAGGGATCACAGTTACAGGGTGGGAAGAGTTTAAGCACCCCACACACTGCCCGTACCAAAGTACGGTCTCTACTTCACATAATTGAACTAATACTTGAAAGTCTGATTTAATCCTCATACATTCTCATAGATAACATGATGCATGAATGCCGGTCTGAACAGTAAGAGTTTCTAATGGGCAGGTTTCCATTAACAGGCAAGCCCAGAGCATACGCTCGAACTGACAGGTGCTTTATGCGGGATGCATGCTGTGTATTTGAATAATCAAGGTGCTTGTAGTGATATGTACATAAATGCAGCTCTGAACAGTAAGAGTTTCTGATGGGCAGGTTTCCATTAACAGGCAAGCCTAGAGCATACGCTCGAACTGACAGGTGCTTTATGCAGGATGCATGTTATGTATTTGAATAATCAAAGTGCTTGTAGTGAAACAGGGGGTTTGGAAGAAAAGTTAATGTTGCACTTATGCTAGATGCGAATGAGATGATGCTGATGATAGAATAGATGGATGGACGGAGGTGTCGCAAGGATTAGCTTCGAGTGGCTGGATCAAGACTTAGATGGCTTGGGAGACTTGGGCCAGGGTCAAGTTGGGCTGGACCAGGGCTAGGCTCTTCTCACTCGGGCTCTCCTTGGTGGAACAGACGGGCTAAATGGGGTGGATGTGGGCTCAGAGCTCTCAGACTGAAGAGAGGGGAAGTGGATGTTAAATATGAAAGGGAGAGGGGGTATTTATAGCAGTGGGAAGTGGCAGATTGCGTAAATAGGTTTGAGCGGCACCCATGGGGCCGCCCGTACGGACGTTCTCGGAATTCAGCGGGTAGTACGGACATGCTCCGGGGCTGCTCGATGGGTTGACATGTTGAGTTGACTCGATGGGTTGACTCAGTGGGTTGACCTGGCGATTTGACTCAGCGGGTTGACTCGCCGAGTTTTGACTTTTTAGGACTTTTTTTACTGGCTTTTCTTATGGGGAGTTTTTCAGGCTGATGTTTAGGGGCGAGTTGACTGGGTTCAGGCTTGAGTAGGGCTATGGATTGGGGCTTACAAGGGTGGGTTTGACTGAGTTTGGACATGGGATTTGGGTGTATGGTCCTCCATTCATTCAGTTGTCCCTACCAACATTGGAGCCGAAGGTGGGGTGTCTACAATCGGGTGCCCGAAATTCAATTGGAATTTAGTCCAACTCTTTGGACTATTTTGAGGGTCACCGGGCACCCGGCCATGTGCGAATAGTTCCTCAAATTTGGGCAATTTTTTCTTGTTTGTTTTCATTTTTTAATCGAACTCTTTTATTTCTGTTTCTAAGGTTTCTAGGATTTAGTTTTATTATAAATAGTTGCTAAAACTCATTCGTTTAGATTAATCTTCATTATTATTAAATCAAAGTTTAGTTTTTACCATTTTTGCTTGTGGATTCGAGTTTATTCTTGATGGATTCGAAGAGAGGTCATGTAGATTCAAGTTATCCCCTCGTGGATTCGAGGAAGGTCGGTTGAGGAGTCTTGATAGTTCTGAGATTTGGAATAGTTATCCCTGTGAGAGAGACGGTGCTCGATCTCACCCCTCCCCGGCTGCACCAGTGAGAGATTAGATGACGCCACAATAACGAACTATCGATCAGCGAGTAATAGGTACCGAATCTATTGCTGAATGGAGGAGATGACTTAAGAATGACTAGGCATGCCAAATCTTATGGGTTTACAATCTGCACTACGTGAAAAAGTGCTAAATTCGACTACGCAATTCGAAGTTCCCTAACCGTCGAATTTACCGCGTGGAACTAATCGACAGTCTACGACCATCGAATTGAAGACCTGAAATTCGACTGTTACTGACAATCGAATTATCGCAGTCAAAATTAACGTGCGAAAAAATTCAATGGTCTAAAGTCGTCAAATTTAGGGCCTGAAATTCGACTATTAATGACTGTCGAATTAGCACAGTCGAAATTAACGGGCGAAAAAATTCGTTTACGAGCGAAAAAATTCGTTGGTCTGAAACCGTCGAATATAGGGCCTTAAATGACCGTCGAATTATGACAGTCGCGGGGAAAACATCGACGGTCTAGAACCGTCGAATTCTCGAAAATCCATAAGATTTCCAATATTTTAAAATCCCTCTTCCAAAAACAAAATTATGATTTTGAAAAATAAATTTCAAAATTTTGAAAGAAAAATTTATCAATATTTTAGAAAAATTAAGATTTTGAAAAAAAAAAATCTAACATTAAAAAAAAAAAAAACTAGGATTTTGAAAAAAGAAAATGGGCAATATTTGAGAAAAATTGAGATTTTAAAAAAAACATTAAGATTTAAAAAATCACTAGGGTTTTGACACAAAAATTAACATTTTGAATAAGAAAATTGAATATTTTAAAAAATTGTGATTTTGAGAAAAGAAAAAGGTTTAAAAGTTTGGAAATTTTTTTGCAATGTTTGAAAAAAAAATAGATTTTGAAAAAAACAATTGAAATTTAAAAAAAAACATTTAAAAAAAATTACACCTTGAAAAAATTGATATGTTTGAATAGAATTGATAATTTTGAAAAAAAAAACGTTTTTTGATGAGTTTGAAGAAAAAAAACAATTGAGATTTTAAAAAAGATTGAGATTTTGAAAAAAAAAATTAAGCTTTTTAAAAAAATTTAAAAGTTTGAAAAAAAAATATTTAAAAATAATTTTTTGAGATTGGGAAAAGTTGAGAAATTTGAAATGAGTGGACAAAATTTACTAGTGGACATTTATTGAATGGTTGAAAATAAAAAATTACAGTCATTGAGTTACCTGCCTATCATATTGGTTTATGCATACCCACAAGTTCACTTGTACCAAAAATGATGGCCTAAGTATAATGATGTGTAATTACAAGAATAACTTATAATGATGAGATTGATCAAATTCTATGATCAGGAAATCCTAAGGTTGATCTGAACGGTCAGATATATTTGGAACATGCTAAATAGGTTATAGAACAAAATTCAGCCCAATCTGACATGAAACGAATTAGATCCGTCCAAAACACTCTTTAAATGGGCATGATCAGTTTTGTCTAGATCTAGACAGATTTTGGACAATCTGATTGGTCATGATTGAAGAGTAAATGACTTCAGACGTTTAGATTAAATTTTAGTCAAATCTAATTTTTGGGATTGCAAGATATGACCCATCATATTGTTGATCAATTTTGTCCACCTAATATCTTTCTCATTCGAAATCCGATCAAGGTGAGTGACTAGTCAAATCGAAGATATTGATGAGTAGAATAAAGTAACTGGATCAAAATTCTAAATTGATCCAAATGTTTTGTTCAAAATTGTACTGCGACTTGCTGACCTCATGAAAATCTAAGAAATGTGTAGTCATTGGACCCTAAACTCTAATTTAGTTGTTGAGATTTGGATTTTAAGTCTTTGGTATGGCATCATAAAATGATATTTAAGAACAGATGAATGGGATAAATATACATAAAATATATCAACTTGGACTCACACGGTTAAAGTAGTGTACATGGATTGGCTAGTGACCCTGACTAACCACTAGTTAGTACTGATCGGTGCTCTATGGGCCCTACCATAATGTATGTATTTCATCCACACCGTCCATACATTTTTTCAAATTATTTTATGGTATGAGTAGGGCTGTCAACGGCTCGGATCATGATCCGAATCCGATTTAATTGGATTCGGACCAGTAATCGGATCAGCGGGTCAGATTTTGATCGAATATCTTGATCCGTTTAATAATCGGGTCGGATTCGGATCGACCCCGATCCACTCCGTTAAATATCCGATTAAATCAAGGTTAAAAAAAATACCAGTCTCTCTCTCTCTCTCTCTCTCTCTCTCTCTCTCTCTCTCTCTCCTGCACAAACGAATGCATCTCTCTCTGCTGCACAAACGAGGGTATCTCTCTCTCTCCTGCATGGACGACGGGACGAGTGCATCTCTCTCTCTCTCTCTCTTGCACGTGCAGAGTGCATCTCTCTCTCTCTCTCTCTCTCTCTCTCTCTCTCTCTCTCTCTGCTGCACGTGTAGAGTTCATCTCTCTCTCTCTCTCTCTCTCTCTCTCTCTCTCTCTCTGCTGCACTACCGCATCTCTCTCTCTCCCTCCTTCCTTCTCTGGATGGCCAGCCGGCCACCGGAGACGGGCCGTTAGGTGTGGGTTGCTCGGCTAACAGGGTGGGTGGGTGCAGCGTGTGACTAATCATGTGTGTGCGTTGCCTGGCTAATAGGGTGGGTGGGTGCAGCGTGACTAATCGTGTGTGTGTGTGTTGCCTAGATAGCAAGGTGGGTGCGTTGCCTAGCTAACAGGGTGGGCCCCACCATGATGTATGTATTTTTTCCACGACATCCATCCATTATGCCAAATTGAACGGCCACCACTATAGGAATCTGATCGGATCATATTCGGGTCAGGTTCGGATTTATAAAAATCTAAACGGGCCGGATACGGATAATATGCTTGTGATCCGAATCAGATTCGGGTCGGATACGGATCGGATATATCCATAATCGGATCGGATTCGGATCATCACTGATCCGGTCCGCATCCGATCCGTTGACAGCCCTAGGTATGAGCCCAAAATTGAGATAGATCCAAATCTAAAGTGGACCACATCATAAGAAATAATGGTAATTTAGTGCCTCACCTTTAAAAATTCCTAATTGCCTGTCTCAAGTGTACCATTTCTATGGTTCCACCATGATGTATGTGTTTCATTCATGTCATCCATACATTTTCCTAGATCATTTTATGGTATGACTTCAAAACTCAAGTAGATCTAAATCTCGATCAGATGGACCCAATCACAAGAAACAATGTTAATTAAATGTCCACCATTAAAAGCTACTTAGGGGCCACAAAAGTTTTGGATGAAGCTGATATTTGTTTTTGCCCTACATCCAGGTCTGTATGACCTAATTAAGAGGTTTGATGTCAAATAAACATTATAGTGGGCCCTATGAGGTTTTCAATAGTGGACATTCAATCACTAATGTTTTCTCGTGGTGTGGTCTACCTGGGATTTAGATCTGCCTCATTTTTGAATTGTAGCCTAAAATAATTTTTAGTAAATTAATAGACAGTATGAATAAAACAAATACATCATGGTGGAGTCCATAGACATGTGGCATCGCCACTAGCCAAATACAGGTATGTGGAAAACGCACGAGAGTGAATTAGGTGTTATCCTTGTAACATCTTAGTGGGTGTACGTTACCCCTACCCTGTGGGGCTTATCTTGATGTATTTTTTGTATATCCATGCCGTCCATCTGTTTTTCAATATAAGTTTAGGACGTGATCCAAAATTATAAGAAAATCTAAATTTCAGGTGGGCCATACCAACAGAAAGAGTGATGACTAATCATTAAAAACATTTTGTGGACCACAAAAGTTTTAGATCAAGCTTATCTTCAAATTTTCAATCACTAAGCAGGGTTTTTGCATAGCCAAAAAAAAAAAAAAAAAAAACCCTCCTCAGCCCCAACTCGATCGTATGGCCCATACCAACCATACCTTGATGAATGGAGTGTGTGGTCCACTTGAGCGTTTGACTTGCCTCATTTTTGGGCTCATCGCCTAAAATGATTTTTCAAAATTGATGGACAGCATGGATAAAACACATATGTAACGATGGGACCCACAGAGCCCTTAACTCGGTCGTCCATCTCTAGTACCCAATCCCCGCCCCCAATCCACTTGAGCGTTAGATCTGACTCCTTGCTCTTGCCTTAAAATGATCTGTAAAACTGATGGTGTGGATACAACACATACATCACGGTAGGCTCCATACCCCTTACAGGACCGTCCATCTCTAACCATGTCTAGTGGGGGTAATATCCAATCCGCACACAAACCGTACGGGCGAAAGAGGGGATAGAGGGAAACTAAAATTCCCAAATCTGCTCCTCCCTCCCAAAAACCTTATCGCCAAAACCTTCTCTCCCAGTCCCTTCTCTTTCTTCTCTACTCTCTCGGTCCCTCACCGGTGCAACGACGCACGAATGAGCGAAGGGAAGCACTTTCCCGTTCAGCAGGTCTCTCTCTCTCTCTCTCTCTCTCTCTCTCTCTCTCTCTCTCTTAGTTGTTTGATGAAAGTGCAGCGAAGAAGAACGTTGTTACATGGACAACATTGCTTGATGGGTACTTCCGTTTTAAGCAGATTGAGGATGCAGAGAAGATGTTTGTAGAAATGCCTATAAGGACAGTCTCTCTTAGAACACAATGCTTTCTCGGTATGCACAAATTGGGCGTGTTGATTCTTCTTATGATTTGTTTGAGAAAATGCATTAAAGAAATGTGGTTTCTTAGAATACGATTCTGCTTATGACTTGTTTGAGAAAATGCCTAAAAGGAAAATGGAACTTTGAAAATTGTTAGTTCTATGAATCGAGTTCGTCCATCCAGCTACCCGTTATCCCTTTTCAATTGACTTTATCCTCATTGGATCATTGGAGTGGTAACATGTCAAGGTCCCACCCACATTGCTGGTTACAAGGTCTCACTGATTATTGGATGGCTATAACCAAAGTGATTTTTAAGAGAGATGAACAATTGAAAGCGAGACCAAGATGTGGGATGATCTAGATCAGTTATCCAATCTTTTATAGTGTAATCAATATGGATCATCCATTTTCCTAGCCATTGATGAGATGACTAGAATCATCTAATGAAATTGATTTTTGAAAGGATAGGCAATCAAAGGTATGCCATCCATGATGGATGATCAAGATCAATGATGGAATCTTTTATAGGCCAACTAATATAGATCATTCATTTCATTAATGGTGGATCAAATTTTTAAGATCATCCTATCAAAGTGATTTTTTAAATGAATGGACAATCAAAGGTGGGCCCACATAATGGACCCTCCATATCATTGACCAAGCCTCTTCTAGTGTAATCAACACATGTCATTCATTCCCTTAATCATTGATCATACAATTAGAATGATGGAAGTGATTTCTTAGAGGGATTGAAAATCAAAGTAAAATTACATGATTGATGGTCCAACTTGATGATCTATCTTTTCTAATACAATTAACATGGACCATCCACTCAAGACATCAATGGAATAGTTAGGATTGCTTCGTAAAAAGGATTTTAGAGGAAGTTCATATCAATTATCACACCTTCTTAATTTAATATAATAAAAAAATATACATTTTTGTTTATCAACCATTTTTTATCCATAAGCATTATCAATCTTGAGACGTTGTCGGTGATGTGATGAGCCTAAAGGCATGTTCTGAAAGGCCAGCTTGCAATTGTCCAAAATGGGTCATGTGAGGATTAATGTGCCACACAGGCACACAGCCCAATCACAGTAATGACAATGAAAGCCACATAGAAAGGAGGGCTCTAGCTTTTGGTGATCCAGACCATTCATCTAGTGGCCACCATTTAGCCATGCTGAAAACTAAGTTTTGCGCTTGTTTGGGATGAAGACTTGGCGCACCGTATATTGGGTGAGATTAAGCACCCAATCTCACAAGATAACTCATCCATATCGAAACTCCTCAACCGATCTTCCTGCCACCCAAATAGCCCCCATTTGAATGGTATAAGTGGTGGCTGGCAAAAGAGCTGTTAAAATGACATACTGGTAGCACATTAAATAGGATAGGCTCATTTGATGAAGGGATCTTGTGTGCATTTGCCATGTTTGTGCGTGTGCCACGAAGAGAAGTGGCTGAAGGGTTCTCAATCCTAGACATATGCTTTGGATTTTTTGAAGTGTGATAGATATCAGACCAGCAGACCCTTTTCTGGCCCAAGTTCTCTGTTATTTCATGTCTGTTTCTCAAATTTTTGTTTGCTCTTTTCTTCAGAATCTAATGTGCTTTCATTGTTTCATCAACATCAGGTAGTGAAGCTGAAAGCTTTTACCAAGTTTGAGAACACCTCAGAAGCCTTATCAGTGGCTACTTTACTGATTGATAGCAAGCCTAGCAAGGGTCTTCGTAAATTTCTGCGTACTCACTGTGAAGGAGAAACGTTAGCTGTTGCTGATTCAAAGCTAGGAAAAGCGATAAAAGAAAAATTGGTCAATCAGCGAACAGCTTACTGAAAGCATTCAGTTATTTGAAAACCATATGGGATCTTTTGTTATTTTATTACATTGTGATTAATTGCTTCTGTTTTTCCCCTTGCAGCAAATAGAATGTCTTCACAACAATACTGTAATGGAGTTGATGAGGGGGGTTAGAAGTCAGTTGACCGAACTCATATCTGGGCTTGCTGTACAAGACTTGGCTCCAATGAGCTTGGGTTTGTCACACAGTCTATCATGATACAAGCTAAAATTCAACCCTGATAAGGTGAAAATCGTTTTCCCATGACTTAATGTTTCCACTTAGTTCTAAAGTTAGATGTACTATTAAATGGATAGTTCAGTGAAGTTTGAATATCCAAATGGTAATTACCTTCATGTTTCATGGTGTTTCGACATTGGAGCTCATAAGAAATTGGTGGGACGCTGCCAATAAACCTGTGGCTAAAGGCTTTAACCTCGGTTGTTGAGAATCGAAGCTAAAAATAGATTTAGCCTTAGTTGGAGGCAACCAAGACTAAAATTTATCTCAGTTGGCAACAATGGAGGCTAAAAAGTTGATTTAGCCTCGGTTTGATGCAATAGAAGCTAAAAAGTTTCTTTTGGCTTCACTTGAAGAACTGAGGCTATAAAAGGCTTTTTAGTCTCAGTTGCCAAAACCGAGGCTATAAAAGGCTTTTTAGTCTCAGTTGCCAAAACCGAGGTTAAAGCCTTTAACCACGGCTCTTGAAGCCCCGGTTATAGTAATGGAGGCTAATTCAAGCAAAACTGAGGCTAAAGGTTTTAGCCTCATTTTTTCAACTTTTTAGCCACTGTTTTGAAATGAGGCTACAAGCCTTTTTTCTTGTAGCGATAGTTGTGGAGGATTGTGGTTGTAGTGTGTTGGTTATTTAATGTAATTCTGGAGGATTGTGGTTGTATTGTGATGGTTATGTATTGTGAAGGATTGTTCTTGTATATTGTGTTAGTAAATGTTGTTGTTTTCTAAATTATTTATGAATTACAGGTTTACAGGATCTATTGGGGCACAACCTTCATTAAATACATGTTTTTTTTTTCATGCAGACATAAATTTGATTGGTTGATGGTATATTGTAAGTTTATTGTACTCTTTGATACTTGTGGAGAATGTGGTTGTGGATTGTTTGTACTTGAGGAGGATTGTGGGTGTGGAGGATTGTGGTTGTGGAGGTTTGTAGTTGTGGAGGATTGTGGTTGTATTGTGTTGGTTATGTAATATGATTGTGGAGGATTGTGGTTGTATTATGTTGGTTATGTAATGTGATTGTGGAGGATTGTGGTTATATTATGTATTGTGGAGGATTGTACTTGTATATTGTGTTAGTAAATGTTGTATTTTCTAAATTATTTATGAATTACAGGGTTTACAGGATGTATTGGGGCACAATCTCCACCAAAATACAGGTTATTTTTTTTCCGTGTAGACATAAATTCGACGGTTCTGAACCGTCGTATTTATTTCTCGACTGTCTAAGACCATCAAAATTTCCTATAATTTTTACCCACAACGGTGGGTTAGAACCGTCAAATTACTGTCGACATACCCTATGATTTTCGAACCACAAACGACGGCCACGGGTGTGGACCGTCAAAATATTTCGACTGTCACGGACCGTCGAATATTAACCGATGGTGATGGACCGAATTTTTTTCTAGACTGGCTGATCTACGATGGTTTTTTTCGACGGCACAGACCGTCGAATTAAGTGCTTTTTCAAGTAGTGCTGGTGGGTTTAGGATTTGGTTGTCTCCCTCAATGATGGTGAAACGAGAAAGATGCAGCTATTGGAAGAAAGAGGAAGAAGAAATGAAAAACAAAATCGTGCCCAGTGATGGTGTGCCTATTGGAGGTGGCACTAACGTCTAACTACGATGGTGGTGTTGTTGGGGTTAGGAGCCCCGCAGCGAAAGCAATCAAAGTAGGCGAGGAACAAACCCACAATAGCAATCACACAGGAAAATTGACACACTCGAGAAGGCAATTCGAATTTACGTGGAAAAACCCCTCACAAGTAAAAACCACCGCACATAGAGACATCAATTCACTATGTTCTCAGAAGTTACAAGAGATAGAAGAAACAAAACCCGAATCATAGCCCACAAGAGAAATCCCAAGCTAACAAAGCTAATTCTCACATGAGAAGGACAAACCCAACCCTTTCCCTCATCCCAGAGAACTTCAAGCTTCTCCCTAACTCTTTCCCTTGCCCTAAAACTCTCTTAATCCCTCTAGAAAACCTTAGCCCATTGGCAGCAACCCTAATCCCGGATTACATCCCCTTAAATAGGAGAAAATCGAGATTAGAAATTCCTTACGCAACAAACTACGCAAGAAACCAAGTCCAATTAGGAAACTGCCAGCCGGACACCCCTACCAGCCGGTCGGCCTGCCGGATGCCCAAAAAAGGCTCCAACAACTTCTGTTTTGATCTCCACTGTGACCGACCGATAGACTGGCCGGTCGGTGGCCTCCGTCTATGGAGATTAAAGGCATTCAATCCCAACATACTCCACCACGACTCTAATCTTTATGTAACACTTTGCCACACACATCTTCATCTCTACTCCATCATCATCATAGCTCCACCACTTCTCATGCCTCATCGAATTCATCTTTGCACATTTACCACCTGCTCGCTCATGTGGCCCTTGCGCACGTCACACATGAGAAACCGTGGATCTCACAGCTCCACCATGAATGGTGCTCCTGATCAAACCCGATTGCAGTCTATAAACCTGATTGAGATATTAGCGTACCAATCTACTTTCTTCCACTCTACTTCTTTTATAAATACTGATCACTTTCCATATTTTTCTTTCACGGAATCTTTCTCTACATTGAATCTCATGCTAGAAGACGTCATTAATGCGTCACCTCAAATTCTCTCTACCTCATTCCCAACTTTTATCTTGAAATTGCGTCGGGTAGCCTAACACGACACCTTACGCATACACGTGCGGAAGCTTGAGGAGCAACTAGAATTATGGCTAAACCTATAGAAGGGGGTGATTAGGACCTTTTCAAATTTTTTTCGCTTACTTATCAGATTTAACAAATTAAACTACGTAAGCGATAAACACTTTGGCTTCCAAGCCTAAGTGGGTCCAATTAATAGACTAGCAAGAGATAAAGCAATTAACAACCCAGTCTAATCAACTCATATGGACTAGAGAGGATGGATCAAGAAATGCTCAAGTCAACATGAGGTAGTGAAAGTACATCTTGTGAGTGTGGATGTGCCTATCAAGTGCCTAACATACATTCCTAACTAAGCATTCATAATTAATCAATTAAACATAATGCATAAAGAGAAATGTGCTCAAGAACAATCACAAACACAACGATGTATAGTGGATCGACTACTTGTCTACTCCACTCCCGGTTCAAGTACTCAATCCCTTTGAGCACACCGGCATTCACTGGGGAGTTTAAATTTGGTTCCTCCCAACCAAGGTGCTTTAACTCGGATCCACCCAACCGAGGAGTTTACAGGTTCCTCCCAACCTACACGTTTGCACCCGTGTTGGTGGCTCCCCCTTGGAGACTTTGTTTTAGGCCCGACTAACGTGCCAAGGAACGGCTGACGTCCCTAGATTTTAGGCCCAACTAATAGGCCAAGGATCGGCTAACGACCCTGGGGCGAGTTTGTCAAACAAACTCTACACTCAACTCCCACAGGGAATTGAGTGGATGGACTCTTAACAAGACAACCTTACTTGTCGGATTGAGCCCCTTGTTGCGCCATCTTGGGTTGCTTCTTCTCGCTCTCCCGTGCTTGAATTAGCTCCCCTTGTGCTCCCTCGATCTTTGACGCCGCCGCTTTGCCAAGGCTTCAGCTCCAAGATCAGCTACCTTGCATGTGATGCTCCATTGGAGATGCCCAAGGTGCTAGGGAATGGTGAATCCTCTACAAATGGTAGGAAATGAGTTTCCTAGAGGAATGCACCTATATAGACTCCTAGGTAGTGTTTAGACAAAGGATTTAACTATCATCAAGGTGTCTAAACCCTAGGAATCAAGAGGGAACAAGTCCATTCTCAAGATGCCATTGAATGGCCCAAGCTTGTGATGAAAACACAAGGAGAATGACTTGCTTTAGGTTTGGGATAGAGCCTCTAATGATCTCTAGCAATGGTGGCTTCTATCTCCTCAAAATCCCCTCTCATCGCTCAAAAATCGAATCCCCCTCTTAAATAGATTTTCTTCCAACGGTAAAAAACGGGCAGATTCGTGCATCTTCGATTGATCGGAAAAAGGGTCCGATTGATCGTAGCCCAGTCCGATTGATCGGAGACAAGTCCGATTGATCGAAAATCTATCCAGAGAAGTCTTTGGAAGAAATTTCGATTGATCGGAACTCCGTCCGATTGATCGGACAGCCCCTTCCGATGGATTGGAAGACTGTCCGATTGATCGAAAATATGTCCAGTGAGTTTTCAATATTTTTTGAGACAATTTTCGATTGATCGGAACTTCTGTCCGATCGATCGGAGTCCTATCGGAACCCCAGTCCAATTGATCGGAGACCTATCGAAAACTGCTGTTTGAGCCTTTTTTATTGCAGCAGCTTCCACCTCTTTAATTAGTCTAATTTATCATGTTTTTCATGGAGTTCTAAGACTAATGATGATGACTAAAGGTATACCTAGTTGGTGCAAGTCATCTAAGAGGTTATGGGTTAGGTTTAGGTCAAGGCAAGGCACACCAAGGCATCACTTTTACCTGTTTCTTCTTCCTTGATGCAGCCGGTCCGTCTTAAGTCTTCGTTCTTCGTCTTCATTAAGCTCAACCGACACTAGACTCATTGACCTAAGTAATTGACAAACAAGGTGCACTAGTATGCCACAGAAAAGTGCACTAACATATCTCTGATACCACTTGTTGGGGTTAGGAGCCCCGCAGCGGAAGCAATCAAACCAGGTGAGGAACAAACCCACAATAGCAATCACACAGGTAAATTGACACACACAAGAAGGCAATCTAAATTTTATGTGGAAAAACCCCCACGGGTAAAAAACCATGGCACAAAGAGACATCAATTCACTATGATCTCAGAAGTTACAAGAGATAGAAGAAACAAAACCTGGATCATAGCCTACAAGAGAAATCTCAAGCTAACAAAGCTAATTCTTACATGAGAAGGACAAACGCAGCTCTTTCCCTCATCCTAGAGAACTCCAAACTTCCCCCTAGCTCTTTCTCTTGCCCTAGAACTCTCTCAATCCCTCTAAGAAACCTTAGTCCATTGACGGCAACCCTAATCCCGGATTACATCCCCTTAAATAGGAGAAAACGGAGATTAGAAACTCCTTGCGCAACAAACCAAGTCCAATTAGGAAACTGCCGGCCGGACACCCCTACTGGCCGGTCGGCTGGCCGGGTGCCCAAAAAAGACTCCAGCAGCTTCTGTTTTGATCTCCACTGTGACTGACCGGTCGGCCGGCCGGTCAGTGGCCTCCGTCCATGAAGATTAGAGGCATCCAATCCCAACAAGTGTGGCTGTCTGGTGGCATGCAAAACACAATATCTGAGAAGATTGTTAAACAAGATCTGCTGTTGTTGGAGGAGAAGATGCTGCGATCTGATGGGTTCATAGCAGAATCTGCAATCGAGCGGAGTAGAGAGGTGGGCTGGAGAAGATGGTGGAATAGATGCAGGAATCGAGCAGTGTGCTACCAGAGGAGAAGATGGTTCGATTCAGATGGGTTTACGACAAAGGTTGCAATGGAGTGGAGCAAAGAGGTGGCTCAAAGAAAATGGCAAAATCGGTGCTGCAAACGGTCGGGATTCAGATGGATCCGTTAGGATCCTGTTCTAATGTAATAAAGAAGTAAAGAGAAGGAAAAACAAATTGTTAAAGAATTTTTCTTAATAATATTTTCCTCGTTTTGCTATGCATTTATACATTAGTAGAATACTAATTTTAGGTTTCTAAAATTAATCATAAGTGGTATCAATTAGACCCAAGGAAATGTGAGGAATTCAATATCTTGGTCATATATACTTTAGCTCAATTTATGAGGTTAGTACGTAGGTAACAAAAGTTAATATAATTAGTTGCTTCCATCAAGGTCTGATTGAGGCTTATATGGTTCAATAAGGAATCCACTGGTTTCTTAGGAGATTATTTCTCTTATGCCTTCGCAATTAGATGTTCATTAAGTGATGTTTTCTACTGGTCACAACAAATAAAAAATGTTTTAAAATGTTTTGTAATTATTAAACTTTATTTTAACTATTAAAAAAGTTTAATCGCACATAATGATACTCTAATAGTTTAGATCTAGCGTGGTTTAGTACTAGATTTGCATGGGTATTGAGTCAACAATGGATAGCCATAATAGTGGAAAGTTTTGCTCAATTTAAGTATATGCATTAAGACAATTAAGAGCACATATGGAATAGGATATTAGAGTACTATATATAATTGGTGCTTTCGTAGAATTCTAACTTCTTTTTATATATGGTTCTTTTTGGGGAATTCTAACTTCTTTTTACATATAGATTCTATTCCGAGAGAGAGAGAGAGAGAGAGAGAGAGGACAAAATAAAGAGCCTTAGACATCCCACCTAGTGGGTGTCACCAGTAATGAGAAAAGAAGTAAAGAAAAGAAAATTCTATTCTCTTCTATCCTTCACATTATTCACGAATATTGGACCCACTAAGTGGATGACTTTATGCATCCATCTCCCTTGACCTTACTCTAAGGGCTTACCTATGGCTTTTATCCTCTCATACATCTCGGATACATTGAGAAGAGACCTAGTTGAAGGAATCTTGACAATACTGGTCAAGATAACCCAGCGGTAGGATTTGCATTTTTTTCTTTTTCTACAATATTAAGATTATCAATCAAGGATTCACAGGGATGCAAAATTTAAAATTTAATTTTTGAAAAATTATTTTCTACTCTAGTTTTGAAAATCCCAACATCCAAGCAGACCAGGTTCGTCACCCGTGGATGCCTTTGTGATCAAAATCATCAACGTCACATGTTTGAGATGGCCGGTAAAACACCCAAGCTTACGAGGCCTCCCCAAGTTGTATGTGTAAATTCCACTCCGAGAGAGTTCTACAACTCCGGTGGGCCAGACCACAGGCTGCCATTGTTGATATTTTTCATCAAGCCCGTTAAACAGGTGTTAGACACAAGGATGAAGTGAACATACAAAACTCAGTCTGATTCAAATATCCGGCAGGCTACACCATGTGAAGTTAAGAGGTTTTAGGAGCAGTTGTATATTGTTCCCATTGGTGTGGCCTATCAGAGTATTTTTTTATCGTGACAATCTTTTGTTATGTACGGTTCAAATCATGATTCTGATATGTTGGGTTGAGTATAGTGGATTTACATATATATGAACATGGTGGGGCCGCAGAGCTTGGGTGCTTCACGCAGCTGCGAAAACAGGTGTTGTAGGAGTGAGGAAAGGATCGTCTGTGTTGAAAACACAGAAAAATTCAGCGCCGTATATTCTCGTTGGTAGCTAAAAAAACCAACCGATTTTCTCTCTCATTTATGGATTGCGTGCGACACAACCAACTTTTACAGTGTGGAATTTTCCTGGGCATCATCCTAATTTATCTGTTAGATCAGAACGGTCCATCAATTTTTTCAGATTATTCTAAAGCATAAGATAAAAAATGAAGCACATCCAAACCTCAAGTGGACCACACAACAGAAAGCATGGGATTGAACGAAATGTTGAAACCTTCCTACGGTCCAATTTGAGGTTCGTTTGCCATCTAACCCCTTCATAAGGTCACTTAGACCTTGATTCAGGGAAACCAGAAACATCAGCTTGATCAGAGCTGTCTATTGCAACAAGAAGTTTTCAATGGTAGGTGTTCATTTCCCACTCTTTCCAGTCGTGTGGCTCACTTTAGCCTGGATCTGATTTTTTTTCAGCCTCGTGACTAAAAGGTATGAAACAAAATGATAGGACTGTGTGGATCTAATACATACATCATGATGGACCCCACAGAAGTTCCACCTTTCATAGAGCGGAATTTCTTTAGGCGGGAAATTTACGCAGCCCATGATGACTTATTTCTTAGATCCACACCGTCCATATAATTTTTCAGATCTTTCCAGGAGATAAACCTAAAAACAAGTTAGATTCAATGCACAACTGGAACACACCATAGGAAATAGTGGAATTGATGCCACCGTTGAAAACTTCTTAGGGCCCAGACGGCTTGATAAAGCAGATATTTGTGTTGTACCTTCGTCCCGGTATGGGTGGACTTATGAACTGGTTAGATGTTAGATGAAGCCTCACGCTTGGCCCGAGGAAGGTTTGGCCCGAGGAAGGTTTCAACTAAAGTTTGTGTAATCCTGACTACTTTCTTTTGGTGTGGTCCACTTGAGATTTGGATGTACCTTATTTTTGGAACCATCCTCTAAATCTATTTGGAAAAATTGATAGACGGTGTGGATGTAAGACAAAGGTTATGATGAAGGGCGGTGAAGTTCCATACGTTAAAAGATGTGCTATGTAGCACGCAATGTACCAGAAGAGACAAATACGGGATATTTTGTGAGATGTAGGTAACGTAAATGACGTGGCCGAACGAGAAGCGACCGCACTGGAATTTCTTGTGCTTTCAACACAGACGATCCGCACCCGTGTTGTAGATAGTTCATGTCCGATGCTTCAGGAGCTCTGGAAAGGGATAATTGCCACCCTATGCTCACTAAGGACATGGCTCAGGTGGCTCACAGGAAAGGAGAGAATATGTAAAATCATGTCTAAAACATCAAATTCACATGTTGCATGTTGAGGCCCACCAGAGTTTTCGATTGGCCTGATTTTTGGTTTGATGGTGGGGGGCCTTTGATTTATGGTTGGATGTCATAAAAACCGAATGGGCTCCAAACACTAACTTGTAGGTTTTAATGAGTGGTTACCCCCTTCCAATTGTTCCCTGTGCTCTGGCCCACCAGAGTCTTCAATCGGCCAGATTTTCAACCTCTGGTGGTCGGAGTGGATTTCGTTAATGCATCATGGTGGCCCATCCAAATTCAGGTGGACCAGAGCATAGGAAACAATATATCATGTCTAAAACCTCCAAATTCACGGGCTCTGGCCACCAGAGTTTTAAAATTGGTCATTTGGGGGTGTCCCTTCATCATGATTGATGGACGGGTTGGATAACATCTGCACACCACTACAGGCCCCATACAACGTCTAAAAAGTTTCTATGGTGAACGTTTGATTTTTGGGTGTCCTTTCGTTTTGATGGTGCACTGCCGGTGAAATACTTGGATTGGCATATACACACTTTTATCAGAAAAATCTTGTTTGCCAATCATTGATTGGTCCAGCTCAGCACTGGCATTATCAGCACTGCTGCATTTAATGCAGTCAGTGTGGACATGTACGAAGCTGGCCCAACCAGGTAATCAACAAACAGGATTTTCCTGTTAAAGCCTAACAGACGATCCGGATTCAACATGGAAAGGCTCACATGATGGACAGAGTAGATGTCATGCACACATCATGTTGAGACCCATAATGTAACTTTTATTGAAGTCAATATTCACAAGCGCACATATACGTGTGACCTGTGATACTCATGCACACACAACCTAAGCAAGTTCACATGCATATCGGCAAATTTACTCCTTACTAACTAGCATGGTGAAGATGGTACGTTGGAATGGCCATTACATGTTTGGCCTTTGAAACCACAAGGCCAGACTTCTCCGTCATTTCCCGGTTGCCGGGCTGCATGCCTTCCGGAAGCTCCCAATCGAAGCAATGCACCAACTGGGCCACAACAAATCGTACCACCTCGTCGCCCAACTGCATTCCTGGGCAACCTCTACGTCCGAACCCAAATGGTAGAAGTTGGAAGTCATGGCCTCTCATATCTATACTTGTACCCTTGAACCTTTTGGGCTTGAATTCTTCAGGATCAGCCCACACACTTGGGTCTTGGCCAATGGCCCACGTGTTTATAATTATATGTGATCCTTTTGGAATAAAGTAGCCATCTACCGTGCAATTGTCAGTGGACTTATGAGGGATGAGCAATGGGAGCCCTGGGTGAAGACGAAAGACTTCCTTGATTATCATGTCCCAGTGCTCCAACTTTTCTAGGTCTGATTCCTCTGCCATCTGGTCCATGCCGACAACAGTTTCTAACTCTTCTTGAGCCTTTTTCAGCTCGTGTAGATGCTAGATGACCTCAGCTAGGGCCCATTCCATCATCGCTGCTGTTGAGTCCATTGAAGCCACAAGCAGGTCCTGCAAGAAAATGAATGAAGTCGATTTTGGACGCGTGAGAAAGAAATAATTAACACTGTAGAGCACAACAAACGGGAGAGCTATCTTTCGATTGTACACGAGGCAGTCAGTCGAGTGATATTGGTTTTTTTCTCACAATATTGCATGCACTGAAAATGAGATATTGAAAAATATTTATTTCAAATTAATAAATAATTTTCAAATTTTAAATGCATAATTAATATAACATTAATTATTTTAATTCCTAATATCATTTTATTGAATTTCACAAAAAAAAAAAAAAGCTAAAAAATTGAAATCTCAGCGATATATGTGACAATGAGGCCTATGATAGTTGGAAAATATGTGATTTTAATACGGATTCATTTTGTTACTCTTGCCGCCTGTGATGCCTGAGGCACAATCGCAGAGAAGCTGTACACGTGCCAAATATTAACTTGAATTAAATCTGTGTAACCCACTTTCGCTCAGCTCTAGGCTAGCTAGAAGTCAGATTTGTTGAGCAATCCTAAAATCTGAACGGTGGACACTTGTTTCTTGAAAAATAAAATCATAAGATATTATTATTTTTGACTGTCCAATACAATTCTGGCAATCTAATACTTAGATGAATTGAATAAGAGTAAGTTCTTGTTTATAATAACTTAGATGATCCGAATAAGAGTAAGTTCTTGTTTATAATAACTTAGATGATCCAAATAAGAGTAAGTTCTGGTTTATAAAAACTAAAATGATCCGAATAAGAGTAAGTTTTGGTTTGTAATAAATCTAAACTGTTACCCTGTGAGGGCTGTTTTTCGGTTAGGAGTCTTTATAGATGGGCTCAAAAGATAGGTGGACGGTTCAATTTGGACAGTCCAATTTTAATCGTTCGTGTTTGTTTGGTGTAGTTGTTGGGAGCCCTGCTTTCCCATGAGGTCTGGGTTGGCATGAGTCACTACGACTCGACCCAGTCAAGATTGAGTCAGGTAAGTCATGGGCGAGTTGGACATGAGTTCAGTACAAATTGAGTTCAGTGGACAACTGGGATCAGAGACTTAATCAAGTCGAGTTGACTTAGGAAAGTTTGGAGTCAGTCACCAAGTTTTCATGCCATGGTCAACCTACCAATATTAAGTTAGGCTAACCCCACCCTTCTTGTTGATCCTTTTAGGAAGAAGAAAGCCGAGGTCCAGCCCAATTACTTACTGGATGTCTGGATCAGATATTGATGTGGTGCGGGTAACTGGTACATTTATGATGAAGATGTACAAGAGAAAGAGATAGGAATGATTCGAACCATCAGAACCTTAAATTGGTCATATCTTATAAATCGGAATGAGTTTTTCACCGTATAACATATGATTTTTGAGTAGGAGAAGCTACTTAAGCTAACCAACCCAGGTTTCCCATGCTAGATTTGTGAGATTCCATCAAATCGACAATCGAAAGTCTAGTTTATTTAATTTCGTTTTTACTATTAATATATAGAAAGTTTTAGACCGAGTAGAACTTTTGATCCTTTGAGTTATAGAAGTAATGCCCAACATGAAAATAGCTTAGAAAAGTCAGTAGAATAACATGGTTGGGTTGGATTAGACACTTACTGTTAGTGCACTGATTTGTGCATTGTATTGTCAATTGCGTGAACGTACGAGTCAGTCAAGTCTTGTGAGCCCCGACGATCATTGAAGACTAAAGACTTGAAGATCGTAGCAGCTCTTCGCATTTAAGTTCAAGGCAAATCAAGCTCGGAAGGTAAGTTGCATATAGACAGCCCATACCCTAGCTATGGTATTCGAATCATACTTTATGTTTGTCAGTTGATCCACAGATTAAAGGTCAAGTTGATCAGTCTTGAACCTCCATTGTGTAGGTGCCAAACAGTTGAAAAAACTAGAAAAATCATCTCAGTGCACACCGATAAGGGATGATGAATTACAGTCCAAATCAGGCCATGAAATAAGCCTGACGACTGGTCGGGTGACCGGTCGGCTGAAGAAAGTATTAAGACAGTAAGAATTTTGAGAAAAAATCTCATGTCTCTATCTGCCTATAAACCGGTCAGAAGACTGGTCGTTGGCCTCCTAAGACCGGTCGCACCACCGGTCGTAAATAGACGAAAAACGTCCAGCAACAAAATTGATTAAATTGATTAAAGGGAGACCTGTCGGACGCTCAATCAAGACCCGTCCTCAGGGGTCTGTGACAGGTCTGAAGTTACCATTTTATATCCGTTGGAGCCCGATTCTTGGAGCCTATAAAGGCATATTTCGAGGGTTTTAATGGCATCCTTTGTACACCCATTGAGAGCATTAAGAGAGACTATTAAGAGCTTTACCTAATCTCTTTTGCTCATCATTGTCTTGAGTTCATCTTTCAAACCTAGCCATTAATGGCACCACATTGAGTATTCAAAGCTTGGTTTGAACAATTAACTCAAGCATAGCATTCATGACTGTCCCTATCATTAAAACTTCAACTTAAAGTCATATATAGCTATTGAATTATCAGATTGATAGTTCCTTCGTTAACCATTGCATTGTAATTGGCAAATGGAACATCAATTCCTCCTCCCACCTACCCGACACTAGTCTAGGATCATCATATGCATTGGCAGCTAATCCTAGGAGCTTGGAGATGAGCTAAAGCATACGTGGAAGCTGAAGCTACTCAACAGCGCTGAATTGGGGCTCATCTCTTGTAAGTGTTTAAGCTTATAGAGTCCATTGTTTGATTCCCCCTTCTTGTTGAGATTGGGGTCTAGAGATTATGACCCAAACTCAAAGTTGTCCTTGAGTAGGACGTGTGTGTCCTTACGTAGGATGTGTAAGTCCTTGCGTAGGCCTCCGACATGGGAGAATACGTGCGTTGTCTTTGCACTACAAGAGAACGGCTTTTTACCGACGAAAGTATTACCGACGAAATTATTTTCATTGGGAAAAATCATTTTTCCCGACGAAATATAGAAATCGTCGGTAAAAATCATTCCAGCTTCCCGCCACCATCGGATTTGCTTCCCGCCATACACTTTTACCGACGAAATTATAATTTCGTCAGTAAAAAGTTTATTACCGACGAAGATACCTGTCGCTAAAAAATAAAATAGCAAATTTTACTTTTACCGACGAAAATTTTCGTCGGTAAAAGCGAAAACTTTTACCGACGAAACTTTTTGTCGGTAATAATATGCAATGTGTGATTCCCGCCAAGAAAAGATATGACTTTTACCGACGACAATTTTCGTCGGTAAAATTGTTCATACGGACTTTTACCGACGAAAAAAAATTTTTACCGACGAAAATTTTCGTCGGTAAAAGTTGTCTTTTTAACTTACCCGATCGCCCTCTTTTCTCTCATTCGCTCTCTCTCTCTCTCTCTCTCTCTCTCTCTCTCTCTCTCGCGGCCATCTCCCTCACTGCCGACCACCGGCCGTCCGTCACCGGCGGCCACCCGACCACCGACCCCCAGCCGACCACCGACGCCGCCGTACGCCGTCACCGACGCCACCCGTGTGAGCACGCGCCTCCACCAGCCACCGTACGCCGCTGCCTTCGCCGGTAAGCGTCTCCCCCTTCCTTCTTCCTCCATTTCCTCTCTCTCTCTCTCTCTCTCCTCATTGTTCATTGTGGGGCCCACTGCCAAAATCCAAAGCATGTGGGTCCCATGCGCCATCTCTGTCCAGTGCATGTGGGTCCCACCGTTGCTGTCCATTGCATGTGTGTGGGGTCCGCCTTAGCTGTCCACGATTTGGTGGGGCCCACTGATTTAGTAAATCCCTAATTAGGGATTTTGAAATTAAAATCCCCTAATTAGGGATTTCGAAATTAAAATCCCCTAATTCCTTCCTTAATTAGGGATTTTAATTTGTGATTTACAAATTAATAAAAATCATGATATACAATAAATGTGGGGCCCACCATCGCTGTCCACTGCTCGTGGGGCCCACCCTCACTGTCCACTGTTTTGGATCAAGCATATATTTGTGTGGAGTAAACTCTGTGGGGCCCACAATGATTTACGTATTTTATTCACTCCGTCCATCCATCTTAGCAAGAAATTTTAGGTATGGTGCCCAAAAATGAAGCATATCAAAATCTAAAGTGGACCACACCACAAGTGTGAACTGAATGTATATCATTGAAAAATTCTTGGAGGACACAGAAGTTTTGGATGAAGCTGATATTTGTGTTTTCCCTCATCCATATCCATGTGATCTTATGAACAGGTTGGATGACAAATAAAGATCATTGTAGGGCCTGGGAATGGTGGAAATCATTATTCCCACTGTTTCCCATGGCATGGTCCACTTGAGAGTTGGATATGCTTAAATTTTGGGCTCAACCACTAAAATGAGGTGGAAAAACATAAGGACGGAATAGATAAATCACATACATTCTAGGTGGGCCCAACTGAGTTTACTCTACACTCCGCACGCAATCCGATTCCCATGGTGGGCCGCCCATACTTATTTGTTCACAAAATAGTCATTAGGTATTTGATTAAACTTGATTCATGGTGTTGATGATTCTGCCATTTTCATGTGCTTGTGTATCTAGAATTGATGGAGCAAACCCGGATGTGCGTCGGAGCTATCCGTGGTTGATTTATGTGGATATGTATGTTGTGGATGTATTTGGCTTATTATTAATAATTATTTTTTGTCCACAAATGGTAGTATAATAGAATCAGTTAGCCCATTTGGAGATTTCTATATTGCCGAGCATAGATAAAGTGTGTTTTGGAGGTATAGAAATCTGCCAAATTGTCCTGTTGGAAAGTCCAAGGTTGGATAGATTGGAATGTTATCGTTGTTTGTCATTTACATGCTCTGTCATTAGTTTCGTGCAGTAACTCTCCTATTCTCTCTGGATATGTTTCTTATGTTTAATTCCATTGTCAATTTAATCCACACAATGTGTGGATAGTTGACGTGGAAATGAAATGTAAGATAAATATATCTGGAGAGATAGGGGGAGATGCTGTCGAAATTTATGCTTAGGCATTTAAATGGAAATAATGATAGCATTTCAATCTATCCATCCTTGGATGGGCGACTGATTTTATTATATTATCATTTAGTGGCAAATTAGATGACGAACATGATACTTGTGATTAAGAGTAGTTGATTGATGTTGATGTTGAGCGGGGGTCCCTGGAAGGTGGGAACCGCTGTTGTGACCATGCTGAAGCTGTCCTGTTCCTACGGACAGTAATATGGGTGGCCTGGCCATTTGGACAAGCCCGTGTTTATGTATTAGCTCAAAATTAATGGAGCAGACCCGAATGTGCGTCGGAGCTATCCGGTTGTTGAGCGGGGGTCCCTGGAAGGTGAGAACCGCTGTTATGACCATGATGATGAAGCTGTCCATTTCCTATGGACAGCAATATGGGTGACCTGGCCATTTGGACAGGCCCGTGTTTATGTATTAGCTCGAAATTAATGGAGCAGACCCGGATGTGCGTCGAAGCTATCCGGGTGTTGAGCGGGGGTCCCTGGAAGGTGGGAACCGCTGTTATGACCATGATGATGAAGCTGTCCATTTCCTATGGACAGCAATATGGGTGACCTGGCCATTTGGACAGGCCCGTGTTTATGTATTAGCTCGAAATTAATGGAGCAGACCCGGATGTGCGTCCGAGCTATCTGGTTGTTGAGCGGGGGTCCCTGGAAGGTGGGAACCGCTGTTATGACCATGATGAAGCTGTCCATTTCCTATGGACAGCAATATGGGTGGCCTGGCCATTTGGACAGGCCCGCTTTGTGTGGAGCAGACCCGGATGTGCGTCGGAGCTATCCTTAAGTTGCTTGAGTCTCCAAGACTTACACCCTAAACCCGAAACCATAAACCTAAAACTAAAACCTATAAGCTATGGCTAAACCGAAACCTAAACTCAATTCATCTAACTCTAAACCTAGACCCTATAAGCTACGAAAATGCGAACCTAAACCCGATCCCGAACCCGCAAATTCAAACCTATGCCCTAAACCTAATCCTAAACTCATGTCATCTAACCTAACACCTATTCCTAAATCCATTCACCTAACCTAAACCGTGACCTAAACACGAAAATGCGACCCTAAACCCGATCCCGTACCCAAAAATCCAAACCTATGCCCTAAACCTAATCCTAAACTCATGTCATCTAACCTAAACCTACACCTATTCCTAAATCCATTCACCTAACCTAAACCTTGACCCAAACACGAAAATGCGACCCTAAACCCGATCCCGTACCCAAAAATCCAAACCTATGCCCTAAACCTAATCCTAAACTCATGTCATCTAACCTAAACCTACACCTATTCCTAAATCCATTCACCTAACCTAAACCTAGACCCAAACACGAGAACCAAACCCGAAACCCGATCCCGAACCCGTAAATCCAAACCTATGCCCTAAACCTAATCCTAAACTCATGTCATCTAACCTAAACCTACACCTATTCCTAAATCCATTCACCTAACCTAAACCTAGACCCAAACACGAGAACCAAACCCGAAACCCGATCCTGAACCCGCAAATCCAAACCTATGCCCTAAACCTAATCCTAAACTCATGTCATCTAACCTAAACCTAGACCCAAACACGAGAACCAAACCCGAAACCCGATCCCGAACCCACAAATCCAAACCTATGCCCTAAACCTAATCCTAAACTCATGTCATCTAACCTAAACCTACACCTATTCCTAAATCCATTCACCTAACCTAAACCTTGACCCAAACACGAAAATGCGACCCTAAACCCGATCCCGTACCCAAAAATCCAAACCTATGCCCTAAACCTAATCCTAAACTCATGTCATCTAACCTAAACATACACCTATTCCTAAATCCATTCACCTACCTAAACTTAGACCCAAACTCGGCAACCTAACCCTAAACCCGATCTCGAACTCGAAAATCTCAACCTATGACTAAACTTAATCCTAAACTCATGTCACCTAAACTAAACCTGACTCTAATCTTTGCATTGTAGATATGGATAAGAGTTGGATGCAATCTAAGAATCGGTTTGGCCCAGAGTATAAAGAAGGTGTTAAGGAGTTCATGGAATTTGCGAGAGATTGGGCAGATTCAGGTAATAGAATTAGGTGTCCATGCCGAAAATGCAAGAACATGATTCACAAGACATTGGACAAAGTGGAAGATGATTTGTTCATAGTTGGGATTGACCAGGGTTACACTTGGTGGATTCATCATGGTGAAGACTTCCACCAAAGAGTTGAGGCCACTGAAGTCCTTGCTGACCCAATTGTGCGTAATGACGAGGATGAAGATGTTGACGATATGCAAGATATCATTGGGGATGTGTTAAGGGGAACAATTGCGGATACTGATTTTGCAGCGACAAGTACTAGCCAGGATATTCCTCCTATGGGTGATGCCGAATCAGAAAAGTTTAGTAGGTTGTTGAGGGATGCGCAACGTCCACTCTATCCGGGGTGTCGGAACTTCTCCAAGTTGAATTTCCTTACAAGGTTACTTCATTTAAAGACAATAAATCGTTGGAGTAACAAATCGTTCGACATGTTACTTGGCTTGTTGAAAGAAGTATTACCTGAAGGTGAGACATTACCTAAGTCTCATTACGAGGCAAAATCGTTAATGCGAGACTTAGGCCTTGGTTACATCCTCATACATGCATGTATAAATGATTGTGTATTGTATTGTATTGGAAAGAACATGAAAATGTTGAGGAGTGTCCACTATGTGGAGAGTCTAGGTGGAAATATGACGAAGCTAAGCGTAAGAAAATTCCACAAAAGGTGTTAAGGTACTTTCCATTGAAACCCAGATTACAAAGATTGTTTACGTCGAGCAAGACGGCTGAAGATATGAGGTGGCATGAGGAGAAATGCCTTCATGATGATAATACATTGAGGCATCCCGCTGACTCTGAAGCCTGAAAACATTTTGATAAGCAATATGACTGGTTTGCAGAGGATTCTCGCAATATTCGGCTAGGTCTTGCAAGTGATGGTTTTAATCCATTTGGTAATATGAGTAGCTCATACAGTATGTGGCCAGTGATACTTATGCCCTACAATTTACCTCATTGGTTGTGTATGAAGGAATCATTTTTTATGATGTCGTTGCTTATTCCTGGACCCAAGTCACCGGGGAATGACATTGATGTGTATCTCCGACCGTTAGTAGATGAGTTAAACGAGTTGTGGAGTCAAGGTGTGCAGACGTATGACACTTTTGCAGAACAGACGTTTCGATTGCATGCAGCAGTCTTGTGGACAATAAATGACTTCCCTGCATATGAAAATTTATCTGGGTGGAGCACGAAGGGAAAGTTGGCTTGTCCTACATGTAGTACTGAGACTTATTCATTGTCATTGAAGCATGGTAAGAAAACGTGTTATATGGGCCATCGTCGCTTCCTTCCGAGGGATCATAGTTGGTGCAGGAAGACGGTAATCTTTGATGGCAAACAAGATCATAGGCCACCACCGAAAGAACTATCTGCAGAAGATGTGTTACAACAGCTGAGAAATATTGAAGAAGTTAGATTTGGTAAGGCACCGCACTTGAAGAAGAGAAAACATACAGTATTGGAGTACAACTGGAGGAAGAAGAGCATTTTTTTTGAGTTGCTTTATTGGAGTCATCTGAAATTACGACACAACTTGGATGTCATGCATATTGAGAAGAATATATGTGACAATGTCTTTGGAACATTGATGAACATAGAGAAGAAAACAAAAGACAGTTTTAAGGCTCGATTGGATCTACAAGCAATGGGTTTAAGGAAAGAGTTGCACTTGCAACCGCATGGAAATTCATATACTATACTAGTAGCCTGCTACACATTGACAAAACTAGAGAAAAAATGTGTATGTGAATGGTTGAACAAAGTGAAATTTCCCGACGGGTATACATCGAATATCTCTCGGCGCGTAAACATTACGGACTGTAAGGTAACAGGAATGAAAAGTCATAACTGTCACGTCCTTCTGCAACGCCTACTACCGGTTGCGATTCGTGGATTCCTTAACAAGGATGTCAGTGCTACGCTGATTGAGTTGGGGATATTCTTTAAGGATTTGTGTTCGAAATCTTTGAATGTAGAGGTTATTAAACGACTGGAGAAGGATATTGTCGTAATCCTTTGCAAACTTGAAAGAATTTTTCCACCTGCGTTTTTCGATGTCATGGTACACCTAGCGATTCACTTACCGCACGAAGCGGAGCTTGCAGGCCCAGTACAATATCGTTGGATGTATCCGATCGAAAGGTGATAGAACAATGATCATAAATTTTTATTCATTCCATAAACTACGTATATCCATGTTTTCATGTCCTAAACATATTGATTTTTTGTACAGATACCTTCACACATTAAAACAATATGTGAGGAATAAGGCACGTCCAGAGGGATCCATTGCTGAGGCGTACATTGATAATGAGTGCCTGACATTTTGCTCCATGTATCTTCGTGGCATAGAGACTAGATTCAACCGAGAAGATTGTAATGCCGATGCAGGACAGGAGCATGAACAAGGACTCATATCTGTATTCGCACATAACGTCCGTCCTTTAGGATCGCCGACGTTTCAGGATATGGACCCTCAGGATCAAGCGAAGGCGCGGTGGTATGTGTTGCATAACTGTGAAGAAATAGAGTCGTACTTGGAGTAAGTCTTCGCACATAATTATTGTATATCTACAGACAGTTTTAATCTCAAAATTTCTTGCTTACAATGTATCAATTGTGTATAGCGAACACAGCGAGGAGATGAAGTCCCAATACCCTACAAATTATGATCGAATGCATCAGGATTTGTTTCCAGAATGGTTTGCAAAACGTGTAAGATTAATTTACCTTCTATCTCACCACACTTACAATATTGTTGTATTGCACAATATTTACACGTAATTTTAAATGCCTAAACGTACATTTATATTCTGTACGTGATGATAGATGAAGATGTTGCGCGCTAGCAACTCTGCGGATGCATCTGATGCGCTCTACTCACTGGCATGTGGCCCTGATAGACGTGTATCTAGATATACAGGTTGTATTGTAAACGGGATTCGGTTCCACACTGAGGAGCGTGAGAAATATAGGACCACACAAAATAGTGGTGTGGTTGTGAAGGGAACACATGAGGAGGTCGAAATTGATTTTTATGGCGTTTTGACGGATATTATTGAGCTGAGTTATTGTATGAGAAAGCGGGTGTACTTATTTAAATGCGATTGGTGGGACATTGAAAATAAAAAGTTGGGAATACAGACTAATAATTACTTCACGAGCGTAAATTTATCTCAGAAGTGGTTTAAAGATGACCCATTTATTATAGCTGGCCAAGCCGAACAAGTATTCTACCTCGCTGACACCAAGTTAGGCGGCTCTTGGCACGTGGTGCAGAAAATAAAGCCCAGAAACATATTTGACGTTCCCGAAGTAGACGTTGAAGATAACGATGAAGGGAGTAATAGAACGTCGTCAGTTGAACAAGCATACCAAGAAGACATGCCATCTTGGGATAGAGAGAATGATCCAAATATTGATATTGATGTGGTTCAATTGAATAGAGATGATGTGCCACCTGATCATGTTGATGTCTCAATCATAAATGACATTGTTAGAGATGATAACGCTTTTATCGATGACAACGTTGCAGACGATGAAGAGGAAATTCTGATCAGCGATAGTGATGGTGAAGAAGAAAGAGTCCTAAGCGATAATGATTCAGACGACGATTATTAAATGTATACAAGATTTACATGTAATTTTTCAATTCGATTAATTTGATTATTACATGTATATATGTTTTACAAGTCATGATTTTTTTCCTGAATTGACTTGTTGATAATCTACATTTACAGTTAAGTCACTTTCTGATCATGTCCTCCACAAACTGGAGCGTAGCGGAAGCATGCAGCATACTTCATCAGCTGTTGCGGATGGACTTTCCGGCCCTATATTCTTCTGGTAGGGCCAGAGAGATACCCGGTCTGGTCGAGAAATGTAGGGAGGAAGACGATGACTCAGATGAAAGATTATACAATCTCAAAGAAATTTCGGACCTGATTGAGGAATATAACCACGGAAAACTTCGTATGGAAGATGCGACATTATCACTTGCACATCTGAATGGAGTCCCGAGAGATCAGATTTCTCCTATTGTGACTGGCATGTTGGCTGTAACAATGTCGAGTGCTTCATACAGCTTGACATATACATTTGCAGCGTACGACAACTTACGCAGGGAGTATTTCGGATAGTTGATCCGAAGTTGATTTGTATTACAATGAGATATATGTATTTAATATAGAATGACAATGTGTAATGGATTTTTCAACTTTTATATTCTGTTTACGGTTTTATTATATTCTGTTTACGGTTTTATTATATTCTGCTTGCATTATAGTGTAATGGTCTAATCATATTTTTATCATTTCTCTAAGCATAAACACAAATTCACTCTGCAATGATGTTCATAAACTTGCATTGACATTGTTTAAATTTATAAGTTTGTATTTCAGATATATTCAGTCATGGCACCAGGTGGGAGATCAGGTCGTTCGCGCACTGGATCTACCCCTTCCACCCATGATGCGACGCAGACAGCATCGACGTCGCACGGTGCATCACAGTCATTTGATCCTTCGGTTCAGCATACACCGGGCACTGCATGTAAGTCTAGACATTTATTTAGTGATTTCTGTTTATATTGTTACTTACATATATCTTTTCGCAGCAGCATCTTCTACCAGCCGACGAGGACGTGGACCCACGCGTGGGTTAGTTTTAGAGCGACTTACGCGTGAGGGTAGGGTGGCGGTAGAGTTTCCACAGGACTGCCTTAGACCTGTTGGGGACAGTGCCAGATTGTTTACGTCTGAGGTCGGTGTCCTATGCCGATCTCTGATCCCCGCCACCACCCCCCGTTGGACTGACGTGACAGATGATGTGCTACAGCTCATCCGTCAGCGCCTTCAGGTAAAGTTTAGTAAATTGAAATTTTCTTTTGTGAAAGTTCATTTACGGTTAAGTCCTATTATTAATAAGTTTATTGCCTTAATTTATTATTTACGAAACTGTAGGATAAATTTGAATTCGATTTGAATGTTCCCTACATTTCTCATGCCGTCGACGACATGATTAGAGAGCGGTTCAAGGAGTACCGCGGAGAGTTGCACCAGCGGTACAAGCAGTGCAGGACACACGATGAGGCCGTACTGTCCGCACCGCCACATGTTACTACAGACGACTGGCGGATACTCTGCGAGAGATTTTCGTCGGAGGCTTTTCAGGTAATATTTACATGTACGATATCTTACGGTAACAATTAAATTCGTAATTAATTTCGCAATTAATAGAAATGTATTTTGTATAATGTGTTCAGAAGAGGAGTAGAATAAATTCTGCGAACAGGGAAAAGTTACAAGTGAACCACGTAGCTGGTTCAAAGTCATTTGTACGACATCGTTACGACATGGTAAGAAATTATTGATGATTATTAAGTTAATATATTATTTTGATTGGCATTTATTATAAGTCTTTTTTCCTTTCGATTGCACAGCGGGATTCCGTCACCGGCCAGGAGCCTGGAGCAGTAGACCTCTACAGAGGGACTCACTGTCGGCAGGCGACGGGATCTTGGGTTCATCCTAGAGCCAGTGAGCATTGGGTAAAAATCTTTACTTTGTAAAATTTAATTGCGCATTGATTGATAATAATGTCATTCATGTCATTTTTTATGAAATTTCATATCTTTTCATTACAAGCGGCGATGGACACCATACGCAGTCAGCCCACTCCCGATGGTAGTCAGCGGAGTGAGCCAGAAATCCTGAGCGAGGTGCTTGGCACCCGTTCTGGATATGTGCGTGGGCTTGGCCATGGTGCTAAGCTCATGGCACAAACTAGAGCTGGCTCCAGCCGATCCGTAGCTGGTGAGAGCGCTCAACGCCGAGCTGACATCGCAGAGAGAGAGGTTCAGCAGCTACGGGTCGTCGTCGATGGGATTCGGGAGCAGCTGGAGAGGCAGAGGGAGGAGGAGGAGAGGCAACAAGAGGAGCAGGAGAGGAGGATCGAGGAGTTGCTGCAGGAGCATGAGCGACGGATGCAGGAGATGTTTCAGGCTCTCGCTACACGCCTTGGCGCCGATGCCCCGCCACCTCCGCCACCTCCGCCTTCATCTTCCTGATTATTTTTTTTAACATACGACTTTTAACTTGTATGTATTTGTGTGTGGATGAATATTGTTTGTTTGTGGATGTGGAATGGATTATTTGTGTATGGATGATGTAGTTTTTGTTTATTTGTATGTTTGTGGATGTGAATAGGATTCAAAATGTATAGGTTCTTTTACAGGTGTATATTAGGAATTTTCCTGAATTTTGAAAACAAATGAAACCGAGGCAGGAAAAACTTTTACCGACGAAATATTTCGCAGGTAAAAGTATGTAAAATCTTTTTACCGACGAAATATTTCGTCGGTAAAACATTTTTACATGCTTTTACCGACGAATTATTCCGTCGGTAAAAGTTTTAACATGTTTGTACCTATGAATTATTTCGTCGGTAAAACATTTTAACCTGCTTTTACCGACGAATTATTCCATCGGTAAAAGTTTTAACATGTTTTTACCTACGAATTATTTCGTCGGTAAAAGTTTTTTCACCGACGTATCATTTTCATTCCCGACAAAAATTCATATGTTTGCCCGACGAATATTTTCGTCGGTAATGGTATAATTATTACCTACGAAAAATTATTTCATCGGTAAAAACTTTTACTGACGGCCTTTCTGCGACGATGTTAGCCGCGAATTACTTCGTCGGGAAAAAGATTTCCCGACGAAATGTTACTGATTACCGACGAAATCATTCGTCGGTAAAAATGGAGTTTCTTGTAGTGTTGTGTAGGATTTGAGGAGTTCTTGTGTAGGAATAGACCTTATGTAGGTTGTAAAGGTTGAGAAGTGAACCTTATTTAAAACCTCCGATAGTGAATGCCGGATTACTCAAAGGAGTTGAGTACTTGAACCGGGAGTAGAGTAGACTCATCGTCGAACAACTATAAATAGTGTGCAATGTGGTGAATCCATTTTGTCTATTATTGTCCCTTGTTGATCAATCATATAAGTGCTTAACTGAATGCCCATCTTATGTTTGACAAAATGCTCATATGCTATCTTTGAATGATTAATACAAGCATGCATATGAACTGTTTGATTAAATGCTTCTTTTAATATAGTTGTCAATCGAGTTAGATCATGTGTGATCAATTGCCTTCATTTACATGTACTTAAATGTTAAATTAAAGTATAAATGCAATTGAGTTTTTAAATTCACAAGAAAATTTAAAAAGTCCTATTCAGCCCCCCCCCCCCCCCCCCCCTAGGACATAAGCATACCTTCAAGTTTATCTCACTAGCGGTAAAACCGCAATTTTAATTAGTATCAGAGCGGGTTCCTCTATAAGGGCTTAATCGCCTGGAGGTTGATCCTAGAGTTAGCTTAAAAATATGTCTATAGAAGACTCCACTTCCGTCACCAAGTCACCATTCTTCAACGAATCCAACTATCCATATTGGAAAGCTCGAATGCGCATCTTTTTAGAATCCACCGATTCGGATGTGTGGGACATGGTTGAATTTGACAATAACATCCCAATGGATACCATAAGAAAAGAAAGTGAACCGGATATCCTTAGACCAAGAGAGAAGGCCATGTGGATTGATTTTGATAAAGCTTAACGTGTTTTTAATGCTAAAGGCTTAAATGCCATTTTTTGTTCAGTTTCTAGAGATGAATTTAGTCGTATACAAAATTATAAAACTAGTAAAGAAGCATAGGACTTTCTAGAAGTAACTCATGAAGGAACTAGCATAGTCAAAAGATCTAAACTCCAACTCCTAACAACACATTTTGAGAATATAAAAATGGAGGAGGATGAAACCTTCATACAATTTTTCACATGTCTAAATAGCATCACCAATGACATATGTAGACTAGGAGAGAAGGGTCCGGATAGCAAAATTCGTAGAAAAATCTTAAGATCACTACCGGAACACTTCTCATCTAAAGTCATTGCTCTAGAAGAATGTAGGGACCTAAACACTATGAAAGTTGAAGAATTACTAGGATCCCTTCAAACTCATGAGCTTCATTTCAAATCTCCCACAAAATCCAAATATTCAGTCCTGAAAACCTCTCACAAAGCACACACTTCTAAAAAAATGATGATAAGGAAATGGACATAGAAGAAAGGACTCTTATGGCTAAGAGATTCCAGAAATTCTTTAAAAGCAAGAGCCACTGTTGAGCTCTTAATTGTGCATATTTTAACCCCAATTCATCACTCATTATGCATGGTTCTCATAATTTAAAGACTAATCAAATACATGTTTTGTGGTTGTAGGAATGAGAGTTACTTTGTCCAATTGATGACCAAAAGAGCTGATTTAGAACCTTGGATGAAGACCCAAGGAGGGCTGAAGGAAGAAGGAAGCAAAGAAAGAAGCAAAGAAAGAAGAAAATAGAAGAAAGAAAGGAAGAAAACAAGAAGAAAAAGAGACCGATCGGTCTTGACCGGTCGGCCAAGGAAGCCCGACCGGTCTTGACCGGTCGGCCATGCTTGCTGGAGTAATGCCAAAGAGGGCTTGACCGGTCGTGACCGGTCCCCTGTCCGACCGGTCGTGACCGGTCGGCCATGCAAGTTTCAGATTCCAGATTCTAAAACAGCAATGTATTCCCGCACCTGGTTTTTCGGACCAGTTTTCTGGGCCGATCTTGATGATATTTGGAAATCCAACATATCCATGTCGAAGAGGAACTCGACGCTGAACTAACTCAAGTGGTTTCGTGTCAATCGGAGTTACGGATTGATAGTGGTGACCAAAACAATACGAACTGTCCAGAAAGTTCCAGATTTCGCTGTTCCACTCTGGGCCGGTCCAGGTGGCCCATCATTGAGGATATGAAAAATCTACTTTGACCATCTTTTAGAACACATCCATATATGAATAACCACAAAAGTTTCAGATCAAAAGGGTGTGTGGTTTGATCGTACCGGTTGAAGAAAGATGGACCATCCAGAAAGCTCCAACTGCGCAGAGTTTATAAAAGCCCTAATTGTTCTAATTTTCGGACCACATTCTGAGATTGTTTTGGACAATCTAATCCGTCTATCATGTAGAGGAGGAATTTTTCTACTCATGTTCAAGATTTAAGATCAATCCGACCTCTGTACACTCCGGAGCGTTGAAAGCAAGATGACTGGTTCTGAAGGTACCCGAAGTGCGCGATTTTGAGAGGCGGTCGGTGATGTGATTGGTGGGCCCATTCAGAGGATAATCTTGGAAATCTAAATCATCTATGAGGAAGATCACATTACAAGGAAGCTACAAATCAAATTTGAAGGCAATCCGACCATTGGTTAAGCCGTACCAAGCGAAACAAATTCTGCTATATTGCTGTACTAGTGCTGTACTATAAAAGGAGGTGCTCTCTTCTATTCCAGGGCAACCAAGGACGTGGGGAGCAAGGAGTTCAAGTCATAGGAGGCTTCCTAGCCTCCTCCAGCTAGTTTTTCTTCCTTTTCTTAGTTCTAGTTCTAGTTTTTAATATGCTTTTTATTAGCTAATCTCTTAGCTAGAGCTAAGAGGTGAACCTTATAGTTTTCTTAGAATGTTTAATTCGTTTTATTGGTTTTAAGATTGGTTTTCATGATTATGAACTAAGGTTTGAAGTTTATACAAGTTTTTAAGTAATTTTTCTTAGTCTTGTGATGACTCACGGATGTTTGGATGAATTACTTAGCCTCTTAATTCGTTTGCAACGGTCTAGACCTGTATGATCTGAGGAATCGGAGTGCACTCTAGTACTAAGCTCTTCATGAAGGGACTTCCTACCAAAGTTCTATTTTTCTATTTTTCTGGAATATGTATGGACTGTGTATGTGATTTGAATCCAGTTCAAGTCCTGATCTAGCCTTGTCTTGTGAGAGGACTTGAGGATGGTTATGATTGTGAACTGGACCTTTTGGAAAGGGGAATGACCTATGCAATTGAGCATGCTCAGCTCAGCCTTCATTGAGTGAATCCTATGCATAGAACTTACATATGACAGACTGTTTGGTTTAACAGCTCTATCATCCGACTAGATAGACAGGAATGTCGATTCTAGTTGAGAAAGTAAGAAACCATAGCGAATTATGCATCTAAGAAGAGCTATAAGTGGATCCTTGATGCTCTAGTTATCTTTTCATTATTAGATTTTCTATTTTATGTTAAAAATCAATTTCACAAACCTTTTTTATTCTAGTTATTAGGATAATTGGAATTGTTTACTTCCTTCCCTGTGGATCGACCTCGGTCTTACCGAGTTTATTACTACATCGCAGCCTTGCACTTAGGGAAGCGAACAAGTTTTTGGCGCCGTTGCCGGGGAAGAGGTTAAACGGTTCTAATTGTTCTAGTAGCTATAGAGTAGTCTTAGTTAGGTAGGATTTTTCGTTTTTATAGAAGAAGATTTTGTGATTTTTTTTTGAGATTACTAACAATTTTTTGTTGGATTTTGTAAGACATTGTTGCTGACATATATCTCGCTCTATTGGGTAACATCTCTCCATCTCCCTTCTTTTTGTTCTTTTTTCTAGATTAGGGTAGTTCCAACTCTTTAAAATCTTATTATGGCTAATTGGAAGTGTTGTGCTTATGCATACCTTTTGGAAGATGAGATGACAGACCATGGAATCAAAACTCTTTATGATTGGCACCAATTTAAGCATAAGTATTATTCTGAGAGTAAATCAACCTCCACTACCCCCCAACGTAAGACGCTACGTGATTACTGGGTTGAAAATAACATGAGTATCCCACCAAGTTTAACAGGAGGTAGGAATAAGAAAAAGGACCGGGGGAGTAATGACCAACCGGTAAAGACATTGCGTGATCACTGGTATGGTTATGCCTATCAACCATCTTATCAGTCTTCGTCATATAACACGTATGGTCTTCATCGAGAGAGTCCTCACACCTCTAGTCCAATGGAGGATGAGCCAACCATGGATGCCAACAATTATCCTCAAGAGTTTCTTTCTCATGATCCTCAATCGACACGAACTCTTGAGGATACACTGCGAGAGTGTATGGAAATAACTGAGCAATGCATACAAAACCTCTCGCCATCTCAAAATATTGAACCCAACATTGGGAACACCGAATCAATCCCCAACAATGAGGAGGATGAGGCTATCCAAACCCAACCTTCTCTAGATTTAATGACTAAACTTCTAAAGGATGTAGATCTCAGTGATCCCACCATTACCATCGATTATGGTGAATCAACTATCTCTTTTAGCTATTCCTATTTGAATGATGAAGAGATTTCAAGGACGGTTGACGAACCCGAGGAATCTGCAAAATCTGAAAGTGATAGTTTGATTGCCTACAATGAGGGTTTGAAGGATGATTGTGAGTCCATGATTTCTTCTTCCAAAGGGCCGAATGTTTTTGAATCACCGAAAGATATTCTTGCTAGAGAGATGGCCGAAGTCGATATTTTTAAGTCCTTCCACCAACAACACATGCCGGATTCTATTGTGGAAGAACTCCCTTGGGTTGAAAATTCTGCTTCTTTGGATGATGGGGTGGCACAATCTGAAATTTCAAAAGATCAACTAATGCTAGATGATGTGCTTACCACTAAATCTGAAAATTTTTCTTTGGAAGACCTCCCCTCTATAGAGGAGGAATTCCTTACCCTTGAAACAGAATTTCCTCAATCACTTAGGGAGAACGAGGACCCTTCATTCGACTCTCTCGATTTCCTAAAGGAATGCATGACCCACCCCTATGATCTGGATGATGAGATGATTAAGGAGTTGGATAGTTTGTTAGACATGGTGTCGGTGCCTGAAGAACACCATTCCATTGATTTACACTCTTTACCATGGTTTGTGGAAGCACCATGCAAATCTGAATTTGTGGAGGAGACAATCCAAACTGAAAAATACTTAATGAATGTCTCTCCACCATCATGGGTTCTTCAACCCATTGAAAATTCTGATTGGGAGGACCCGTTTTTAATCAATTACAACCCAATTCAGAACTTGAGGAGATATCTTTTTGCTGCTCTTATCTCCTCCTTACATGCGTGTGGTGCATACTATGATTGGACTTTCATGAAGAAACGCACACATGTATACATTCGAGCAGGACTTTGGATGGTCCTCATGAGAAACCTATTGAAATTCATGAAGATCCTGCTCAAATTTGATCATGTAATCGATTAGACTAATCAAAGGTAGGTAGGTAGGTTAGGATTTCTTTCTGCATTTAGGATTGAATAAGTCTCATTGAGACAATGGAAGATGCTAGAATTGATCAACTTGCTACCTCAGGTACTCTCGTTCTCACTCTCCTTTGTTTTGTGTCATTACTCTCATGTTATGCATATTGCATATCTTATTACATTGAGAACAATGTAAGATTTTGGTTGGGGGGTGAGATTCCTTAGATGAATCTACTAGCTTTTGTGACATTTCGAGCAATTACGTAGAAAATTTTTGATTTTTCCAAAATTCAAAACTCTTTTGGAAAACGTTGTTTCTATGCATTCAAGATGATACGAGTATAAGAAGAGGAGATACGAAGTGAGTGATGTTGCAAGCTTTGAATTTCTTTTAATATAATGGTTTTATATGTGAATTCCCCTATTTATGTGAGTGATAGAAAATTTGAACACTTTTACACCTAGTTCACATTACACGATTTTCATGGGTTGAAAGGATTATGTGATTTGTGTATTAACTATACTTTGATTTAAGGTGTTGAGAAACCAAGCCGGGGTACTTTGTCCATCCTTGTCCATGGGAAAATAACGGAAGATATGGATTTCTAAAAATCCTATCTAATTTAAAAGGAAAAAGGAAAAGGAAGGATGAAATTCAGAATGATGGAAAAATGGTGGAAAATTCCGATTAGGGCTACCTACTACCAACCGGGGGATGGTCTACCCGTAACCAAAGCCGAAAATGGGACGTAGTGTGAAAGTCGTCGGAAGGACGGTAAGACAAATTCCTGTCATAGGCTTGTTGTTGCTCTGTGCACCTTGAAATCCATAGTTTAGTTGATCTATGATGAAGATGAGCCCAGAAACTCATGAGATGAACTTTCACTATGCACACTAGGGTGAATTTGTTCAAGTTCTTCTATTTATCAATCAATCAGTGGGAATTTCATATAAATACTTATTATGTTCTAAGAGTTTAAGGTTTCAACTTCTATCACCTAATTTCTCTGATTTTTATGCTTGTGTGTCTTGGAATGTATAGAAGAATAGTTTCTAGAGGAGAGTTGGATTTGGAGAATGAAACTTGTTTCACGCATGTTTTGCTCGGGACCAGCAAAATGCTGGTTGGGGGGTGTGTTGAGCTCTTAATTGTGCATATTTTAACCCCAATTCATCACTCATTATGCATGGTTTTCATAATTTAAAGACTAATCAAATACATGTTTTGTGGTTGTAGGAATGAGAGTTACTTTGTCCAATTGATGACCAAAAGAGCTGATTTAGAACCTTGGATGAAGACCCAAGGAGGGCTGAAGGAAGAAGGAAGCAAAGAAAGAAGCAAAGAAAGAAGAAAATAGAAGAAAGAAAGGAAGAAAACAAGAAGAAAAAGAGACCGATCGGTCTTGACCGGTCGGCCAAGGAAGCCCGACCGGTCTTGACCGGTCGGCCATGCTTGCTGGAGTAATGCCAAAGAGGGCTTGACCGGTCGTGACCGGTCGGCCAGCCCTGTCCGACCGGTCGTGACCGGTCGGCCATGCAAGTTTCAGATTCCAGATTCTAAAACAGCAATGTATTCCCGCACCTAGTTTTTCGGACCAGTTTTCTGGGCCGATCTTGATGATATTTGGAAATCCAACACATCCATGTCGAAGAGGAACTCGACTCCGAACTAACCCAAGTGGTTTCGTGTCGATCGGAGTTACGGATTGATCGTGGTGACCAAAACAATACGAACTGTCCAGAAAGTTCCAGATTTCGCTGTTCCACTCTGGGCCGGTCCAGGTGGCCCATCATTGAGGATATGAAAAATCTACTTTGACCATCTTTTATACCACATCCATATATGAATAACCACAAAAGTTTCAGATCAAAAGGGTGTGTGGTTTGATCATACCGGTTGAAGAAAGATGAACCATCCAGAAAGCTCCAACTGCGCAGAGTTTATAAAAGCCCTAATTGTTCTAATTTTCGGACCACATTCTGAGATTGCTTTGGACAATCTAATCCGTCTATCATGTAGAGGAGGAAGTTTTCTACTCATGTTCAAAATTTAAGATCAATCCGACCTCTGTACACTCCGGAGCGTTGAAAGCAAGATGACTGGTTCTGAAGGTACCCAAAGTGCGCGATTTTGAGAGGCAGTCGGTGATGTGATTGGTGGGCTCATTCAGAGGATAATCTTGGAAATCTAAATCATCTATGAGGAAGATCACATTACAAGGAAGCTACAAATCAAATTTGAAGGCAATCCGACCATTGGTTAAGCCGTACCAAGCGAAACAAATTCTGCTATATTGCTGTACTAGTGCTGCACTATAAAAGGAGGTGCTCTCTTCTATTCCAAGGCAACCAAGGACGTGGGGAGCAAGGAGTTCAAGTCATAGGAGGCTTCCTAGCCTCCTCCAGCTAGTTTTTCTTCCTTTTCTTAGTTCTAGTTCTAGTTTTTAATATGCTTTTTATTAGCTAATCTCTTAGCTAGAGCTAAGAGGTGAACCTTATAGTTTTCTTAGAATGTTTAATTCGTTTTATTGGTTTTAAGATTGGTTTTCATGATTATGAACTAAGGTTTGAAGTTTATACAAGTTTTTAAGTAATTTTTCTTAGTCTTGTGATGACTCACGGATGTTTGGATAAATTACTTAGCCTCTTAATTCGTTTGCAATGGTCTAGACCTGTATGATCTGAGGAATCGGAGTGCACTCTAGTACTAAGCTCTTCATGAAGGGACTTCCTACCAAAGTTCTATTTTTCTATTTTTCTGGAATATGTATGGACTGTGTATGTGATTTGAATCCAGTTCAAGTCCTGATCTAGCCTTGTCTTGTGAGAGGACTTGAGGATGGTTATGATTGTGAACTGGACCTTTTGGAAAGGGGAATGACCTATGCAATTGAGCATGCTCAGCTCAGCCTTCATTGAGTGAATCCTATGCATAGAACTTACATATGACAGACTATTTGGTTTAACAGCTCTATCATCCGACTAGATAGACAGGAATGTCGATTCTAGTTGAGAAAGTAAGAAACCATAGCGAATTATGCATCTAAGAAGAGCTATAAGTGGATCCTTGATGCTCTAGTTATCTTTTCATTATTAGATTTTCTATTTTATGTTAAAAATCAATTTCACAAACCTCTTTGATTCTAGTTATTAGGATAATTGGAATTGTTTACTTCCTTCCCTGTGGATCGACCTCGGTCTTACCGAGTTTATTACTACATCGCAACCCTACACTTGGGGAAGCGAACAGCCACCACAAGGAAGGAAGGCATTTTGATTATAAGAACCATACAGGTAAATCCTTCAGAAGATCAAAAGAGCCAAAATGCTATAATTGTGGGAAGTACGGTCACATTGCTCCCAATTGCTCAGAAAACGATGAAAAGAAACATAAAGGGAAAAATGTCATGGTTGCCACTTGGGATGATACTAGCTCGGAATTCGATTCCTATGATTCCCATAGTGATGGTAAACAATGATCGGTGAAAGCTCTTATGATCTCTACCACCACAACTTTCCCTAAAAATGAGAAAGAGGGAGACAATGTTAACCATTCCTCCTCAAGTGATGATGAGAGTGAGGATGATGAACTTCAAGAAGTGTACAACCAACTGTATATTAAAAATATGAATACCATAAAGAAGTTGGGACAAATGAAGGATGAAAATGATAAACTAACCAAAAATCTTGATGGATTGAAAATTGAGAATCAAAAGTTGAGTCAAGATTTAGAAGAGTTGAAAAAGAAGAACGATACTCTTGAACATGAAAAAGAAAAATTCGTGAATAGTGAGACTCTAGATAAACATGTGAGTCTAGAAAAAGAACTCAAAGAGGCAAATGCTGAAATTGATCGTCTTAAATATCAAGTTGTTGACTCTAGAAGACGATTCGCACGAGGAGAAGAGAGCTTAGAAAATCTTTTGGGCGTAAGGAGATCACCTATGGACAGAAGAGGAATTGGTTTTAACAGTCACATCTCTAAGAATGCTTCTGTCCCTCCTATGGTGAGAAAGAACTATGGTGCACTGGGAAGTAAAACCAAAGCATGCCATATATATTTGTCATGCTTGTAGTGATGTGGGTCACCTAAAATATGAATGTTTAGCCTTTAAACGCCTACAATTCTCTCCCTCCCAGCACAAGATAGGTAAAGCTATTCCAAAAGGGAGAGAAGCGCACCACACTTGGAGTCCCCCTAAGAATCAAAAGAATATGGGGAGAAATTTTCCGACTCCATCAAGGAATGATGCTCGAATGAAAGGCTTGCACAAACAAGTAGCCCTAATCAATGATAAGACAAATAAAATGATTGATGCAATGAGGATAGGCTATGAGCAATTATATAAAAAGAACAGCTCTCCTAGAATGAGGAGAACTATTAACAGATCCTCGCATGACCTTAGCATAATGAAAGTTGTTGCCAAATGGGTTGTGAAGGAGAAGTGACCCTTCGTGTCGCTTGTCAGCTTCCTTGGATTGTGTTTAGTCTATTTATCTTAGAACATCCATGAGAAGCTATGCTTTGGATGGCTAACAAGCATTGTATTTTGCAGGATTTGACATTTCAAGTGTTAGCCTCAAGGTCATTGGACTTTACAGTAAAATCTGAGCACCTAAGCCTCATTTTCTTGTGATTAGTTTAAACTCCTGTATATCATTCTTATATCATCTTAATTGTTGAAACTATATTTTCCTGCCTTGCTAATCTCTGAAATGCTCTACCTTACTCAATAATTAACCTTCATATGTGATCTTACAATTGTTGGATGATTATTATACAGTAGGTGTCATTTTCAATTAATTTTAATAACAAGGCCTTGAATATTGAGAAAATGTTGTCTATATCATAACATAGACAAAACTTGAACTAAGAAGTCTCATTATAAGCCTAAATCCATATCAGAGGATTAAGCCTCATCATTCATGAGCATAATAGGAAAATCTGAAAATAAGGTCCATTATCTCAGTTTGTCTTAAAATTCAGTCATCTTAGGCATCAAAATTTCTTAAAATCATATGGTCAAACCTATACTTTTGATGTGAAATGATGATGAACCTTTGGCCAACCTAAATTGCATAATTAAGTCAGAAGCAAATCGTGTTTAAAGGAACAAAAGTGAAACTAGTGTTGCAGATTTTTAAAATTGCACAGACTATGCAAATTAGGTCGTACGACCGGTCTGAGGACCGATCGTGGACTGTACAGTGGGCGCGAAATGGGAGTTTTAAAAGCAAACGGACTTGCTCAAAACCATTCCACTCTCATTTTTCTCTCCTCTTCTTTCATCCTAGAGGTCTCTTCATCACTCCTAAAGCTTTCTTAGGTCTCCAATCGAAGATTAAAGCTCTACAAAATGGTACATTGTCTTCCAAATAGAAGTTTTCATCATCTTCTTCATTGGTAAGGGTTTTGAATTTGTTCTTCCTTGTTGCATCTTCCCCTTTTGGATCCTAGGGCAGACTTGTAAGGATTATAGGGCTCTATTATGTCTTCTCATGAAAGGAAAGATGTGTCTCCTCGTCGGCGTGAACGTCGTTCAAAGATCCAACATGATGAGGGGCCCCCACAACTCACATCCAAGAAAACGGTTTCCAAAGGTAAAGGGGTTGCTTTATCATCCAAATTCTCTTCCAAACCACGTCCTACAGGGTCAGATACATCACATCTTTCCAATTGGCACAACTTCAAAAATTGTGATGTCCTATATGAGAAATCAGCCAAAATTGAAGATTTGGCATCTTATCGGGTGGTCCAACTTTTGGAGGCAATTGGTTGGGAGCCTGTGCTCCACATGGACGGACTTGTGCAGAAAGAAGTAGTCAGAAAATTTTATGCCTGTTGTCGCATTATTCCTGATGACTCATCTTCCTTCGAAGTTCATTTCGCCGATGGGATTTAGACATTCGGCCTTGTTGCGATAGCTGAGGCTACCGGTGTTTCAATTGTTGATGAGGATGAGCCCTTAGATGATGAGGAGACAAATCATGCCTCTCGAGACACTATGACCCGAGCATTATGCAAGGGAGAGTGCCCTAGATGGTTAATGGCAATGCTCTTCGCGCCTCTTTCATGTCTTGGGATTATCGTCTTATATATAACATATTCTTCAAAAATGTATTTCCCAGGAAAAATAACAAGGTCGATCTTCTAGAAGACATGGTCACCGTTCTATACAATGTCAGTCAGGGCCATCGTATGTGTCTTCCATCACCTATCATGAAAGTCATTCAGTCCGCTATCTTGGTGTTCGATGGTCTGTCCGCTAGTCTTCCATTTGGTTATCTCATTTGTAGGTTGGCTAAAACTATAAGACTCGTTGATCCTTCAGATGTGTATGTGAAACCTCCCATCCTCAATCGATCTATAATTACTAAAATGCACAAGACACAAGAAGAGCTTCAGCGTCGACTTCAGCAGGCCCAGCAGCAGCATGAGGCCCCTTCAGGTTCCTCTGAACCATCTCAGCCTGTAGCTGTAGCACCATCATTCGATCTCACCATTGATCCATGATTTGTTCCTGGACGATTCAGTACGCCCCCACGAGCGTTCACCCATCATGGCTCACCTGCAGCGGACTCTTCAGCCTATACCGTTGAGCTGCATTAGCTTCAGGATCATCTTACTCAGAGACTTGATCGGATCGAGCAGAGATTAGATCAGATGGAACAGACTGATTCTCAGCTGCTTTAGGGTCAGGCCACTCTCCTCATTCAGCAGGAGGCTATTGTGGCTCGCCTTGCTCAGATTGACAGGCATCTGGAGGCATGGGAGCGAGCTGCTCATGGCGATGCGCCACCACCAGATCTGGGCGACGGGACTGACTTTTAGTATCGTGATATGGTGTGTCGTGTGTCTTGGTCAGGAGTATCTTTTTGGCGACCAAAGACACCTGTAGCTCGTCATGTTATATATATATATATATATATATATATATATATATATATATATATATATATATATATATATATATATTGGATGACTGTTTGACCTTTGATGATTGAGCTTTACAGTTATATCCGTTTATGACATCATATGTTTGGATTTCTTCTCTTTGGGCTATATTGATACATCTTTTTGAGATAGTGTCCATCTGTTGCATGTATATATCGCTGTGCTTCCGTGACTTACCAATTTTTGGTATTTTCTTCGATATATACTTGTGTTTTACACTTATATCTGTTTCAAGTCTTATGCCTTAATGAATATTGATTGAGTGAGTCTAGCCGATTGGGCTATATTCACTTTGACTCTTGCTATAACTCCATACCGTTTGGCCTATCATCTGTTTTCATTACCATAAATCATATAAGCATGTAATTTTAAGTGAAAAATCCGATTATTGGAAGGTTGGATGGCTAGGGCAAAATGCCCATTTCTGGTCTATTATTGCTATATTGATGAGTCTATTGGATTTTATTGGTATATTGATAGGAGGAGGTTGGATCGTTTGGGCATTAAGCCATTTTGACTCATTGCTCTGTTTAAATATATCTTATTTTGATTAATTGATCTTGATATACATGCCATTTGGGGTGGTTGGTTGATTGGGCGAAATGCCCTTCGTGTTATATTGATCAAATATATATCATGATGTTTTCTGTCGCTTCTTTTCTCCTATTTTTTTCATGACCTATTTCTTCCCTTCAATCCTATGATTGACTTATTTTCCGTGCTTTATCACTTATTATTCATGGTTTAGCATCGCTGCTCTTATAGGCATATACTTTTGCGAGCTAACCTTTGTCAATCACTGACAAAAAGGGGGAGAACTATATCCCACCAAGAAGCCGATTTACATATTTTTTCAGGCTTTCTTAGGTGCAGGTGTTGAGTGGGAGAAATCGAAGACATTTCAAGTCTGTTCATGTCATTTTGTAAAGTTTAATTTGTAAATTTTGTTTTGACATGTAATTGGGTGTAATAGTATTTCTGTTTTGGGATATTCATGATACTCACTATATTGGAAAGTATCTCTTTCTTTTAAATGACTAAGCTGTGGGGTATATGAACGAATGAGATAAGCTACTGTGATCGAGGGCTAACATGAAAAGTAAAAAATAAAAAACATCTCACGAGAGCAGATCCTGACTGGAGGGAAAACTACTCTCGCCAATTGGATATCCAGCTGGTTGGTGAGGATAGTTTGTGAGCCACTTAGGGCCCTTTTGGATACCGCCAAATAAGTTGCTTTTCTAGCTGATGGCAGCAGTTAAGTAACTTATTTGAGATAAATTAGTTTGGTTAATAAATAATTATAATTACTTATTTGCTGAAAATTAGTTAAGTGTTTTAGTTTTTTATTTTTCTCCACCGACTAAAAAGAGAGGTGGTCACCCAGTGTAGGAACTTCCTGTAAAAGCCTTTCACATATGCATGCAATCTACGTACATTCTAACTCACTAATCCCACTATCTTCGGCATGTCAATTCAAATTCCGTGGTGCCCCATATTCTTAGCCGGACATGGGATGGATTTTTCTTTTTTCCATGTTACTTGTCAAGGTATGCAGGCATTTTTACCGGGTTTAAAATCGGGTCTGAACGGGTCCATGTTTGGATGGGTACCTTACAACATAGACTAGATCCACCCATTTACTGAATGGGTTCGGGTCGGGTCAAGTCAAGTCTAATATAAATGAAACCAAATCCAGACCCATTTAGCAACTGGGTCTATTCTTGGACCTAGACATGTACATTTAACAAACAGGTTGGGTCTGGGTAGCCCATCAAGTCTACTGACTCATTTACATTCCTAATAAGGGTAGTTCACATCAAAGGTCGGCCCCTAATGATAAATGACCCACATCCAAGGTGGGCCTCACATGATGGACTGACCACATCAAAGGTGGGTCTTACAAGGTGGATGATCCACATTGAAGGTAGGCCCCCACATAATGGATGGTTCACATCAAGGACAATACCAAAGTGAGCCCAACATAATGATCGGTCCACATTAAAGGTTGGGTCCACATGATCATGGACAGTGGATATTAAGGGTGGATCGAACAAACTTGAGGGATAAGTACTAATGTCATGTTAGGAACCAAAAATACTTTCCTACTTTTTGGCTAGTACATATATTGTTCACCAAATGCACTCATCTGCACAATAAGTAGTAACCAAGATAAGCTATTTTTTTTTTTTTAACACAGCCCCACACCCACACACACCACAATGGGTACTCGAACCCATTAGCTCAATAATGAAACTCTTGTGAGTTTACCATTGAACCAAGATAAGCTACTTGAGGCATAAGTAGCTTATGTAAAGTAACTAATTACCATCCAAACACCCCCCTGGAAAATAATAACTATGATTATTAGGGTTTAGCTAGAATTATAAGAGATGGTATCTCATCTAATCTACCATATCATGAACATCACAAATTATTGTTGTTTATACACCAGGCTGACAGAAAATTGATTATCCGTTTAATTCAGGGAATCATCAAAGAAGCAGAAGTGGATTCTTTCAATATTCCCTATTACACACCTTCACTTCAAGAACTGAAGACTGTGATTGAAACTGAGGGATCGTTCCATCTAGACAGACTTGAAGTTATCGAAATAAATTGGGATCCTAATGACAATGATGATAATGAAGGCTTCGTGTTCGATAAAGTCAGAAGTGGGAAGAATGCAGCAAAGATCATAAGAGCTGTATCAGAATCCATGCTCACAAATCACTTTGGAGAGGTGATAATGGAAGATTTGTTTAAGAAGTATGCAGAGAATGCAGCTGAGCACCTGACCAAGGAGAAGACTAAGCATGTTAATCTGGCAATCTCCATTACTAAGAAATGAATAGAGATATGCATGTGATGCATGATTAAGTAATTGAGTGAAGCTTTGCACTTCACAACAACGATCACGGCCGATAAACACGCACCCTTTTGAAAGTACGTCGGTAGTCTAACACGACACCTACGTATGTGCGGAAGCTTAAAGAGCAACTAGAATTATGGCTAAACCTATAGGAGGGGGGTGATTAGGACCTCTTTGAAATTCTTTTCGCCTACTTACACAATTCAGCAAATTAAACTAAGTAAGCAAGAACACTTCGGCTTCCAAGCCTAAGTGGGTCCAATCACAAGACTAGCATATGGTTAAGCAATAAACAATCCTAGTCTAAGCATGCATATGTAAATAAATGATTTAACTAATCAAGCTCCTAACCTATGCAACCTAAGTAGACTTATGAGAATGGATCAATGAGCTCAAGTCTACACACTTAGTGAAAGTACATCTTGTGTGTGGATGTCAATCTAGTGCCTAACGTACATTCCTACCATGCATTTATAATTAAAAAATTAAACATCTAATGCTAAGATATCAATGTGCTCAATACAATCACAAACACAAGCATGTATAGTGGTTCGACTTTGGGTCTACTTGACTACCGGTTCAAGTACTCAACTCCTTTGAGCACACCGGCATTCACTATCGGAGGTTTTAAATGAGGTTCACCTCTCAACCTTTACACGGAGGTTTTACCGGTTCACCTCTCAACCATAACCGAAGTTTTGGATAAAGGGCTAACTCTCAACCCAAACGGAGTTTTGGACATAGGTTAACTCTCAACCCGACGCTTGTTCACTCCTGTGTCGGAGGCTCCCCCTTGGAGACTTAGTTTAGGCCCGGCTAACGGGCAAAGGAACGGTTAACGTCCCTAGATCAAGTTTGACAAACAAACTCTAAATGGACTCTCAATAAAGACAACCTTACTTGTCAGATGAGCCCTTTGTTAAGCGTCGATTCGGGTTACTTGATCTCCGTTCTCCCGTGCTTTAATCAGCTTCCCTTGCTCCCACGATCGTGTTGCCGTTGCGTCGCCAATGCCTCAGCCATACTTGATCAAACACCTTGCATATGATGCCTTTGAGATGCCCAAGGTGATAGGAGGGTAGGTTTGAGAACTCTACAACTAATGGGAATGGGTTGCCTAGAGGTTCTCTCATACAACGATCTCATCTTAGAGTTTTGTACAAGGATATACCAATCAAGAAGGCTCCAAACTCTAGAGACCAAGAGGGGATGAAGGTCATCTTCTTCATGAGCTTGGAATGCTCTAATCTTGTGTTAAAGCACAAGGAAGATGCCTTGTATAGGTTGGGAATGAGGCTCAAATGGTCTCCAACAATAGTGGCTTCACTCCTCTAGAAATCCCTCTCCTTGCCCCTCAAAATGAGCCAAGGGGGAGGGGTCTGTCCGACCAGCCCAGCCGACCGGTCACGACCGGTTGGCCCTATGGCCTATTTAACACAGCCAACCGCTGTGAGGTCTAGCACCCTGGCCGACCAGTCTTGACCGGTCGGACAGGCCTGGGTTCAGCTCAGCTGATTGCTAACCCATGCATTCTTCAACCCTCTCACTTTGGTCAAGGTTTGGGTGCTCTTTTGGGACACCTAGGGCCAATCTAAGTTGACTAAAGGTTTTCCTAGTATGGTCAAGGTCATCAAAGAGGTTAAGGGTTGGGTTTTGGTCTAGGTTAAGGCACATCAAGGCATCACTTTTACCTGATTCTTCTTCCTTGATGAAGCGGGGACACTTGCGTTTTTGGTCTTTGTCTTCATTAGGCTCAACTGACACTAGACTCATTGACGTAAGTGATTGACAAACAAGGTGCACTAGTATGCCACAAAAAAGTGCACTAACACCTTTCACCTCAAGTGCTCTAAGAGAAATCACATTCATCTTCATCTTGAGAACATGCTTCACAACTTCCAGGACTCGTTCGACCCCATCGAACATCCTGATGCACACCGTACCAATACCCACCACCTTATGAGGGAATCCATCGCCTACAAACACCGATTCTCTACAATACTCCCTGTATATCGTGAATGAACTCCGGTTGGGACATACGTGACATGAAGCCCCTGAATCTAGGATCCACTCACTACCGTGAGATCCCTTGCCAGATACAGTCAGAACTTCACACAGATCGTCACCGTCCTCTACAATATTGGCTTCCTCTTCAGAAGAATTTTCATACCTCTCTTGCTTCATCTTGGGATTCTAACAATCCCCTCTCATGTGGCCTTCCTGGCCACAATTCCAGCACTTCACCTTAGCTTTCCCTTTGCCCTTGGCCCTAAATCCCGATTTCGAGTATCCTCCATGCTCAGAACTTCTTCCCCTCATAAACAGTGCCTCTGAGGAATAACAGGAAGCCACGTCACCACTTTTCTTTCTCATCGCCTTCGACTGGAGGGCTGAGATAATGATCTCGACGTTTATAATTTCCCTTCCTGCGCATACAGAGTCTCTGAACGACTCATATGAATCTGGAAGAGAATTCAACAAGATGCATGCTTGATATTCATCCTTCATCGGTTCATCGATCTCCACCAACTTGCAAACCAGCCTATTGAACATGCTCAGGTGGTCCTTCACCTCCGTTCCCTCAACCATCCTTAGGGTGAACAACTGCATTAACACATACATGCGATTCTCTAGAGATTTCTTAGCATAAACCTTCTCTAGCTTCGCCATCATTTCAGCCGCAGTCTTCTCCTTCATGATATGATAGAGAACATCATCCGTAAGGTTTAACAGGATTGAGGTTCTATCCTTCTTGTCGAGCCTCGTCCACTCATCCTCTTTCATAGCCTTAGGTCGCTTTCCAAGAGCTTCATCAAGCCCTTACTGAACTAAAAAGGATTTAACCTTCACCTTCCATAGCTTATAGTTATTTTTTCCGGAGAACTTCTCTACCTCGAACCTTGCGCCCGATCCCATCTTCTTGTCTCAGATCCGAATTCTACTCCACCCCAACAATAGCTCTGATACCACTTGTTGGGAAAACCGACAGCGGAAGCGGAAGCCAAAACGCGCGGAGCAATCCGAGATCAAATGAGAAACACAATGAAATCAATCACATACAAGCATTCACCACAAGAGTATCCGATTTTACGTGGAAAACCCCCTCAACGGGTAAAAAACCACTGCACAAAGCGATCCACTATGAATAATAGAAGATTACAGAGATTGACAGCCCACAAGCAAGGAATAAACAGAGCAAACCCCAAGTTCTCCCTCACACACACCTCTCCCCTCTTCCTAACACGATTAGGAAACCTTGGACACCTTAGGATTACCATTTAAGTCGGATTACAACTCCTTAAATAAGCAAAACTCAGAAAATAGAAACATTTTGCGCAGTACTGAGAGCTATGCAAGAAACCCGTGCGCACGTCCAACTGGTCGGCCAGTGCACAGAACAATCCAGAGGATTCATGCCATTGCTACCTCACCACCGACCGGTCTGGGGCAATACAGATTCTTTCCAGGGGGGGGGGGGGGGGGGGGGGGGGGGCGCTCCACGTGCATCAAGGTCACGTCGTCAGACCGGTCGCCTGACCAGTTTGAGCACCCAAAACATGCGCAAACGTTTGAAGGACACCCCAACAGATACTGCTCCCTAGTGCTTATGAAAGGCGAATATGACTCGCCCCCATTGATCCTGCAAATGCCTCCGCCACCTCCCATCCTAGGGTTCCCACGAGAGGATTCATCTACATTCAGCTTAAGACTCCCCCCTAGCTGGCCTCCTCCATCTCACAATCTCGACTTGGGCAGTCTCATCTGATTTGAAATCTTCCAGCCCGAGAGATTGGAGGGCAATTTTTTCCCGCATCGAAGATTTGTCAGCTACAGGCAAGTTCTCACCAATCTCTTTCATCCAGCGGCAGACGTTGAAGATGATTTTATTTGGTTCCATTTTTGTACCGTCGAAACGAGCTGCATTGCGGCTAAGCCAAATCTCCCACATGATGAAAGCAGGTGCCAAACCTCAAAGAAGGAGGTATCTGGAAGCCTTACAGGCCTTATTGTACCAGTGTTGGAGTCTCTGCTCTATAGAATGGGACTGGACAACCGGCATATCGAAAAGGGAAGCAAAGAAGGACCAAGCCTTAGTCGCTGCTCTGCCATGACAAAGAAGGTGATTCAGATCTTCCGTCTGCATAGGGAAAGAGCTAATCTAGGCAGACAACAGATGATGATGATTCAGTAGAGAGATCACGGTCGTAGTTGCGGGAGAACCAACAATCTGGTTGAGGGGGCTACTGGGCTGTTGGACCGCTTGTAAGTAGCTTGTCTTAAGTAACTTACCATCCAAACACCCGCTAATTAAGAGCTTTATGAGGTGACTCATTTAGTGGACAGATTGGATTCTGTGCATATTTCATCTGAAGGATATTTCTCACAAGTTCTAACCCTTTCCTCTGGTACTATTGCACATCCAGGCTCTCCATCCAGCCATGTGTGATGTCATGGGGACAAGCACCATTCATCTACTGAGCGATGTCAAGGTCTACAGCATATAAATATACCAGTCAAGTGATCCAAGTCATCTGGTGCTACGAAATGGATCGAAAGCAACTTAGGGCATGCTCGGTTGGCATCCATAAACTCGTTTCCAGCTTAAAATATGAATTCGAACGGAATCCAATTTTAACTGATGTGTTTGGCAGCAAGTTCTGGCCAAACAAGATTTCATCTGAAAACCTAATCGAGTGTGGGGGACGTTTCTACATAAGGGAAAAGAGGCGGAAGTGAGCGTCATTTTATATCGGTTATTTTATATCCATGCCTCGATCTATGCGTTATACATTTATATATGATGTATGTGTTTTATATCCACGCGGTCCATCCATTTTTAGAGCTCAATTAAGGGCATTAGACAAAAAAAAGAGGCAGATCTAAATCTCAAGTGGACCACACCACAGGAAAATAATGTTGTTAGAATGTCCACCATTAAAAATTTCCTAGGGCCCACTGTAACATTTATTTGCCATCCAAGCCGGCCATCTGTCATGGGGGACTACTATAGTCTAGGGGTTAAGTTCTCATGCGGATCTCAAGCCTAAGTAGGCCACGCCGCAAGCAACAATTGGATTACACAATTTTCAACCAAACAAAATTGGGATGATATGGTTTTCAACCCAACAGCAAGTTTCAAATGAAATCTTGTTTTAATTCAGTTTTTGCAATTTTAGATTCCAGCACTAGAATTTGTATTTTCTCTAAAATCTAGATTATGCAACCAAACAAGCCCTTAGGTATGGACAGCCAAAGGGTAAATGAGAGCTAGGATCATGTACGGTTTTTGACTTGTTGCCGAAGAAAACTAAAATTTAATTGTTGATTAATTTTTTTCTTTATTTTTTTCAAATAATGCTTTCCTAGTTTTACTATAAATTTAAGTGTGGATCATCAGTGTTGAAAGCACAAAAAATTCCAGTGCCGGTGCTTCTCCTTCGCCCACGTCAGCTTCGATATCACCGGCCAAAATACCCCGAATTTCTCAATACCCAGTGCATTGCATGCTACAAAGCACAACTTTTAACCACGGAAACTTTGCCGCCCCTCACCATGACCTTTGTGTTACATCCACACCGTCCATCAACTTTTCCAAATAGGTTGAGAGCATGATTCCAAAAATGTGGTACATCCAAAGCTCAAGTGGACCACACCAAAGAAAGCAACGGGGATTACACAAGTTGTGGTTGAAATCTTCCTAGGGCTAAGCGTGAGGCTAACCTGTTCATAAGGCCACCCACACCCTGGATGAAGGTACAACACAAATATCTACTTGATAGAGCCGTCTGACGCCCTAGGAAGTTTTCAACGGTAGCATCAATTGCACTGTTTCCTATGATGTGTTAGACTTGAGCTTTGGATGTGCCTTGTTTATTAGGCTTATATCCTAGAAATATCTGAAAAAATATATGACTGGCCCGCATAAATTTCCCGTGTCAAGAAATTTCGCTCAGAGAGGAGAAAATTGGAACGGTTGAAATGTGGAACTTCTGTGGGGCCCATCGTGATGTATTTATTAGATCCACATTGTCCATCCATTTTTTCATACCTTCTAGTGACAAGGTTGAAAAAGAGTCAGATCCAAGGCTCAAGTGGGCCACATGACAGGAAAGAGTGGGAATTGAACGCCTACCATTGAAAACTTCTTAGGGCCACAGATGACTCTCATCATAATGATGGTTGTGTTTTCCTTTCATCAAGGTCTGAGTGACCTTGTGAAGAGGTTAGATAGCAAATAAACCTCACAGTGGACCGTAGGAAGGTTTCAATGTTACTCGTTCAATACTATGCTTATTGTTGTGTGGTCCACTTAAGCTTTGGATGTGTCTCTTTTTTTGTCTTACGATTTAGAATAATCGGAAAAAAATTGATGGATGGTGCGGATCTAACAGATAGATCATGTTAAGGCCTTGAGAAATTTCACACGGTAAAAGTGGGGTTGTGTAGCACGCAATCCAGACTTGAGAGGGAAAATCGGCTTGTTTTCTGAGCTGACGTCATTAGTGATGACGTGGACCAATGAGAATAGATGGCACTGAACTTTCTGTGCCTTCAAAACAGAGATCCGCAATCTAAATTTAAACACTAGTAGAATGCTAATGTTAGGTTTTTACAATCAATCAGATACGTACAATCAGACAAGATTTTCCCAGCTGTACAAATTCTTCAAATCTGAGAAATAAAAAAGACACCTACACCATTCATTGCTACGGAGAAGAATTTTGCTACACCCACGGCTTGCGTACGCTGAGTACGTGGCAATCCCAGCCGTGCATGGGATCCGAATCTCCAGGGGCATAGAAAGGCGGTGAGGACGAGTCTCTCTCCTCTCCACTCTCCCGCCTCCGAGAATCCATCCAGCCAGGAATGAATCGGAAGTCGGTTTTCGTGGAGGCTTTTGGGCGCTGGGAAACCAGATAGGTCCCAGAGCTGATGTTTGTGAGAAATCCACCCCGTTCATCCATTTTGTGAGCTCATTTTAGGATGTGAGACAAAAAATAGGCTCCATCCGTTAACCTAGTGGGCCGCACTAAAACTAAAGGTAGTTAGGGAAATTCCTACTGTTGAAATATCCCTGGGTCCTCTTTGATGTTTATATGCCTTCCATACCGTTCATAATGTCATTCCTACTGGGATTAACTGAAAACACAAATATTAGCCTGATTCAAAACTTCTACGGCCCCACGAATATTTCAATTATGGACGTTCAATCCTCATGTTTTTGGCCCACTCAAGTCTTGGATCACACTCATTTTTTGTCACACGTTCTAAAATGAGATCACAAAACAGATAGATGGGGTGGATCTCTCACAAACATTACGGTGAACCCCACATAAGCTTCCATCACAACTCCGTGCCAAAGGCTTTTGGAGCCCTCAGTAAGCTGCAGCGTTTTTCAAATGTGCCCATCGCAACTTGTTCAAATGGGCCCATTGTTCAGTGATCCAAACCATAGATGAGAAGGGCCTCACCATGGATGGCCACACAAAAAAAAAAAAAATACCTTGATTGGAATACCGCACAATACAATATTTGAGCTTTTATAGCTTGAAAATGAATGGTTACCTAATTTTTTTTTCTTAACTATCTATATTGTACTTCTAATTTATTTTTTTTTCCTTAACTATCACACGTTCTAATTTTTTTTTCCTTAACTGTCCATATTGCTGGACAGTTGAGTCAAAAATTGAAACACATGAGAGATCAAGTGTGCTACAACAAATTGTGGGAATAATGATTTCCACACTTCAAACTTTCCTAAGGCCGGTGTTTATTTGTCATTATACTTGTTCATAGTATCACACATATGGATGAAGGTAAAAAAAAAAAAAAAAAAAAAAAAAAAAAAAAACAAAATATAAGTTTGATACAAAGTTTTTGTGGCCCTCAAGAATTTTTCAATGATAAATGTTCAATCCACTTTATTTTTTGTGGTGTGATCCCCTTGAACTTCAGATATGGTTCATTTTTTATATCAAGCCCTAAAATTATATGGGAGAATGGATGGACGGAGTGGATAAAATACTCAGAACACAATCAGTGCCTTCCCTATCCACCTTTACCTTTAGTGCGGCCCACTTGGTTCATCGGATGCATCTCATTTTTTTTATCTCACCTTCTAAAATGAACTCACAAAATGAATGGACGGGGTGGATTTCTCACAAACATAACTCACCTGGTCCCATAGTCAGCACAAAACCGACTTCCAATCCTTGCCAGGTTGGATAGATTCTTGGAGGAGCAAGTGGGGGAGAGGAGAGAGACTCGCCCTCTCCGCCTTCTATGCCCCTGTAGATTCAGATCCCCCCACGGCTGGGATTGCAGCGTACGCAGCGTACGCAAGCCGTGGGTGTAGCAAAATTCTCCTCGCATTTACGTGAGATGACCGTTTGGTTTATCACTGCCCCCTCACGTTGGAAGGAGGTTGAGGGAGAAATCCTAGCTTGGATCCGATTAGCTGAAAGCGTTCATGCGACCATGCTTGGGTAAGGGCATTTGCCAGTTGGTCATGAGTAGAGACAAAATGAATGGTTAATGCACTAAGAGCGGCTTTCTCACGAACAAAGTTATAATCAATTCAAGCATGAATCACAGCATTTACACACATGTATAAAACACTCGTATTGTCACCAAAAAGCAATGTAAGGGTTACCAAGGGAAAACCAATGTCCCAAAGTTGAAAGCCTATCAAAGTTAATTCAATTGTTATAGATGTCAGAGCATGGTATTCGGCCTTGGTATTGCTGTGAGCAACAGTGTTTTGTTTCTTAGTAGACAAAGCAAATAATTAGTATGGTTAAGTTTCACAAATACAGACGTAGACAATTGGTGCATCAATTGGGTTGAGATTAGTGAAACTAAGTAGGTGTTTGTTTTCACAATTACATATATAAATGAGAGTAAATAGCTAATAATGACTTTTGAAGGGCGTTTGTTGAGAGGAAAATAATTACATAATTACGCTTTAAAAATAGTATCAAATGCATGAAATCAAAGAGGGATTGAGTACCGTTAAAATCTGTGGGTCCCACAGTGATGTATGGGTCCACGCCGCCTATTTATTTTACCATTTCATTTTAGGGAATGAGCCCAAAAAATAGTCAGATTGGAAGCTCAACTGGACCACACCACGGGAAACAAGGGCCGTTAATGACATTCACCGTTCAAAATTGAAACCTTCCTAGGGCCCATGGGGATGGGTATCTAATCATCCAACCTGTTCATAAGATCACACAGACATATATGAAGGGTCTACACAAATCTCCCCTGAAGAAGAGGAGGAATTAGCATGCTGAAAGTAGCGGAAATAGATTAGTATGATGGGAGTTGGGGAGGATAGGAACAGGAGGGCTTCCGGAGCAGCAGCAAAGCAAAAGGGTAGTGGGGTGCTTCGTCAGAAATAATGGTGAGAGATTAGATGACGACGCAATGACGAACTACTGATCAGCGAGTAAGAGGTACCGAATCTATTGCTGAATGGAGGAGATGACTCAAGAATGAGTAGGCATGCCAAAACTTGTGGGTTTACGATCTGGTGGGTTTAGGATCTGGTTGTTGTCTCCCTCGACGATGGTGAAACGAGAAAGATGCAGCTATTGGAAGAAAGAGGGAGAAAATTAAGAAGAAGAAATGAAAAAAAAAAAAATGTGCCCTACGATGGTGTGGCTATTGAAGGTGGCACTGACGTCTAGCTACGATGGTGGTGTGGCTATCTGGTGGCATGCAAAACGTGATGTCTGAGAAGATTGTTAAACAAGATCTGGTGTCACCTGTAGAGAGAAAAAGAGAAGTAAAGAAAAGAGAGAATTCATTTCTCCTCTATCCTTCACATTAGGCATTCACAAATATTGGGACCACTAAGTGGATGACCCTATGCATGCATCTCCCTTGACCTTACTCTAAGGTCTTACCTATGTCTTTTATCCTCTCATACATCTGGGATACATTGAGAAGAGACCTTCTACTTGAAGGAACGATGTCCATAAATTAAAATAACACTTTCTTGACAATACTGATCAAGATAACCCAGCTGTAGCATTTGCATTTTTTTTCCTACAATATTAAGATTATCAATCAAGGATTCACAGGGTTGGAAAATTTAAAATTTAATTTTTGAAAAATTATTTTCTGCTCTGGTTTTGAAAATCCCAACATCCAGGCAGACCAGGTTCACCACCCGTGGATGCCTTCGTGTTCAAAATCATCAAGGTCATATGTTTAAGATGACCGGTTAAACACCCAAGCTTATGAGGCCTCCCCATGTTGTATGTGTAAATCCACTCCGAGAGAGTTCTACAACTCCGGTGGGCGAGACCACATGGAACAATGGGGATGAAATGCCAACCATTAGTTTGTGTCTGGGGCTACCATTGCGGATATTTTTCATCAAGCCCGTTAAACAGGTGTTAAACACAAGGATGAAGTGAACATACAAAACTCAGTACGATTCAAATATCCGGCAGGCTACACCGTGTGAAGTTAAGAGGTTTTAGGAGCAGTTGTATATTGTTCCCATTGGTGTGGCCCATCAGAGGATTTTTTTATCGTGGTGATCTTTTGTATGTACGGTTCAAATAATGGTTCTGATCTGTTGGGTTGAGTCGAGTGGATTTACATATAAACATGGTGGGGCCGCAGAGCTTACGTGTTTTGCGCAGCTGCGAAAACAGGTATTGTAGATGGTTCATGTCCGATGCTTCAGGAGCTCTGGAAAGGGAAAATTGCCACACTATGCTTCCAAAGGCTATGGCTCAGGTGGGCCACAGGAAAGGAGAGAATATATAAAATCATGTCTAAAACATCAAATTCACATGTTGCATGTTGAGGCCCACCAGGGTTTTCGATTGGCCTGATTTTTGGTTTGTTGGTGGGGGGCCTTTGATTAATGGTTGGATGTCATGAAAACCAAATAGGCTCCAAAACACTAACTTGTAGGTTTTAATGGGTGGTCACCCCCTTCCAATTGTTCCCTGTGCTCTGGCCCACCAGAGTCTTCAATCGGCCAGATTTTCAGCCTCTGGTGGTCGGAGTGGATTTCGTTAATGCATCATGGTGGCCCATCCAAATTCAGGTGGACCAGAACATAGGAAACAATATATCATGTCTAAAACCTCCAAATTCACGGGCTCTGGCCACCAGAGTTTTAAAATTGGTCATTTGGGGTGTCCCTTCGTCATGATTGATGGACGGGTTGGATAGCATCTGCACACCACTGCAGGCCCCACACAACGTCTAAAATGTTTCTATGGTGAACGTTTGATTTTTGGGTGTCCTTTCGTTTTGACGCCGCACTATGGGTGAAATACTTGGATTGGCATATACACACTTTTAATAGAAAAATATTGTTTGTCGAGCACTGATTGGTCTAGCTCAGCACTGCTGCATTTGATGCAGTCAGTGTGAACATGTGCTAAGCTGGCCCAATCAGGTAATCAACAAACATGATTTTCCTGTTAAAGCCGAATAAATGATCCGGATTCAACATGGAAAGGTTTACATGATGGACAGAGTGGATATCATGCACACATCATGTTGAGACCCATAATGTAACTTTTATTGAAGTCAATATTCACAAGCGCACACATACGTGCAACCTGTGATACTTATGCACACACAACCTAAGCAAGCGAGCATATCGGCAACTTTACTCCTTACTAACTATGGTGAAGACGATAGGTTGGAATGGCCATTAGATGGTTGGCCTTTGAAACCACAAGGCCAGACTTCTCCGTCATTTCCAGGTTGCTGGGCTGCATGCCTTCCGGAAGCTCCCAATCGAAGCAATGCACCAACTGGGCCACTACCAATCGCACCACCTTGAGGCCCAACTGCATTCCTGGGCAACCTCTACGTCCGAATCCAAATGGTAGAAGTTGGAAGTCATGGCCTCTCATATCTATACTTGTACCCTTAAACCTTTCGGGCTTGAACTCTTCAGGATCAGCCCACACACTTGGGTCTCGGCCAATGGCCCACGTGTTTATAATTATATTTGATCCTTTTGGTATAAGGTACCCATCTACCGTGCAATTGTCGGTGGACTTATGAGGGATGAGCAATGGGAGCCCTGGGTGAAGACGAAAGACTTCCTTGATTATCATGTCCCAATACTCCAACTTTTCCAGGTCTGATTCCTCTACCATCCGGTCCATGCCGACAACAGTTTCCAACTCTTCTTGAGCCTTTTTCAGCTCGTGTGGATGCTTGATGAGCTCAGCTAGGGCCCATTCCATCATTGCTGCTGTTGAGTCCATTGAAGCCACAAGCAAGTCCTGCAAGAAAATGAATGAAGTCGATTTTGGACACGTGAGAAAGAAATAATTAACACTGTAGAGCATAACAAATGGGTGAGCTATCTTTCGATTGTAGTCGAGTGGTGTTGGTTTTTTCCTCACAATATTGCATGCACTGAAAATGAGATATTGAAAAATATTTATTTCAAATTAATAAATAATTTTCAAATTTTAAATGCATAATTAATATAACATTAATTATTTTAATTTCTAATATCATTTGATTGAATTTCACCAAAAAAAAAAAGGCTAAAATTTTGAAATCTCAGCGATATTTGTGACAATGATGCCTATGATAGTTGGAAAATATGTGATTGTAATCCGGATTCATTTTGATACTCTTGCCGCCTGTGATGCCTGAGGCACAATCGCTGAGAAGCTGTACACGTGCCAAATATTAACTTGAATTAAATTTGTGTAACCCACTTTCGTTCAGCTCTAGGCTAGAAATCAGATTTGTTGAGCAATCCTAAAATCTGAACGGTGGACACTTGTTTCTTGAAAATAAAATCATTAGATATTATTATTTTTAACTGTCCAATACATTTCTGGCAATCTAATACTCAGATGATTTGAATAAGAGTAAGTTCTTGTTCATAATAACTTAGATGATCCGAATAAGAGTAAGTTCTGGTTTATAATAACTAAAATGATCCGAATAAGAGTAAGTTTTGGTTTGTAATAAATCTAAACTGTTACCCTGTGAGGGCTGTTTTTCGGTTAGGAGTCTTTATACATGGGCTCATATGATAGTTGGACGGTTCAATTTGGACAGTCCAATTTTAATAGTTCGTGTTTGTTTGGTGTAGTTGTTGGGAGCCCTGCTTTCCCATGAGGTCTGGGTTGGCATGAGTCACTACAACTCGACCCAGTCAAGATTGAGTCAGGTGAGTCATGGGCGAGTTGGACATGAGTTCAGTACAAATTGAGTTCAGTGGACAACTGGGATCAGAGACTTAACTGAGCCGAGTTGACTTAGGAAAGTTTGGAGTCAGTCACCAAGTTTTTATACCATGGTCAACCTACCAATGTTAAGTTAGGCCAACCCCACCCTTCTTGTTGATCCTTTTAAGAAGAAGAAAACCGAGGTCCAGCCCAATTACTTACTGGATGTCTGGATCAGATATTGATGTGGTGCGGGTCATTGATACATTTATGATGAAGATGTACAAGAGAAAGCTTGATTAGAGATACAAATGATTCAGACCATCAGAACCTTAAATTGGTCGTATCTTATAAATCAGAATGAGTTTTTCACCATATAATATATGATTTTTGAGTAGGAGAAGCTACTTAAGCTAATTAACCCGATTTTTCTATGCTAGATTTGCGAGATTCTATCAAATCAATAATCGAAAGTCTAGTTTATTTTCGTTTTTACTATAAATATATAGAAAGTTTTAGTCTAAGTACAACTTTTGATCCTTTGAGTTATAGAAGTTATACCCAATGTGAAAATGGCTTAGAAAAGTCAATAGAATAACATGGTCAGGCTGGATTAAACACTTATTATCTTTGACCGAAAACCACAAAGTTTAGCAGAAATAAATGTCGTCTATAAATAATAAGCTTACTATTTATAATAAGTTACGTTTTTAGGATGTTTGAGTTGGAGTACAAGTCTAAAACTCTGTTTTAGGTTTGAGTTCTTTATTAAACATTAAACAATTGTAATTTTATTTTTATCAATTAATTTATTTTGAATTTCTTACTAATTATTTATGTTCTTTTTTTTATCTCCCAGGTGGATTTAAGGAAGTCTGGTTAAGGAGTCCTAGAAACCTTGTGGATTCAAAGTAATTATCCCGTGAGGAAGGCGGTGATCGTCCTCACTACGTCTACGCATGCATTAGATTCTAACCTTGTGGCTTGACCCCATGATGGCCAGACTCGAGCCAAGAGGGGCAACCACAACTCAGTTGCAACGCTACTGCTAAGTTACACGAAGGCTACCTTGACAGTGATCCAAACCGTCCATTTAGTGGACCTGCCCATTGATGAACCACAAGTAAACATTAAGGTTCATGCAAATCAACGGCCACCCTTTCTATTTGTCTAAAAAAAAATTTTAAAAAAAAAAATAACCATAGTTTTCGCCTTTCTTCATTTTCTTGTCAAGATAAAGTAGAATGGCAGAACAAGATTCATGTAGCCGAACATAATTAATTGCTATAATGCTTAAACGATGATGATGATTTTCTTACCAAGATTAATGCCTTGATATCGGTACGATCGAATTGGAAATCATTCTCTTCAGACTCCATAAAGGACAACAAAGAGTTGATGAAGTCCCTATCACGCCTCTCGTCACAGTCCGCCACATGCTCGTCGATGATCTTCTCAAAGAAGTCATCGAAAACCTTACAGATTGCCACTACACGGCGACGTATACCTTGGAGATCTAATCCCCCAACATAGGGAATGTAGTCAGCTATGTTGAAAGCTCCAGATGTAGCCGACAGGTCGTCGATGATTCCTTTGAAACCCCTCTTATCGAAACTCTCATCGGTATACTTCTTTCCGAGCAGCGTCCTACATGTCATGCTCGTGTTGAGGGACGAGACCTTCACAGTGAGGTCGACCATGGCATGGGCCTGGGCACTGTCTTTGAGAGACTGCACAAGGAGACCCATCTCTTCTCTCCTCATCAGTCTAAAAGAGTCTACCATGAGGTTACTAAGCAACCTCAGAGTACATAATTTGCGTACATTTCGCCAGTATGGGCCATACGGTGCATCGGCTAAGGCCTTACCGTCATAAGAAGTGATCATCCCGACCTCAGTGATTGGCCTACTGGAAAACACCAGATCGTGCGTCTTGAGGAATAGTTGGGCTGCCCTGGGGGATGAGACGATCACAGTGGGAATTTGGCCCAGCCGCATGAACATGATTGGGCCATACTTCTTGGCTAATCTATGGAGATCACAGTGAGGGAGCGAGCCAATCATATGAAGGTTTCCAATGATGGGAATCCCAGTTGGCCCAGGAGGTAGTCTTGCCTTGCTTCCTACACTGGTAGGTCCATCCCCTTTCCTTCTCATTGAACGAAGGAGATAAGCAAAGGACCATACCCCTCCTAGTGCTACCAGGAGAAGGGCAATCCAGGAAGGCATGGGAGGCATGAAATCAGACAAGATAAGATCCATATCTTTGTAGTTCACTTGAAGAAGCCCTGCACTTACACCTTTAAATAACAAATGTAATAAGAGGGGGCCCTTAGATTGCCCTCCAAGTTTTTATAATTTTAATTATTCTTCTTCATTAACGGTCAATGTCCGGCGTAGTATGGTTTACTTAAAAAAGTTCCCCACTAATGTACATACCTACCTACACATATACATAAACAAACACACACGCACCTTGCCTGTCACATTCTTCTTTCCTTCTTTCTGGAGATTACCAATGGACCCTGATTTGGGCGGTTCAGATTTTTTACGGTGCAGCGCATGTGCATGAAGTATGAGCCAAACGCTTCAAAAGGGCATGCAAATGCAAGTGTGCTGGGTGGCATGGTCGACCACAATCCCAATAATCCCGACCACAACATGTGTTTTCACGTGTATGATAACCGGGAGATGCACAGAACTTTCACCCGGCAAGCTGTAAATAAGCATTCCTTGGTTGCATCGGTTCACTTGGACAGTCCATTTAGTTGATCTTATAACTGTCCATGCATTAAGTCCAGAACTTATTTAATTCTATCATCGGAAAATTAGTGATCTGATGATCCAGTCCGTCTTTGCTTTGGCTTTATTTTCCACAGCCATCCATTTTTGAAGCCATGGATTGGATGGTAACAATTGCCTAAGAACAGTGATTCTTTAGAATCATAAGCAATAAATGACATGCCGTAACAAATAGATGGGTCAAATTGTTGATTGGACGTCCTTTTGTATAAATTATCTTGACCGTGTATATTAAAGATCATTGATCATTCTCAGATCCGTTTATGTTTTACATGGAAGCCTATGAAAGCCTAATCAGCAGTCGAGATGAGTGGATAGGACTTTGTAACTGTCCCAAGGCAACTAATGGCACTCTTTACTTACAAAGCACTCAGAGCTCTGATTCCTTCTCTTCATGAACGCAATTTGAAAAAGGAAATTAAAAGACAATAAATAAGAAAGGTACCTACAAAACATGGAATATGGAATTTAGGGACGCGACTCAGCTGCATCACGTAACCAACGATGTGTGTGGTCCCCTGACCGTGTGGCCATCTTGATGAATGAGTTATATATCTACACTGTCCATTCGTTTTGCCAACTCATCTTACTGCATGAACCAAAAAATGAAGCAGATATAAATCTTAGGTGGACCACACCACAGGAAGCATTGGTCATTATACACCCACCATTAAAAAACTTCACAGGGCCTACTGTAATGGTTATTTTACATTCATCCTGCTGATAAGATCACACATAACTGGATAAGGGAAAACATGAATGCCAGCTTGATTCAAAACTTTTGTGGCCTACAAAGGGTTTTTAATAGTCATTCACCACTGTTTCATATGGGGTTCATCTGAGATTTTTATCTGCTTCATTTTTCGGTTCATGCCATAAAATGAACTGGCAAAACGGATGGATAAGGTATATACACAGCGCATACATTAAGTGGTTCCCACGGTCAAGGTGCCAATCACATCACTGGTTCGGGGGACTCAGCCAAGTCTATCGCGTGGGGGGGAATTTACATTCCCGTTCCTTCTTAAAAAAAAGTCTTTAATAAGTTATCCTATTAATTAAGTGATTATCATTGTAGCACATTGGTTAGACTTTTTAATGCTAGGGTTAGCCGTGCCAGTGAAGGGAGTGGTAGCTTGGGTGGTCCTACCATGATGTTTATGTAAAATTCAACGTGGCCATCAGATAAATCACCCATGTTAGTTGCAAGGACCAAAATTAAGCCTATTCTGGATTCAATTGGACCACATAATTGTAAAACGTGTATAGGGCAACACACCCTCCAAACTATTTGTTCCTTGGTGTGGCCCACCTGAATAATGGATGGGACTGGTGTTTGGGATCTAGGCATAAATTTTAGGGTGGCATCTAATGGTTGGAGTGGATTTTATGTAATCATTATGGGCTCAGTAAAAATCAAGGCTTGATGTCCATCTCAATTGTTTCCTTTGGTGTAGACCACATGAGGTCAGCTTGATTTTTTTGGCACTGTACCTATCGGGGATCACAAATCCAATGGTCGGAGTGGATTTCACATACATGTCACGGTGGGCCTCCAAAAACAATCAAGGGTGGCGTGCTCTCATAATGTTAAAAGGAAATTTAAGGGACACCCACCCTTCAGTTTTATGGGGCCATGCACCTTCATATGAATGTGAGATACACTCCTACCATTACATGTATATCATCCGTTACAAATCATGTAAGAAAACCAGGCTAACTTGTGACTTAGGTGAGCCGCACCAAAGGAAATAGTTAAGAGAGATAATCACTCATGATTTTTAGTTGCCACACCAAAATTTAGGCCTGGGACCATCATATTAAACTCAACTGTGATTCAGGGATTCATTATGGGCCACACGAAGGGAAACATTTTAAAGTTTGAGGGTTGCCCTACACACCATTTCCAACCGTGTAATCCACCCAAGGTTGATTTTTTTGGCCTTGGGCATAACATGAGGTGATGAGGGTGGTTGTAGGGGTAGATTTCAAATAAACATAAGGTTAGGGCCAACCTGAACTGTCACCTAATTCAAGCTATTCGTATGATAATTACTTCAATTAATTAGGTTATTGAAAGCAGTTTTATTCTTTATTCACGAGGGATTTTGGCTGTACTGACGTTGTGGAATGACTGAATTTCTTTAGTGGCTTTCTGACCTTCTAACCACTTAAAAAAAAAAGGATTAAAATATCCATATGCTTTGAGCTTGGTGCCTCCAAAGTAATGATGATGGCTATGTGCATTGTTAGGCCGTGGGTTGGTTGAATTTGCACCTCTTTATGGGGTCCATTGTGATGTAACTGTTTGATCCGCATCGTCCATCCACTTTTCCAACTCATTATAAAACATGAGCCCTAAGCTGAAAGTCACATCGTTTTTGTGGTGTGTTCCACTTCATATATATATATATATATATATATATATATATATATATATATATATATATATATATATATATATATATATATGAAGTGGAACACACCACAAGAAATGGTGTGACTTTCACACTACCGTTGATAACTTAATAGTGGGCCAAAGAAGTTTTGAATAAATATGATATTTCTGTTTACCTTTCAGAATATCTTTGATATTATGAATAGGTTGGATGACACATAAACTTCACTGTGGGTCTCACAAAGTATAGTGTGTACTAATCTTGGTTGGTAACAAGTTGATACTGCTGAAAGTGTGGTTTTTTACAGTTGCGCTTCTCAATACACTAATTTGCATCGTTTGATCAAGGGGCCCATCGGAACGTTGTTCGCTCGCCTCAAGTGTAAGGCTGCGATGTAGTAATAAAACTCGGTAAGACCGAGGTCGATCCACAGGGAATTAGAAACAACTTTCAAACTATTCCAGCAACTTAATTTGCAATAGATATGAGAATTCAATTGAGTAATTAAACTAAAACAGTAACTTAATGTAAACCAGTAATTTAAGGTACTAAGGCATTCAAGGATCCACTTGTAGCAATCCCATGTCAATCCAATCAATCCAAGTAGAGAACACAACTAGATTTGAAGTCCTATCTCTCATCTAGTTGGAAAATAAAGCATTCAAACACATTCAATTCCAATCAAGCTGAACTTCCAAGTTCTAGTCCCATTCAATCAATGTCGAATTCAAAATCATAGCCTTCGGAGTAACAGCCATGCCTATGGACTATGACCTGCTCAAGGATTACTATAATTCGAATCTAAACAAGCATCATATGATAATCTCAGAGAATTGCAAGGAATTCATGTCCGGAGCACATGAACTCTCATAAAACATCTCAAACTACCAACTCAAGGGACTAAAATAAATAAAAATCCAAACTTGAATTGAAATTACTTGAATTAAACTGAATTAAACATGAAATAAGCTACAAGCTTTACCTCTCAGCCTTAGCTGAGAGATTCTAGCCGAGCATTGTCATACTATAAGTAGAACTCAAATAAGAAAGCATACAAACTAGAAAAATCGAAAATTGGAGGGTTGCTGATGCTCCACGACGACTTCCGTCCATTCCCACGACCTTCCTTGGCTTCTATGATGACCTAGGAAGAGCCCCTAGGTGTCCTTTTATAGTGTGGAAGCCCCTTGCGTCGGAAACATACAGAAATTGCGCAAGGTTACGCACTGCGCAGAAAATCTCGGAGCTTCACGGAGAAGCTTTATTACGCAGACGACCAGTCGCACGACCAGTCTGAGCCCCCTGACGACCGGTCGCACGACCGGTAGCAAAACAACACTTTTTAGTCTAGAGAGTTTTTCCAAAATTCTAATTTAATTTTTAATTCAAGGACCAGGTCGCACGACCGGTCTAGGCATCGGACGACCGGTCGTGAATAGTCCAGTGGCCTCTGTGGAAAAATCTTCTTTTGCAAACAATCGGACCGGTCGGGCGACCGGTCCTAACGACGGACGACCGGTCGCACGACCGGTCTTAGCCTCTATTTCTGTTTTTCTCATTTTGCTTCTTTCTTCCTTTCTTCTCCTCTCTTTCTACTTTCTTTAGTCCTTCTTTCTTCTTCATCCAATGGCTTCAAATGGCCCTTTTTAGTCTCCAATTTGGTGAAGTCCACTCTCATCCCTGAAATCACAAAACATGCATTAGATAGGCCTTTTGAGCATGAAAACCGTGCATATAATGTGATGTACTGGGCAATGCAATGTATAAATTTGAGGTTCAACAAACGTAAATCCAATCTGTTAGTAATGTTTATGGCCCATGATTTGCAAGAGAAGGTACTTCCTACACACTTATACGAATTCTCTGCGGCCCACAACAACCAATAATGATAACCATTCACTCTCAACTATTTCCTTGTGGTGTGGTCCCCTTATCTGTGGATATGACTCATTGTTTGGCCCATGATCTTAAATTAAATTTTAAATCTAGTGGGAGGAGTGGATTCGACACATGCCCCATGGTGGGCCACACAAACCTTAAAATAGACAACCTAGGGCCCCATGTGTTATGAATCGAGATTGTTGTTGAGCTCTGAATTGTGCATATCCTAACCTCAATTCAACACATATGATGCATGGTTTGCATGTTTAAAGATTAATCTAATACATATTTTTGTGTTTGTTGGTATGAGAGGGACTTCACCAATATGATGCCAAAAGAGTCACCTTGTATACATTGAAGATCAATAGAACAATGTAAGGGAGAAAGAGAAGAAAGAATAAAAAAAGTCCAGAAAAAAAAACACACTATCAGACCAGTCAGAAATTCAATTTGGAGAAGGAATTTTCTGCAAAACTCGTTGGACCAAAAACACCCAAATTCGATCGGTCGGCCACGTGTAGAAAACAAAAATTTCTATTTTTGGTTCCAAATTTCTTTGCGCAAGTGTGTAACTTCTTATGCAATTCTGAAACTTTCTGAGGCGGTGGAGCTTGAAAACTATAAAAGGACACATAGGGGCTTGTCTAAACTTATACTAGAAGAGATCTAAGCTCGTGGGAGGTGAAGATGATCATCGTAGAGCGTCTGCAATTCCTTCGACTTCGGATTTTTCTAGTTTTTCATGCTTTTAAGTAGTTTTTCTTTTGTTTCTAGTTGAAGTATAATGATGCTCAGCTAAAACCTCTTAACTAGGGCTAAGAGGTGAAGCTTATAGCTAGCTACAATGTTCAATTCATTAGTTCAAGTATACTTTGCTTAAAGTTTGGATTTTTAAGTTTTAGTTTGAATAAAAGTGGTATTTTTAGAAGTTTTATGAGAGTTCATATACTTCGGACATGAGTTCCTTGTAATTCTCTGAGATTTTCATGTTTGGATTAGTTAGAATTGAATTGTAGTAACCCTAGAGCATGTCATAATCTCTTAGTATGGCTATTACTTCGAAGGCTACAAGTTCAAGTTCTATGTGCTTCATTAGAACTAGAGTCTGATTTTTCATATTTAAGTGAGATTGTTTGTGATCGAATATTATATCTTCCAATTAGATAAGAGATAGAACTTCGACTCTAATTGTGTTTGTGCTTGGATGAATGGGTTAACATTGGACTACTACAATTTAATCCTTAAAGCTCTAGTTTTCCATTTAAATCTCAGATTTTACTTAATTTACTATTTTTTGTCTAGTCCATAACACATAATTTACTAAACCCTTAAATTTGAGTTATTAGAATAGTTTGAATTATTTATCTCTTTCCCTTGTGGATCGACCTTGGTCTCACCGAGAATTATTATTACATCGCAGCGTCGCACTTGAGGCGAGCGAACAATTGTCATATGTACGAGGGTCGATATTGTCATGTGTACAAGATTACGAGGCTTCATCAATGGATTGGGCGGCAAGCCCGGTGGTCCCAGGAAGGTTTCAACGGCAGCAGTTTACTCCCTACTGTTTCCTAACGTGGGCTACCTAGGATTTGGATCTACCTCTTCTGGTGTTAGGGCCCATGCCCATAAATGAGCTACCAAAGCTGATGGATGATGTGGATATACAATACGTCATCAATGTGGGTCCCACAGTGGGCCCCACACACTAGACAGATGGACCATCCAGAAGTGGACTGCGTCCACTATCCAGGGTATGGTCCACCGAGATTTGGACTTAGCCCATCTCAAATGATCTGAAAAAAAATGGAGGTGCGGCATGGGAGATACACATACTGATCATGGTGCCACCACTGATCAGTATGTGTACAACAACTGGATGGACGGAGTGGATAATGCATATACAGATCAGTGTGCCACCAGCATAAACACACATCATGGTGTGTACAACAACTGGATGGACGGAGTGGATAATGCATATACAGTATGGTGGTCCATAGGACCCAATGAAGCTAATATCAGTGTTTTGCCTTCATCCAGGCACTTGTGACCTCACACGTGCCAGTAGGATGGGACAAACATCATGGTGAGGCCTCAAAAAGGTTGCAACGGCGGTCATCATTATCACCATCATTTCCTGTGGTGTGGCCCACCTGGGGCTAGGCCTGGTTGATTTTTGGGCCCTGCCCATAAAATGATCTGGCAAAATAGATAGACAACTTGGATTGAACGCATACATCATGGTGGGGCCCACGAGTGGGGTCCCTCACCAACGCCCAAAAGGGCTTACACCCTTCAATGACGCTGGACAACAGCGTCCTCTGGACGCTGGTTGTTCCAGCAAGCTTTCCAACCTTTTTTTTTTTTATTCAAGTTGGGCCACGTGTGGACGATCCGCTTTATCCATCTGTTTAGCCACCTTCTGGTGGGCCCAAAAAGCCTTGGATCAAGCTGAAATTTATGCTCCCCTTCGTCTAGATCTGTTGATCTAATTAATGGGTTAGATGGAAAATTTACGTCACGAGGGGCCACACAGTATGTGGGCCCGTGATGTTAATTTTTCATCATAATCTCAACCCTATACATATGACAATCTTGACCCTGTACACAATCACAACTTGTATGCATAACATTCTCGACCCTATACATATGATAATCTCGACCCTATATACAATCTAGACCCTTGCGCACATGACAACCTCGACCCTGTACACATTACAATCTCGACCCTTAATACATGATAACCTCAATCCATAACACATGAGCCCCTAGGGTTCTCTATTTTAAGGTTTATGGGGCTCACCATGGGGCATGTGTTAAATCTACTCTACCAATTGGCTTTAAAATTTAATTTAAGGTCATACGCCAAAGAACGAGTCACATCCACAGATAAGGTGGACCACACTACAAGGAAACAGTTAAGAGTAAATAGTCATCGTTATTGGTTGTTGTGGGCCACAGAGAGCTTATATCAGTGTGTAGGAAGCACTTTTTCATGCAAATCATGAGCCATGAACATTACTAACGGATTGGATCTACCTTTCGATGGGCCCCTTGATCAAGTGTAACTGTTAAAATCCATACTTTCAGTTGTACCGACTTGCGATTAAGTATAAACTATGCTCTAGTGGGACCCACAGTGAGGTTTATGTGGCATCAAACCCGTTCATAATATCAAAAATACATGTTTGAAAGGTAAGCAGAGATATCATATTTATCCAAAAGTTCTTTGGCCCACCATTCAGTTATCAACGGTAATGTAAAACTCACACTGTTTCTTGTGGTGTAGTCTACTTCATCTATATATAACTTTCAGTTTCGGGCTCATGTTTTATAATGAGCTGAAAAACAAATTGACGATGTGGATCAAACAGTTACATCACAATAGGCCCCACACGGAGGTGCAAATTTGGCCCGCCTACGACTTAACAGTGCACATGGCCATCATTATTACTTTGTAGGCGCCAGCTCAAAGTAAAAGGGTATTTTGGTCCAATCTTTTATATAGAAAAGTGGTCAAAAGGTGAGAAGGCCACTGAGGGAATTCGGCCATTCTATGGCGTCAATAAAGTCAAATTCCCTATCAATATAGCATGGGTACGTAGGATCCAAGCATTCCAAGTGCACCCATTATTTTTTAGCGAATGGATGGCTAAATAATTATATTCTAATGATCTAATCTGTCCACATCTAGTTGATGCAATATAGGGAGGAACTTCAAAGATGCTAGTGACGTACGTGATGTCTCCCTTTATAGTTATTTGGACGATGATAATTCATTGGGGCCAGAATGGATGCATGGGTGTTTATTATCTGTTATTCAATAAATTAATAAACTAGCGTTGTGTATATATGGTAGGCCTCGCGAACCAATGGTCTAGATGTATGAACCATGGGCCCACTTGACAGAATTGAACCATTGTATAGATACACGCAAACATTGTGAAAATATCGCTGAGATTTTGAAATCTTGCCATAATTTTGTGGGAAAATTTAACCATACAATAGTATCACAGTAGTCTCATGGTATTTTCAAAACATTTTTTTAATCACTAGTTTTTACCGTGACATCTTCAAATTTTTAAAGAAAAATCATTTAAATGTCTAAAATAAATCATTTTAGGGATTTTTACCGCAAAATTTCTCTGAAATAGAGGTTTCAGGAAATAATGCCTCCCCGACTTAAAATTACAGGAAGTGCTTATGGAGAGAGAACTTACAAAATGCCCTCATCTAATTTTTTTTTTCTTTAAAAAATAATGAAAGTCGAGACTTATGTGACCCACATAGTATGTGTGAAACATTCAACCCGTCCAACGTATGAAGCCCACCATGGTGGTCACACGAACAAATAATCAAATAATCAGGCCAATCAAATCATCTATTGGCTGTAATTGAATTTGATGTTTTGAGTGGTGCATATTATTTTTTTATGGATTGGCCCACTTTATAATTAAATCCTTCATAATTTTAGTTCATCTAATTATAATGTTGGTTTGATTTTTGTTTCTTATAGGTTGGATGTTAGTTCATCTGTAGGCTCACTATTCTCAATCCCCACTTTGTAAAGAAATATAAATAAGGGCAGTAGTATAAATCTACTTTGAAAAAGCACTCAGTGAAATCCCATTTTGGACAATTTTCGCAGTAAACATCTCATCATTTTGTACAAATTTTCAAATTAGTTATTAATCCATAATACATTTATTTTATTTTAAGCAAGATTATCCTGATAATATGGTGAGAAAACACCAAAATTTGAAAATCTCCCAAGAACAATATTTGTTATTTTTAAATCTTCACTTCATAACCACAATTGGACAGCTGAGATCTTTCGACCAATTTGATTTGGGCTATTCTCCATCCACAATTGGTCTACTATCTCGATGGCCTAGATTTACATAGACTTATGCATGTTTGCTAGGATGAGACGCGGTAGTATATTGTGCTGCGTCGCCTTTATTCATTGTTGGCAAGGTGGGTTTGGATTGAGGTGTGAGGTCTTCTGTTGTTTCTCTTCCACATTGTATTTTATCTATATTGTCCTAAACCAGTCATTTGTTATTATGCCGTTAGTGTCGCAATAATTTCTCGTAGAGTATTGTTGGGATAGGAGGGCCGGCAGCGGAAGCAAAGCCGAACACAAGCAACAAATTCAATCAAACAAGCCACACAATGCAATCACAATGCATGCAATTACCCACACATAGACAATCCGATTTTAACGTGGAAAAACCCCTCACGGGTAAAAAACCACGGCACAAAGCGACAACAATCCACTATAATATCAGAAGTTAAAAGAGATGGAACCCAAGACCCAAAACCCAAGCCCACAAGAGAAATCTCAAGCTTACCCAAGAAGAAAACCCTCTTCTCCAAGCTCTTTCTCTCACCTAGAAGCTCCCTCAATCCCCTTTGCAACCTTGGTTGCCTCTAATCCCGTATATACACCTTAAATAGGAAGAAAAAGGATTTAGAAACCTCTTGCGCGCAAACCGCGCAAGAAATCCGCGTTGCAGTAGGACACTACCGACCGTTCGTCTGGCCGGTCGGACACCCCTACCGGCCTGTCGGCCGACCGGTCGGATAGGCTAAAATCTCTACAGCAGCCTTGCTGCCTGGTTCCAGCGTGTGGCCGGTCGGTCGGCCACTCCCACCGACCGGCCGGTGGCCTCTGCACAAAAACCATGATTTGAGGCGTCCTTTTCTCAACAAACTCCACCACGACTCAAATCACCATGCACCTCTTGGCCACGCACAATCTCCACCTCTACTTCATCATCATTACAGTCTCGTCGCTTCTCATGCCCCATCGACTCTATCCTTGCATCTTCACACGTCTTGTTGCTCTTCCCATGTGGCCCTCTTTCTCTCGCCACACTTGAACAACGGTGGATCCCGCTGCCGATCCCGCAGCTCCACCATGAATAGTGCTCCCGATCACCTTGTAAAGATTATCGCACCTTCGTGCCTTGATCATTACGCGTGCTCCCTTCATCACTTTATAATATCGATCGCAGCCAATGAACCTGCACCCTTTCACCTCGAGTGCACCAAGAGATATCACGTTCCTTTTCATCTCAGGGACATGCTTCACACTTTCAAGGATCCGTTCGACTCCATCGAACATCCTAATGCGCACTGAACCAATCCCTACCACATTGCGAGCGTAGCCATCGCCCACAAACACCGATCCACCATCATGCTCCTTGTATGACATGAATGAGATTCGGTCAAGACATACATGACATGATGCCCCTGAATCCAAGAGCCACTCTCCACCAAGAGGCTCTATGCCAGATACAGTCAAAACATCACAACCGTCACCACAGTCCTCTACGGTATTGGTTCCTTCCCTAGAAGAACCTCCAGATTTCTCTTGCCTTTTCTCAGGATTCGAACAATCCCTTTTCACATGTCCTTCTTCTCCACAATTCCAGCATCTCACCTTGTGCCTCCACTTGCCTTTTGATTTAGATCTCGATGAAGGAGATCCTCCACCCCGCTCAGAATTCCTCCCACTCATAACCAGTGCCTCATCAGTAGAGGGACCCATGCCGCCGCTTTTCCTTCTCATCGCCTTCGCCTGAAGGGCTGAGATAACGGTTTCTACGCCAATAGTCTCCCTACCTGCGCACAAAGAGTCCTTGAGTGACTTATATGAATCTGGAAGAGAATTCAACAGGATAAACGCTTGATCCTCATCCTTCATCGGCTCATCTACATCCATCAACTTGCAAATAAGCCTATTGAAATTGCTGATGTGGCTCTCAACATCGGCCCCCTCTGTCATCCTCAAGTTGTACAACTGAAGCTTCAAGTATATGCGATTTTCAAGAGATTTCTTTACATAAATATTCTCCAACTTCGCCCATGTTTTAGCTGCAGTTTTCTCTTTCATGACGTTATATAGGACCTTATCTGCCAAGCACAACTGGATTGAGACATTGGCCTTTTCATCGATCTTCTTCCACTCTTCTTCTTTCATAGCTTCTGGTCGCTCTCCAAGGAGCGCAACTTGTAATCCTTGCTGAACTAGAAGGCCTTTCATCTTTACCTTCCAAAGCTCAAAGTTATTTTTCCCCGAATACTTTTCTATGTCGAACCTCATGTCTGATGCCATGCTCTTGTCTCAGATTCAAATTTCTACTACACCCCAACGATCTCTCTGATACCAGTTGTTGGGATAGGAGGGCCGACAGCGGAAGCAAAGCCGAACACAAGTAACAAATTCAATCAAACAAGCCACACAATGCAATCACAATGCATGCAATCACCCACACATAGACAATCTGATTTTAACGTGGAAAAACCCCTCACGGGTAAAAAACCACGGCACAAAGCGACAACAATCCACTATAATATCAGAAGTTACAAGAGATGGAACCCAAGACCCAAAACCCAAGCCCACAAGAGAAATTCCAAGCTTACCCAAGAAGAAAACCCTCTTCTCCAAGCTCTTTCTCTCACCTAGAAGCTCACTCAATCCCCTTTGCAACCTTGGTTGCCTCTAATCCTGTATATACACCTTAAATAGGAAGAAAAACGGATTTAGAAACCTCTTGCGCGCAAATCGCGCAAGAAATCTGCGTTGTAGTAGGACACTACCGACCGGTCATCCGGCCGGTCGGACACCCCTACTGGCCGGTCGGCCGACCGGTCGGATAGGCTAAAATCTCTACAGCAGCCTTGCTGCCTGGTTCCAGCGTGTGGCCGGCCGGTCGGCCACTCCCACCGACCGGTCGGTGGCCTCTGCACAAAAACCATGATTTGAGGCGTCCTTTTCTCAACAAGTATAACTGAGGCATGGCAACATGCTTCTCACCACTTTTCAATTGATGCAGCCGTAAACATGGTGAGGACAATTACCGTCTTCCTCAGGGGATGACTACCTTGAATCCACAAGGAAAGTGGGCTTCCTTGAATCCACAGGGAAAATAGAAAACATGAATAATTACTAAGAAATTAGAAATAAATTAATTGATGATAAAAAAAAAATGAAATTGTAGCGGTTTAAATAAGGAACTCAAACCTATAATAGATTTTTAGACTTATATTTCAACTCAAACACCTTAAAAACATGACTTACCATAGATAGTAAGCTTACTACTTATCAACTACCTCTATGAAATTGCACCTTTTGGTCTCATACTTATAAGGTGCTATATGCATGTAGAAGTATAGAGCGGAGCAACTAAAATTATGGCTAAGTCCTATGGGGGGATTAGGACCTTTTCGAAATTCTTTTTGCCTACTCAAATTAATTAGCAATTTATACTAATTAAGCAAGAATACTTCGGCTTCCAAGCCTAAGTGAGTCTAATCACAAGACTAGCATATGATTAAGCAATTAAGGTACCTAATCTAAGCATGCATAGATTAACAAAGGATTAAACTAATCAAGCACCTAATCTATACAACCTAAGTAGACTATATGGGAATGAATCATATAAGCTCAAGTTTACTCTAATTAATTATTGAAAGTACATCTTGTGTGTGAATGTGCCTATTTAGTGTCTAGCATACATTCTAATTAACTATACATAATTAAACAATTAAACCACAATGCATAATAAAAAAAATTTGCTCAAATATCAATCACAAACACAAGCATGTATAGTGGTTCGACTACGTATCTACTAAACTTCCGGTTCAAATACTCACCCCTTGAGCACAATAGCGTTCACTAGGGAGTTTAAATTACGTTCCTCCCAACCTAGGTGTTTTAACTCGGATCCACCCTATCGAGAAGGTTATAAGTTCCTCACAACCTACATGTATGCACCCATGTTGGTGGCTCCCATTAGAGACTTCTTTTAGGCCCACCAAATATGTCAAGGTCCTACAACCGAATCTCAATTTAAATTCCACTCATGAGTCAAGGTCCAACAACTTAACCTCAAGAGTTTTAGGCTCTACAACTGAACTAAGGTCCTACAACTGAACCTAGCATTTACTCCCGCCTGAGGCTCTCCACTTGGAGACTAGACTTGACCCGACAATGGGCCTAAGTCTTACAACTGAATCTATCGAGTTTGGCAAACAAAATTTACATTCAATTCCCCACGGGAAGAAAGTGGACGAACTCTTACAATTAACAACCTTACTTGTCGGATATGAGTCATGTCTCTTCGAGTAGCTTGATCTCCTCTCTCCTTTGTTTCAATCAGCTCCACTTTGCTCTCATGATCATTGATGCCACCGCTTTACCAAGCATCAGCTCCAAGATTATCTCCCTTGCATATGATGCCCCTTTGGAGATGCCCAAGGTGCTAGGAGGTCGTGAATCCTCTATAAATGGTAAGAAAGGGTTTTCTAAAGGAATACACCTATTTGGACTTCGAGGTGATTTTTAGACAAGGATTTTACCTATGATCAAGGTGTCTAATTAAACTCTCAGGAATCAAGAGAGAGCAAGCTCATTCTCATTTAAGCTTTGAATGCTCCAAGCTTCTGATGAATCAAAAGGAGAATGGCTTGAATGTGTTAGGATTAGAGCTCCTAATGATATGTAGTGGTGGTGGCTTCTAAATCACTAAACTTCCTCTCTTAGGCCAAGAGTTTGCATTTTTCGTTTAAATAGATAAAACTCCAACAGTAAAAAGGGCAGAAAATGACTTCTTTGATTAATCGAAATCCTTTCCGATCGATCGAAACATCAACTTCGATGTATTGAAGTTATGTTTTTGATTGATCGAAAAACTGTCGAGAGAGTTCAACAGGTTGCTGGACATATTTTTCGATTGATCGAACTGGCTTTTCCGAATAATCGAAGTCCTATCAAAACTGAACTCTGATATATTGAAGACCTATCGAAAACTGTTGTTTTGGCTATTTCTTTCATAAAAGCTTCCACCTCTTTTATTAACCTAATTTATCATATTTTTCTAAATGATCTAATGCTAATAAAGACGACTAAGGGTTTTCCTAGTTGGTCCAAGTCATCTAGAGGTTTTGAGTGTTTGGGTTATAAGGGTTAGGATTACCAAGGCATCTCATTTAATACACAATTTTGTTGTAATGAATCTTCGGTTTCAGCTTGCTAAGGCTCAACCGACATTACAACACAAAGACGGATGCGATTGACAAATAAGGTGCAATAATATGCCACAAAAAGGTGCACTAAAACTCCATTACTACCAAGCTTCATGGTCTTTGGCAAAAAATAAGTGTCCAATCTGGCCTGACCACATTATTCTATTAACTTTTCTAAGCCCTTTTCATGTTGGGCACAACTTCTATAACTCAAAGGATCAAAAGCTATATTCGAACTAAAACTTACTATTTATAGTAAAAAGGAAAATAAACTAGACTTTTGACCATTGATATGATGAAACCTTACAAATCCGGCATGGGCAACCTGGTGTCGTGGGGTTGGTTGGCTTAAGTAGGTTCTCCTACCGCAAAATCATATAATAAATGTCAAGAAACTCATTTTAGTCTTGCTCATTTCGACCAGCGAGATACGACCAATTTAAGGTTCTAATGGTTCGGATCATTTTTCTCTCCAATTGGGCTTTCTCTGGTCCATCTTCATCATAAATTCATCAGCAGCCTACTCTACATCATCAACGTTGTTCTGCATAGGGAAGATCTTGGCCATTCATCGGGTAGGGGGTGCAATGTGAGCTTGTTATGGCAAAAAACTAGGCTCATACTTTTCAAGTATTAGGCCACAGTTGTATGAGAAAAATGAACTCTTACTTATATTAATAAAATAAAATAAAAAAACCAGTAGTTGATATTCAACAAGTACTTTTTGCAACTTGGCACGTGTTCCATCTTGATTTCCATTAGTTACAGGGCATGCTATACCATACAACCTACCTGATGAAGGAACCAGACGGTGCAGACATGTTATGTTTTCCATCAGTCACAGCGATAGCAAAAATGATCATCTTTTTAATTTCATTCTTTATTTTCAAAAACTCCATAATATTATTGGAGGTTGCAAACCAAAGCATTCATTCCAACAACTGTTATAGATGGCTTTAAAGAAGTTGACATTTGGTCCTCAAAAGGGCACATTAAAATATCCGTAACATCAGAAATTTAAGGAGAATAGAGTTAAATCTCTATTTATTAATACTTGTTTACATTCATGTATAGAACCTATAAAAGGAGTTCTGAGTAGTCATGTTATACACACTCGATCAGAAATACAACAATAAAGATAATTTAATTTCCTTCTTGTTTTGAATTTTCTCCCAAGGCTTTGTAAAGCCAGCAAAGTGGTATCAAAGCTTGATGATCTTGCTGGACCTGGTGGAGTTCGCAGGAGCAGTTCGTACCATTAAGGTGTTGCCGCTACTACGTTAAAGAAGGGCGTTGTTACTATTACTCCAAATCTGTGGAGTGTGAAGAAGAGATGGCGACATCGTTCCAGCTGCAGATTCCAAGGTTGTCAAAAGACAACTATGAGAATTGGTGCATCCAGATGAAGGCACTGTTCGAATCGCATGATCTATGGGAGATTGTCACTGATGGGCATGTAGAGCCCAGTCCACAACAAGAAGCCGCCTACACCGTCAATCAAAAGAACGTCCTCAAATATCAAACAAAGAAGGACAAGAAGGCTTTGTTCTTGTCTATCAAGGGTTGGATGAGTTCACCTTTAAACGGATCACTGAAGCGAGAACATGCAAGCAAGCATGGGGCATTCTTAGCACCATCTTCAAAGGAGTTGATCATGTGAAAAAGGTTCGTCTCCAAACCTTTAGAGCCGAGTTTGAGACCTCTCACATGAAGGAAGGTGAGTCCATTTCAGATTATTTTTCAAAGCTACTTGTTATCGTTAACAACTTAAAAAGAAATGACGAAAAGATTGAGGATGTGCGGGTGGTCGAAAAAGTACTGCGATCCCTTATACCCAAATTTGAGCATGTGGTTGTGGCCATAGAAGAATCAAATGATTTGGAAAATCTTTCCATTGAAGAATTGATGGGCTCGTTGCAAGTACATGAGCAACGAATGCAAAAGAATGCGGGTTCAATGCTTGAACATGTCTTAGAGTCTAAGTTGACTCTAAATGAACAAAAGAATGGTCATACACAATGACGGGGCCATGGCACTAGCAATTATGCAAGAGGGAGAGGGCATGGATATTATCCAAGCCAATCACAAAATCAACAAAAGATTACCAATTTCCATGGAAGAGGAAATGGTAGAGGTCAATCCATGTGTGGACGTGGAAATATAAAAAATATTCAATGTTACAATTGCAACAAGTTCGGCCATTATGCTTCAAACTGCTGGAGCAAACCAGTAAATCAAGATGAGCATTCTAATTATGTAGAAGCATCAAATCATGAAAAGGAAGACTCTACACTTCTTCTTGCACAAGAAGAAGCATGTGATCAACATGATGTGTGGTTTCTCAACTCTAGTGCCAGTAACCACATGTGTGGAAAGAAGGAGATGTTCGTGAAACTGGCAGAAGATGCTTGTGGCAATGTGAGTCTAGAAGACTCATAAAAAATTACTATGAAAGGTAAAGGAAAAGTTAAAATCTATCAGAAGAATGGTGTACCGAATTTTATCTCCAATGTGTATGACGTACTAAACATGAAAAGTAATATCCTCGGTATCGGCCAACTCCTTGAGAAGGGGTATGTCATCCTTAGTATATACTGGATTATTTTTAAGAAGCCTTTGATTTCCTTTTCTGTTCATGCGGGTGGCATTTTAATGATTGCCCGAGTTTTGGATTCGTCTACTCGAATACCATCTTCACTGACCATGAATCCTAAGAGTTTGCCCCCAGTTGCATCAAAGACACATTTTCGGGGATTGAGGTGGATCTTGAACTTTTCTAGTCGATTGAAGAGCTTCTTGAGGTCTTTAAAATGCCCCTCGATGCTTCGAGACTTAACAATCATGTCATCTACATAGACTTCAAGCTCTTTGTTCATCATGTCATGAAATAATGCTGTCATAGCACACTGATATGTCGCTCCAACATTCTTCAACCCGAATGGCATGACTCGATAGCAGAAACTTCCTCATGGTGTGATGAATGACGTTTTTTCATGATTTTCGATGGCCATTATGATTTGGTTGTAGCCGGAGAAACCATCCATGAACGAGAAGAACTTATGCCCCGTTGTGTTGTCGATTAGTGTGTCGATGTGGGGTAATAAAAAGTTAACTTTCGGGCTAGCCTTGTTGAGGTCTCGAAAATCGATGCACATTCGAACCTTGCCATCTTTTTTAGGAACAAGGATGATATTAGCAAGCCATTCTAGGTTGTTTGAGACTACCAAAAAGCCTACATTGTATTGCTTGATGATTTCTTCTCGTATTCTTGATATTCATTCAGGCCACATTCTGTGCAATTTCTCTTTCACTAGCTTGATTTTTTGCTTGGTTTGGAGGTGATGAACCACCAGGTCTTCGTCAAGTTTGGACATGTTCTTGTAGGAGAAGGAAAAATTAGATAACTGCGGTTTCAAGAACAAGACCATCATCTGTCTTTCCTTAGGGGACAGGCTACTCCTGATGCATACTTCCCAAGGATCCTCAAGGGTACCAAGATTTACTATCTCAAAATTGTCAGGTGCAATGGATGCCTTTGAATCGTGCTTTTAGACGAGTTCCTCGAGTTCAAGGGTTGGCTCGTCCATTACCTCATCCTTGACTTCTTCTAGGCCCATGAGTTTAAAGTCTAATTCTTGATCGAAATCGTGGCTGTCAACTTTGCTTGTGCAATTCGCTAGATAAACTTGAAACCTTATTGCAGGGGATTTTTGAAAGATTTTCTGATCTTTTTTAGATTTCAGGAACTTTTTATTGTTTTTGGATTTTGAAGATTTTCTGATTTCTTGATTTTTTGAAAATTTTCTGATTTTTTTTTTTTAAGATTTTGGAAAATTTATGTTGTTTTTGAATTTTGAAAATTTTCTACCTTTTTATTTTTTGAAAGTTTTTTTTTTTAATTTTTTGGACTTTGAAGGCTTTCTAATTTTATTTTATTTTTTTGTATTTTGAAGATTTTCTAAGGTTCCTAAGACGACATTTCAAACCAGGGGCTATCCTAATTCGGCTCGGGATGCCAATGATTATTTACATAGATAATTTTTTTAAGATTAGTCGAGCTTGGTCCAAGGACGAATGATTCCATTCTCAAGGGGATGACGAACCAATTGGTGCCTTGCATCTCTCCCCTGGAAGAGGCAGGGCCTGAGCTTGGCAATGGGTGAGGTGTCAATGTTGTGCCTGAGCACCATGATGAATCGTGGGCTGGGATCCAAGTCGGTGTCGAATGTGGTAGATTCTTCTTCCATTCTAAGGTACTAAAGTTCCTCGAGTTGTTGTAATTTAGGCAGAAATTGCACGGATGTCCAATCAATGTGGGGGGTTGCTTGCCCCTTACCCAGGTGTTTCTCGGGCAGTTCCTTACTGGTATGCTTGTGACAATGATGGGATGGATCATGGTTTAGGCTTCCACCCAGGTGAATGATTCCGGTGCTATGGAATTTGACTAGGGTGAATGGCGAAGATTGAAGATCGGGTGGTCTTGTCTCTCTCCTCCGGGATCAGGTTCTTCTGGCTCATCTATCCAAAGGTATTCATATCACAGTCCTTTCCGGTCTACCTTTTCTTACACCTCAATCACCTTGACGGTGTCTTGATGTATGAGTCAATATTTTAGGATTTGGTGTTCCGCCGGTGTGAAGATGCATTTTGACCCCGTAAGTCGTGTGACAGCTACATGATTGACAATTTCCATGGGGAGGATGATATATGTTTGCAGGTCCTTTGAAGGACACGTATCAATGACTGATATATTGGGTTCCATTGGGTGGGTGGCTTCGATGGGAAGATGTTGTTCAGGATCAGTTAGAATGAGAGCACTTTATCGTCATAGATATACTTAACTTGTTGATGGAGTGTTGAGGGAACGACCCGACTTGGTGTAGCCAAGGGTGGTCGAGGAAGAGATTGAATGAAGACGAGAAATCCATGACCTGAAAGGTAATTGTATACACGTTTGGGCCTACTTGTATTTCTAGAGATCGATTTCTCTTTCGGCTTGCCTTCGTGAATTGTCAATGGCTCTCACATTCATGTTACTGGGCCTGAACAAGGATGGATCTAATTCTAGATACATGGAGAGTGGGCAAACATTCAGACTTGAGACATTATTAATGAGCACGAACGGGATGTTGCAGTCCTTATGGTTGACGGTTATGTTCAAGGGCCTTCTGTGGTCATGCCCTTCTAGCGGCAGCTTGTCATCTGAGAAAGTGATTTCTCACGAGGCTAGGAGCTGTCTTATCATGAGGGCGACCGTTTCTAACTGTCCTTCCCGAGAAATGTGCGTGTCATTCAACGTTTTGATAAACATCTCTCAGTGAGCTTTAGACATGTAGAGGAGTTCCCAAACATATATCTATGTTAGAATGGTTTTAAGTTGGACGGCCACATCATAAGCTTTCTCGACTTCAATGGCTAACGTTGCTAATGTTCCCTTAGGATCTCCTCGAGATGCATATTTTCATAAACACCTGTCATTGGGTTGCATGTTTCCCACTTCCAAGAATTCCGGATAGTGCCAAGGAACTACTTTTCTATCATAGACGGGAATCGATCTTCCCCATAGAACGAGAGGAGTCTAAGGTGTTAAAGAAAGTAGGGGGACGAGGAGACCGGTCTGGGGTGTTAGGCTTGCCCCTAGCAGAACAAGGGTTGGCTCATGAGACGTGTTCGATGCTGAGCGGGACAACTCATGGGATAGTCGAAAGGGAGAGAGAGATATTTCTGACAGTTGAGTGGTGACTGAAGGTGGACTTGGTGTCCTTCCCATGAGGATAAGAGGTGATTGAGGCGGGGCTCGCATTACCCCTTGTGGAACCAACGACTAGTCCCATCATTGAGGCGCATGGCCTTAAGTTGCTCCTCAAAATGTTCTCAAAGTTGATCAATTTCATATAGTTGTGGCCCCTTGGGTAGCCCGGTTTGTCTCTTCTTCGTAATGGTCCATGTCCATGACTGGACTGGATAAGACAGTAGGTTGATTTTGTTAGGGGGCGAAAGGCGTTCCCATTGCAAGTTGGATATGTACTTCCAGGCGTGCTCGGGTGACATGTTAATCCTTGAATTGTGCATATTTATCCCCAATTCTACACTTTAATTACATAAAACAATGTGTTTAAAGACTGACTTTAATGTGTTTTCGTGATTGTAGGAGCAAATGAGAGATATGAATGAAAGGAGCTAAATAAGGAACAAATGGACAACACAAGACAGCTCCAGCTACCACAAACAAATAGACCATCGCCTAACATGAAGCAGCATCCCATAGGTGGACCACACCATCTTCCATCTCACGATCTAATAGATGGGATAACCATTCACATGGTTGTCCAAGCTAGACATATTCATTAGCAGCCATCCAACAATCTGGATCTCACACCATCCATCCAACCATATCCAATCTCTACCTTCATTTACAAAGATTTTTCTATTTAACCATCTATCAAAATGGACCCGTCCATCAAGTCCAGCAGCTAGAAACTCCAGTCGTTCATTAGCCATTCACCAAATGAATGGACGAGATCTCATGCCTATGCTTTGTTGGCACGTGTGCTAGGAATCACATATACTAAACAGTTTAAGAAAGGGAATTAAAGAGAGTTGCTATGTTGGATGGCTGAGATGAAAAGCAAGGCTACATGTTTTGAAGCAACAGAAAATAAAATAAGAAAGAAAAAAAATAGAAACAAGAAGTTTCCACTTTGGAATTTCAAGCAGAATTAGGAAACTGCAAGGTTGTTCCCGTTTTGGGACTTTCAGCCTAGTTCATGGGGCCCATCTTGATGATATTTGAAAATCTTGTTTGTCTATGTCAAAGAGGAGCTCGACGCTGAAAAAACTCAAGTAGTTTCGTATCAATCGGAGCTATAGATTGATTGTGGCAGCCAAAATAATACGAACTGTCCAGAAAGTTTTTTGATTTCGCCTACTCAATTCTGGAATGGTCCAGGTGGCCCACTACTATTGATATGAAGAATCCAAGATGGCCATCTTCTAGAGCACATCGATATATCAATATCCACAAAGTTTCAGGTCAAAAGGATGTGTGGTTTAATCCTACTGGTTAAAGAAAGATGGACCATCCTGAAAGATTTCAACTGCGTAGATTTTATAAAAAGCTCTAAATGTTTTAATTTCCGGACCACATTCTGAAATTATTTTGGACAATCTAAGCCATCTACCATGTAGAGGATGACGTTTTCTACCAATGTTCAAAATTTAAAACAATCCGACCTTTGTACACTCCGTAGCATTGACATCAAGATGACTGGCTCTACCGGTATCCAAATTCTGCGATTTTGAAAGGCGGTCGCTGATTTGATTGGTGGACCCATTCAGAAGATAATCTTGGAAATCTAAAACATCCATGAGGAATATCAAGTTTCAGGGAAGCTACAAATCAAATTTTAAGGCAATCCGATCATTGGTTAACCCATACCTAGCGAAACAAAATCTGCTATGTTGCTGTACTCTTGCTACATTATAAAAGGAGGTGTCATCTTCCTTCGAAGTGGGGAAGATCAAGGAAGCTTTGGAAAAGGATTTCTACTTCTAATTTCTTATTTTTCTTCTATTTTCTAGTAGTTTTTATGTTTTTAAAACTGCTTAGAGATGAACTAAGAGGTGAAGCTTTTTGTTCGTTTTTTATGGATTGATGCAACCTAGGTTTCCTTTTTATTGTTTTAATTGATGAACATGGTTTGAGTGAAGTTTGAATAACCTACTAGTTTAGTTCTTCTTTGATCTCTTGATGACTCCGAGCTCATGTGATGCTTAGTGAATCTAAATTTAGTAACTTATCTTTTTGCATTTTTTATACTTGTGTAGTTCATTGATCTATCATTGACTTCAGACATGATAGACACTTTAATTGTCTTGTGTACAATGGCATGATTTTAATGTGGAAACTAGTTCGAACTAAAGTTCTAATCTTTTATGTTAACCTGAGATAGCTATTTTGCTGATTAATTTTGGTTTAATTAAAGTTCAATTCATTGGTTTTAGTTAAGTCTAGTGACAGGATTTGATGAAGGCCATGATTATGATCTTAATTAACTAGATTGGATAAAGGCTTGGCCTATATAATTAAGTGTGCCCAATGCCTGAGCATTATTGTGGGAATCAAATCAATGAACAAGCAACTGTTTTAGATAGTGTTGATGAAACCACTCCATATTCTGATCGAATAGAGATAGAAATTCGATTCCGATTGAGTTGTGAGAGACCTAGTTGTGTTGATGCATTGAAAATAACCAAAAGTGGATCCTTGACGTTCTAGTGTCTTTTAGATTATTGTTTTACCTATCATATTTACTATTTAATTCCAAAATCTAGTTTTCCATATTTAGTTCTTAATATAATTTCGGTTAAAAGTTATTTTAGATAAATTCTAAGAATATCCACATAGAAATCTCTGTGGGACGATACTCGGTCTTTTCAAATTTATTACTACTTCACAACCTTACAATTGGGGAGTGAACATGACCATTGAAGGATGGGTTGTCCGGTGTGGAACTACGAAGGTAAAAGAGGTATGGGTGAGATGCTGGATCCATGTGGAATGGATTTTGACCTGTCTGTGTTGTAGACGCTGATGGGACTAGGATTGGCCAGAGCGTATCGGCTGTGGCATGGATGGTTTGCCCTTCAGAGGGTAGAGCATAGGCGGATACTGGAAATGCGCTTGGTTTAAATCGTATGAATGGTGTTGCAATTAGTTAATGGTTGGGTCGGAGAGACCCGGATGGGTCATGGGAGGCTATATGTTGTGGATGGAGGGAGGATCCCTAGCCTGTAGGAGGCAATTTACGAGCTCTTCCAGTTTGTTTAAGTTCTGGGCTAAATTTGCAAAGGAAGGACCGACGACAGGCGACAGGGCTTGCGACCTGGGTGATTCTAGCTAAGGGGCTTGATTTTCTTGTTGTGCTGACATGGTGACTTGGGCACAAGTATGAATGATGCTTCAGTATGTTGGCATTGACTTTAATGTGCGGTGGACCCGAAGGCTATCTTTGGGTGCAATGCTTGCTGATTGGTTTGCCCCTTTTTCTCTCATCGGCCTTCTTTTCTGTCCCCTGCTTTGCTAATCAATATAAATATGACATGGGATGCATGAGTTAGCGAATAAATGGACCAATGCAAGACTAGAATGCAGAACGTTTGCGGAATAGTGAATGGAACAGTACGGAACTGGAATGCAGAATGCTCGCAGAAAGTAAAGGGACCAGTATAGAAATGAAATGTAGAATGCTCGCAGAAAGTAAAGGGACCAGTAGGAACTGGAATCTAGAATACTCGCAGAAAAGTAAAAGGACTAGTATGAAACTGGAAAGTTAGTGGGTTAGCTTAGTTAGTACAGAACCAATATACACTAGATGTTAGCAAGTTAGTTAGTTAGTAGAGGACTAATATGCACTGGATGTTAGAGTTGCAGATATCATGATTTCCCTAAAAATTATACTTCCCTTGTTTCAAGTCAGACCTTAGGATGGTATGCATTACCAAGTAATCACCAGTGGAGTCGCCATTTTGTGAACACCCTCCTCTTGATAGACGCGTGTGAGCGGGCTAAATGCGACGCGGTTCAAAAGGTTGGTTTTCACCGGATGGGTGATTCCATTATACGTGTGCGATTGACTTTTGTGGGGCGATGACGGTCTGATGTATATGATTTGTTTGGCCTGGTTTGGATGCCTTGGTTGTGTAATATCTTCCTAAGAGGCCAGAATAATGCACTTAAAATGACTGGAGTCGCCACTAGTCGATTTAGTAGTTTTGGCTTACGGTCAACCAGATCCATAAACTGGCCTGGTGAGGCCAAAGAATCATGAGTATCCTTTGGCCAAAATGACTCCCGTATTGGCCTGTGATCCTGGAGATCATGGTAAGTGTTTCGATTATGAGAGAAGAAGGGATTCAACACCTTCTCTCACCAATATGTTAAGGGGCATGTAATCTTTAGGGAAATCATGTATCTGCAGGAGAGGTTAGTCATATAGCCATGCTACGCATAACCCTACGAGAGGGTCAGCCAGGCGAACAAAATAAAGTAAAAAAATGTAGGAACTATAAAGAGTCTTAGCCTTGCTTCGCAAGGATGATACCCTGGGCAGGCATACAAAATAAACGTAAATGACAATAGGTGTAAATAAAAGAAAAGAGATTAGTATTGGCTAAGGAGGGAATGTGCGGAATGAACCACATTCTGAGTTTTGATTGAGATATGAGAAAGAGAAAAGGGGATTCAAACACCCATTTTCAGAGCCAAAAATGGGATAGTTGAACGCCCCCTATCTTGACTCTACTCATGTAATGATCGACCGCCTTTTGGGTGAGTTGACTTGTTGTGTTTTGGCCGAGGCAAATCCCTGAGGACTAGAGATGGTTGCTATAGGGGATCCCAAGTGGCAAGATCTTCTTATAGGAAGGGCAAAAATTGAAAAACCAGAAAACTATAAGAACATGTCCTCTGTCGAATGTCTGCCTCTACCTAACAAGGGGCCCGAGTGCTATTTATATAGAACTTGAGAACCATCGACCTAGCAGAGGCTAATGGACATATGTAAAAAATAATTCATGAAGAATCTGTTGAGAGATTCGAACCCACTCAAAGGGTGCAACTTGTTCATCAGCTCAGGCTGAGCTGAGGGATTGCAAATTGGCCCAAAAATGGGGTGTCTATAGACATCTTCACTGAATTCCTGAATGTCCTTAACCTGACACTCTGATACCACTTTGTCATTATTCCGAGTCCATAAAAAATCTGGATCAACCTTAGATATTAGAAATTCAAATCTAATACCACTAGTCAATCCTACACTTTACAGAAGTACGTATAATGAAAATAGAACAATTAAACTAGAATCAACCCATCAAGCAATCACAAGCACATGATTTTACATTGAAAAACTCTCACGGAAAAAAAAATCATGGCATAAAGCGACAGAGATCTCCACTATAATTGAAACCTTTGAGTTATACAACTCCCCTTCTCCAATTAGAAAAGCAACCCAATCTCTCTTTGCAATGCACACCCCTAAAAACCCCTAGTCCTTAAGAAAAATCTCTTCTCAAGAACTTACAAGTATAGAAAACCCTCTCACCCTGCAAAATTCTTACCCTATGAGAGAAAACACTCGACCTAGTTAAGACCTAATTGAATTAAGGCTTAAATAGATGACTTATGAAAAATCATGTAATTGAGTTGGCGTCTGTCAGTTAGATTAATGGTAAATATTGGTCGAACCGACAGTGATCGAAGTTATTGTCGGTTGGATCGATAGAGTTCTACTTTACTCTTGATTTCTGACTGAGAACACCTACACTTTGTCAGTCAGACCAAACCAAGTTCAGTTAGACCGACAGACCCCTGCTCCATCTCCCAGACTGAGCAGAATCCAAGGCATCCTCACAACATCATCTCTAAAACTACCTCTAACAAGTTTCATGAAAAGGTCTTAGGATTAGGCACAGATCGAAGAACTCAATTCATATTTTCTAATTGAGGAATGCGAGTGTTTGTACTTCCCTACTCATATCTCCAATTAGGGCATTATAATTTGATGATCGAAAATCTTAAGTAGAGTTGTAGATCTAAGAGCTTTAATCATTTTCTCCATCAAACGAGTGTCAAAGTTCTTCCTTCTTCAATCACATCCTTAGGCTCTCGATTAACTCGAGTGATTCATTTAATATTTTCCTTTACATTATTTTTTTACGACATTGTCAAAGGTTGAATAAAATAAATGAGATTATTTTTTTACTACATTGTTGTATCTTTCTTCTTAGACACTCCCCTATTGTGGATTTAATTTATTTTTATTTTATTCATTTATTTATTTTCAAATGATAATTAATCTAGAGCTAGAATTCTAAATAATCTCAAATCTCTTATAACAGAGACAATACATTCATATGGTAGAGAAGGGTGCCTCTATTGAAGAATATTTATGATCTTATTTACATCTTACTTTTTCTCTAGGACTTGACTCTTTCTTTCTCAACCTTTGTAATAGTTGCATTGGATACAACTACTTCCACTTCTTAAAAATACATATATATGTAAAACTCTATAAAAGAAAATAATAAGAGAAAATTCTGAATTCATTCCTTGTTTTCTTCACAGCTTCATGCCTTCCTTCTCTGTAATTAAGGCCCTTACTTGAAATTAATCAACGGCTGTGGGTCACCTTAAGCCATTAAAATGTAAACCATTTATTTCAACCCTTGGGTATTGTGGTTCTACGGTGTCTAGTTTACCATAGATTTCAAAGATTTTGCCTAATGATGACTTCATAACCATTTTTACCTCATGTTGCACTCTTTTTTTTAAGAGAAAATATTATGCACAGAACAAAGGCATGAAGGATACACAAACAGGCAACCCGAGGCACAAAAATACCGTCGAGGGCACCTAAAAGAGTCAACACTGAGAAAAAGAGGAAAACGAAAAATCCTAGCGGGATAAAAAATCTCTCTAATCTAGCCGAGGCCCAACCCGTCCACAAAAAGGAGGCCGCAAATGGGGTGGGGATGGCCGGTCTAATCCTAAAAAGTCCTCCACTACTGAGACTCGCTACCAAGGCTCACCAATGCATCCACTACCGTATTCACACTACACCAAAATCGTGGATTAGGAATGGCTTATCTTTTGGTTTATGAACGGATTTTAAATGTTCCTAATTTGAATGACTTTAATCCGTTTTTAAGGGTAAAAATCGTACGTTCTTAAAAATAGCTCTCTCTCTCTCTCTCTCTCTCTCTCTCTCTCTCTCTCTCTCTCTCTCGTTTTCCTCTTCCCTTTTCTTCTCTCTCTCGTTCTTCCAATCTCGCGGTGAAAATTGCTCTATCTGTGATTCTTCCTCCAATCTTGTAGCAAAAATCCATCTTACTTTCTGCAATTGGACTCGTTTTCCTCATTTCCTCTACACCTAAAAAACCCTAACCAACCCTCTCTTTCCTCAGTTTCTCATTTTCTAATCAACGATTTTGGTGCAGTGTCACTTCCCTAGGAACATAGGTGATGACCACATCCAAATTCGACTTAAGACACCTAATTCGGGCTCTCCAATACCATAAATGCCAGTTGGAGAGGCTAGGCATGTTAATCATGTCAACGGAGATTTTAGAGTCGCTTTTAAAACGAATCTTATGATAGCCTCTCTAAATGGAAAGGGAGAGACCTTCCGTCATCGCTCTCTCCATTTTTACCTCCTATTGCACTATCCACTTTTAGTGTTCTTTGCCTAGTCTATTCCATGAACACCAACACACAAGCATAAGCAACATTGGACCATTTAATTTTGTGCCAAGGCACATTATGTATGCTAGCTTTTATACTATAAAATCTTGGGTGAACTTTCTTGATATGTTGGCATGCCTTGTGTAGCCATGCATTGTGCAAATCCGTATTTAGGACCTGTTTGGTTGGAGAATCCAAGTTATAGATAAAAATGAGATTCCACTGTTGGAATCCAAAATTGTAGAAACTAGACAGGAAACCTAGGTTCGATATGGAACTTGTTGTTTGGTTGAAAATTGTGTAATCTAGATTATGTTCCAACCGCTGCTTGTGGCATGGCCCACTTGGGCTTTGGATCCGCTAGAGAACCTTGATCCCTCACCTATTGTAATCTCACAGGACAAATGGCCTGAGTTAGATGGCAAATAAACATTATAGTGGGCCCTAGGAAGTTTTTAATGGTGGATGTTCAATTAACATTGTTTTCCTATGGTGTGGTCCACTTGAGATTTAGATCTGCCTCATCTTTTGTCTAATGCCCTTAATTAAGCTTTCAAAACAAATGGACCGTGTGGACATAAAACACATATGTCATAGATGCACAATGCATATATGGAGGTGGGTGACGCTAACTTCCACCTATTTTCCCTTACGTAGAAACGATGTAAGGAACCATTTCCACTAATCCCGGTTCCAACCAAATTAAGCTTCCATGCAGAATCATGTTTGGCTGGAACTTGTCACCAAACACACTAGTTAAAATCGGATTATGCTAGAATCTCGATTTTAGGTTGGAAATGAGTTTCCAGGTGCCAACCAAATGGGCCCTTAGTCCCCTGGACTAAACTCCTAGATCATGTACCATCATTTTGGTCAAGTCAAATTCACGCCAAATACTATTTTTCTTCTTCCACCAAGACACATTTGTGCTGAAAAAGGAACCTTCTTCTCTTATTTTCTTTAAGAGGGTGTCAGTCTCACAACTACGTTGTTCGATAGACTACTGAGGATGGTTACGATGGGGCACCAATGAAAATCAGAAACATTCCTTTTGTTGGGTGCATTTCACAAAACCTTAGGATCTCGCCCCCCAAACTACTTAAATTATAGGATATTAAATGCAATAAACTAAATTAAAACATTAACCATATGACACAAGATAATTTTACGTGGAAAGCCCTCGAAGAGGTAAAAACCACAGGACCTAGTGTAGATCAACAATCCACTATGAGAGAGAGCTGTTACAATCGATTACAAGCACAACCCGCTTAGATCAAACCTTCTTCACTTACGCAGGAGTAGATAAACAATAAGAGAATATGAAATTAAGAGATCTTACCGACCACGAGGACGTAAGAGCGCCGACACGTAGACTGTGCAGTAGACCACCTCTACAAAGCATAAATCTCCCTCCACAATCTCTCTCTCTCTCTCTCTCTCTCTCTCTCTCTCTCTCTTTTCATTCTCTCTCTTTCCTTGGACGTGAAAACCACCTATTAAGATTACCTAATCCCGATTTGGAACCTCTTAAATAGAGCACCGGAGGAATTAGAGCCAAAATAAGAAAATGCGGATCTGCAGTCTGCACATGGTTGGGCACCAGGCCCTAAGCCGTCGGGCGCCCGCCTAATTAAAAAAACTGTCCAGAGAGTTAGGTGAGAAATCTGCCGAATTTCGGTCGCCCGACCCAACATGGTTGGGCACCCAACCTAGGTACCAAGCACTCGATTAGCAGACAATCTAGTGCCCAATTATTCCAAAAATAGTCCAGTGACTTTTTAATCCTTCTAGGTGAATTTCAGTCACCCGACTAAAAACCCGACCAGGGCAACCGACCACTCCTGGCCTGCACCACTCTCTCCTCTCCACTTGAGGAGGAAAACCCCAATCAAATCTCCCCCTTTCTAACTTAGGAGGAATCCACCTTCTTCAAGCCAGCTCGACTTCTACAAGCCTCAAATTTGCCCTCGAGCAAAGCCTTGGTCATCATTTCTAACCCGTCATCGTCTGTGTGGACCACCTCAAGCTGTAACACTTTTTATTCTAAGGTATCCCTGATCCAGTGATAGTGAATGTCTATGTGCTTTGACTTGGAATGTTGACTTGGATTCTTGCTCAAGTGTATCGCACTTTGCTATCACAGTAGACCACATGCTTCTCCTGCTTCAGGCTAAGTTCCTATAGGAACCTCTTCATCAAAAGCATCTCCTTACATGCTTCTGTGACAGCTATGTACTCGGCCTCTATCGTCAACAATGCTATAGCCTTTTATAGCTTGCTCTGCCAAGAGACCTCTCCCCCTGCAAACGTGAACATAAATCCCGATGTAGACTTCCTAGAGTCTATGTCACCTGTCATATCTGCATCTGTGTAACCTTCTAACACTAGTTTTCTGTCACCATAGCACAGGCTCAACCTGGATGAGCCTCTTAGATACCGTAATATCTACTTCACCGCAGCTCAATGTTCTTTGTTAGGATTGACAAGATATCGACTGACAACCCCAACCGCATATGCTATGTATAGGCGTGTACATACCATAGCATACATCAAACTTCCTACCGTTGAAGCGTAGGGTATCTTCTATATCTCATCCACCTCTAACTTCGTCTTGGGACACTTGCTTGTCACTCAATTTGAAGTGACCATCTAATGGAGTACTGACCGGCTTCACTGCATTTATATTGAACCGCTCTAGAACTTTCTCAATATACCGCTCTGTAGACACCCTACCTTCGGCTACACTATTGCTAGAGATCATAGCTAGATGAATGGATGACCATACCCCTAAATCCCATGTCCAAACTCAGCCAAACTCACCCTTGTAAGCTCCAATCCATAGCCTAACTCAAGCCTGAACCCAGTCAACACGCCCTTAAACATCAGCCTGAAAACCCCCCCCATAAGAAAAACCAGTCAAAAAATCCTAAAAAAGTCAAACTCACCGAGTCAACCCACTGAGTCAACCCGCTGAGTCAACCCGTCGAGTCAAATCACCGAGTTAAATCGCTGAGTCAACCCACTGAGTCAAATCACCGAGTTAACCCGCTGACTTGACCCACCGAGTCAACTCACTGAGTTCAAAGCAGGAGCCCCGAGACATGACCGTACCACGCGCTGGAACCCGAGGAGTGTCCGTATGGGCGGCTCCCTGGGGGCCGTCCAAAATTATTTACGGGTTCTACCACTGCCCGCTGCTATAAATACCCCCCTCCCTTTCTCATTTCAGCATACAACCCAAGCCAATCCATCCGAAGCCAGTCCGAGTGCACTCCACCTCACCACCCTTTAGCCCATTCCTCCACCAAGGAGAGCCCAAGTGAGGAGAGCCTAGCCCTGGTCCAGCCCAGCCTGACCACTGGTCTGAGTCTCCTAAGCCATCCAAGTCTTGATCCAGCCACTCGAAGCCAATCCTTGCGACACCTCCGTCCACCTAGCTACTCTTTTTCAGCATCATCTCATTTGCATCTAGAATAAGTGCAACATTTACTTTTCTTTCAACCCCCCTGCTTCACTACAAGCACTTTGATTATTCAAGCACACGACATGCATCCCGCATAAAGCACCTGTCAGTTCGAGCGTATGCTCTGGGCTTGCCTGTTAACGGAAACCTGCCCATCAGAAACTCTTACTGTTCAGACCTGCATTCATACATTAGTCACTACGAGCACTTTGATTATTCAAACACATAGCATGCATCTCGCATAAAGCACCTATCAGTTCGAGTGTATGCTCTGGGCTTGCCTGTTAATGGAAACCTGTCCATCAAAAACTCTTACTGTTCAGACCCGCATTCATGCATCATGTCATCTATGAGAATATACGAGGATTAAAATAGACTTTCAAGTGTTAGTTCGATTCTGTGAAGTAGAGACCATACTTCGGTACGGGCAGTGTGTGGGGTGCTTAACCTCTTCCCACCCTGTAACCGTGATCCCTTACCTCGAATCTTTGGCCGCAGATCAAAAGGAGTCATTTTAGAGAAAGGAATCTTCAGATCCCCTTCTCTAACGTTTCTAAGGGGTCTAGCTGACTGTAGATTCGAAGTAACTAGCTAGTGGCGACTCTGGTCTTACATAAACTCATCTAAACACATCTAGCTTAACACGACAAACAAACAAAGCCCTCGAGAACGAGGCAAGCCAGTGGCACAAACGACGATTCGCACGTCTGTCGCACCTCTTCTTCTTTTTCATAAAGGAAAGGGAGAACGTCGTGTGGGAGCGTGGAACGGCGAGGGTCCACAGAATGGCGACTCCACTGGGGATAAGCTAGTCCCACTAGTCGTGATCCGACTTGAAAAACAGAATCCTTCCCATACTTGAAAGTCATTAGTCCTCATACAATCTCATTTGCATCACATTCTACCCAAAAAAAAAAAAATTGAAAGTCCCAAAACCCAAAAAAAAAGGTAGAGTATAGTCCTCACCATTGCTCCTCCTCGGGCTCAACGTGTTCGGAAACAACTTCCCTTCCGCAGCATAATCCGCACTCGGGCTCAGCAAACCATGTCTGACCACGAAGAGGAAACTCACCTCTTCCCCGCTCTTGAAATGACCGAAGCGCAACCTCCAGCATAACAGCCAATTGAGAATACGCCAATCATGCAAGAATTGGCACAAGGAATGAAAGCAATGCAAGAAATGCTCCTGCAATTCATGCAAGCATAAGCTACCGCAGCAGCCAACAATCAGGTTGGCCCAGTTCAGCAATCTCAGCAGCCATGCCGGGTCCCTCCGGCCTCCAGTTCAAATCAAGCACAACCATCGGAGTTTGCCCAAGACTACCGACAGCAGCCGTCTCAGCCCTTCGCTATGGGGCATCCTCCTCAGTACCTTCCCGAGACGACAAGGCCGCCTCAGAGCACTCCTGTCGCAGGAACTTCCAGTCAACTTCCAGTCAATTTTGCAAACGACAGTCTCAGTAGATCTCAGCATGTCCCCGCCGATGGGACCCCTTTTCAATTTCAGCACATCCCCGCCGATGGGTTTTCAATTCAATTTCTAGCAACAAGGACAGCACAGGCGAATGCCCACAATGGGGGTCAGTGTCAAGCCCACATCAATCAGCGGACAGTGGCGAATACCCAACAAGGGAGTCACTTCCTAGCATCTCAGCCTCCTCAAACAGGAGCACTTTTCAATTCCAGCACATCCCAGCCGATGGGATTCCAGTTAATTTCCAGCAATCTTCAATTTAGCAAACTCTAGTTAATTTCCAGCAATCTTCAATTTAGCAGTCTCCAGTCAATTTCCAGAAAGTTCCAGTTCAACCTTCAGTACAATCCCCAGTTCGATTACAGTCCTTTCAAGCACAAGTTCATCAGAATCAAGTTCAGTCATCAAATCAATTTCAGCAACCCGCGGTTGCTTTTTAGCAAACCCATAGGGTCGAAGACATCGATCACTGCCGAAGAAGAACGTGCCTTACTCCAAGAGGCACCAGTCGCTCGAACGGATCACTCAGGATTGGACGAGTTGCGAGGAGTAGTTCCAGATCTTGCAAAATCAGCTTTAGTAACAACAAGGAATAAATCTACCTTCGACCAAATTCAGAGACTTGTGTCCTTTCCCGAATGCTCAAGTACCTCAAAACTTTGAGGTACCAAAATTCAAAGGATACGATGGCAACGGTTGTCCCACAGCACATCTCAAGGCCTTCTGTGGAGAGCTGAGTGCAATCTTAGGAAATGAAGGGGCCCTCATTCGCTTGTTCTAAAAATCCCTGAAAGGCGATGCCCAAGATTGGTACACCTCATTGGACTGCCACCGCATCAGGACTTGGGAACAACTCTCCCAGGATTTCATCGACAGATTCGCATACAATCTCAACATGGCACCCAGAAGAGCTGATATCGCGGCTCTCAGGCAAAGGAGTGATGAAACACTATCAGCTTATGTGGGACGTTGGCGAGCTATGGCAGCCAGAATGCGAACACCTATTAACGACGAAGAACAAATCTCCATGATTGTTCATTCAACATATCCTGGCATATCTGGATATCTCATTTCGCAACCATATGCGAATTTCTCACAGTTGATCCGTGCTGGAGAGCAAGTCGAAGCAGGAATCCGTGTCGGGACAATCTCCCCATGGCCTCATCAAGCCACTCCAGTCAAGAGGAACAGAGTGACAGAAGACCCATCGGATATGGGAACGGAAACTACAGCAATTCTCCTCCCCGCCCGACAGAGGAAAACAACATCAACACCACTACTCAAGGTAATTAATATGCTCCCCCACAGGGACATCAACAGCATCAGTAGAATCAGGTTCAGCACCAACCTCAGAGGTATCAACCACGACCGAATCCTCAACCACAGCTACAACCACCTCGACAACAGCAGCAGTTCAGAGGGAACGGTCAATACTCATACCAGAATAGGCAGAATTACAGGGAGCTCATGAAGTTCACTCCACTTCACTCAGCCACTTAGTCAAGTCATGACTATGCTGGTACAAAAGCAGTTACTCACTCTGATGGCACCCAGGCCTCCTCCAAATCCTCTACCTCCAAACAACCGAGAAAATGAGTATTGTGCCTACCATCAAGGACGTGGCCACACTAGTGATCGATGCTTTACTTTGAAGAATGCCATACAAGATCTAATCGATGACCGAAAGATCGTCATCTCGGTCCCTGGAACTCCTGCAGCAGCTTCCACCAACATTCTTCAGAATCCTCTGCTTCAACATCCGACGGATCCCAGTTCATCTCGTGGCCCCACCGTCAACAGCATAGAAGAAGGACAGCACCTCGATCACTTCTTCTCCCCCATCCAGTCCATTCATGCCTACACTTATGGGCCAACAAATCCTCCTCCGATCATGCAAGGGGCAAGTCCCTTTCCTCCTTCAGTCTCCGAGCCAGTGGAACTCGAAGGAACACTTCCATATGATGTGCCAGTTGTTCAAGGGGCATCTTACAACCCTTCATGTTGGGAACCAGTCGTCCTAGAAGGAGCACAATCATACATCGAGCTTGCATACGAACCTGTCATTTTATAAGGGGCAATCTCAGCACAGGAACAATACAATCCGCAATGGAGGAACCATACTCGTCAGCAGCAAGAGACCATTGTCTTGGAAGGAGCTCCTCCAGTTGAGCCAGTCATATTGTAAGGGGCAAACCCTGGAGGCGTGTCAATCACACTACGACAGCTGGGACGAACAGAGAAACCCCCTGCCATATCAAGAGGACCAGTATTTATTCCATGGGAGCCTCCTGCTCCAGGAACGGTCAAGCCAGGACCGCGACCTTATGTGATCTATGAAGACAAGCCTCGATATTACCCCTTCAGCACAGGCAACAATGTAGTCCTCAAGGCAAAAGCTCCATACGAGGAAGATCTGGTACCCACACCAGCACCGTTGCAAGAACCGGTGGTCCTAGAAGGCAAAGGTGAGGAAAATTATAAAGAGGTCCCATGGCACTATCCAAAATGTGCGGAAGTGGGAAACATGAATCCCAGTGGACGTTGCATCCGAAGAGATAATCAGAACAGAGGAGATCCCAAAGGCGCTCTCTCAGGCCTCGGCAACAAAAATGAAGCCGCATAAGATGTGGCGACTCAGCTCAAGTGAATCCCTGCTCAAATCTCAGTATGGGAGCTACTTTGCACATCTCGCATACACCGAGAAATGTTTGCCAAAACCTTAAGCGATGCTCCACGTCTCCTCCGATACGGCACCAGAGATGATAGCATTGATGATTGGACAGCTCCTAGCTCCACGCGCCATCACCTTCACCGATAATGAGTTGCCACCAGAAGGGCGCGATCATGGGCGATCCCTCAACATAGCCTTACGATATAAAGACCTATGTGTCCCTGCTAGTTCTTATCGAAAATGGCTCAAGCTTAAACGTCTGCCCACTCAAGGCTGCGGAACGTTTGGGAATCAGCCCTTCTTCATTCCGACCCAGCACCATATGCGTCAGAGCATTCGACAACGCCGATCAGTGGAAGGGGAGGTTGACATAGAGGTACAGATAGGTCTGGAAATCTCCACTATCACATTCCAAATCCTGGATATATCAGCCTCCTTCAACATGTTGCTCGGACGACCTTGGCTACACAAGGTGGGGGCTGTGCCATCAACACTGCATCAACGAGTGAAATACATCTGTGGAAATCAAGTGATCTCTATCCATGCAGAGAAGGAGCTCATCATTCCATCCAATGCTGCTGCCACTGAACCAGACATCCCCGTCATCGATATCCAGCATTCTGAAGAGGACGTCCCGTTTCATAGTTTCGAATTCGAGACTGTGAACGCTATCGCCAACCCGGAACCGATAAGGGTGGACCGTGTCTTTTCACCAGCAGAACGTCTGAGCCTCAAATCGAATGAAGAATCATTTCAAGTCCAGAAAGATACCGCTGGTATATAACCAACACAAATGGGGACTCGGATACAGGGCAATCTTCATGGACAAAAGAAGGAAGAAATTTCGGTGCTCACCCATCCAATTCGTCAAGCCAGGAGAACCTTGCAAAGATCCAGGAAGGAATCAACCGACTGCACTACACAAAGGCCTCCAGATGAGCCTAGCTTGGGCCACGTGGCCCCTCATTCGATGGGACCAAATTCTCGAACCATCCAAGCCTCCAGAAGGAGAAGAAAGGGATGAAGATGAAGAAGGAAGTCAAATACAACAGCTTCAGGACCAGGTTACTCTGACACCTGCTCCCAACCAGGGGCACAACCTGCCCACTTCGACTCCAACCAACTAGGGGCACAACCTGCCCGCTTCAATTCCAGCCAACCAGGGGCACAACTTACCCATCTCAGCATCAATCAACAAGGGGCACAGCTCGCCCATCTCTAAAGAATCAACATTGTCAACCATCAGCCAGGGGCAGAAGCAGTCCATCCATTGGACCAAGAAAGGGAAATGGCCAGCCCTGGATTGGTCCGATGTCCAGATCCCAAACATGTGTCTCACTATGGAACCAGACGAACTGTAATGCGAGGTAAGTGACCCGGGAGGGACTGAGTACGATTCAGATCTCGAACCCGACCAGCAAGAAATCATGGTCATCAGGCCAGACTGTGATTCTTCGCCCAAATCATCAACCCCCACCTCTTCAGGGGAGAAAGTGTGGGGTCTTGAATGGTCATCTATTCCCCTAACTGTTGAATCAGCTAAAGAGCCATCTGAGGGCTCTGGCTTCCAAAAAAAATGCTTGTTTAAGCAGCGATCGGAACTTTGGGACAAGCTAGGATCAATCATGGTCTGTAATGCCCGCTTGTTCAAAGTCTCGAGAATTTTAAAATTCCAAAAAAATTGAAAACTTTCAAAAGCCAAAAACATCAAGCATTTCCATTTCAGAAAATTCTTAAAAACCAAAAAACATTTCTTTTCCTGCATTCAAGAGTGTGCCAAGTCCGTCTAAAGAGTCGCATGAGTTTGAAGTCGAATCATATGATTTTGAAGTCGAATTAGACTTCGAGCTCATGGGTCTGGACGAAGCTCGGGATGAGGAAGATGATGATCCGGCTCCCGAACTAGAGGATCTCCTCAAAAAGTTCGAATCTAAAGCCAATGTTGTAGCTGATGATTTTGAGATAGTGAACTTGGGGACACCTGAGATCCCTAGGGAAGTACGCATTGGAAAATCGTTGCCACCTGAGATGAAATAGAAAATGATAGAGTTCCTAGTTCCAAGATTGTCCAACTTCGCGTTCTCATATGAAGACATGCCGGGGCTCGATGAAGAGCTCGTTGTACACCATCTGCTAACTAAGGCAGATATGAAGCCAGTGAAACAGAAACTTCGAAGAATGAAGCCAGAATGGGCTCTGAAAGTCCTAGACGAAGTCATCAAGCAGTACAATGCGGGATTCTTGGTAGTCTCCAACTACCTTGAATGGCTCGCCAACATCGTACTAGTACCAAAGAAGGACGGCAAGGTTCAAATGTGCATCGACTTCCGAGATCTCAACAAGGCCTAGTCCTAAAGATGACTTCCCTTTATCGCATATCGACACTCTGGTCGATAATACTGCTGGGTACAACGTATTCTCATTCATGGACGGGTTCTCAAGTTACAATCAGATGAAGGTGGCCGTTGAAGATCGTGAGAAGACATCGTTTATCACTCCTTGGGGAACTTTCTGCTACAGGGTAATGCCGTTCGGTCTGAAGAACACAGGAGCAACATATCAGTGAGCAATGACAGCACTATTCCACGACATGATGAATAAAGAGCTTAAAGTATATGTGGACGATATGATCGTCAAATCTCGCACAATTGAAGGACACTTTGAAGATCTGAAGAAGTTATTCAACAGATTAGAAAAGTACAAGCTCCGTCTCAACCCTCAGAAATGTGTCTTCGATGCAATGGGAGGTAAGCTCCTCGACTTTATGGTGAGCAAGGATGGCATCAGGGTCGACGAGACCAAAACCAGAGCAATCATCGAGATGCCCCCTCCTAGAACAGAGAAAGAAATTCGTGGCTTCCTCGGCAGAATTCAATACATCAGTCGCTTCATCGCATAGCTCACACCTATTTGCGAGCCCATTTTTAAGCTCCTTCTGAAGAACATTCCAAAAGAATGGAATAATGATTGTCAAGTAGACTTCGACCGCATCAAGAAATATCTCATGAACCCTCCAGTCCTAGTGCCACCCACTCCTGGACGACCACTATTGTTATACATCTCGGTAGCAGCAGAAGCCATTGGTTGTGTCCTCGGCCAGCACGACGAGACCGGGAAGAAGGAACAAGCAATATATTATTTGAGCCGAAATTTCACCGACTACGAGACCAAGTATTCCCCGATCGAGAAGACTTGCCTCGCCCTAGTCTGGGCAACTCAGCGACTCCATCAATACATGATTGCGTTCCCTATTCTCCTACTCGCTCACATGGATCCGCTTAAATACCTATTCGAGAAGCCTGGCACTCACTGGAAGGATAGCTAAATGGCAGCTACTCTTGTCTGAGTTCGACATCACCTATGTCACTCAGAAGGCAATCAAGGGGCAGGCCCTCACCGATCATCTTGCCGCTCACTCTCTCCGGGATTATCAACTGTTCAAGACATTCTTCCCTGACGAAGATCTCTTACTTATCGAAGGTGAAGAAAAGAAGAAAAAAGATGAGTGGACATTATTGTTCGACGGCGCAGCAAATTCTAAAGGGAGTGGTATTGGAGCGATCCTCTATTCTCCAGGTGATGTCCCTATTCCTATCTCATGGCGCATAGCATTCGAGTGCACCAACAACATGGCGGAGTACGAATCATGCATCACTGGCTTAAGGGAGGCCATAATCTTGGGCGTTAAGAAGCTACGAGTATTTGGAGACTCACAGCTTATCATCAATTAGACCAATGGTAAATGAAAAACCAAGGATGAGAAGTTGATACCATATCATGTGTATCTTGAAAATCTGATCGAAGAATTCAAAGAAATCACCTTCTCATACATGCCCAGAGCCAAGAATCAGTTTGCAGATGCTCTCGCCACACTTGCATCAATGCTCGAGATACCAAAAGGAGCTTAAGAATGGGAGCTTACAGTTGAAACTCAAGATGAACCTGCTTTTTTCCTGCAAATTGAAGAAGCCGAAGCTGTCCCTGACAAACCCTAGTATGCTGACATCAAGCAATATCTCGAAACCCAGGAATATCCGAAGTCAGCAACAGCAACAGATCGCCGAACCATCCAGCGTTTGGCCGGCCAGTTCACCATCAGTGGCGAAGTTCTCTACAAGCGATCCTATAATCACGTCCTCCTTCGATGCGTCAATGAAGTAGAAGCTGCAAAGATCATAAAAGAAATACACGAAGGAATCTGTGGCCCTCACATAAACAGGTACATGATGGCAAAGAAGATTCTACGACTCGGCTACTATTGGCTCACTATGGAGACAGACTGCTGCCTAGCACGTCAGAAAATGCTTCAAATGTCAAGAGCATGCGAACTAAATCCATGCCCCCTCATCAGAACTATACAACCTGACAACTCCTTGGCCTTTCTCTATGTGGGGACTCGACATTATTGGGAACATTAGTCTCAAAGCATCAAACGGTCATGAGTATATACTTGTGGCAGTCGACTACTTCAACAAGTGGGTAGAAGCAGCCTCCTACACCACGATTGCAGCATTCCAAGTGATCAAATTCATGAAGAACAACATCATATGCCGGTATGGAGTCCCTAATGCTATCATCACAGATAATGGACCCCGTTCGTCAACAAGAAGATGGATGACTTCCTCAGCAAATTCAAGATTCAACGTCATCGATTAAGCCCCTATCGTCCTCAGATGAATGGTGGGGTAGAAGCCGCAAACAAGACAATCGTCAGGATACTCGAGAACATGGTCGTGACCTATCGAGATTGGTCAGATATGCTCCCATATGCACTTTGGGCCTATCGAACGTCTGTACGATCTGCTACGGGCGTTACTCCTTTCACGCTTACTTACGGAATGGAAGCAGTTCTACCAATCGAGGTAGAAATACCATCACTACGGGTGTTACTCGAAAGCGGAATTGAAGAAGTAGAATGGCAACGGGCAATATTCGATCAGTTGCAGCTAGCAGATGAGAAGCGCATGTGTGCGCTAAGTCATTCACAGTGCTATCAGAAAAGGATCGCTCGAGCTTACAACAAGAGAGTCCGAAAAAGAAGCTTCAAGGTAGGCGACATGGTCATGAAGAAAATCCTACCATCACACCTTCCTGATCCCAGAGGAAAGTTCAAACCCTCGTGGGATGGACCGTTGATCATCAGAGAAGTACTTCCCGGAGGCGCCCTCAAACTCACCAGCATGAGAGGGGTGGACCTTCCTGAGCCAATCAACGCCGACAAAGTGAAAATCTTTCACGGGTAAGTCATTCCAACTTTATCAAGAGTTACTTTAATAGAGCTGAAGTCAAGAGGTCGAAGCTAAAACCTCTGAGAAATCATTCCCGTCCACCAATAAGTGTTTCAAATAAGGGGATTCAAAAGAAAAGAGAAAAAATACAAAAAAAAAAAGAGAATACAAAAAAAAAAAAGAAAAAAGAGAAAGAAAATGGGAAGCCAAAACAAGGCACCCGAGAAAAATCAACCCAAGAAGAAACATAATCATCCATCCATTCATCTCAGAAGGGTCTTTAGTTAAGACCAACAGCTCTATCATCGTAACCTAGGATAAGGGCTGAAAGACTGCCATCGGCCGGCAATGACGGATTCCCGAACTCTAGCCGCCCCAGTTACCAAAGATTCAGAAAAAGAAAAAGAGAAAAAGAAAATGTGTGCCTAAACAAAGAGGGTGGAGTGAAAACCCGAAAGGGCGCTCTGAGTAAAAACAGTGGGCATATAGCGGACTTGGTGAAAACCCGAAAGGGCATCGAGGGTAAAAACAGCATTGCCGCTAAGGGGCAGGCAAGATCAAATACCCGGGATGTGGTGAAAACCCGAAAGGGCGCCACGGAAAAAAATGACGAGAAAAAGGCCGGATGTAGTGAAAACTCGAAAGAGCGCTGTAGGAAAAAATGGCTCAAATAGAAAAAGAAAAATGAAAAGTGCAGGTACTAGGAAATCAGATAGTTCAGATCGGTTCAAGCAATCACAGTTCAAGAACAAGAAGAAGTGCAGTCAGGAGCGAAGAGCTCTACAAACTCTGACAATCTCATGAAGCAATAGTTTCCATTGTCTACACCTTTAGTGAACCAAAGGAGCACACAAGTCAAATCTCGAGACATCGGTCAAAGCATTGGCCGAGCCCCAGTTCTGATTCCTATACCCTGACACAAAATCCAGACACACACTCACAAGGCAACTTATGGCGCAATAGATTTTCAAACAATTTTCTCTTTTTTCATTAAATGCAGCATATTTCTTTTACACATATCATGTCATCTTTTTCAAAAAAATACAAAAAATGGATCATCATCAATCATATACCATGCAAAAAAGAATGTGCAGGTGGCCAATATAATCAATCTCTACCCTCCTCCTCGGCCATATCAGGTAAGTCCCCTGACTCATAATGAAATAGTCTCGCTCTCAACCTGCTCACCTCCATACGCAGGTAATGTACCTCATCGCGCTCAAGGCTGCGGATCGCTGTCTCCTCATCAGACAACCTCTGATCGGCAGCTAACCTCCTCGACATCATCTCACAATGATACCGAAGTGCAGAAATCTCAGGCAGCAAATGGCCATGAGTAGCCAAAAGGAAACCAGGATCGATGAATGGGCGCTCCTCAGAGGGTTCATATGAACCAGATAAAGAGCCGGCATCTCCGAGGATATCCTGCTCATCCTCATCAGCAGTCTGGTGCCAGCAAGGGATACGTCGATACAGAGACTGCTCAGCAACCCAGTACTGATATGGGGCGGTCGCCATCAGAAAAGCCCGCAGTTCAAAACCAAGCAAATCGGTAGTCAAGTAACTCGCCCAAGATCCATCGACCCAAGTCCTAAAGTCAGAGGTTCTGGATGGAAGTGCTCGACGCCCGATACCAGTGAAAGCAAAAAGAGGAACATCCTGCTCATACCCAAACTGCCGCAGGAACCGGATAGGATGGTAAGAAAAGTAAGATCGAAAGCCTACTAGCATCAGAGGGAGGCGGTGCGCATCACAAAGCACTGGAGGAAGTGAAAGCCAAGATGACTCCCAACGAACATTCCAGTCACGAAGATCAGCGAACATCCTGCAATACAAGGGCTCACTCATCCCAGCCATATGAGGAAGAAATTCCATGATGTGTCACATAAGGTCTGGGCGACGGGTGTCAGGAAATGGTACAGGAACAGTCAGGGAAAGATGCTCCTATACCCAGACCTGATCACAAGAAGGAAAAGAAGTTCAGCTAAAGCAAAGCAATTCCTAACAAAGCAAGAAGGGATAGGTGCAGAAAAGATACCAGAAGAAATGCACAGTAGCCGCGAAGGACACGAGTGCGGCCCAGGGCACAGTCAGTCAGCCCATTAAACAGCTCGGCCAGGATGAGAGAAATGATCCCCTGCCGTCGAGTAGCTCGGCCCATCACCTCAAAAAGCAAAGGAGTCTGGGACCTGCGCCATCCCGAGAATAGCACCTCAGCTATCAAGTAGAACATCAGTGCGTTCCGAGCAAGAACAGATCCAGCCACACTCCGAGGACCCAAAAAAATATCATACAGCAAGTCCAAGGAGAACACTACAGCATCCCGGCCGACAGCTGCAGGCTGAACCAGATAGGGGATCCCAAACCAGTTCTGCGGTGTGGCAGTCTTCGGCGAAAAATACTGAGTATAATCCCAAGGTAGGCCTATCAAGCGCGCAAGCTCCTCCAAAGAGGGTCCCATCTCCATGCCGTTGAACATGAACACGTTCAACGAGGGGACCCAATCAATCAATGCAGCTCCAAGCATCCTCCAGTCAATGTCAACTCTAGCCATATGGATCAAACTGCCAAAGCCATAGGACTCCAAATCTCGAATCTCATAAGCTGACAAGCCGTCAAGCCAAGCAAGCAGTCGTGGCAAGCAAGAAGGACGAGGAAGCAGCTGACAAGTCTTCACGGGTAGCCCTTCCAGAACAAAAGGCCCAGAAATCAATGACAGCTCATCGAGGATAGGAAGATCAATGGACGAAGGAGAAGGAAAAGCTGGAACCTCTGCAGACTCGACAGCCCCTGACCTGCCCTCAGCAACGACTATGTCTGATATAGTCGCATCACTGTCTGAAACTGCCACGACCTCAGCCGCATGAGAAGACTCGCCCACCTCATGAGCAGAGTGCGCAAAAGACCGACGATCAGGAGAAAGACGATACTCTCCATTAAAAGGGCTATCAGCAAAGATCACACCGCACATCGTGGCATCCTGGCCAATCCGACCTTCAAAGAATGCATCTGAACCATCAAGAAGGGTCCCGGTAACCCCGATCGAAGAATCAATGGTCAGATCTAGACCTGCGGCCCTCTCCAACAGGAAATCATGAATCCAGTCATCATCCTGACCAATCAAAGGGATCATTGAGGCATCCACACCGTCCATCATCAGGGGGACATCATCAATGATCACATCAAGTCCACCCAAACAAGTATGCCGCACATCTCGGCCATCATCGAGAGCATCCAAACCATCAAAGGTATCATCTGAACCATCCATACCGTCCAGACATGTGATCAGCCCATCTATGTTCATCATACCCCCATCACCACCATCAATCACATCATCTAGGTGGCCCACATTCAAAGGATGCATAGCCTCACCTATGTCCCATCTCCTCATCTCATCCATACCATTCATTTCTCCCATAATCAATGGCCCATTCAAATCTGAAATTTCAGCATGGCTACCATTAATGGGGCCATTCAAAGCTCCACCAACCACCGCCCCTAAATCCCCATCAATGCCCCCATTCAATGCTCCATCTCCACCATCCATTAAAAGAATCCCTCCATCATTAAAGCCTTCACCAATTGCTGGAGTGTGGGACCCACCAACCTCTCCCACTATGGCCCCCAAATCACCATCAAAGGCTGCCCAAGAAAAGATAAAATAGGAAGAGGACAAGATGAAGAGAAAAGACAAAGAGAAGAAAGGATTCATGGCTGGAATCGAACTTGCCAGTACAAAATAGGTGGGGATAAGGGCAGTGGACAGAAGAGAATGTCCGAACCAGAACCAGCCCAGACCGCACAAGAGGCGAACTTTGGGCGGCCCGCTCTAGGCCGCCCGTACGGACGAGCTCCCTCTCTCTCCGCGGGATTGGCTCCATGGTTGTTGTTAGGTGAGGCTGACAGTCCACATCAGCAGATGGCACCATGAGGGCCGCCCAAGGCTCCAATCCATTCCAGATTTCGATTGAGGTTGATCAGAATCATTTGGAAGGTACCCCACCTATCCAATCACGAAGTACTGCAGCCAGAATAGGTCTGATCAAGTCAAAGGGAGGGAAAGATGATCAAGAGAGGGCCACAAGCAATCTGAGCCATTCGAAGACTAGGTCATTATGATCTAAACCGTGAAAGTGCTCGCATGGGTCATCAAATAGCAAGATCAATGGTTTGATCATCAAAAGAAGGGCCAGAATCCAAGATCTGATCATCAAGTGGGCCCACAAGGCCAAATTAAGCGATCTGAGCCGTTCAAGTCATCATCCACACCATGAGAAGCCTTCTTAGCCTCACAAAACATCAAAAAAATGTGCTCCAAAGTAAAGCCAAAGTCTCAAGTGGGCCCACAGGGTCGAATCAAGCCATCTGAACCATTCAAATCATCATCCATGCAGTTAAAGAAGTCTCATCTTCCACAAGTCATTAAGAAATGAGTCAGAAGTCAAAGCATCCAGACATCATCAAGGAATTTGAGACAAGTCAAAGATTGTGTATTCATTCAGAAGATTTTTTTTACAGAAGAAGGTAAAAGCAAGAAGGTCATACATCAAGTAAGCTGAACACAAGCAGGCTACAAGTCACCAACATAGTCGTCATCATCCCTCCTCTCGTCCCGCTCTCGACGATGAAGATCCATCAAAGGAGCTGTCACTGAGCCTCCAGTGTATCTGCGACGGCCCCCAGGAACATAGAGCGGAGGAAGCAGAGGCCCCTGGCCGTACAACAAGTACCACTCATCATAGTCGCGATCCGGGATCGTGAAACGAAACTCGGGCTGGCCCACAAGATCATCAGCTATCTCATCAGCTAGGATCTGAGCAGCTGGAGGAGGTGCAGAACAAGGGACTCGAGCCACCCCGGTAATTTGTCGAAGCAGCCTCTCACCCAAATACCACTGAAATGATTCAGCGTCAGAAAGTATGATCCAGAGGCATGAAGCATCATAGGTCTCCACACACTGAGGGGTGTAGTAGAGAGGAAAGTTGGCGTATGGCATCCGAGCAAGCTACAGCAAAGGGGGTCATCACGATCAGTTATGGTGCAGCATGAGGGAATAAGGAAAGCGAGATACTTACATCTTCAACAGTCAATCCGTCTATATCAGCACGCCAGTTGTTCCCAGAGACTTGAGAGTTCCGCTGACGATTTTGTTGATGCCAATACATGTGACGATACAAAGATGGCTCAATGTCATCCCGCATCCTCGGCGCGAGGTGGGCAAAATGGTCATAAAAGCAAGTCTGGGCAAGGGTACACCTAATGATCAGAGAAAGAAAGAAGACAAATGTCTCCAAGGAAGGTTAAAGAAGTACCTCAACGACAGGCCAGAAACCTGTGAAGGACCGGCTATTCCGAGAGGTCTTATCCAAACCTTGGAAAACATAAGTCAAGATAGCCCCGTTCCAATTGTAGGGATGATGAAGATCCTCAACCAAGAGAAAAAATTTAGGATCAACCCTCTCATTCGCATGGCAGAAAAGGAAGGACCCGAAGGCATAAGTAATCATGGCCCGTGCTTTGTAGAGGGCCTCTAGCTCAGTAGTGGGGGTGACGGCAGCAAAGGTGTTGTAGAACCATCGCATCTTTACTTGATTGCCTTGGAATTCATCTTCAAGAGGGACGTCACCAACAAGTCGTGGCCAGTCAGTGGAAGTGATAGGAGCAAGAGAGCTGACTTGGGGAACAACTGCCCCATGAAATGGAAAGCCGATTTGCATATATATATATATAGATATATATATCCAGGGGAGTTATTCCCCATTCGCCACAAGGGAGTTGAAAGGTCTGGGTCTCGTCCCGCCACCTCTCACAAAGAGCCGCAAGCAACATGCGGTTGGCACTGTTATTATGGAAGCGTAAGGTAAGGAGGCCAGCAAAAGGATTGTCAGCCAAAACTCGTTCAAGCAAAGGCTGTGGGTGCTTCACCCAGTTATCCCAATGATCTCTGGTACCTCGACCCTTGATGGAGGGAAGAAGTTGCTGCTCCTAAGCCAAGGAACACATATGGGCCCCTCGGCGGATAATGAAGGCTGGATCGTCTTCATTAATTACTCGACGTCCTCTAGTACCGTCCGCCATTGAATCTTACAAGCTTGGTAAGGTAAGTCCCTATCCTTTACCCGTTAAAATCTAAATTATTATCCAGGAAACCCATGGGATTGGACTCACATTCAAATGCAAAATCTAAAGTCCGACTCCATGTGTTACCTTGGATATGTGTTGGGCCCATTGAAGAAAGCAGGGCCCACCTTAAAGAAGGTTGCATGTCATGTCTTAGGCAAAGAAAGTCCATCATCCAAGGACACACTTTGGACAACAAATGCACTCAAGTGCCATGAGATCAACAAGGGATAAGGATCTTACTTCACATGAAAAGTTCCTCTTCAAAGTCCATATGTGCCCAAGGATTGATCCACTTTCTATGCCAAGGCCATGATTCTCACTTAAGATGTTTCCATCTTTTTACACATGTACATGGACAAGTGGGGAATAGGAAGGAAATGGACCCCAAGAACAACCCAAATGCCTCACCTCAATGGATTGGAGGGAGCACATAACCCACTTGAACAACATGAGGACCCATTCAATGGGTTAACGATGGGCACCCCTATGTGCATCATCTTGATGAAAGTTTAGACTATGAGAGTACAACATGGCGGTCTACCCACAAACATATGAATCAAAGAAGCTAATGGTAAAAAATTGATGCACATAGCCCACATGAATAATTAAGGTTGGAAATGCCCATGTAAGGATAAGTTTGGGCAACTTCTGAGCATCAATTTCTTTACCAAAAAGGTGGACCATTTGAGCACAAGAGGGCATGGCTTGATGAGTAACCTAACCATCACGAAAATGGCTAAGAATGGTATACATAGCCCACTTGAAGATCAAAATCCAAAAATGCCCTAAAGCACGGGACAAAATTGGGCAACTTATGGGTATCATTCTTTCTCACAAATTGAAAGAAAAATCACTCATACTGGAGAATGATGGTGGATGACCCACCAAGCACTCCAAGGAGAAGTTCAAGGAGCTATGGCTGCATGGATAGCTCACTTGAAGGAGGATCATCCATTAGAGGTTGATAACATTAAAAGGAAACTCTTGGAAACCACTTTCCTACCAAAAAACCATTCGAACCTAGTGAGATTGTCGGGACAACTCACTCATGGGACTTGTAGATGACCAAGAAACTCAAGTCCTCTATCCATCAAAAGAAAAAGCATGAAAGAAAAAAATCTTACATGAACAAAGTGTAGTGGTGCACACATGGTCCAAAGAAATCCAAGTTTCAATGAAGGCCCAAAAGCCCATCCACATGGAAAATCCTAAGGGGCCCACCACACTTTGTACATAAGGATGTACATCATAATCAAGAGATGGTGGGAGATTTGGGCCACTTGTCCATAAAAGCCCAATTAAGAGATCTAGCCCACTTGAAGATCCAAATGAAGAATGGGCTAGTCACCTTTGTCCATACACATGTGAAGAAAGATGGGGCCACCTAAAGTGAGCCCCATGAGCCCAAAATTTGAAGTGGGCCCTACCATTCTCATGGGCCCAAACCTTGAAAAAAAAAGATGGAAAAGAAAAGAAAGCCCCAAGAAAATGACAATGAAAAGAGAGCAAGAGGGAGCCCAAAATGAAGCATTGGGCCCATCAAATATACCAAGGGCCATGACTTCACTTTGAGCCCATTTGATACACATGAAAAGAGGCCCAACTCCCATGGAGAAAGATAGGATATTTTGCCGTGCACACTTGAGGGACATGGCAAAATTACCCTTTACATACACATGAAGGGAGTGTGAAAGAAGAAAAGACTGAATGAAATGGAAGCTTGCAATGTCCTTCTCCATGCACCACCTTTAGAAGAGACTTGAGATTTGGAAAAAGGCAAAAAATACTTGGGCCCACCTTCACTCCTTTTGGAATAGCTACATGGAGAAAAGAAAAGAGTCATGAGAAGAGACAATGAAGAAGGAAAAAGACAAGAAAGAAATGGAGTGGTCCATACCTTTACCACTCACCAAAGGGGGACCACCTTGCTGTCCCAAAGCTTCACTAAGGCCCACCACTTGAAAAGAGCAAAGAACCACCAAAAGAGAGAGAAAAACTTGAAGAAAGAGAGAGTGTGAGAGAGAGAAGAGGGATTGCACGTTGGAGGGGGCAAGGGTGCCCCATGTTATATAGAAAAGGGGAGTGCACCCCTTTACCCAACCCACTGAAAAAACCAGTGGGCAGGGACGGCTTGGGCGGCTCCCAGGGGGCCGTCCTACCCTCCCTCTAGTTGAAACGACTTCTCACCCCCTCTCCTTGGGAAGAACTCTTCCTTGGGAAGGGCGGTTGCAAGTGAATCTTGTACCTCCATGTAAGAATGAAGTGCTGGAAGAGAAGGATGAGAAAAAGTAAGGAATCTCACCGAAATCTCATCTTGTGAGAAATTAGGGGGAAATTGGCTTGATGATGTGGAAAAGTTCCATGGAATTGTCAAGAAAAAGAGAAAGAATTGACTTGGTCAAACAGTGATCTCAACCATCCAAAGTCATGACCTGATGATCTGAACCATTCTAAGAAGAATCCCCAGAATCTCCGCCTTTGATTACTGCTTACTTGTACATATTTTGGGTCTGAAGACCTTAAACTACGTCGAGATCAAGATCTCGAGGGATTTTTAATAAAAATGGGCATCGATCTCGACCATCAAAACCAGAATCGATGACTCAGAACATTTTTTTTAAAAAATCATAAAAAAATGTATTACTAGTCTCGCTCCATAGTTTTGGTCCGAAGACCTTAAACTACGTCGGGATCAACATCTCAAGAGATTTTCAATAAAAACCAGTGTCGATCTTGTTTGCTCACATCAAGATCAGACGACTCCGGACATTTTCAAAAAAAAAAAAAAAGTGTTGCCCTATTAATGTACAAAGTTTTGGTCCGAAGACCTTAAACTACGTCGGGATCGACATCCCGAGAGATTTTCAATAAAAATCGGCATCGGTCTTCATCAAGATCTGACGACTCCGGACATTTTCTAAAAAATAAAAAAAATGTGATTTCCAGCATCGCTTGTACATATTTTTGGTCCGATGACCTTAAACTACGTCGGGAACAAAATCTCGAGAGATTTTCAATAAAAATTAGTGTTAATCTTGATCGCTCAAATTGAGATTTAACAGCTTGGAACATTTCAAAAAATCACAAAAAGAATGTATTTTCAGCATGCACAAAGTTTTGGGTTCGAAGACCTTAAACTACGTCGGGATCGACATCCCAAGAGATTTTCAATAAAAATCGGTAGTGGTCTTGATCGTTCACCGGATATTTTATAAAAAACAAAAAAATATATGCATTTTCATGCCCCTCTTGTACATATTTTGGTCCGAAGACCTTAAACTACGTCATCCCGAGGGACTTTTTAAAAACCGATAGCAGTCTGGATCGTTCAATCAAGATCCGCTGACACCGGACATTTTCAAAAACAAAAAAAGAATGTATGTTTAGCCTGTACATATTTTGAGTCCGAAGACCTTAAACTACGTCGGGATCGACATCCTGAGAGATTTTAAATAAAAACCGGCATCGGTCTTGATTGCTCGAATCAAGATCCGACGACACCGGACATTTTTCAAAAATCACAAAAAAATATATACATGCATTTCCAGCACTCGCTTGTACAGTTTTGGGTCCAAAGACCTTAAACTACGTCGGGATCAACATCCCGAGAGATTTTTAATAAAAACCAGCATCGATCCTAGCCATTCGAGCCAAGATCTGATGACCTGGATCATTTCCAAAAATACTAAAAAGATTTTAAGCTTTTCATAAAAACCAGTATCAATCTTGATCGCTCGAGTTGAAGACTGAAACTTTCTCAAAATAAAAATTTCACCATCAATTTCAACTGCACAAATTCATCCCCAGCGGTCTGAAGACCTAAAACTACACTGGGATTAACTTCTCGGGGGCTTTCTTTCTCAACCTGTTCCGGGCATGGTTGACAATTAATCGTACGGGTGTCCGGAATCTTTTAAAATAGGTAAAGGCTGAGGCGGGCAGAACCCCGCAATCTTGTTCCTGTTGAATGCACCGTGATAGACAACCTTGATTTCGAAGTCGCTGTTGAATCTGACGAATGTTCCCTGTTCCTAAAACTCATGAAGGGGATTAAGGCCGTTGGGAGGTGGAGCGCACCCTCACGGAATTGTGAGCAACGTAAGGCCCCAAACTGGATTGACAAAGGGAAATGTGAGGATGAGGCCCATTTTGTGGCCGAAGGAGTCTGTCGGACGATACGTGGTCTATGTGCATTGCACATGAGGAACAGGCAACTTTGTGGGTGTGTTGACTGAAAACCCTCAAAATCCCCTCATTCGAAGATGTAAAACTACGGCACTTAACTGTGTGAGACTCGTCTTGATCGCTGACGTAAAATGGATCGGGTGCCTTACCAGCAGTAGAAGCTGGAAATGGATGAAAGTTCTATACATTTCCCCGCATTTCAGAAAAATAAAAAAAATACCAAAACATTGTAAAATCACCTTTCAAAAATCACAAAAAGATATCTCCCTTACTTTCAAACAAAATATTGTCAAAAATAAAAAAAATATTTCCCTTACTTTCAAACAAAATATTTCAAAAATCACAAAATATTTCCCTTGTTTTTAAGCCAAATATTCTCAAAATCATAAAAAATTAAACCAATCTCTATCCTGATCACTCAGGTAATAGATTTGGACCAAATATTTGCAAAAAATCACAAAAATTGTCACTATCCCCCAACACTACACTTCAGGAGTCTTGAACTCCGCTCTCTTCACAATTTGGGATGACGGATCCAATCGCCCGCAAATTGGAATCTTGACCAAAACTGGCGACCAAGCACCGTCTCAATCGCATTTATGCCCAGAAGAATATCTTGAAGTCGGATAACATCCTCGTACATTCTCATTAGCAAAGATACATCATCTTGGGACGATGGACCTGATCGACCACGGGTCGGGATCTTGACCAACCCGTTGACCAAACACCCGTATAAAAAAGAAAAACCCCAGGGAAGCACAACCCTGCAAGCAATGAGCTCAAAATTCTCTACATCTCCAACAAAAGCAAAATCATCAAACTGAAAGAGAATGAGCCAAGCCATGCATCCATCATCAAATATGCATCTCCATGCATCAGCATCCATCGCATCATTCATCATGTTTACCTGCTTTCAAAATAAAAGTCGATTAGCTAAAGACCCCACAGGCATCCCTAGTGGAGGCGCATGCAAACCAGATTTCCATTTCAAAAAGATAAAAAATATTTCTATTTGCAAATAAAAACCCCACAGAGTATCACTCCCCAGAGTAGGTATCTTTTAAAAAATCCAAAAATATTTTCCCAGTAGAGCGTTTTGCCTCCAAAACACCAGGAGATCTTCCATATCTCTGGGTAGGAGCCGACGCAAAAATCAAATAAGATCCGATGTCTCGCGGTTTCCCCGGAGACCATCAGATCCAATGCACTCAAAGTACGGTTGAACTGAACTCCAGTGTCAGTGCGGTCGTACCACATGCCAAGATACGAAAAGATGAAAGCCAAAAGGCTCGGTCAAAGAAACCATTTGAACAGGTGGAAATGATGAATTATAACACAAGTATCAAAATCAGCAGATTGGGTGGAAAGCGTTCACCAGCACATACCTAAGCGTGGATGCCTGAAGTACCTTGACTGAGTCCAAGTCAGCGTAGTAGAATCCCGTAAGACTACATGACATAGGGCATCTAACCACTTTGACAGTCAAGCGAAACAAGTACTCCTGGAGTGATCCGGGAAAACACCAAACATCACACAATCAATCTCAGGGTCAGCAACCTCGTAAGACTACGACGCAGAGGCTCTGCTGTACCTTTCCGATGTTAGTACCGATTGGGAATGGAAGGGTTGAGATTGGGTACCCAGGTTGCAGCAAACTGCAGGGATAATTGCAACGTTTTCTCCAAATTCCCGCGGTATGTGCGAGTTATCAATTTCCAAACAATTAACTGACTCAGATACAAAGGACAACAAAGATTCCAGACCACAATCTAGGAAAGAATGAATTGCAAACCAAGCATCAAAACCAGCAGATCGGGTGGAAAGAGTCCACCTGCACATACCTAGGCGTGGATGCCTAAAGTACCTTGACTGAGTCCAAGTTGGCGTAGTAGAATCCCGTAAGACTACATGACGCATGGCATCTAACCACTTTGACAGTCAAGCGAAACAAGTACTCTTGGAGTGATCCGGGAAAACATCAAACATACAATCAATCACAGGGTCAGTAACCTCGTAAGACTACGACGCAGAGGCTCTGCTGTACCTTTCCGATGTTAGTACCAATCGGGAATGGAAGGGTTGCGATTGGGTAACCAGGTTGCAGCAAACTGCAGGGACAATCGTAACGTTTTCTCCAAACTTCCGCGGTATGTGCGAGTGATCAATTTCCAGACGATCAACTGGCACAGATGCAAAGGTAAGCAAAGATTTTAGACCACGATCCATGAATGACCGGGTCAGAAGTGGGGTGTCCACTCCCTTTGGCATTCGGTTGCACGCAACCTCTGCCAAAGAGGGGCATCTGTAGACACCCCACCTTCGGCTACACTGTTGGTAGAGATAGCTAGATGAATGGAGGACCATACCCCCAAATTCCATGTCCAAACTCAGCCAAACTAACCCTTGTAAGCCCCAATCCATAGCCTAACTCAAGCCTGAACCCAGTCAACTCGCCCCTAAACATCAGCCTGAAAAACCCCCATAAGAAAAACCAGTCAAAAAATCCTAAAAAAGTCAGACTCACTAAGTCAACCTGCTGAGTCAACTCACCAAGTCAACCCGCTGAGTCAACCCGTCGAGTCAAATCACCGAGTCAAATCGCTAAGTCAACCACTGAGTCAAATCACCGAGTTAACCCGCTAAGTCGACCCACCGAGTCAACTCACTGAGTCCAAAGCAGCAGCCCCAAGACATGACCGTACCACGCGATGGAACCCAAGGAGCAGTCCGTAAGGGGGCCGCCCAAAATTATTTACGGGTTCTGCCACTACCCGCTGCTATAAATACCCCCCTCCCCTTCTCATTTCAGCATACAACCCAAGCCAATCCATCCGAAGCCAGTTCGAGTACACTCCACCTCACCACCCTTTAGCCCATTCCTCCACCAAGGAGAGCCCGAGTGAGGAGAGCCTAGCCCTGGTCCAGCCCAGCCTGACCACTGGTCCGAGTCTCCCAAGCCATCTAAGTCTTGATCCAGCCACTCGAAGCCAATCCTTGCGACACCTCCGTCCACCTAGCTACTCTTTTCCCAACATCATCTCATTTGCATCTAGCATAAGTGCAACATTTACTTTTCTTCCAACCCCCCTGCTTCACTACAAGCACTTTGATTATTCAAGCACACGACATGCATCCCGCATAAAGCACCTGTCAGTTCGAGCGTATGCTCTGGGCTTGCCTGTTAATGGAAACCTGCCCATCAGAAACTCTTACTGTTCAGACCTGCATTCATACATTAGTCACTACGAGCACTTTGATTATTTAAACACACAGCATGCATCTCGCATAAAGCACCTGTTAGTTCGAGCGTATGCTCTGGGCTTGCCTGTTAATGGAAACCTGCCCATCAGAAACTCTTATTGTTCAGACCCGCATTCATGCATCATGTCATCTATGAGAATATACGAGGATTAAAACAGACTTTCAAATGTTAGTTCGATTCTGTGAAGTAGAGACCGTACTTCGGTACGGGCAGTGTGTGGGGTGCTTAACCTCTTCCCACCCTGTAACCGTGATCCCTTACCTCAAATCTTTGGCCGCAGATCAAAAGGAGTCATTTTAGAGAAATGAATCTTCAGATCCCCTTCTCTAACGTTTCTACGGGGTCTAGCCGACTGTAGATTCGAAGTAACTGGCTAGTGGCGACTCTGGTCTTACATAAACTCATCTAAACACATCCAGCTTAACACGACAACTAAACAAAGCCCTCGAGAACGAGGCAAGCCAGTGGCATAAACGACAATTCGCACGCCTGTCGCACCTCTTCTTCTTTTTTCGAAAGGAAAGGGAGAACGTCGTGTGGGAGCGCGGAACGGCAAGGGTCCACACGCTCTTGTGACAACCAAAGCTTTCTGCTGCTTCTGTCATGGGTCATCTCCATTCCTAGGATCTATCTAGCTAGGCCCAAGTCTTTCATCGTAAACGACTTACCCAACTCCTGTTTCAGCCTGTCAATCTTCTTGATGTCTTTTCCTATGATGAGCATGTCATTAACGTACAATAGCAGAACTAAGAAATCACCATCTGAGAACCTGCGCATGAACACACAGTGGTCTGACTCCGTTATGTTATATCCATGTTTTAACATGAACGAGTTGAACTTCTTGTACCATTGCCTCGGAGCTTGTTTCAGCCCATATATGCTCTTCCTAAGCCTACACACCATATGCTCTTGCCCTTGACTTTAAACCCCTCTAGTTGGTGCATATAAATCTCTTCTTCCAGGTCACCATGGAGGAAGGCAATTTTAACATCTAACTGCTCTATCTCATATTTATGCTAGCCGCAAACCCAAACAACATCCGAATGAACGTTATCTTCACTACTGGTGAGAATATCTCCTCGAAGTCAATACCTTTCCTCTGACCAAAACCTTTCATCACAAGTCTGGCCTTGAACCTCGTCTGTGAATTCTTCTGCTCAATCTTCTTTCTGAACACTCACTTGTTGTTCAGAGCTTTCTTGCCCTTAGGCGCAATTTCACAATATCATAAGTGTGGTTCTTATGCAAGGATTTCATTTCCTCTTGCATAGCTTTTAACCATTCCCCCTTATGCACGTCGGCTAGGGCCTCAGAGTAATCCTCTAGCTCTCCCCCATCGGTAAGCATAATGTACTCATGCGGTGAGTACCTCTTGAACGGGTGTCTGTCCCTAGATGCCCTCCTCACTTGTGGATCAAGTGGGGGCTACTCCTCTAGCTCATCTTCAGTAGGGACTTCAACATCCTCTGCACCTTGTTGTACTCCCCCATCATCAGGCACTACGGGAGGAGTAAAAAGATCCATGTCATCTAGCTCACCTGAACTAGGTTGAATCTTCTTTGGCTTTCAAATGTCTTTTATATACTAGTCTACAATAAAAACCACATCTCTACTCCTGACGAGCTTCTTCTCGGTCGGATCCCACAATCAGTAACCTAATTTTTCATCACCATACCCCAAGAATGCACACTGCCTGATCTTTATATCGAGTTTGGACCTCTCGTCCTCTGGTACGTGAATAGATGCCCTACATCCAAATACCCTAAGATGACTGTACGAAGGATCATGTCCAGTTCACACCTTCTCATGTACTTCTCCATTCAACGAAGCTGATGGAGACCTGTTTATCAAATACACTGCCATGTGCATTACTTCTCCTCAGAACATCTTGGGCAATTTCGCATGGGATAACATGCATTTGATTCTTTCTACAATGGTGCGATTCATTCGTTTAGATACACCATTGTGTGGGGGGTCTTAGGCACCATATGTTCATGTCGTATACCTAGGGACTTGCAATACTCATGAAAAGCCCTGATGTATTCACCACCATTGTCAATGCAGATGCACTTCAATAATCTACATGTCTCTCTCTCAACCATGGCATAAAACATTTTAAACACACCAAAGACTTCGTCCTTGAATTTCAAAGCATAAACCCAAACTCTCCTAGATGCATCATCTATAAACATGACAAAATACAATGCCCCACCCAAGGATTTTGTCCTCATAGGACCACAAACATCAGAATAAACTAAATCTAATGCATGCATTTTCTTAACATGAGAAGCATCTTTTACAAATGAAACCCTATGCTGTTTCTCTAATAAACAATCAATATAGGCTTTAAGAGGTATACCTGTCAACTTTGGAAGGAGGCGCTTCTTCACTAATAGCTGAAGCCCTTTCTCGCTCATGTGGCCGAGTCGTCTGTACCACATGTCTATCATTAAATCTTCCACTGCATTTAACTCACCCTTGCATACACTAACACATTTCTTGTATAGGGTGCAACACATCTTCCCTCTAGCTGCGATCATCGAACCCTTGATGAGCTTTCAGTGCCCACCAATAAACTGACTCTCATAGCAGGCCGCATCCAACCTTCCCGTCGACATTAAGTTGAGTCGAAGGTTGGGAATGTGTCTCACATCTTTTAGAACTAATGTGCAACCAACATCAGTCCTCACATAAATATCACCAACTCCCACAATCTAGGATACTCCAGAGTTCTCCATCTTCACTGTACCGAGGCTGCCTTGGTTGCAGCTTGTGAAGAAATCCCTTTATGGAGTCGCATGAAATGAAGTTTCTGAATCGATCACCCAATCGGTGTCCTGATTCGCAGCTGTGAGACAAATATCATGATCTACCAAGAGAAAGACCATAACGTCACAATCAGAGGCGACCGCAGTAAAAGCTTATTCATCACCTTTTCCTTTCTGATCCTTCTTCTTGTGACATTCACTTTTATAATGGCCCTTCTTGCCATAGTTCAAACATTCAACATCTCTCTTGACATTTGAGCTACCTTTGGATTTATCTTGGGCTTTCCCGCCCTTTCTATTCTTTCCTCTCCCCAGATCCTATGTCACAAAGGTCTCTTGCTGAGTAAACCCTTGAGATTTCCTCATTGAAGAGATAACTTAACACCTGCTCCATGGATATCTTTTCGCCTAGAGCGGAGTTACTTAAAGACACCACCAATGTCTCCCAACTATCAGGCAATGAGCTAAGCAATAGCAAGCCCTGTCGTTCATCGTCCATGACCATCTTCATAGCAGAGAGCTGGTTCACAATATTGCTGACTTCATTCATGTGCTCAGCCATAGAATCATTATCCTTGAACTTGAGATTTACAAGTCTTCTAATTAGGAAGATTTTATTACCAGTTGTCTTCCTCTCCTACAGCTCTTGCCATTTTTTCCATATGCTAGCGGCTAAGGTCTCCGTAGATACATGGTGGAATACGGAATCATCTAATCATTTTCTAATGAACCCCGCCGCCTTCCGGTCTAACTTCTTTTTCTCTCCATAAGCTCTCTCTCTCTCTCTCTCTCTCTCTCTCTCTCTCTCTCTCTCTCCTTCCTTGGACGTGAAAACCACCTATTAAGATTACCTAATTTCGATTTGGAACCTCTTAAATAGAGCACCGGAGGAATTAGAGCCAAAACAGGAAACTGCGGATTCGCAGTCCGCACATGGTCAAGCGCCCGACCCTAAGCCGTTAGGCGCTTGCCCAACCAAAAAATTGTCTAGAGAATTAAGTGAGAAATCTATCGAATTTTGGTCGCCCGACCTGGGCACCAAGCCCCCGGTCAGTAGACCATCTGGCTCCCGACTCTTCCAAAAACAGTCTAGTGACTTTTCAGTTCTTTTGGGTGAATTTTAGTCACCCGACCAAAAAATCGGCCGGGCGCCCGACCACTCCTGGACTGCACCACTCTCTCCTCTACACCTGAGGAGGAAAACCCCATCAGTTTTATCCCTCTAAGCTCAATTTTAGTTAATTTGGATTATTAATTTTGGCAAGTGCAACCTAGGATAAGGTAATCTAAACTATTGGTCCATTAATTTGTCCACTATAACAAAAAAATGACAATAATAATAATAATAAAGAAAGAAAAAAAGAGAATCTTGACAGGACAATTTCAACCTTTTGATCCATGGCTTACTTATAAATATTGAAAAGAGGGATAAAATCACTTTCCACATTTTACTAAAAAAATAAAATAATTGCAGGACCAAGAAAACTCTTGGGACTTGGTTTGTCGACGGTGGGTTTGAGAATTCGTAGCATATGGTCAATGTTCCCATTTCTCAATGGTGTGCGCAAAGTTCTTACCATATGACGTAAAGATATTATAGAAAATCACTTGTTACCTGAGACCAGATTCTATGATGGTTCACCACCATTTTTTTTAGTGGCAGTTAATCCTACTTGCATTAATGTATGGCCACTAACACGTGCGCATCGTTGAGCAAGCATATTCTGAAATTAAGTTCCTCTCATCTTCTAAGTGCATTTTTTGAATTATGCTCTCCAGTCACACTTGGATCAGTGATTTTAATGACCGGGGCGTCTGTATCGTGTGTACTCTCAAAGTCACTGCCATTTCTGAAATGGCTGAAAACCGTCATATATAGCGAGTCTGGCCCATGTTATCTAGAAATTCTACTATAGGAGATAGGATCAAGCCAAGGTCATCACGACCACGAGCCTATTTCAAAAAAAAAAAGTCTGGCCATGTTTACCAACCCCGAGTAAAAAAAGATAGCGGCAACGATACACTCTCTTTGGAGGACGGGAATTAGCTACTGACGACTTCAGTAGCTATCTCGCTAATGAAGTGACGTCATTAAGTTCTGTGGGCACAGCATGATGTATGTATTGTATCCACACCGTCCATCCATTTGGAGAGATCATTTAGAGCCAAAGAATGAGGCAGATCCAAATCTCAAGTTAACCCCACCGTAGAAAACAGTGGGGATTGAAGGCAACTTCTTGGGGACCACAAGTTCTCTATGAAGCTGATATTTGTTTTTTTCCCTTCATCTATGTCTGTGTGGACTTATGAATAGGTTGGATCTCAAATAAACATCATGGTGGGACCTAGGAAGGTTTCAACTGTGGGCGTTACTGTCCCCACTGTTTTCTGTGGTGGGGTCCACTTGAGCTTCGGATCTGCCTCATTCTTTGGCTCATGCCCTGGTAGAGAGAGAGAGAGGCTACTGGCATGGAAGCGGATCATATGGGCGCCACCATTGCGAGCAGTGACAAACTCCCCCGGATCTCTCTCCCTGCTTGGTTCTCTCTCTCTCTCTCTCTGTTTATCTTTTCCTTGTGACCCTACTACCAGCAGCAACCCTATCTACACATAAAAAAAAGGGAAAGGAGGAGGAGAGTGACTTTTCCACCAGCTACTGCCACTTGCCGATTACAAATTCATGGCTGCCATGGCTGTCTAAACACTAAAATTTGAGGTTATAGGAACTAGCCTGGTTGTTGGGCCTGCTGTGTAAGAGGGCTTTCGGCCCATTATTAAATTTATCAAACTCAATCTCTTCAAATCTTGATCTATAAAATGAGAAAACATAAAGAGAGGAAGAGATATCGGGCTTGGGCAGTGGGCCTGAAGTGTGGGTTTGATAGGCTTGCTCAAATTTGGGCTTATTCAAATAAGGTTTTCATTTACTTATAAGCCTAAATCTTTAGAACACAATGGGCGCCGCTTATTGAAATTCAATGGATAGTATTTATTATTCTTATATGTTGTCCTCGGGTTGTAAAGATTTAATGGGCCCAAATAAGAGCTAAGGCCCATGAACCTTTTATGTGGCATTTTGATGGTTTTAGTCATACCATTTCTTTTCACTTCTTGTATTAAAATTTGGGAACCATCCTACAGTATCCATGAGTGGATAGACAACTTAAATGAACCCCACATTCATGCACAATTTAAGGTGGGTTGAAGTAGAAGCCCATATCACTTTTTCCACTAAAATAATCAAACATGTATAAACATATATATCATTATTATCAAAACTTATTAGATCTTACTTTAACCAGGTCCATCACATGGACCCAACTCCAACCCCACTACACATGGTTCTTAGCTAGGTCCAAAAGGTGAAACCTGGAACCATCCCAATTTCTTGATGTGTCCAATTAATGAAACTCAAACCAGTTAAAATTGCATAGGGTCCATTGGATACCACCGTGTCGTCCCGACACATCCTGCGAGCCCAAATCACTTCTCTTGAAGATTGAGTGTATTTTATTAAGGGCCTTTAATTAGCCATTTGTGGGCTGATTTAGACCAAGTGTTAGGAAATAACTTTGGAGTTTTCAGCAAGATCTAACCAATGGTGCGGTCTGTTTTTTGTGATTAACAGTTTAGATTTCTTTGTGCTAACGATGATCCATATATGTATTAAAATAAAAACACAAAATAATAAAATTTCGGATTTAGTTAATATGAGTTATGATATTTGATATTGCGATCATGCCCATATATGTGATGTTGGGTGAGCCACATATTTTGCAACGAAATGATCCAAAATGTGTAACTCCACTTGTCCCTTAATTAGAAAGTATATGTGTGCGTGCATTAATGTACATGTGTGTGCGTGCATTAATGTACATGTGTGTGCATTGGAATCTGGATCCATTTTTCGCTATCCGTTTATTCACTATTGACTATTGATCATGGATCTGTTGGTGATCGAAACCATCATCAATCATGATGACCAACTCTAATGAAAGGATCACCATCAATAGTAATCGTTAACGGTAATGATTGGATCCATCACAACTGAAAATGATCAATGGTGATGATCAGATTCTTTACATGTCTTGGCACTTATTTTCATTAAATCTTATGATAATGTTATAATTAGACTTCATGAGTGTAGACCAATGCCCCTATTTCATTAAAATTTTGAAAAGTTAGTGCTATATGATTATCCCTATATATAAAGGTTGTGCATAACCTGAGTGGGAGCTTGTCTCTTCCACCAAATAATGCATGCATCCATAATGAAGGGTTGATAGTTATAGAAAAATTGTTATCAAAGCATCCTTTTTCATCCTAATTTAGAGAACTCGATTGATCTACACTGCCCATTTGGTTATGTAGACCTTTAGATCTCATCGAAAATGGATTCTTGAACACTTTTATAACTTGAAAATTTGAATAATAAAAAGATACGTTGATAATTAGTGTCATGACGTAGAGTGGGTCACTGACACATTCATGGCTAAGATGCACCAAAGAAAGAATCAGAGGAAGGAGCCCAAGATCAGAAAAAATCTTCAGTTCAGCATAGTTCAGGTCCCACTGAACTAGCCTTCAGTCTGATTGAATTACATTGGAAAACCCCAATTCCTTAATGTCTTGTTTTTTATGACTTCAGTGCAACCGGCAATTTCCTTCAGTGCGACTGAATTTGGAGATTTGGGAACCTTGCATACTGTAAAGTTTTAACCTACTTCGATGACACCAAAGTTTCCTTCAGTTGGCTTCAGTCCCACATAAGGTGTTGCTGACAACATTATGCAGTTTGTACGATTTTTCAATTTTTGTTTTCTTTTTTAATTATGATTATTTTCTTACGGAATTAGGGTTTGTTTAGGGTTTTCTAGTAATCATTTGTAAAGACATTAATTCATTATTATTAATCAAAGTTTGGCTTTTGCCTTCTCTTATCTTGAGGATTTGAGATTTTTCATCGTGGATTCAAAGAAACCCTGCTGAGGAGTCAAAGGAGCTCCGTGGATTCGGAGTAGTTATCCAGTGCGGAAAACGGTGATCGACGTCACCACGTTCCATCCTGCGTCAAGTGGTATCAAAGTGAGGAATCCCCTCGGGATGATGGCTTCTAACGACGGGTCTAATAATCATCATGCGGATGGTGCTCCAAGAGATTATCTTACAACGATAGTTTTTAAGGCATCACAACAAGAGAATCAGTTGGACATGCAAGGACAATAGGAAACCCTCGACCACATCATAACGGCGTTAATTCCACCCCTAGTGTAAGGCAATGATCAACCTATCGTAGTCGTTATGCAACACAACCCAGTTGTTTGCAGAGCTTCCAACAACTAATTGCAGGGCTACCCCAGATGATTCGAGTTCTAGCGACGCGCGGCTAAGTCGATGACATCGTTGTTAAACAACTTGCACTTGGAAACAATCGTTTAGACGGAGAAGAACGAGACTACATAGGCAAAGTTGACCTTCCCAACTTTAATGGCCTATTACATATAAAGGAATTCCTCGACTGGTTAGCAGAGGTCGAGTGATAATTCAATTATATGGACGTGCCAAAAGACAAGAATGTGAAGTTGGTCACCTACAAGTTGAAGTCCGACGCATCAACATGATGGGAGCAACTTCAGATTTTTTATGCTCAACAAAACAAAGCGCTTATCCAATTATGGCCTCGGATGAGACGTCTCCTTCGTGTTTGATTCCTCCCTAGCGACTATGAGCAAGTGTTGTTTCAGGCAATATCAAAATTGTCGACATGGGCGGGAGTCGGTTTGTAACATAATATATGGAAGAGTTCCAATAGCTAGAATCACAAAATAATTTGTGGAAGGATTGCAACTCACGATCTAGGATCAGGTTCAGATGTATTCGGTCTAGATGATGAATGGAATCGTCCAATTAGCTACTCGAGTTGAGACGCAACTATCTCAGACCACTATACGGGCTTATACCCCGCCCCAAATACAGTGCTAACCAATGGCAAGGAGCCAGTAAGAGGACGATCTCAGCCTCCTATAACCTCAAACCATGAAACAAAGAGTACTAGCCCATCTAGGCCCCAACATACAACGCCAACGACAGTGGGTCCAATAAAGATATTTCAAATCCCTGTGATCGGCAGAGGCTGGACCATTATTTTTATTGTGGTCAGTCAGGCTATCTATCCAACATGTGTCCTCAATACCGTGTGAATTGATGAAGGTGAGCAATTTACTAAAGAACAAGGAGGCCCGGGAATTGATGAAGGTGAGACCACAAGAAGGAGGCCCAATTGCACCATAGATAGATCAATGCATAAAAATAAGATAAATTGACCAATTGCACCTTTAAGTGGACATTTTTTCTAATTAAAATTGGACCAGCACTTGACATCTACCATTTTTTAAAATGTCCACAAATTTTATGGTTACGGAACTAGCGAGTGTAACTTTCGGTTCATGATCTATCTAAATAGGCCCCACAATTCGCATGGAAATTTAATTTGAGTTACTTCAACACCATGTTTACACTTTCTCAATTAGGTGCCTGTCGCTGACGTCTTTCACTTACATTGGTTGGACCCGCGATAGTTAAAGAGCATTATATCATGGTAACTGTTTGACCATACATATAGGCTGGTAACAGTATGGATTGGATCTCACACCCATACCATGCTGGGACATGTGTGGCGTGTACATGAATTTTATTGCACGAGAGCATGTGTGGCTGGCAACGTTCTTATTTATCTCATAAACTATTCCAATCCAAACCGGTCCACCACTACGTCGGCTTGGGGTTTTAAATCATTGATACACATAATATTTTGGCAACTGATACGTGTATTGTACCTATTACCGCACTATCATAGATATGAACTTCTTACGAGACACCATCTTGAAGGCGATAGATGGTTAGCTCTGGGCACAACAAGGCTGAACTTCTCGGTCATGTCCAAATCACCGGGATCTACACCATTTGGAAGCTCCCAATCAAAGCAATGCACCAACTGGGCCAGCACCAATCGGAACACGGTAAGGCCCAGCTGCATTCCGGGGCAACGTTGGCGCCCGGACCCAAAAGGGATAAATTGGAAATGATAAACCATCGAACCTTTCAGGGTAGAATTCTTCGGCATTGGACCATGCAATGGGGTCACGGCCAATGGCCCATGCATTTATAATGACACGACATTTTTTGGGTATGTTGAAGCCATTGATGACACAATCCTCCATGGCCTCGTGGGGGACCAGCAGTGGACCCACCGGGTGTAGCCTTAAGGTTTCCTTTACCACCATTTCTAAGTACTCTAGTTGCACCAGATCTGACTCTTCCACCGTCCTAGCCATGCCGACCACAGCCTCTAACTCTTCCTGGGCCTTCTTCATTACACGTGGATGCCTGAAAAGCTCAGAGAGTACCCACTCGATCACAGCCGATGATGTCTCCATTGCTCCGGTAAACATATCCTAGAGATTAAACAAATGTAGTTATTTATTGTAAAGAACTTCACTTATTCTAAATTAGTAAGCTAAAATATATGATAATTATTCCTTTAACACTCAAGCATATCAAATTCAAGTATATCAAGTTTTAAACATTATAAGTTTTCGTACTAAAGTAATATAAATTAATAAGTTTAGTTAACTAAAGTATAATAAAATTCTAAATAACTTGTATATAGATCAGGTTCAGGTTGGGTTGGGCAACCCGAGACCTCAACCCAAGCCTGACCTGAGCTTTATCGGGTCGGTGTTTGCATAGCCCAAGCTCGAGATCGGATCCGATACTTCCTGCCCAAGCCCAAGCCCAACCCAATGTCGGGTCGGTCGGGTTGAACCCACCCAACTTTCAGCCTTAATCAAAACAGGTCATGTGGCACTTTCACCCCTTAACTTCCCGCCTTTTTACCATAGTGCCATCAACCTATCTACAAATACCTTTCACCCTCTCTCATTTCAAACACACCTTATTCCTCACACATATAAACACAATCTTTTACTAAGAGATCTAGGATGGCATGATTCTTTACTTAGAGGCAAGCCATCTATTTTATCTTAACCATTAAGCCTCACCCATATGCCCATCTAAGCTATTAAAATGGTTCAAGTTAATCAGAGTAAGGTCGGGATTTGATCTCTGTGATCATTTTCTCTTCAAATCGGAGTGTTCTATCTCTCATTTCTTATCTCAAATCTCCCATGTTTACAGGTGGTGATTCGATCAATTATTTACTTTGTTTTTTATTATATTGTACGTCTTCATTTTCATACACTCCTCTATTTCTCTCTAGGTGATACCTAAGTGTCTGCACTGTGCCTTGGCGAACCTTCAAATCCTAGCACATTAGAAACCTAAGATCATCTAGTCTTTTGTCTTTATTTTAATAATCTCTTTGACTATGATTTATGTGAGCAATTGTCTCCACAGTTGGAGGCGTGGTTGAATCTTGTTAGTGCTTTCCTTACTTTCACTTCATATTTTTCAATAGTCACCATCAAGGTTAAAATATTGCAATCTCTCGGGTAGTAATCGGAGTCGATCAGTAGCTTCTTAATTTGCTTTGGATATTGTCCACAACCAATTAAATAATAAAGCCACCTCTGAAAATTTTCAAAAATCTCAAAATCCCACTAAGTAAAGACCGCATGTGATTATGAACGGGGAGGATATATACCTAGTCCCTTGCTTCTCCATTAACGAAGTCCTCACTCAAAGCTCCCTGTTGATGCCAAAAATTGGTCAACAGCTGTTGGTCAGGGACCAACTTCGATTCTTCGTCGCCCGATCTCCACTCAGAGATAAATGGTGTAGATGGAGGGACCTGCAACCACTGACAAAGGTTAGGACCGCCGCCGGTTGGCCCGGCTTATGGCCCTCCGATGGCAAAGTCAGTATGGATACTGAAAGAGAAGGCTATTAGAGGTTTAATGGCAGTGGATTGCTTACCTCGAGAGAGAGTGCGGAGTCCTCTTTATAGATGATTTTTGGAGAGATTTAAGTTGGGATAATCCTTATCCTTATCTGGATCAGTGGTTATCCTTTAACCTTATCTGGAGGGAAATGGTTATCCTTATCCTTATCTGGAGGGATAAGCTTTATTCAAACCAAGGCAGATGAGGCCCGGTCTCTTGCCGAGATGAGGGCCAGATGTTGAGCTGAGGTGGGCCAAGGTCGAGAAGGCTGAATGCCGAGCCCGAGTGGGCCGAGGCCTGAGTTAGCTTCTTCTCTTAAATAATCGGTCCATGACCATTGTAGATGAGCCTCAGTGGGAAGCTTTCCATATTCGAGCTCAGCCCGAATTTACCCATAACAGAAGCCCCCCTACTCTCGAGCCTGACTTGCTCGGCTTGAGAGTAAAGAGAAATGGATGAGCTGGCATTTGAATTTGGCCAACTGCATGAGGTCGGCATAGTAGGGTGGCCCGTAGGCTCTGCCAATTATACGAGTCGACATATAGAGGTGACTTCTGGATACTTCGTGTTTTGGTCCAACTCTTTCGTTCATTCCGACTGCCCAGGTCGGTCTTTCGACTCTTGGTCTAGGGCTCTCCCGACTGCCCAGGTCGGTCTTTCGACTCTTGGTCTAGGGCTCTTCCGACTACCCAGGTCGGTCTTTCGACTCTTGGTCTAGGGCTCTTCCGACTACCCAGGTCGGTCTTTCGACTCTTGGTCTAGGGCTCTTAGGCGATTAATCCCGTCGTGGTCAGTCTTGCTGACCTGGAGATTTGCCATGTTTCTTGGAGGAGAGATTTCGCCGCGCTATATAGTTGCGGGGATGGCCCTTATGGACCAGTGTCTTGATTTCATATTTTTTAAGGACGAGGCCTCACGAATGAATGCCCGAATCATGGCCTGAGGCATGGATGAGGCAAAGCGATGAGACCGAGGTGAATAAATACATTTCAATGCTCGGATCACGACCGTACTTACATCTAGATTACGCGGAGGTCATCTGTCGAAGCCTTCAGGACGATGCCAAGGACGTCTGCCAAATACCCGAGGTGAATGTCGATACGAGGGTGACGGGAGCCAAATGATGAGCCGAGTAGGCTGAGCCGAGTGAAAAGGCCAACAAAGCCGAGGTCTGTTGCCGAGCTTGGGCGGGTGAGCCGAGGCGATGGAATCGAGCCCTTGAGCTCGGTGCATGGCCGTAATCGTGGCTGGCTTCTAATGTGGTCTTTGTCTTGATGGCTGTGATCAGTCGGAGATGACACTGGTGGGAGTCATCTATCGTTAGATGTTGAGATATGTCCAGTAGTTAGGGTAGAACTTGGACAAGGTAGGACGTCCAATAATTAGACGGTGGTGATGTCAGTGAGTCCATATTGGATGGTGATGTCGATGGACCTATGACCGCAGATCTGGAGTGATGGACTGCTGATTGATGCAGGCATGAGGTTACAATGATTTGGCGCTAGTGTTGAAGGTGTAGACGGTCATAGATGATGATTCCAACATAGATGGCTGGATTTGTTGGATGCATGCCCTGTTGTCGCCATACGGCCGCTGCTGTTGCTACCCGACTATCCCAATAATCGGGCGGGTTGGTACGTTCATTTGGTGGGGTACGCATGTGGTAGAATGTGCCGCCTTCCAAATCATGTGGCACATATTCAGCTCAATCCAAACCATCCAAACAGTGGATCCCACTATCAATGGCCCACATTCCACAAACCGGGTTGATGGGATGGAATTATCCTCTGATTAGTGGACATTCTCTTGTTGAATTTAAACCATCCGATGCTTTTAATTTGAGCCCTCGATTAGACGTCCATCAGTTGGCTACTTAGGATCATCCTTTCACAGCGTACTTTGGGTAGCAATCCATCTACTTGGGGCCCACGATTTGGGCGGTTCTTGAGGTACATATATGCCATGCGTACAATGGGTGGGTCCATGCGTATGGATCTTCACCCTGCCAAAGTATGGGAGGTACCTGTCATCAATTCATTGACTCACACGTGGCATACTTGAATGAGATCCGGACCATCCAACCGTTAGGTCCAGTAGTGCATGGCTCTTTGATCAGCTGGTCTCAATCGGGCGGCTCATCACCGATCACCAGGACGAGGGCGATGCTGCGGGGTCTGTTGCCAGACATGTGATGGTTCCCACCTGACGCTGGAGATCAGCACGTGTGATGGTCTTGGACGATTCCTGATTGGTCTGTCGGCGACGAAATTGCTGGAAGAGAAAGATCCGTTGAGACGGCTGAGATTGCGGAGATCGCATCTCACGCGGATTGCCAGCAGGTGAGTTTCCAAGTGCGGAATAATTTCCGCTTAATTTGGGCGGATCTTGCAGCAGTTGAGGAAGGTGCGGCTTTCACGTGGATAGCAAGCGGAAGAAGCTGCGCTTCTTTAGGTGTTCAGGACGTTTGAGTTATGGATGCCCTTTTCTGATCACACGGACTGATGACGTGTGACTTGGATGGTGGAGATTGCTTCTCTGTTGTATAGGCTATGTGATGGTGGACGGTCTCCACTGTTGGGCAAGAGTGACATGATGGAGGAGCTGATGGACGAACGTCCATTATAGCTAAGGAAGTGGACGTTGAAGATGGAAGAGGCACTCATCTGCTGTCGCTGGTAATCTAAGGGACTAAATCCAGGAGAATGGGTCTGATGAGGATTAGCAGCTGCCATGACAAACCGACCAGATTCATCAACTGACCAGATCCCATCAACATGCCTCTCTTCTTCCATGCCTTGCCGCTGCTGAATATGTGTCTGCTGCATCTGCGGCATCAACTGCAATATCTGCTGCTGCTGGTGCCGTTGCTGCAAGAGTCTCTGCTGCTGGCGTGAGGGGTGATCACGGACGAACTGAATGGAGGCGATTCTCCACATGTGTGGCTGTTGGAGACGTGATATGGTCGAAGACCCCTTGGACGTGCAGATCAAAGGATGATGGAGATTCAGTCAGCCATCGAAGATGAATGATGATGACAATAGAATGCTTCATCAACTCGAATGCTTCAGAAGATGGCTGGACGGTGGTGCTTCATCAACGTGATATGCTTCAGAAGATGGCTGGACGGTGGTGCTTCATCAACGTGATATGCTTCAGAAGATGGTTCGTCTGAGCAGCATGAACGTGGCTGAACCAAGAGTCCACTGGGAGAAATGGACGGTGTGATAAGAGATTCAGAACTGGGAGAAGGTGGGTCGTCCACTGGTTAGAAATGGACAGTCGTGGCTGGACGTTGACGCGGTCAGGTAGCGCCCATGGCGGGGGTCGGTCGCACACATCATGTTCTTCGCATCCCACATCTGCTGGGTCAGCTCGGGGACTGCCAGGGCACGGTATTGCTGAGAGCCACGGGAGGTCCGTGAAAGCTGCCAATGGCCATTGCTTTTGAAGACACAGAGAGCGACGCTGTTGCCCTTTTACAGGTTTCAGGGAATTGCCTGTGCCCCGCGAACGTGGGGCCCACCGCAATATCCGTGCCATCCATTGTCGAAGACGCCAATAGTGAGTACGGTACACGGATCGTATACATCCCACGTGTACTGCTCGTTCCACCGGGGATTGAACCGGTCCAGCAGCGTACGCGTGCGGAACCACTTGGGACCATACTTCGCCACGACATAAGCATCCGTGGTCCCACGTGCCCCATCCTTTGCCTTCATCGGAAGCAAGTTGGCAGCGCCACGTATGCCGAGCTCGAGCGAGCCGATGGGCGGTTTCGATATCTGCCTCGCCGCAGCTCGTGCATCGCTCGCAACATGAGCCGCCTCGTCCAGCACGTGGTACCCACTCTCCAGGCAAGCCCGCACGTGCACTCGCCCAGCGTATGGTCGGCTCTCGTCACCAATGAGATTGAACCACTTGGATCGTGGCTCCGTATGATCGTCCGCGCGCCTGTCCATGCTTGACACATGTACCTTTGCCTGGCCCACCGACTGTCCGCTCGAAACGTCCTCGACGCCGATCACGAGGAACAGCTCGAACGGCTCAGCTGTAACAAAGACCAGATCCTCGTTCTAAGTCGGGTCGGGGAAGGCCGCTTCTGTCGTTGTGCATCCTCATGGCTTGTATCCGGTTGTCCCTCCATTTAAAGTGAACACTGTCCACCACAACATGCTTCGAACTTTCCATAGGGGTGTCCGATGTGATGGTTGTGGAATGCACCCCATAATTGGTCCTCGGTTCAAATCAAAAGTGGAAGAAGACTACGATCTGTGCAACATCTGCTTCTCAGAGATGGGGAATGAGGCTGACTATACCAGAATTGACCTTGCGACCTATTGGCCGCTGCGATTAAAGGAGTTCTACAATTATCATCATCCTCGATACCAGAATATGCATTCACGTGTTCGAGTTTCTGGAATGAAAGCGGGTAGACAGAAGCTCGAGAATAGCTTTGTTCAAGACGTGACTGTCTCAGACGGGACTCTGATGGCTCCGCTCACTCCTTTTACTAAAATATGGCGGATGCGTAACAGTGGTACTGTTGTGTGGCCACCTGGTACACAGCTTGTATGTCTTTGGGGATCTGATGGGGCGGGGAAGGCCGCCGGAGGACGGGCTATTGGCGTCGGATCCTCAAACTTCAACCGTTGATGATGTTGGAGGCGTGATGAGCGACAACCCTTGGACGTGTGATTGGTTGGAGCTATAGCCGGCCTCCCATTTGCTGGATTGAAGATGATAATTAGGACGGTGAAGAAACACCCTTGATCAGCTGATGATGGTAGAGCTGCTCCATTTGTGAGGTGAAGAACGATTGGATGACGAAGAAAAAATCAAGTGAACGATCTAGTCGTTCCCACAGACGGCGCCAATCTGTTGATGCTGTAAATTCGTCAAAAGACGATGGTGAAGACTCTTTGAAACTGATGGATGGATGCCGCTGATCTGGCAAGGCTTCTTAAAGGATTATATTGCTCAGCGTTCAGATGGGCGAGGAGATGAAGGACGGGTCACCGACTTGACAGGGGAACAAAGCAACAACCCTGTGGAAGAAATTCACATGATTTTTGGAGGGCCGACCACTGGAGACACCGGAAACTCTCGCGAAAGCTACGTGCGGCAAGGAAGGACGTCCTTACCGAAATCTACTGTCAATATCACCAGCCGACCTACGAAGGTCGCGAAGGTAACCTCACAAACAATAACCTTCACCGAAGAAGACGCCCGAGGGGTCATACATCCACATGACGACTCCCTTGTCGTTGCGTTGATGGTCGCCAATAAAAAACTCCACAGGATGATGGTCGACACGGGCAGTTCGGCTGATATCCTATACGCGTCGGCATTTGAAAAAATGAAGATCGACCGATCTCGACTTAGACCAGTCAAGACAGCATTAACTGGGTTCACGGGGGATAGCATCATGCCCGAAGGAGAGATAACTCTACCAGTCACCGCAGGAGAAGAACCAAACCAGAAAATAATAATGGTCGACTTCCTTGTCGTAAATGCCCCCTCTGCTTATAACGTCATTATCGGCCGTCCTATCCTGCGAGCTCTCAAAGCTGCCGTTTCCATCTACACCATTTATCTCTGAGTGGAGATCGGGCGACGAAGAATCGAAGTGGGTCCCTGACCAACAGCTGTTGACCAATTTTTGGCATCAACAGATTGGCGCCGTCTGTTGACCAATTTTTTCAGAAATCCGCTAACTCTCGAGTTTTATATCCGAAGGACTATTCGGCATTTAATGCGAGGATCCCGCGTGGCGACTCTTGATTGAGGCATACAAAAAGTAACGTGCCACCCCAGACACGTGGCATCACCCCGTTCGATAATATTCTGTTGGGCGCTGATACGCCGTACAAGCGAATGATGACGCCTTGATTTTTTGAACGACGCATTAAATACCGCTTTCCCGCCCGTTGAGATGACGGCGCGACAGCGCGACAGCTGTGAAACATTAAGGGAAGCCAGATCGACGTATCTTCTTTATCAAGCTACTCCCGAGATAGACGAGCTAGACTCAGGAGTGGGGGGACTTCTGTTGTGGGAAGAATACGAGCTGACCTCTACACCACCAAGGTGAGAATACGAGCTGACCTGAAGATCGGACCCAGTTCAGCTCGCACAGTTCATAACCGATCTGATCACAGACGGAATAGCTCTTATGGGCCGCCTGGTCTGACCAACCCGACCCAAGGAAGAGAAGCAGCCTTCATTAACGACATCACCAGGTCGACCGACTTGCGAGCTGATTCGGTTTCCGTAAACCTCTAAGTTTGTGCGTGATAAGGGGAAGGAAATCCGGGAGATCTTTAACCAACTCGCCGAAAGATCCTCGAAGATCACGGGACAGCTCCTAAAATCCCAAAGATCCGGGGATCCCTTCCCTAAGATCATGGCTTCAAAAGGGAATACGACTCTGCAACCTAGGTCTATAAATAGACACGTCTTCTTCTTTATTGAGGTACGAAAAAAAACAAAGACTAAAAAAAAAGTAGAGATTCAATCTTTGGAGATCTCACTAACTTAAGCATCGGAGGGCTAACGGCTGGACCCCAGCCACCCCTTTTAGTTTTCCTTTTGTTCTACAGGATCCAACCCTTGGTCAAGAAACAGATCAGCGGCATCCATCCATCAGTTTCAAAGAGTCTTCACCATCGTCTGTCGATCTTCATTTTTTCAAATGCCGACGCGTATAGGATATCAGCCGAACTGCCCGTGTCGACCATCATCCTGTGGAGTTTTTTATTGGCGACCATCAACGCAACGACAAGGGAGTCGTCATGTGGATGTATGACCCCTCGGGCGTCTTCTTCGGTGAAGGTTATTGTTTGTGAGGTTACCTTCGCGACCTTCGTAGGTCGGCTGGTGATATTGACAGTAGATTTCGGTAAGGACGTCCTTCCTTGCCGCACGTAGCTTTTGCGAGAGTTTCCGGTGTTTCCAGTGGTCGGCCCTCCGAAAATCATGTGAATTTCTTCCACAGGGTTGTTGCTTTGTTCCCCTGTCAAGTCGGTGACCCGTCCTTCATCTCCTCGCCCATCTGAACGCTGAGCAATATAATCCTTTAAGAAGCCTTGCTGGATCAGGGCTTCTATCTGTCGCTTCAAATCAAAGCAGTCCACGGTGTTGTGACCGTGGTCTTTGTGGTACAAACAGTACCTCGATTTCGACCTCCTATTGGGGTCGGTCTTTATCTTTGCAGGTCGTTCGAAATTGTATTTTCCTTTCTCTGCTAAATACACTTGCTCGATGGTTTTGTTGAGCGGAGTGTACTTATCGAACCGTGGCGCGGGTGATTTCGTTCGGCGAGCGGGTCTATTCCGGGTTGGCGATCTTTGCTCGGACTTTCGTTCTAACCTGTGTCTTTTCGAGTTACTGCTATCCGGCCGTTCCTTATTTTTGGTCATCGGTCGATGAGCATTGACCAGCTCTTCGGCGTTGATGTGTTTTGCTGCCCGATCTAAAAGTTCTGCCACGGACTGAGGCGGCTCTTCTCCGACAGACCAAAGGAACCTTCGGTCCCGTAATCCTCCGATCATGGTGTGCAACAGTACATCTTGCGAGAGGTTTTCAATTTGCACAGCTTCGGAATTGAAGCGCGCGAAGTAATCTTTCAGGGGCTCATCTTCCTTTTGTTTGATCGCAGCGAGATGAGTTGAATGCTTCCTCGGGTCAGTGCTCCCAATGAACTGAGTAGCGAAAGCTCGGCTTAGTTGAGAGAATGAACTGATCGTGCGGGGTTTTAGGTTGCGGAACCAAGTCCATGCCGAACTTGTTAAGGACAACGGAAAGGCCTTGCACATGATATGCCCATTGGCCCCGAGGAGATCCATGCGGACTTTGAAGTTCTCTAAGTGTTCCGCCGGATCTCCAATTCCAGAGTACTGCTTCAACTGGGGAACTTTAAACCCTTTGGGAAGGGGTTCCTCACGAATCTCGTCGGTGAATGGTGACTCAGATGAATCGACCAGTGCATCTATGGCGATTGGGGCTCGGGCCCGTTGTGCTCTTTGGAGATCGCCCATTTGTTCTCGCAGCTCCTTCAGCTCGGCCTCCAGTGGGCCCAAGTTGTCGTCAATCCTGTTGCTGGCTTCGTGATCAGCTCGTTCGTGTGCGAGACGAGCTGTTCTCCGTTCCTCGAGCCTGTGTCGCAGGTCGGTGGCGGGCAAGCTTGTCGTTGGTCGAGGCCTAGTCTCGGTTGCTCGGCTAGCGACCTCGTTTTCTTCCATCGGAGTGGGATGTTGAGAACGCTGCGACGGTCGGGCTTGGTGGGAGTGCAAGGTTTGTTGCGGCTGAGAATGGGTATGCCGAGATCCCTCGCGGTCTTTATCGTTCAACACGGTTGGGTGAGCTAGGCCAGTTAGCAGAGCTTTAATTTCGTCCAGTCGCTGGTCTACATAGCCCAACCGTTCGTCGACTCTCCCTAATTTTTGGTTTACTCCCCCTACCTGCTCTTCAAGAAGAGACAACCTGACCCCTCGGTTACGGGGTCTCTGTTGTCTCCCTTGTTGGGCGGAAAGAGGAGAGTTCCCTCCGAGCTGGATAGCGGGAATTTCGGGAAACGATCTTTCATTTTCCGATATCTGATCGTCTGAAGGTCCATCGATCGCGGGCGCTTTCCCTTTGTACTTTCTTTTCCCCACCATAGTAAAAAAGGAAAGATGCAGTTGAAATCGTCTTCAGTGATTGGGTAAGAACACGGCTTTCCTACTTAGAGGACTCTGCGAAGAGTTCCCACAGACGGCGCCAATCTGTTGATGCCAAAAATTGGTCAACAGCTGTTGGTCAGGGACCAACTTCGATTCTTCGTCGCCCGATCTCCACTCAGAGATAAATGGTGTAGATGGAGGGACCTGCAACCACTGACAAAGGTTAGGACCGCCGCCGGTTGGCCCGGCTTATGGCCCTCCGATGGCAAAGTCAGTATGGATACTGAAAGAGAAGGCTATTAGAGGTTTAATGGCAGTGGATTGCTTACCTCGAGAGAGAGTGCGGAGTCCTCTTTATAGATGATTTTTGGAGAGATTTAAGTTGGGATAATCCTTATCCTTATCTGGATCAGTGGTTATCCTTTAACCTTATCTGGAGGGAAATGGTTATCCTTATCCTTATCTGGAGGGATAAGCTTTATTCAAACCAAGGCAGATGAGGCCCGGTCTCTTGTCGAGATGAGGGCCTGATGTTGAGCTGAGGTGGGCCAAGGTCGAGAAGGCTGAATGCCGAGCCCGAGTGGGCCGAGGCCTGAGTTAGCTTCTTCTCTTAAATAATCGGTCCATGACCATTGTAGATGAGCCTCAGTGGGAAGCTTTCCATATTCGAGCTCAGCCCGAATTTACCCATAACACTCCCGATCGTAGACCATCTTTAAGAGTCATTCTAGCTGGGAGACTTTGATTCCCAAGCAATAGTGATTCTATGGTATTCAACCAACCTTAAATTTCCAAGTTCATTCACTAGTGGTGACCTGAAGTTAAACATATTGTTTTTGGGTCAATCCCACACATTCATAGTGCCACCAGAACAAAGTGAAAAGCGCCCCTGAGATGGGCAGTCTCCTCGGTCACGCCGGAGGACGCTCACATTATTTATGTAGTTGGTTACATTGGTGTCGCCTCTCCTTGGCTATAAATAGTTGTTTCCAAAGCTAGGTGGGGCCACTATGGTGTTTGTTAGAAATCCACCCCGTCCATATGTTTTCCGGATCATTTTAGGGTATGAACCAAAAATGAGGAAAATCCAAAGCTCCTGCAGGCCACAAAATAAAAAAGAGTGGAGATTGTATGCTATCGTTGAAACATTCGTGGAGACACAAAAGCTTTGGATCTGACTAATATTTTTGTTATTTTCATTCATCGCAGTGGGAATGACCTTATGCGCTGTTGGGCTGCTTTATGATCAGTTTGAATTGCATGTAAACATCACGGTAGACTCACATGGTAGACTAACATGAGTTTCAACACGACGTCATGGGTTTCGAGCACCCATTGTGGTGTGAATGCACCGGCGTGTGTGGGGTGTGTGAGTGCATGTGGATTTAAAAAAAAAAAAAAAAAAACATCACGCTAGTGCCCAACAAGGTTTGAACGGTAAAGAACCCCTTTCCACCTGTTAGGGGCTCTGTGGGCCCACCTTGACGTATGTGTCTCATCCACTCCGTTCACCCATTTTGACAAATCATTTTAGGTGATAGGCCCAAAAATGAAGTAGATCGCATGCTCAAGTAAATCACATCACATCAAACAACAAGGATTGAATGCTTATCGCTAAAAAACTTTTAGGAGCTACAAAATTTTAGATCAAGCTGATTTTTATGTTTTCCCTTCATCCAGCCTATGTGGCCTTATGAAAGTTTGGATGGCAAATAAATATCACCTTAAGCCTGGGAAGGTTTCAAAAGGTGGGAGTCATTATCACTGCTTTCTGTGGTGTGGTCTACTCGAGCCTTTGATAATTCAAAACTGATGGACGGCTTGGATAAAACACATATCACAGTGGGCCTCGCAAAGCCCGGACAGGACTGCCGGGCTCTAACTTGGTCCTAGTGGGGTAGTACCAATCCCCGCCCTTTCTTACTGTTTTCAGTCGTGTGGCTCACTTGAGTTTTGATTCCGCCTGATTTTTCTCTCATTATTTAAATGAGCTGCCAAAACGGTGGATTTCTCAAAACATCACAGTGGCCCCACCTGTGGTGGAGTCAGCCACGCTCAGGTCATTCAAACGCATGTGAGCCTGAAATTGAGTAAGAGAGAGGGGAGTAGATTAGGTACGGCCCTGACTGTGGAGCCCACCTTGATATACATATTGTATATCCACACTGTCCATCCGATTTTACAGATCATTTTAGAGCACGGTCACAAAATCTCAGGTGGACCAAAATCCAGGAAATAATGGTGATTGACCATTAAAATCTTTTTGTGGGATACAAAATATTTTGAACGAGCTGATGTTTAGTTTTTCACTTCATTTCAGTTCGTGTGACCTTATCAGCAAGTTAGATTGCAAATAAACATTACGATGGGCCCTAGTGAGTTTTTAAATAGTGGGTGTTCAATACCACTATTTCCCACCGTGTGGCCCTCCTGAGATATGGACCTTTTTTTTTTTTACCGCATGGATATACAACACATATATCAAGGTGGGCCCTCCTGTGTGGGCCGCATCGTGTTGGGTGAGGCCTGGTTGCACCTAATACACTCCCCGGACGGAGATGGGAATGTGTCCTGGGGTCGGAAGCTACGTGTGCCCACCATCGTGTTTCTTGAAAAAAATAAATAAATAAATAAAACACTCATCAGATCATTTTAGGGCACAATCCCAACAAATCAAGCAGATCCGAAGCTCAAGTGGGCCATATGAAAGGAAACAGTGGGAATTGAAGTATTGAACACCCACCGTTGAAATGGGCTAGACACAAAATGATCTTGGGCTATAATCTAAAATTAGGATGTATGTAGCTTATCAAGGCTCCTGCATTGTTTAAAGACTTGGACGGGTCTGATGCGACTCATTCCAGTTGACCATGGGTTCCCCCTGAGCCAGCCCTGACTCGGGCCAGTCTTGACTCGATTCAAGATCGAACCAGGCAGTCCAAGTCGTTGGCTTTCAACCTTGGGCACACTTAGACCTGGCAAAATTCGACCCAACCCGCTAATCCGACGCTACCCGACCCGGATTTTTCTAGTTTAGGGTTGGAAAATTTGACCCGAATTTAATTTTTGGGTTGACCCGACCCGACCCAAATTTTTATGGGTTGGGTTAGGGTTAAAGGTGACCCGACCCGACCTGACCCGAATCATATAAGGGTTAAGTGGACTATTATATATTGATTTTCTTATTAGTTAAATAATACATAGTTTTTTTTTTCTCACACACCCAGCTGGAAACAGTTCACATGTCTGTCAATTTAATAAACATTACGGTGGGCCCAAGACTATTATATACTGATTTTCTTATTAGTTAAATAATACATAGTTTTTTTGTTCTCTCACACACCTTGTTGAGAACGGTCCACATGTTTGTCAATGCAATAAACTTGATCGACGTGTCTGAAGCATCATCCCATTACTCTAACTACATTGATGCTTAAAGAGGTATGCTTTAAATCTACACTCCATTCTATCTTTTTATTTTTCTCTTTCAGTATTTCGTAATAGAAATACTCTATTAAAAAGCCTCGATTTTTAGTTTAATCTACAAATTAGTTAGTTAATCATTACATGTCAGACATCAACACGTGCATTTGGTGGGTCCCCTTTAGGTTATGGGATATCTAAAAAACCAGCCGTATACAGAACTCAGATAGGCCATACCATCTAAAACCATGTGAAGACATGCCTAAAACATCTAAAAGCATTGGTGGGGCCCACTTGAGTTTTGGATGTGGCTGAAACTTGGTCTAACCCCTCATCCAAGTGGGACACATACAATGGATGGGCTGGATTTGTAAACCACATCTTAGTGGGCCAAGTAAACGATCATGAAAGTTTTAATGGGCGGATTACCCCTCAACTTTTTTCTGTGGCCATCTAAGTTATAGATTGACGTGATTTTTAAGCCCGTGGCCCACCATGAAATGGTGCATCTAACTGATGGGGTAGATGTTTAACACACATCATGGTGGGGCCCACACAGCTCAACCTCATGGAAAGTTCCATCAGGTCAACCTCATAGTACCATTTCCATTATATATATATATATATATATATATATATATATATATATATATATATATATATATATATATATATAAAGTTTGGTTTTCAATTGAATACTAGTGTCATATGCATTTAGCTTAATCTATAAATTAGTTAGTTGATCATTAAAATGCCGGTCAACCCGGCCCGACCTGATTTAATTTGGGTTGGGTAAGGATTAGGAAAATCCAACCCGAATTCAATTTGGGTCGGGTTAGGATTGAGGTGAAAACGACCTGACCCGAACCCGACCCATTGCCACCTCTAGGCGCACTTCCTCTGCCCAACATTTTACCCATGAAATCATGTCTAAGTTTGGTTTTTCTTACCAAGACGATTGCTTTGAAATTGGTTCGATCAATGTTAAAGTCGGTGTGGTTGGATGCCATGAGTGCCAACATAACATGGATGAAGTCCCTCTGATGGCCGACCTCTCTGGTCCGTGTGTGATCATCGACGACCATCTCGAAGAGGTCATCAAAGAACTCGATAAACGCTTTCATCCGGCGAGTTAGCCCTTGAACATCGAGTGGCCCTGTGTAGGGGAAATAATCAACTATGTTAAAAGTCCCAGCTAGCATCATACCTTCATGGACCCGTTCTATGATCCCCCTTCCATCATAATTCTCATCCATGTACTTTTTTCCAAACACCAACGGGCACGTTATGCCTGCAGCAAGGGACCACACCTTCGAACTCCACGCTATGGTACTCAGTCTAGATGTCTCCAGGACCAAAAGTCAAGCTTATTTTATTGGTGGACATTTATTTAGGTTTTGTGAACATTTATTGGACGGTGAAAAATGAAAATTTCCAACCGTCCTATTTCCATAAATAAGTGTCCAAGGATCAGAGGTTAAGATTTTTCAACCAATCTAATCTTGTGAACGTGACTTACCGACAGTGAACGTACAACCTAGCCTGTTTTATTTAAGTTAATATATTCCATTTGGACAATTTCTGAGCGCCTGCGTATCAAGCTAAGTTTCCACCTGAGTATCATTTAACTCCTCTTCATAATATTCACACTCACACAGCAGGGCGTGATGTTGAGTACTCGTTTGAATGCCTAGATTCCCTCTGTACCAACTTAGCATTTGTCTGTGAGATCTGGGCCGTTCAGCATCTGGGACTCACTTTGAGCATGATGTCGCCAAAGGATTAGGTAGGTCTCAGTCGTTCCGGGCAACATGTGCTTGCTGAACGTGGGCCACTGGTTATTTGTTTTGCTTTCAAGCGTCCTTTTTCTATACACGTGTGGCATACCTGATGACCGGATGTGTGTGATTTGTGGGAGAAAACGCATACAATATGGGGGCTTAGAAGACTGAATGGCCCAGATATCATCATTCATATCAAAGCGTCGCATGCGGGAAGAGCAGGATATCCCTTGGACGCGGATTCTTCCTGCGCTGGGAACCTAGGTGGGGCCCACAATGATGTTTGTGAGAAATCCACCTCATTCATACGTTTTGTAACCCCATTTTAGGCCATCCATACCGTTCAAAATGTCATTCCTACTAAAATGAACTGAAAACACAAATATTAGCCTTATTCAAAACTTCTGTGGCCCCATGAATATTTCAATTGTGGACGTTCAATCCTCACATTTTTGGCGCACTTAAGTCTTGGATCCGGCTCATTTTTGGTCACATTTCATATAATGATCCGCCTCCAGATCCATTGCTCGTAAAGAGTACGTACCCATGTCGTTTCTCTTTTTCTCTTCTGTGGCATAAATATTTGGGAATTTTACGGCAACACTCCTCACAAATTAGATTTTTGGTGATGGTTCAGTGTGATTATTATAGTTGGGTGCATAGCTTTGACACCATTGTATAGTGCTACGTTCCATTGGGCTATGTGTTCATTCATGTTGTCCATCTATTTTTCATATATATTTATGGTATGAGCCCAAAATCCAATGAGGTAAATCCAAGGCTCAATCGCATGACAGGATCCAATGGCTGCCATTAAAATATACTTGGGAGCGCAGAAGTTTTGATGTAGCTTATGTTTGTGTTTTCCTTTGTGTTTGTTACTTTGTTTAAGTTATGTGACCTTATGAGCAAGTTGGAAAGCAAGTTAAGTATCATGATGGACCAGGAAGGTTTAAATGGTGAGTGTCATTATCGCCACTATTTCCTATGGTGTGGTCCACTTTCAGTACCGAGATCAGTGCTGGAAAACATCTGTTGGCTCCACCATGATATATGTATGTGTTTTGTCCACACCATCCATCCATTTTTTCAGCTCATTTTAAGGCATGAGCCCAAAAAAATGCAGATCCAAATCTAAGACTGGCCCTACTACGTGAAACAAGGGTGGTTGAATGCTCACCATTAAAAACTTCTTATACCCCACTATGATTTTTATTTGCCAACAGACCTGCATGAAGGGAAAAAACAAATACCTGCTTGATCCAGAACTTTTGTAAGACACAAGAAGTTTTTAAACGTGGGCACACAATCAGTACCTTTGTTTTGAGCACGGTTGACTTCAGTGGATCTCTGGATCCACCGAGGTGGGTGAATCCCTGAACGTGGGGTCCACCATGATGTACTTTCCTTATATCCAGGTCATGCATCTATTTTGAAAACTTGTTTTAGGATATTACACAAAAAATGAAGCAGATCCAAATCTCAAGTGGACCATAATACAGGAAACAGTGGTAATCTAACATTAAAAACTTCTAGTCAGACCAAAAGCTTTGGATCAACCTGATATTTTTGTGATCTCATGATCCAGATCTTTGTGACTTCATCAACAGGTTGGATGGAAAATAAACATTCCGGTGGCCCCCCGCGAAGTTTTTAATGGTGAGGATTCAATCAAGACTGTTTCCTGTGGTATGGTTTCCTAAGCTTTCGGTCTACTTCATTTTTTTTATCATGCCAAAATGAATGGATGGTTACATCCTAGTGAGACCCACAGTTAGGGATCCACCGACCTCGGTGGATCCCTAGATCCACCCAAACCGCTGCCATTAACTGAGCTGCAACAATAAATAGATGGTGCCTATAACGTACATGATGGTGATCCCTAAATGGAAGGAAAACATAAACATCAGCTTGTTCTAAACCTTCCGTTACCTCAAGATTATAATAGTGGACGTTGAACCTCCGTTTCCATTGGTGTGGTCCACTTTAGATTCAGATTTTCCTCATTTTTTTTGTTCATGCCCTAAAATGAGCTGACAAAGCAAATGGATGGAGTGGATATGACATATACATCACAGTAGGCGACATATACATCACAGTAGGCCCATGTAAGATGTAATCTTATTTTGTAGGAACCCTCTCAGCGGGGCACTCTAGGCAATCTGCCTCCTGAGATGTAGGGAGCCCATTTTACAAGAGAGCAGATTCAGTGATGCCCGGAAACGACTTTCAAGAGGCCATGATGGGGGTTCACCCTTATGTATATGTCATGTATACATGCCATCCGTCCATTTTGCCAGCTCATTTTAGTGCATGATCCGACGAAAAAAAAAAAAAAATCTCAGGTTGACCACACCACAAGAATCAGTGATATGCTTGAATGACCACAATTAAAAACTTCCTAAGGCCCATCGGAACGTTTACTACCATCCAACTTGTTGATAAGGTCATATAGACCTGAAAGAAGGGAAAAACAAATATCAGCTTGATTTAAAACTTGTGTGGCCTTAACTGTAAAACTAATATATAATGTGGAATAATCGGATCGTCTATGCATCAACAATGGAGATTCTATAATGTAATCTTAAAGCCATACCTGATTGGTAAGACATTCCCGATGCCGTCGTGTTGCCGAGAAGAACTCTTGGTCTTCCGCACCTTACACCTTTAGGAGAAACACTCAATGGAGACTAGGGTTTTCTCTTGTGTGTAGGTGAGGGGACCAAGACGTATACTTATAGGAAAGAGGGCCAGAGAAGCTTACCCATCACACTTCTCTCCTCTAGGGTCTCCACACCGTAGGTTTCCATATCTGGCTTAATAACCGCGTATAGCGAACACGGTTCAAGCGTCCCGCCCCAAACCTATTTGCAATGATCACAATTATAGTAGGGCCCACTAAATCGCTCAATCTAAATAATCCAACGGTCATGATCTAAACCGATGATCATGTGTGGCCCACTTAATGGAGTCTTACATTCTCTCACTTGGGCTACACTGATCTCTGAATGAAAATAAAACGGTTTTATTTTATTTTGTGAAAAACATTTTATAAAACGCATTTGTTTCAAAAGTTCCTAATGGGCGCCCTACTGATTTCAAAACAATACCGTTGGATAATTATGAGCAACACTTGTCAGATCCGGTCCATCAAGACCGCTAATATTGAATCGTGGTAGTCAACACAACATTTAATATTTGCGAAGTATGACAAATTACGATCACAAATACCAATAGCCTTAACGACATGGATCAATGATATGGGGTATGGTATGAAGATTACATGTCTTATGTGATCATACATGTTTATCTTCAAGTGGTCCTACTGAACGTGTCTCCGAGACACAAACCAAAGTCTTTCTTAATCAAAACTAAATGTGCACACTGAAGGATAAGCAAGATATAAACTGAAAAACAGAATCATCAATGCATAAAAGATATCTCTAAAAAATGTCTGGACATAATCGGATCATACATGAAAACTCCCACTACTGAAATACATCCTTGGGATCAACAACTCCCATAGACGTCGCATGCTCCTTAAAGAGCGTGATAGGAAGGCCTTTAGTGAGAGGATCCACTATCATCTACCTTGTGCAGATGAGTTCCACAGACACTTGACGATTCTGAACTCTCTCTTTCACAACAAGATACTTGATGTCAATGTGCTTTGACCTCGACGAATGCTTGTTATTGTTGGAGAAGTTAACTGCAGATGAACTATCACAATAGATTTTTAATGGTTTCGGGATCATCTACACAACCCGTAAACCAGAGAAAAAGCTCTGAAGCCAGACCGCCTGATTCGTGGCTTCATGACAAGCTACATACTATGCTTCCATGGTAGATGATGCCGTAATCGACTGTTTCACGCTTTTCCATGATACGGCTCCACCAACCATCATGAATACATAGCCCAAGGTGGACTTCTTGCTGTCGAGACAACCAGTAAAATCTGCATCTATATATCCTACCAACTCCAAATGGTCGAATCTCCTATATGTGAGTTTGAAGCCCTTTGTCCTTTGCAGGTAGCGCAACACTTTCTTTATAGCTATCCAATGATTCATTCCTGGATTGCTAAGGTACCTGCCCAATATTCCAACCACAAAAGCAATATCTGAACGCGTACAGACCTGAACATACATGATGCTCCCTACTGCTGATACATACGGAATAACTTTCATTTTGTCCTTTTCTAGGTCATTCTTAGGACACTGAAATTGACCAAATTTGTCACCTTTTACAATAGGTGCTTGGCCAGGAGCACAACCTTGCATGCCAAACCTTTCGAGAACCCTATCAATATAGGCCCTCTGCGACAAGCTAAGAAATCCACGTGATCTGTCCTGGCTAATCTGAATACCAATGACAAAGGAAGCATCACCAAGATCTTTCATCTCAAAATTTTGAGATAAAAATTTCTTAGTCTCACGCAACAATCCAATATTACTACTGGCCAATAAAATGTCGTCAACATACAAGACCAAAATGATAAACTTACTCCCACTGATTTTCACATATATGCACTCATCCGCAGTGTTTTCAATGAAACCATATGAGGAAACAACTTCATGAAACTTTAGATACCACTGTCGTGATGCCTGTTTCAACCCATAAATGAACTTCTTAAGTTTACAGACCAGATGTTCTGAGCCTTTGGCTTTAAAACCTTCTGGCTGCAACATATATACGTTCTCCATTAGATCTCCATTGAGAAACGCAGTTTTCACGTCCATTTGATGTAGCTCCAAATCCATATGAGCCACAAGAGCCATAATGATCCTAAATGAGTCTTTCTTAGATACAGGTGAGAAACTCTCTTTAAAGTCAATGCCCTCACGCTAAGTGAAACCCTTTGCAACTAGTCTGGCTTTATACCTTTCGATATTGCCTTCAGAGTCCCGTTTGGTTTTAAATATCCATTTGCAACCAATCGGCCTAATCCCTTCAGGCAATTCAACAAGGTCCCAGACTTTGTTGTCCTTCATGGATTTCAATTCATTCTTCATGGCATCAAACCAATGAGAAGAATTCACATTTTGTCCGACTTGTGAAAAGGATACAGGATCCTTCTCAACCTCAATGTCAAACTTATGCTCCTGTAAATAGATGATGTAATCATCTGGTACTGCAGATCTTCTCTCTCTATGTGATCGTCTTAAGGGCTCATTATTTTGAATTGGATTTTTCATTTCTTCATCAGTGGGTTGTATTTGAGGTTGTGCATGGTCGTCCATAGGGATCTCAAGGTCCACTATTGGACGGACAACCATGGTACTCTGAATGATTGTGGTGGGAATAACAATCCGCTCTTCCTCAAATACAATATCTCTTAAATTTGTGCTCCCACTATCTTCAGTGTTCTCAATAAACCTAGAATTGGCAGTCTCAATGACTCTCATGGAACATGATGGACAATAAAATCTGAATCTTTTTTATCTTTCTGGGTATCCAATAAAGAAGCAACTAACAGTTCTAGGATCAAGTTTTCTTTCATGCGGGTTATATGGTTTGGCTTCTGCAGGACAACCTCATACATGAAAATATCGTAGACTAGGCTTTCGCCCTATCCACAATTCATATGGAGTTTTCATTACAGCCTTACTTCGGACCCTATTAAGGATATGCACAGTTGTTTTCAACACATCACCCCACAAGGATTCTGGCAACGTAGAATTACTAATCATAGATCGCACCATGTCCTTTAGGGTGTGATTACGCCTTTCCGCTACACCATTCTGCTCTGGAGTACCAGGCATGGTGTACTGGGCGACGATGCCACAATCTTGTAGGTATTTAGCGAATGGACCTGGATTACGCCCAGATTCGTCATACCTTCCGTAGTACTCACCACCACGGTCGGATTTAACGACTTTGATCTTCCTGTTGAGTTGATTTTCGACTTCTGCTTTATAGATCTTAAAAGTATCCAGGGCGTCTGATTTTTCGTTAATAAGGTATAAGTACCCATAACGAGAATAGTCATCTATAAAAGTGATAAAATACTTCTGCCCATTCCAGGATGCTGTAGGAAACGGTCCGCAGATGTTTGTATGAATTACTTCGAAGAGTCCTACGCTCCTAGTGGCACCCTTTTTCCTTATTCTAGTCTGTTTACCTTTAATGCAATCAATACAAACCCCAAAGTCTGAGAAGTTCAGGGAGTGAAGAATTCCTTCACGTACAAGTCTTTCCAATCTCTCACGAGAGATGTGGCCTAATCACCTGTGCCATAGCATGGAGGAATTCTCACAATCTAAACTTCGTTTGACGCCTTTAGTGTTTCCATGTGAGGAGTTAATACTATATACATGTGAAACATCCAAATCTAGCTGATAAAGGTTATTAACTAAAGTGCTAGAACCAATCACAACCGAATCATAGTAAATACTTAATTTTCCATTTGCAAATTTAAACTCATAACCAAATTTGTCCAAATGAGAAATGGAAACCAAATTGCGCCTTATAGAAGGCACATAAACAATATCTACTAGATCAAGAAAATGTCCTGACGATAACCTAAGCCTACAGACTCCAATAGCTTCCACGTTTGCTCTAATACCGTTTCCCATATAGACTGATATCTGTGCATCAGTTGGCGTCCGGCTTTGGAGCATATCCTGCATGGAATTACAAATGTGAATAGTTGCACCAGAATCTATCCACCACGAGTCTGTGGACATATCAGCTAAATTTGATTCAAAACAGACTAAAATATGGTTTTTACCCTTAGAAACGAGTCATGCTTTAAATCCTTCACAATCCTTCTTCTGATGACCAGGCTTATGGCAAAAGAAGCAGCCATCATTAGGACCCTTCCTTTTCTTCTTAAATGTCTTTTCAGACTTAGGCTGATTTCCACCCGCAAGACCCGTAGAACTTTTCCCTGAAGTGTGCTTTCTTTTCTTATTTCCTTTTCGTCCTTGACCAGATGTCACTAGGTGCGTACTTTGTATCTTGCTCGACCTCCTGAGTCTCTCTTCCTCTTGAACGCACTGAGATATCAGTTCGTTCAATGTCCACTTTTCCTTTTGAGTATTATAGCTGATTTGGAATTGACTGAACTGTGGAGGGAGGGAGTTTAGAACCAAGAAAATCAGGAGTTCATCCTCAATCTTAAGGTCTAATGCGCGGATTTTAGCCACCACATCAGATAATCCACCAATATACTCCCTGATATTTCCTTGACCGTTATAGGTGGCTTGAGTCAGTTTATGTAAAAGTGAACTCAGCTCAGCTTTATCCGATTTCTGAAATCGTTTTCCTATTTCAGTCAAGAAATCTTTAGCTTTCTCAGTGTCGGGCATGACACCCTGCATGATCTCAGAAATCGAGTTCTTTATGATCTTGAGACACATCTTATTTGACTTGGTCCAGGCCTTGTAGTGAGCCTTTGCTGATTCCGTACTAGAGTCAGTTGGAATAAGAGGCTCTACTTCCTCCAGGGCCAAGTCCAAGTCCATGCAACCTAGGACTATTTCAACGGACGACTTCCATTTGGAATGGTTGGACCCAGTAAGCAAAGGTATGGAATTGAATTGTGTTGGAATATTGAAAACAGTCATAGCTTGACATTCGAAGCATAAAACTCACATTAATAAACAAGTCCCATATAACAATGCATAAACATAAAGATGATGGGCCATAATCATCAAAATATGGCAAATGACTCAGAATGATGATGGGCCTTCAATCAAATGACCCAAAATGATGATGGGCCATAATCATCAAAATCTGGCAAGAGCCCAGCGTATCATCACAATTCCTCATTTGGGATGAAATTGTAACATACAAGAGGCTCTACTGAACATGAAGCTGATTAATGCTAGTGAAATAAATCTAAGACGTCCATCAACTTTGGGTGAAATGAATCTCTCATACCTATATCACCATCACCAATCACTTCATCCCGCTCACACCCAGCCAAACGATGATACTTCTTTGTTCTAACCACCGCTCGCTTGGGTATGAACGCAACTGAGTGCAATCCTATAATGGAGGGTTACTGAATTCCAAATACAGAAGTCTAGAAGTACAAATTGTTGCCAATTGAGGTCACTTTGGTGGCTAACACAATAAGCTTCAATCCCACTTCCAGACCCAAAGATTGCTACATGGTTCTGCCCACAATGAACCATACTACAAAAGTTCTGATTCGGCCTAAAATACGGCTGATGTTGACCGCTCGTATGCTCAAAAATATTCTAAAGTGATGGTTGGATTGAATACTTAATGGTCAACAACTAAATATCAGCCATAAACATATGAGTAATGGCCCTATTTTAGGCTAAATCAGAGTTTAACAGTATATAACCATATTTACTGAATTACTAGGGCATTTATCAAGTGTAACCTACCAACCATCAATTCATTTATTAAGGTTCTACTTGTATCTAAAAAAAAATGACCCAAGTATAATGCAAGTAAATGGCAATATCAACGTCAACATCAATGGATATTAAACCCAAATATCCAAAAGAGGCCCAAAAGAAAGGCTTGCAATAGGGATTAATAATAATTTGAGAATCCATCCGTACCTAGTCTGATGACGTCCAGTAAACAGACTTTTAAATCACTTGCAACAGGCCCATGAAAAAATGCTATAAAAATGCCCAATATGTAGCCCGAAAGCCAGCAGGCCCAAAAGCCTGATGAAACAGTAAACGGGTCTAAAAACACCCCAGGCCCAAAGTAAAAGCCCAGAACTACTGCCCGTTTCACCCAAAAAAAGGAACTGCATATACTCATCCAGCACTCAAACGCACGTTGGTGGCTGAAAACCCTAGCCGCCACACCTCTGTTGACGCCCAAACCACCACCTACCTCGCCCGAATCCAAAGTGGAAAGCCACTAGTGCGAGATCGTGCTGCTGCGCAACAGAGGCTGACGAAAGGGAAGATTGCCATTAACGGCATCGTCGAGGCTGGAATGGATGCCGGAGATGGCAACGCTGCACGACCATTCATTGCGGCTGACGAATGGATCTCGCTGGAATCGGTGGCTAAGAGGAAGGATTTCCAGATTTTCAGATTTGGAAGGAGGTTAGGCAGAGGTGTCCATGGATCTGCCGATCGATTTATGACCATCCATCTATTGGCCATGGCTGTCGTTGATAGCATACGCACGGACGCCTTTTGTCCGATCATCCTCAGTAATCGGAGGTGGGATTTCCACCACCATTAACGGCTGTAATCGGAGGACGGAATCCATGGCTGCACGGCTGACAGCCACAATCAGGCTTCCGACATTCAAGGAGAGAATGGCTGCGGTTGATCATGGCGGCAGGCCCACACAACGGCGGCAGCAGCCGGTGCCGCCCTGATGCTCCCACGGCACCATCAACGACAGGTTTGGGGTTTTACGGTCGTCGGCCATGGCTGCTGACGATTACAGTAATTTTTTTTATTATTATTACTGTAGAAACAAGGGTCGTCAGACTCTGAATTGCGGGTGCAGCTGCTGCCGGTCCCTAATCGAGGTGTCTGCGGTCGCAGGCCCCAAATCGCGACACCAGAATCCTCGACTGTCACTGATCAGATATAATCCCGCACGACAGTCGCACAATGACCGCTGATCAGATCTGATGAGATCGGGCTTCCTTCATGGTTGCCAAGCAGCAACAGTCACCGACAATGGTGGTGCGTCGTCTGCCGGTCCTAGCAAACATGGTGGGATCTAGCCACAACCACAGAGGCTCTGATTACGAAAGCTCAAAACAAGACTTTCGAATTTGGTCCGGTGGGCAGTTCATCACGGGTCAAGAGAAATCCAAAATCTGGGTCACCGTACAATGAACAATACAAAAAATCCATCAAAATTGATGCATAGTTCGGCTTTGATACCAACTGTAGAACTAATACATAATGTGGAATAATCGGATCGTCTATGCATCAACAATGGAGATTCTATAATGTAATCTTAAAGCCATACCTGATTGGGAAGACATTCCCGATGCCGTTGTGTTGCCAAGAAGAACTCTTGGTCTTCCGCACCTTACACCTTTAGGAGAAACACTCAATGGGGACTAGGGTTTTCTCTTGTATGTTGGTGAGGGGACCAAGACGTATATTTATAGGAAAAAGGGCCAGAGAAGCTTACCCATCACACTTCTCTCCTCTAGGGTCTCCACATCGTAGGTTTCCATATCTGGCTTAATAACCGTGTATAGGGAACACGGTTCAAGCGTCCCGCCCCAAACCTATTTGCAATGATCACAACTATAGTGGGGCCCACTGAATCGCTCAATCTGAATAATCCAATGGTCATGATCTAAACCGATGATCATGTGTGGCCCACTTAATGGAGTCTTACATTAACTGGATGGCGTCTTAGTCAAAAGAAAAGGAAACACCCTTCGTCTCTCTCACATGCAGCTGCTGCTCCCATCTCCCTCTCACCTTCAGCCCATTTCTTCTCATCCCTCACTCACCTTCAACCCATTCCTCCCATCTTTCTTTCTGCACTTTAATAGGGTCGGTCTCCATCACCAATGCAGCAGCTAGCAAGGTCTTCGGTGAGCGGCGTAGCTGGTGATTGAAGCAAGTTCACCCTTCTTTCTCTTGTTCTCCCTTTACAGTGAGGCCCACCAAATGCGTGGATCGGATGTCAAAAGGAAACGTATAAGAGGTATGTGGGTACCATTAAAACATTTATTTATAAAATTTCACTCGAGCTCGGTCCGAGACAGGCTCGCTCTGGGCTCTATATAAACATTTTAGGTCAGGCTGGGCTAGACCATTTTAGCCCATCACAGGCCCGGTCCGGGTTTGGGCTTGGGCTGTACAATCATAGCTGGACTTGGATAGAACTTGGCCCGGCCCAAACCCAGGCCATTGACACCCCCTAATCAAAGGAGTCTAGCCCTCTGATAATTAAACTACACATATAAGTTCATATATTCACCACCCATGCCATGTGCCATACATCCAGAGACTCAAACCATACATCAGATAGGGCCCACCGTGACACTGCCATTCGCAGAAGATCGGGCCTGCCTGCTGGACTGTTTGCTGATCCGTGGAGCAAAAGAATTCCAAACAGATGGATGTCGAACCTTTTGTTCCAACACCGTGGCCACTTTGAGGACGCGGATCCGAGACCCCCTATGACCGGTCGGATTTGAGGTCTGACTGAACGGTCGGATGGTCTTCTTGGTGCGGTGGATCTGCCTCATTCTTGGGCTCTTATCTTAAATTGATCTTAAGAAGGGATGAACAGAGTGGATAAACAGATACATAACAGTGGGCCCCTCCACAGATCTGCTGCAGGATGCAATCCGCGGACGGGCAGAGCTCAAATACGTTTGCCGCCTTAGAATGCAAGGAAACATGTAGAAATAATTTGTATCTGCATCTCATTATTTAAAGAGAAGGATTCAAGTCCAACCGGTTGGACCGTAAGAGTCAGAAGAACTTCCCAGCTTTCAAATCCATTCATCAAAAGGGCACTGCTACGTTGATACCGGAAGCGGATTGCGTACTGAGTAAGCGTGCGGAGTAAACTCTGTGGTGCCCACAATAATTTACGTATTTTATCCACTCCGTCCATCCATCTTAACATAACATTTTTAGGTATGGTGCCAAAAAATGAAGCATATAAAAATCTAAAGTAGACCACACCACAAGAAAAGTGTGAACTGAATGACTACCATTGAAAAATTCTTGGAGGACACAGAAGTTTTGGATCAAGCTGATATTTGTGTTTTCCCTTCATCCATATCCATGTGATCTTATGAACAGGTTGGATGACAAATAAACATCACGGTAGGGCCTGGGAAGGTTTCAACGGTGGAAACCATCATTCCCATTGTTTCCTGCAGCATGGTCTACTTGAGATTTGGATATGCCTAAATTTTGGGCTCAACCACTAAAATGAGCTGGAAAAACATATGAACGGAATAGATAGAGCACATACATTCTAGGTGGGCATAAATGAGTTTACTCCGCACGATAAGAGCGTGCGAAGTCACAATCCGATTCCGTTGATACCCTAGGCCAAGAATTAGGTTGGTCCATGTTGGGATTAGGAGCCCCGCAGCGGAAGCAATCAAAGCAGGCGAGGAACACACCACAATGGCAATCAATAAGCAAATCATCACACACAAGAAGGCAATTCGATTTTTACATGAAAAAAACCCCTCAAGGGTAAAAAACCACGGCACAAAGCGACACTAATCCACTATGATATCAGAAGTTACAAGAGATTACAGAATAAAACCTTAGATCATAGCCCACAAGAGAAATCCCAAGCTACCCGAAGCTAATTCTCACATGAGGAGGACAAACACAGCCCTTTCCCTCAACCCAGAGAACTCCAAGCTTCCTCCCTAGCTCTTTCTCTCACCCTAGAACTCTCCCAATCCCTTGGCCCATAGGCGGCAACCCTAATCTCGGATTACATCTCCTTAAATAAGAGAAAACGGGAATTAGAAACTCCTTACGCAACAAACTCGTGCAACAAACCCAGACCAAAAAGGAAACTACCGACCGGTCGGACCCCCCACCAGCCGTTCGGCCGGCCGGCCGGATGGCCCAGAAAAATTCCAGCTACCCTGCTGTCTTGCTCCATTATGACCGACCGGTCGATGGTGTTCATGCGTTAAGAGTAGAGGTGTCCAATCCCAACAAACTCCACCACGACTCTAATTTTCATGCAACACCTTACCACGCACCATCTTCAATCTCTACTCTGTCATCATCATAGCTCCACCACTTCTCATGCCTCATCGACTTCATCATTGCACCTTCATCACCCGCTCACTCATGTGGCCCTTAGGCATGCCACACACAAGCAACCATAGATCCTGCTGCCAATCCCGCAACTCCACCATGAATAATGCTCCCGATCAAACCCGATCGCAGTCGCCAAACCTAATTGAGATATTGGTGTACCGATTCACCTTCTTCAACTCTCCTTCTTTCATAGATACTGGTCGCTTTTCATGTTTTTCTTTCACGGAATCATTCTCCACAATGAATCTCATACTAGAGACGTCAATTATGTCTCGCCTCAAATTCTCTTTGTCTCGCCTCAAATTCTCTCTGCCTCCTTCCCAACTTTTATCTCGGATACCACTTGTTGGGGTTAGGAGCCCTACAGTGGAAGCAATCAAAGCAGGCGAGGAACACACCACAATGGCAATCAATAAGCAAATCATCACACATAAGAAGACAATCCGATTTTTACGTGGAAAAACCCCTCAAGGGTAAAAAACCACGGCACAAAGCTACATTAATTCACTATGATATCAGAAGTTACAAGAGATTACCGAAGAAAACCTTGGATCACAACCCACAAGAGAAATCCCAAGCTATCCGAAGCTAATTCTCACATGAGAAGGACAAACACAGCCCTTTCCCTCAACCTAAAGAACTCGAAGCTTCCTCCCTAGCTCTTTCTCTCACCCTAGAACTCTCCCAATCCCTTGGCCCATAGGCGGCAACCCTAATCTCGGATTACATCTCCTTAAATAGGAGAAAATCGGAATTAGAAACTCCTTGCGCAACAAACCCGTGCAAAAAACCCAGACTAAAAAGGAAACTGCCGAACGACGGACCCCCACCAGCTGTTCGGACGGCCGGCCGGATGGCCCAGAAAAGTTCCAGCTACCCTGTTGTCTTGCTCCATCATGATCGACCGGTCGGTGGTCTTCATGCGTGAAGAGTAGAGGCGTCTAATCCCAACAGTCCAATTGTGAGGTGGGCCACAATTATCAAGACAATTCTATAGCTCTGAAAACTTGGTTGAGGTTTTCTAACCCATTGTCCTTTTTTTTTATTAGGGTCCAAAAGGATGAGTGGGCTAGATTTATTTATGGGAAACAATATTGTGAGGTCGGACTAACACGATGGATGGATGAGATCTCACACCTATGCCATGCTGTCGCATGTGTGGCATGCACATGGGTTTTATTGTGCACACATGTGCACCTTTTTTTCTTAGTCACACGCAGCCACACACACCCCACACACTCACACCACAATGAGTGCTCGAACCCATGACCTCTATATTGAAACTCTTGTGAGTCTATCAATGAGCCATAAGGTCACAGGACAAAATAAATGGAGATGCAGGGGATTGAACCCGGTATTTCTTGCATGCAAAGCACACACATGTGCACCTAGCAAAGTTCTTTTTTATCTTATAAACTGTCCCGTCCAAACCGGTCCACACCACCCAGGTGGGTCGGGGTTTAAACATACAACACACTACTTAGTAGGCATACTTGCATATTGCGTGTACTACCACACCATCATTGATATGTTCCTCTTACAAGGCACCATCTCTAAGGCGATACGTTGGAATAGCCAGTAGAGGGTTAGCTCTAGGCACGACGAGGCTGAACTTCTCAGTCATGTCCAAATCACTTGGACCCATACCATTTGGAAGCTCCCAATCAAAGCAATGCACCAACTGGGCCACCACCAATCGGAAAACGGTAAGACCCAGCTGCATTCCAGGGCAACCTCGCCGTCCAGACCCAAAAGGAATAAGTTGAAAATGATGGCCGCGGACATCTATGTCTGAACCATCGAACCTTTCAGGGTAGAATTCTTCCGCATTGGACCATGCAATGGGGTCACGGCCAATGGTCCATGCATTTATAATGACACGGCATTTTTTGGGTATGTTGAAGCCATCGATGACACAATCCTCCATGGCCTCGTGGGGAGGCAGCAATGGAGCCACCGGGTGCAGCCTCAAGGTTTCCTTCACCACCATTTCCAAGTACTCCAGTTTCACCAGATCTGACTCGTCCACAATCCGATCCATGCCAACCACAGCCTCTAACTCTTCCTTGACCTTTTTCATGACACGTGGATGCTTCAAAAGCTCAGAGAGTGCCCACTCAATCACGGCTGATGATGTGTCCGCTGCGCCAGTGAGCATATCCTAGAGATTGAAAAATTATGTGTGAGAAATCGGATGCTACAAAAAAAAGTCTAAAACAAATTAAAGACAATCAAACCATGCAGAGGGTATGGACAAGCAATAATCCAAGAGTCCATGCGAGCTGGGACCACTGAAACAAAGATAGCAACCAGACCAGAGTAGGTATTCGTGCCTCATGTTCTAATGTGGCGATAGGCCATGTTCAGGCCAGGTTGGGTGAGGCTCAGGATAGCATGTTTAAATGTGGATGTCCATGTTCATATTGTTCCCTATGCTTTCGGCCACTTGAGTTTTGGATGGGCCTGATTGTTGGTGCCAAGGAGAACATGAGGGGACACATGATGGATGAATTGAGTGTCATGCACACGTCACACTGGCCCCACACATCATATGATGTAGGTTAAGCTTAACCTGCTTTAACCTACAAAGTATTTTATTGGATCTGGCCTCATGCATATAATAATGTAATAGTAGTGAACTATACATTGCATTCCTCCCCCGTACAATATTGTGAATGTAACTTTGATGTATAGCAAGTTACACAGACGTATTCTTGGCATAGTTGGACTGAAAGAAGCATAAATAGACGTAGTCCATTAGATCTGGGCCTAGTGGGCATAATGTAATGGGCCCCTAGTGTGTCCGGATTAAAGAAATTCATTCTGAATAAAGAGAAATTGTCATTCGAAGTGTAAACCATAAATCGACTATAACTTTTGATCCAGGTATCATTACAGTTAGGGGTGTAAATGAACCGAGCCAAGCCGAATACCACAGTGTTTGGTTTGAGTTTGACAATCAAAACTCAAGTTTGAGTTTAGTTTGAATTTGATTCGAATCTAAACCTTAGTGTTTGAGTTTGATTCGTTTAAAATTTGGTGAGTTTGAGTTTGGTTCGTTTAGGTTTGATTAATTATACAAACTGAGGTCAAACTCAAGTTTAGGTTTGATTACGAGTTTGATCATTGGTTTGAGTATTCCAGCTTGATGCATATATTCCATATCTACTCCGTTCATACATTTCACCAAATCATTTCATGGCAGGAACTAAAAAATGAAGCAGTTCCAAATCTCAGGTAGACCATATCATAGGAAATAGTGGTTTTTTAGCTATAAACGAACCCTATCAAGCCTAACTGAACCAAACTCATGCCTGTTTGAGTTCAGTTTAATTACTAATCGAACCCAAAAATAGGGTTTGAGGTTGTTTTGTTTACTAATCAAACGAACTCAAACGAGCTTTAATCGAGCCAAACTCAAATCGTTCATGAATTGTTTGGTTCGTTAACCACCCCTAATCACAATACACATAACCTATGAATTTTACTATAACATGCCATCTAGGGTCAACTGACCCCGTAGTGGGTCACATTAGTCCATTACATGAGAAAAAACTTCCTTCTAAATTAAAATCATAGTTTTAAGAAGAAAAAAAAACTTACTATTTTTAGGAAGTTTTAGATTTGTCATATCTCCTTCATTTTAAAGTTTTAGCATATGCAGTATTCTTAGAAATTGCTTCTAATCATGCCATGAATCATCTAGTACGATCAAATTAGGACTTTTTATGTTGAGTAAATATTATTGTTTCAGGTAAATTCTAGTTTAGTTTAATTATGACTCATAATTAGATTTTTTTTTTTTTTTTTGCTTTTTCAAGTGATGTAATCAGGAAGTCTAAGCATTATTGAATAATAAAATTTCAAATTTTCCTTTTTATCATGCGGAGTCAAGGGTTTGCATACTTGAGGTAAACATTGATCTTCCTTCTCACACACTTAATTCCCTCCATTAGTTGGTATTAGAGCGAGGCTTTTCCTCGATTTGATGGCATCTGACGATGATTCGAGCAACAACCCTATGGATAGTGTCTTAGGGAACAATCCTACAATAGCAGTGATGTTTGAGGCTTTCTAGTGGGAGAATTTGCAAGCTATGCAAGGACTGTAGGCGACAATTAACCGTTTGACGAAGGTCGATCTTATGGCAGACCCGTGTTCATGATGATAAGCAGTCTTAGGTTGGCATTGAGACTCACGGTCATCGTATTCATGGTGCAACACTAATGATAAATCGTAGGTGATAATGATGAATCACATGCCACCACTCTAATGTAAGGAAGTTGTTGTATATGCCAAATGAAGAAATAGATCTACAACAGCACAACATATTTCGAACGATGTGCACTGCGAATCAAAGAATATGTGATATGATCATAGATGCCAATAGCAGTGAAAACATTGTATTGAAGACTATGGTGGAAAAATTACAATTGAAGACAGAAAGGCACCCCTCTCTGCACACGATTGGATGGATTAAGGGCAACGAAATAAAGATAACTAAACAATGTCATATACCATTTTTCATTGGTATATATTATAAGGATGAAATAGCGTGTGATGTGGTTGATATGGAGGTTTGTCACATGCTAGTACTTGGTCGACCATGATAGCGTGATGTTGATGTCATGTATAGAAGCCGAGATAATATTTTTATTTTTCTTAAAGATGGGAAAAAGGTTATCCTTTACCCTGTGAGAATGTAGAATTAATGAGGTAGTAAATTCTTTGGTTGTGAATAACCACTTCCGCTCACATATCTACTCGTACTCCTAGCATATTGAGGCAGCATCTGGCTATGTTAGGAAGCAATGATGGTGGTTCTAAACTTTATAGGAGGGGAGAAGAGCCCTCGAAAAGTGTGAAAGGTGTCCTGATCATAGATAAGGTGGGGATAGGTAATTCTGTTGGAAATAGTTGGTCATTAGATTTGATAGTTACCTGGATTTAGAAAATCCTATGTAGGAGTGATCCATCATTTGTTTCAGCCTCAGCTGCAAGAGAAGCTTCAGTTCAGACCCATATTCAAAAAAGTTTCAGCCGCAGCAAGTTCAGATGTTTTCACTCATGGCTCAGTGGTCGACTCACAAGAGTTTCAACAGGAGGTCATGGGTTTTAGTACCCATTGTGGTGTGAGTGCATGTGTTTAAAAAAAAAAAAAAAAAAAAACAACAACAACAACATCAACAGTAATTTCCTAGTGGCTTGATTGTGGCAGTGCTTCGTGACTTGTTGTATGAGCTGGTCAAGCCAGTGCTTCGTGACTTGTTGTATGAGCTGGTATGGTTGGTTGTTCTCCCATATGAATGAGTGGCGAACGGTTGGTTTATCAAGATGAACGTTCAATGAGCAGATTAGCTCAACGGCTTACGTTTGCTAAGTTTACGGTGGAGGTTTGTCGTTGATGGGACCGTATTCTGAGCTTGGTGGCTTTTCTTAACAGGCAGGTCACATCCGACCAGCTGTAGATGCAAGAGGTTCTATGTCTTGGTTCAATAATAACTATCAGATCTGTAGTTTTTTGTTTTGCTTGTCTTGTTTGTTTGTATTTTTGCAATAGGTTACTTTGTCTCGTCTTCGTCTCAGCTCCAAGTAGTCGTTTTTCAAATTACTAATTAGAGGTGGTGTTCTTTCACCTTCCGGTAAAAAAATGCTCACCTACGCACCCGTTCATGTGATGAGCACTTTTTGAGAGCTCATCATAGGTGATGTGAGCCATGAATCTGAACTGTCCGTGTGATGCAGCACCTCGAAAGACCCCATGGACCCAAGTTTCAACCTGATCCTAAGCTTTGGTGGCCTGTGATGGAGAGAGAGAGGGGGCAAATCAAGGGAGGAAACTGTTTCATGTTTCCACGACCCACCAAAGCTTAGGATCAGGATAAAAATTGGACCCCTGTGGTTTTTAGGGGTGCTGCATCAAGCAGACGGTTCAGATTCATGGCTCACATCACCTGTGATGAGCTCTCAAAAGGTGCTCACTAGTTATCTTGAGCATTCCTCTCTCTCTCAAAAAGTTAGGCCTATGGCTCAACGGGAGCGAATTAGGTGTTATTAGGGCTGAAGGTTGGGCGAGTTCAACCTGACCAACCCATGACCGACCCGACATTGGGTTGGGCTTGGGCAAGAAGTATCCAACCCGATCTCGAGATTGGGCTATGAAAACATCCACCTGATGAAGTTTGGGTTGGGCTTGGGTTGAGGTCTTGGGTTGCCCGACCCAACCCGAACCTGATCCCGATCTATGTAGAAGTTACTTATACTTTTATTATACTTTAGTTAAGTAAATTTATAATGTTTACTTATATTTTAACTTTTGTTTAGAAAAAGTGAAGTTCTTTACGTAAATAAGTACATATATAATTAATAACGCCATAGGTACCAAAAATAAGGCGTGTATTGAAACATAATACACTAATGTAATGACGAAAATATTAGCATGTATCAACCTGACCAACCCGATCAACCCGACCGAGCCCGCTTGGGTTGGGCTTGGGTTGAGAATTCCCAACCCGAGGTTGGGTTGGGTTAGGGTTGAGGTATAGGAACCTTGGGTTGGGTTAGGGTTGAGCACCAACCCGACCCAACCCGCCCGACTTTCAGCCTAGGTGTTACCCTGGGAACAGCTTATTGGGTGTTACCCCCACCGTGTGGCTCACATGGATAGTATTTTATATATCCACGACGTCCATCCGTTTCTCCAGCCTATTTTAGGATGATATTCCAAAAATTATGCAAATCCAAATCTCAAGTGGACCATACCACTAGAAATAGTGCCGATTGAGAGCCCATCGTAAGGTTTTGGTAATGTTTATTCTCAATCCAATCTCTTTATAATGTCATAAAGGTCTAGATGAAGGGAAAATTTAAATATCAGCTTGATCTAAAACTTTTGTGGCCCACAAAATGATTTTAATGATTATTCAACACTCTTTTTATTGGTATGGTCCACCTGAGATTTGGATCTTCTTATAATTTTGGATCTCGTCCTAGCATTAGGCGTGACAACAGATGGACGGCATGGATATACAAAATATACATCAAGGTAGGCCCCACAGGGTAGGGGTAACAACCAAGGGTAACACCTAATTCGCTCCCTGGCTCAACGAGAGCGTGAGGGACGCGGATTGCCTGCGAAAACCTTCCGCAGGCATCTCCTGCGCTCGAAATCTATGCCGTCCAACCTTTTTTTTGATCATTTTAAGTGTTGTGACAAAAATGAACAGGATCCAAGACTCAAGTGGGCCTACACTAAAGAAAAAGGTTGGTAGGGAAATTCTTGCCGTTGAAACCTTTATTGGGTCCAGTGATGTTTATATGCCATCCATACCGTTCATAATGTCATTCCTATTGAGATGAACTGAAAACACAAATATTATCCAAATTTGAAACTTCTTTGGCCCCACGAATATTTCAACTGTGGAAGTTCAATCGTCATGTTTTCGGCCCACTTGATTCATGGATCATGTTCGGTTTTTGTTGCAACGCCTAAAATGATCTCAAAAAAGGGTTGGACAGTGTAGATTTCTCACAAACATCACGGTGGTCCCCACCTAGATTCCAAGCACAGGAGATGCCTGCGAAAGGTGGCGCGGATTGCTTGCGAAAGCCTTTCACAAGCATCTCCTGCGCAAGGAATCTGGGTGGGACCCACCGTGAGGTTTGTGAGAAATATATGCCGTCCAACTATTTTGTGAGATCATTTTAAGCGTTGCGACCAAAATTAAACAGGATCCAAGACTTAAGTGGGCTGAAAACATGACGATTGAACTTCCACAGTTGAAATATTCGTGGGGCCACAGAAGTTTCGAATCAGGATAACATTTGTGTTTTCAGTTCATCTCAGTAGGAATGACATTATGAACGGTATGGATGGCATATAAACATCACTGTGGACCCCATAGAGGTTTCAACGGTAAGAATTTAGCAGCCCACTTGAGTTTTGGATCTCGTTCATTTGTTGTCCCAACGCCTAAAATGATCTCACAAAATGGTTGGACGGCGTTTGGACGGCGTAGATTTCTCACAAACCTCATAGTGGGCCCCACCCAGATTCCTTGCGCAGGAGATGCCTGCAAAAGGCTTTAGCAGGCAATCCGCTGATGCGATGCAAGCTGTCACACATCATGGTGGGGCCACAGAGGTCAACCCGACCTCATAGTACCTTTTCATAAATAAATAAATATATATATATATATATATATATATATATATATATATATATATATATATATATATATATATATATTGAATCCGGATCCTCTGTTGGCACCAAGCAAAGAAACCCTGCTTGGAGCCTTTTTATTGGACCACGTCATCGCATAGGTCTGCAACCTTGTCACATACTCATTGCAACCTGATCATAGTGACATCACATAGGTCACTATGATCAAGTTGCAGTGAGGATGTGACAGGGTTGCAGACCCATGCAATGCTGTGGTCCAATAGAAAGGCTCCAAGTAGGATTTCTCTGGTATCCGGATTCATATATTTGGTGTCGTGCCTCTCTTTACTTTTGGAATGACAAGATTTTTGTTGTGTCCTTTGATTTCCGTCAAGATGATCATCTTTTTAATGGACTGGGCAGCATACAAAATAGTACAAAGTCATGTTGGGATTCCAATCATCTTGGCCTTTCATCCTGGTGCAGACCTCAATGATGTGTCCTCATCTTGAAAAAGTACTGAGTTGAGTTGGGATGCTCTTACAGGGGCTTTTCCAGATGCTCCCGGATATCGCCGACTAAATAAAGCCAGGCATCCTACGTATCCATGACATTGAAGGGTGTTGATGGACGCAGATAGCCTACAGCCTTTTTCGGAAGTTAGGTGGGGCCCACCGTGATGCTTATGAGAAACTCAGCCGTTCGTCCGTTTTCCAGCTGATGTTATAGCATGAGCCGAAAACAGTGGATAGGGACTTCCTACCATTCAAAGCTTTCTGGCCTCCACCGTAATGTTTATATGCAATCCAAACCATTCATTACGCAGCCCAGCAGCCCAACTATTTGTAAGGTCATACTGAAAGAACAAAAATATTAACATGATCCAATGCTTTTGTTGCCCAATGAATGTTTTAATGGTAGATATACAATCTTCACTTTTTTTCTGACATACAATGTTCACTATTTTCTCGTGTGGCCCACTTGAATTTTGCATCTGCCTCTAGGTTCATCTTATAAAATGAGCTGGAAAAACACATTGACCTGGTGGATTTCTAACCGACACCAAGGTGGGCCACACCTAGCTTGGGACCACTAGACACCGCAGTCCCTCTCTCCAAGAATTATATACCGTTTTAGAACCGTATATGATTTTTTTTTTAAGATAAATATTATTTCATATAAGGGCTGTACACCGCTGAATACAAATTCGTGAAGACCCTAGGCTCAAAAATATCCTAGGGTCCGCCTATCCCATACCCGATACATCTGGGACTCGCTAGCTACCTAGACAGGCCAGCCCATCGGCTAACCGGTTCGCTTTGCAAGGGGTGTGAATCACCTTAACATGGCCTCTACGCTTAAGATGCTTGACCCAGGCGCTCCAGTACCACAATCTCCATGACTCAAAATAACCCTGGGAGAACTGTATATGAATTATATACAGTTTTAGAACCGTATATAACTTATATATGGTTTTAAAATTGTATATAATTCATATGGTATATGATGCCAGACAGATATATCATTAAAGGCATAAAATTTAGGCTTATTACTTTAAATATTTTAAAGCCTGTGTTCAAATGATAATAGCTCAAAGGCAGGCAATTACTTGCAACTAATTATGCTGTATATAAATGTCTTGATGTATAAGTTTATGTCTCTCCTTTAAGAACCTAGATTAGGTACTGCCTAAGCCTCCACAAATTAAGCTTGGGATAGGCTAGCATGTGGCACGTGTTTATTGGTGGAGAGCAGATGTAACAGTCTTGTGTCAGGTTTGTTAATGTGGCAGGTCTCTCTTGACAACATGCTCTCCACCAATATCGACATGACATGTACGTGTCACATCAAGCCTATCCTAAGCTTTGCATACGCTCAGGTAATACCTAATCTGCATACCTCGTTTAAGTGACATGGTAGCACTTGATCCAGTTCATTGCCATGAGTTAGCCCTTAATCAGCCCCAACTCGACTCAGGACTGAACGAGTAGTCAAGGCGTTGGTTTTCAACCATGGGCCCATTTCCGCTACCCATCTTTTTTACAAATGAAAGCATGTATGAGTTGGGTTTTCCTTACCATGACAATTGCTTTGAAATTGATTCGATCAGTATTAAACTCCGTGTGGTTGGATGCCATGAGTGCCAGTATAACATCGATGAAGTCCTTCGGATGGCCCACCTCTCTGGTTTGCATGTGATCATCGACGGCCCTCTCAAAGAGGTCATCAAAGAACTCGATAAATGCTTTCATACGGCGAGTTAGACCTTGAACATCGAGTGGCCCTATGTAGGGGATGTAATCAGCTATGTTAAAAGCCCCAGCCAGCACCATACCTTCATGGATCCGTGCTATGATCCCCATTCCATCATAATCCTCATTCGTGTACTTTTTTCCAAACACCATCCGGCAAGTCATGCCTGCCACAAGGGACCCCACCTTAGCACTGAGATCGGCTACGACACGGGACTCGGATGCATCCTTGAGAGATTGGAGAAGGCAGCCCAGTTCCTCTCTCCTCATAGACCGGAAAGAGTCGATCTTTGCATTGCTAAGCAACTCCAGCATGCACAACTTGCGAATGTCACGCCAATACTGGCCGTACTCAGTGAAGGCCACTCCTTTCCGACCGTAGGATAGAAACTTGCCGACCTCGGTGAAAGGCCTGTTGGCAAAAATGGCATCGTGGGTCTTGAGGATTTGTTGGGCCACCTGCGGGGATGATACGACCACTGTTGGAACCAGGCCGAGCCGCATGAACATGATTGGGCCATATTTCTGGGCTAAACCATGGAGCGTACGATGAGGGAGATGGCCCAGCGTATGTAGGTTTCCGATGATTGGTAGCCCAGTAGGGCCCGGTGGCAATCTCTTCCTTTGATCTTTCGTTGAACGGAGGAGATACCTATATGACCAAACCCCACAAAGTACAACTGCTATAGCTACAAAGAGATCAGTCGTCCACCAAGATAACATGGGAGGCATTGCAATAGAAATCCTCTGACCCTAACCAGGCTAGATCTAGCACATTTATAGAGTGAGAAATACTTTGTTACTCTGGCTGAGTGTGATGGATGTTACGCAGCACTTTGAAATTACGCACGTGGTATACAAGTGTTCGAATTGGAGATAAGGATTTTCTATATCTTGGGATTCTATCGACAGTGGGTGCACAATCAAGCCTGTATTGTTTAAATAAATATATGCCATGTGTGCGTTGTGGTTTTTAGTTTTTAATAAAATTAAAAAATATTTTTCAAAATGATCCGATAGGGCTCTCAATGGGTCGGATCTGGATCGGATCCAGTTGGATCCGGCTCCAAGTTCGTATATCTGTAGACAAATAAGGGCGTTAGTTGATGCACTTTGCCCTTCGCGTGTTCGCATCGTGTCGCAAAGTAATCGCTCCCTCATGAACTCTCGCGAGACACTGCTGTTAGTGAACTTTTCTGTGGCATACTAGTGCACCTTATTTGTCAATCACATGCGTCCATTTGGTGTAATGTTGGTTGAGCCTTAACAAGTTGAAGGCCGAAAATTCAAGTGGACAAGAGGCATCGAGGAAAAGATATATGTAAATTAGAAATGCCTTAGTGACCCTAACCCTTAGAACCAAAACATCCTTAACCTCTAGATGGCTTAGACACAATTAGGTAAACTTTTAGTCATCTTAGAATGGCCTTAAGTGTCCCAAAAGACAACCATTTATAAGGCCTAAGAGGTTCATGAGATCCTGTGTAAATATACCCCAAACAACAAATTTCATAGTATTGTTGGCCAATCAGTGGACCGACCGACCGATCGGGTCAACGGGCCATTTAAGGCCAAACTTGGACAACAGCTGAACATTTTTCCCTAACCTAATTTAACCTGTCGACAATTAAAATCGGCCAACCGACGGGCCTTGTCAATCGGCCGACAGGCAAGTTCGATAGGCCGTTTATGTGGTTAAACAAGATAGCAGCCACAATAGGAAAACAATCGACCTATGTCCAAATTCGACTGGCCGACGGCCTATTTCGGTTGACCGACAATTAGCCGTTATGTCTAAATTTTATTCGTTGGAGTTCGAACTCTATATATTTGGAGCTCCATTTTTAGCAAAAATAGAGGGAATTTAGTGTACTAAAGGCCACCATATAGCAACCATTATTAAGCTCTAATCCTAAGCAACCCAAGTCATCTTCCTTGTGATTATCACATGATAGAGCATTCAAAGCTCAAATGAAAATGAACTTGTTCTCTCTTAATCTCTAGAAGTTTAGACACCTCATTCATAGGTAAAACATTAGTCTAAACCTCTCTAAGATATCTCTCTGGGTGAATTCCTCTAAGCAACCAATTCCTATTAGTTGTAGAGAATTCAACCTACCTCCCATCACCTTGGTCATCTCAAAAAAGATTAAATGGAAGGCGATTGATCATTGGAGCTGAAGCCTTGGTAAAACATCGACATTATCGATCGGGAAGCATATGAGGAGCTGATTCAGGCACGGGAGAGTGAGAAGAAGCAACCCAAGAAGACGCTACAAAAGTGACTCAATCCAACAAGTAAGTTGTCTATTGTAACAGTCAATTTGCACTCTTTTCTTTAGTAGATTAGAGTGTGAGAGTTTGTGACCCAAACTCGAACCAAATTCTTTGGTAGGAGCTTAGCTCTTTAGTAGGGCTTAAATCAAGTCTCCAAGGGGAGCCAACCTCCGACGACAATATATGTGAGGTTCTTAAGTAAGACCTTAGCATATTTATAGGGCTTAAATTCAGGTTCTTGTGTAGAACCCTGTCAATTTGTTGGGCCTAATCAAGTCTCTTAGGGGTGCCACCGACACGGGTGTGTACGTGTTCCACCAGCACAGGTGCATACCTGTAAGTTGAGAAGTGAACCTGAAAAACCCCGCTCAAGTTGAGAGGTGAACCTATTGTAAAACCTTTGGTAAATGTTGAGAGGTTAACCTGATGTAGAATCTCCATGTAGTAAAATCCGGTATACTCATGAGTTGGGTATGCAACAGGGAGTCTAGTAGAGAAATCGAACCACTATACATGTGTTGAGCTCTGAATTGTGTATATTCTTAACCCTAATTCATCACTCATTATACATGTTTCTTATAATTTAAAGACTAATCTATACATGGTTTTGTGTTGTAGGTTGCTTCTCCCTAAAGTGTACATACTACGAATTTCTGAGAAGAATATATGGAACTTCTAGTTTCCTTGTTTCCTATTCTTTACCTCTCTTCTCGTTACCTCTACCTCCTTCTTTTCTACCTTTTTAGTGTAAAATGTGTCGGTGGTAGGTTGGCCGGTGTGGGTGGTCGGCCGGCTGGTTTGGGAGGTCTTTGTCGTTTTAACGACCTGATTAAAACACTTCGAGCCGGCCGTCTCCCCAGCCGAACACATGTATTATGAGATCTTCAAAAACGTTTGTTGATACGTTGGAGATCGGCCGGCTGGTCGCAGGACTAACGCGTTTCTCTGAAGGTTTAAATCTTGAAAGATTGAAACATGCCCTAAAGAGTATATTTTCCGGTGGAGGTGAGAGAGGGATTCCGTAGGTCGTTGTACCCCTCGTTTCCTAGGAACTACGAGATCAATAAGGAATAATAGTCTAAAAAGATAAAGTACAAATTTTTATTTGAGTTACTTCAACACCATGTTTACACTTTCTCAATTAGGTGCCTGTCGCTGACGTCCTTTCACTTACATTGGTTGGACCCGCGATAGTTTAAAGAGCATTATATCATGGTAACTGTTTGACCATACATATAGGCTGGTAACAGTATGGATTGGATCTCACACCCATACCATGCTGGGACATGTGTGGCGTGTACATGAATTTTATTGCACGAGAGCATGTGTGGCTGGCAACGTTCTTATTTATCTCATAAACTATTCCAATCCAAACCGGTCCACCACTACGTCGGCTTGGGGTTTTAAATCATTGATACACATAATATTTTGGCAACTGATACGTGTATTGTACCTATTACCGCACTATCATAGATATGAACTTCTTACGAGACACCATCTTGAAGGCGATAGGTTGGAATAGCCAGTAGATGGTTAGCTCTGGGCACAACAAGGCTGAACTTCTCGGTCATGTCCAAATCACCGGGATCTACACCATTTGGAAGCTCCCAATCAAAGCAATGCACCAACTGGGCCAGCACCAATCGGAACACGGTAAGGCCCAGCTGCATTCCGGGGCAACGTTGGCGCCCGGACCCAAAAGGGATAAATTGGAAATGATAAACCATCGAACCTTTCAGGGTAGAATTCTTCGGCATTGGACCATGCAATGGGGTCACGGCCAATGGCCCATGCATTTATAATGACACGACATTTTTTGGGTATGTTGAAGCCATTGATGACACAATCCTCCATGGCCTCGTGGGGGACCAGCAGTGGACCCACCGGGTGTAGCCTTAAGGTTTCCTTTACCACCATTTCTAAGTACTCTAGTTGCACCAGATCTGACTCTTCCACCGTCCTAGCCATGCCGACCACAGCCTCTAACTCTTCCTGGGCCTTCTTCATTACACGTGGATGCCTGAAAAGCTCAGAGAGTACCCACTCGATCACAGCCGATGATGTCTCCATTGCTCCGGTAAACATATCCTAGAGATTAAACAAATGTAGTTATTTATTGTAAAGAACTTCACTTATTCTAAATTAGTAAGCTAAAATATATGATAATTATTCCTTTAACACTCAAGCATATCAAATTCAAGTATATCAAGTTTTAAACATTATAAGTTTTCGTACTAAAGTAATATAAACTAATAAGTTTAGTTAACTAAAGTATAATAAAATTCTAAATAACTTGTATATAGATCAGGTTCAGGTTGGGTTGGGCAACCTGAGACCTCAACCCAAGCCTGACCTGAGCTTTATCGGGTCGGTGTTTGCATAGCCCAAGCTCGAGATCGGATCCGATACTTCCTGCCCAAGCCCAAGCCCAACCCAATGTCGGGTCGGTCGGGTTGAACCCACCCAACTTTCAGCCTTAATCAAAACAGGTCATGTGGCACTTTCACCCCTTAACTTCCCGCCTTTTTACCATAGTGCCATCAACCTATCTACAAATACCTTTCACCCTCTCTCATTTCAAACACACCTTATTCCTCACACATATAAACACAATCTTTTACTAAGAGATTTAGGATGGCATGATTCTTTACTTAGAGGCAAGCCATCCATTTTATCTTAACCATTAAGCCTCACCCATATGCCCATCTAAGCTATTAAAATGGTTCAAGTTAATCAGAGTAAGGTCGGGATTTGATCTCTGTGATCATTTTCTCTTCAAATCGGAGTGTTCTATCTCTCATTTCTTATCTCAAATCTCCCATGTTTACAGGTGGTGATTCGATCAATTATTTACTTTGTTTTTTATTATATTGTACGTCTTCATTTTCATACACTCCTCTATTTCTCTCTAGGTGATACCTAAGTGTCTGCACTGTGCCTTGGCGAACCTTCAAATCCTAGCACATTAGAAACCTAAGATCATCTAGTCTTTTGTCTTTATTTTAATAATCTCTTTGACTATGATTTATGTGAGCAATTGTCTCCACAGTTGGAGGCGTGGTTGAATCTTGTTAGTGCTTTCCTTACTTTCACTTCATATTTTTCAATAGTCACCATCAAGGTTAAAATATTGCAATCTCTCGGGTAGTAATCGGAGTCGATCAGTAGCTTCCTAATTTGCTTTGGATATTGTCCACAACCAATTAAATAATAAAGCCACCTCTGAAAATTTTCAAAAATCTCAAAATCCATCTAAGTAAAGACCGCATGTGATTATGAACGGGGAGGATATATACCTAGTCCCTTGCTTCTCCATTAACGAAGTCCTCACTCAAAGCTCCCGATCGTAGACCATCTTTAAGAGTCATTCTAGCTGGGAGACTTTGATTCCCAAGCAATAGTGATTCTATGGTATTCAACCAACCTTAAATTTCCAAGTTCATTCACTAGTGGTGACCTGAAGTTAAACATATTGTTTTTGGGTCAATCCCACACATTCATAGTGCCACCAGAACAAAGTGAAAAGCGCCTCTGAGATGGGCTGTCTCCTCGGTCACGCCGGAGAACGCTCACATTATTTATGTAGTTGGTTACATTGGTGTCGCCTCCCCTTGGCTATAAATAGTTGTTTCCAAAGCTAGGTGGGGCCACTATGGTGTTTGTTAGAAATCCACCCCGTCCATATGTTTTCCGGATCATTTTAGGGTATGAACCAAAAAATGAGGAAAATCCAAAGCTCCTGCAGGCCACAAAATAAAAAAGATAGGAGATTGTATGCTATCGTTGAAACATTCGTGGAGACACAAAAGCTTTGGATCTGACTAATATTTTTGTTATTCTCATTCATCCCAGTGGGAATGACCTTATGCGCTGTTGGGCTGCTTTATGATCAGTTTGAATTGCATGTAAACATCACGGTAGACTCACATGGTAGACTAACATGAGTTTCAACACGACGTCATGGGTTTCGAGCACCCATTGTGGTGTGAATGCACCGGCGTGTGTGGGGGTGTGTGAGTGCATGTGGATTTAAAAAAAAAAAAAAAAAAACATCACGCTAGTGCCCAACAAGGTTTGAACGGTAAAGAACCCCTTTCCACCTGTTAGGGGCTCTGTGGGCCCACCTTGATGTATGTGTCTCATCCACTCCGTTCACCCATTTTGACAAATCATTTTAGGTGATAGGCCCAAAAAATGAAGTAGATCGCATGCTCAAGTAGATCACATCACATCAAACAACAAGGATTGAATGCTTATCACTAAAAAACTTTTAGGAGCTACAAAATTTTAGATCAAGCTGATTTTTATGTTTTCCCTTCATCCAGCCTATGTGGCCTTATGAAAGTTTGGATGGCAAATAAATATCACCTTAAGCCTGGGAAGGTTTCAAAAGGTGGGAGTCATTATCACTGCTTTCTGTGGTGTGGTCTACTCGAGCCTTTGATAATTCAAAACTGATGGACGGCTTGGATAAAACACATATCACAGTGGGCCTCGCAAAGCCCGGACAGGACTGCCGGGCTCTAACTTGGTCCTAGTGGGGTAGTACCAATCCCCGCCCTTTCTTACTGTTTTCAGTCGTGTGGCTCACTTGAGTTTTGAATCCGCCTGATTTTTCTCTCATTATTTAAATGAGCTGCCAAAACGGTGGATTTCTCAAAACATCACAGTGGCCCCACCTGTGGTGGAGTCAGCCACGCTCAGGTCATTCAAACGCATGTGAGCCTGAAATTGAGGCAGAGAGAGGGGAGTAGATTAGGTACGGCCCTGACTGTGGAGCCCACCTTGATATACATATTGTATATCCACACTGTCCATCCGATTTTACAGATCATTTTAGAGCACGGTCACAAAATCTCAGGTGGACCAAAATCCAGGAAATAATGGTGATTGACCATTAAAATCTTTTTGTGGGATACAAAATATTTTGAACGAGCTGATGTTTAGTTTTTCACTTCATTTCAGTTCGTGTGACCTTATCAACAAGTTAGATTGCAAATAAACATTACGATGGGCCCTAGTGAGTTTTTAAATAGTGGGTGTTCAATCACCACTATTTCCCACCGTGTGGCCCTCCTGAGATATGGACCTTTTTTTTTTTTTTACCGCATGGATATACAACACATATATCAAGGTGGGCCCTCGTGTGTGGGCCGCATCGTGTTGGGTGAGGCCTGGTTGCACCTAATACACTCCCCGGACGGAGATGGGAATGTGTCCTGGGGTCGGAAGCTACGTGTGCCCACCATCGTGTTTCTTGAAAAAAAAAAATAAATAAATAAAACACTCTTTCAGATCATTTTAGGGCACAATCCCAACAAATCAAGCAGATCCGAAGCTCAAGTGGGCCATATGAAAGGAAACAGTGGGAATTGAAGTATTGAACACCCACCGTTGAAATGGGCCAGACACAAAATGAGCTTGGGCTATAATCTAAAATTAGGATGTATGTAGCTTATCAAGGCTCCTGCATTGTTTAAAGACTTGGACGGGTCTGATGCGACTCGTTCCAGTTGACCATGGGTTCCCCCTGAGCCAGCCCTGACTCGGGTCAGTCTTGACTCGATTCAGGATCGAACCAGGCAGTCCAAGTCGTTGGCTTTCAACCTTGGGCGCACTTAGACCTGGCAAAATTTGACCCAACCCGCTAATCCGACGCTACCCGACCCGGATTTTTCTAGTTTAGGGTTGGAAAATTTGACCCGAATTTAATTTTTGGGTTGACCCGACCCGACCCGAATTTTTATGAGTTGGGTTAGGGTTAAAGGTGACCCGAACCGACCTGACCCGAATCATATAGGGGTTAAGTGGACTATTATATATTGATTTTCTTATTAGTTAAATAATACATAGTTTTTTTTTTCTCACACACCCAGCTGGAAACAGTTCACATGTCTGTCAATTTAATAAACATTATGGTGGGCCCAAGACTATTATATACTGATTTTCTTATTAGTTAAATAATACATAGTTTTTTTTTTCTCTCACACACCTTGTTGAGAACGGTCCACATGTTTGTCAATGCAATAAACTTGATCGACGTGTCTGAAGCATCATCCCATTACTCTAACTACATTGATGCTTAAAGAGGTATGCTTTAAATCTGCACTCCATTCTATCTTTTTATTTTTCTCTTTCAGTATTTTATAATAGAAATACTCTATAAAAAAGCCTCGATTTTTAGTTTAATCTACAAATTAGTTAGTTAATCATTACATGTCAGACATCAACACCGTGCATTTGGTGGGTCCCCTTTAGGTCATGGGATATCTAAAAAACCAGCCGTATACAGAACTCAGATAGGCCATACCATCTAAAACCATGTGAAGACATGCCTAAAACATCTAAAAGCATTGGTGGGGCCCACTTGAGTTTTGGATGTGGCTGAAACTTGGTCTAACCCCTCATCCAAGTGGGACACATACAATGGATGGGCTGGATTTGTAAACCACATCTTAGTGGGCCAAGTAAACGATCATGAAAGTTTTAATGGGCGGATTACCCCTCTCAACTTTTTTCTGTGGCCATCTAAGTTATGGATTGATGTGATTTTTAAGCCCATGGCCCACCATGAAATGGTGCATCTGACTGATGGGGTAGATGTTTAACACACATCATGGTGGGGCCCACACAGCTCAACCTCATGGAAAGTTCCATCAGGTCAACCTCATAGTACCATTTCCATTATATATATATATATATATATATATATATATATATATATATATATATATATATATATATATATATATATATATAAAGTTTGGTTTTCAATTGAATACTAGTGTCATATGCATTTAGTTTAATCTACAAATTAGTTAGTTGAGCATTAAAATGCGGGTCAACCCGGCCCGACCCGATTTAATTTGGGTTGGGTAAGGGTTAGGAAAATCCAACCCGAATTCAATTTGGGTCGGGTTAGGATTGAGGTGAAAACGACCCGACCCGAACCCGACCCTTTGCCACCTCTAGGCGCACTTCCTCTGCCCAACATTTTACCCATGAAATCATGTCTAAGTTTGGTTTTTCTTACCAAGACGATTGCTTTGAAATTGGTTCGATCAATGTTAAAGTCGGTGTGGTTGGATGCCATGAGTGCCAACATAACATGGATGAAGTCCCTCTGATGGCCGACCTCTCTGGTCCGTATGTGATCATCGACCACCATCTCGAAGAGGTTATCAAAGAACTCGATAAACGCTTTCATCCGGCGAGTTAGCCCTTGAACATCGAGTGGCCCTGTGTAGGGGAAATAATCAACTATGTTAAAAGTCCCAGCTAGCATCATACCTTCATGGACCCGTTCAAATATCCCCCTTCCATCATAATTCTCATCCATGTACTTCTTTCCAAACACCATCGGGCACGTTATGCCTGCAGCAAGGGACCACACCTTCGAACTCCACGCTATGGTACTCAGTCTAGATGTCTCCAGGACCAAAAGTCAAGCTTATTTTATTGGTGGACATTTATTTAGGTTTTGTGAACATTTATTGGACAGTGAAAAATGAAAATTTCCAACCGTCCTATTTCCATAAATAAGTGTCCAAGGATCAGAGGTTAAGATTTTTCAACCAATCTAATCTTGTGAACGTGACTTACCGACAGTGAACGTACAACCTAGCCTGTTTTATTTAAGTTAATATATTCCATTTGGACAATTTCTGAGCGCCTGCGTATCAAGCTAAGTTTCCACCTGAGTATCATTTAACTCCTCTTTATAATATTCACACTCACACAGCAGGGCGTGATGTTGAGTACTCGTTTGAATGCCTAGATTCCCTCTGTACCAACTTAGCATTTGTCTGTGAGATCTGGGCCGTTCAGCATCTGGGACTCACTTTGAGCATGATGTCGCCAAAGGATTAGGTAGGTCTCAGTCGTTCCGGGCAACATGTGCTTGCTGAACGTGGGCCACTGGTTATTTGTTTTGCTTTCAAGCGTCCTTTTTCTATACACGTGTGGCATACCTGATGACCGGATGTGTGTGATTTGTGGGAGAAAACGCATACAATATGGGGGCTTAGAAGACTGAATGGCCCAGATATCATCATTCATATCAAAGCGTCGCATGCGGGAAGAGCAGGATATCCCTTGGACGCGGATTCTTCCTGCGCTGGGAACCTAGGTGGGGCCCACAATGATGTTTGTGAGAAATCCACCTCATTCATACGTTTTGTAACCCCATTTTAGGCCATCCATACCGTGCAAAATGTCATTCCTACTAAAATGAACTGAAAACACAAATATTAGCCTTATTCAAAACTTCTGTGGCCCCATGAATATTTCAATTGTGGACGTTCAATCCTCACATTTTTGGCGCACTTAAGTCTTGGATCCGGCTCATTTTTTGTCACATTTCATATAATGATCCGCCTCCAGATCCATTGCTCGTAAAGAGTACGTACCCATGTCGTTTCTCTTTTTCTCTTCTGTGGCATAAATATTTGGGAATTTTACGGCAACACTCCTCACAAATTAGATTTTTGGTGATGGTTCAGTGTGATTATTATAGTTGGGTGCATAGCTTTGACACCATTGTATAGTGCTACGTTCCATTTGGCTATGTGTTCATTCATGTTGTCCATCTATTTTTCATATATATTTATGGTATGAGCCCAAAAACCAATGAGGTAAATCCAAGGCTCAATCGCATGACAGGGTCCAATGGCTGCCATTAAAATATACTTGGGAGCGCAGAAGTTTTGATGTAGCTTATGTTTGTGTTTTCCTTTGTGTTTTTTACTTTGTTTAAGTTATGTGACCTTATGAGCAAGTTGGAAAGCAAGTTAAGTATCATGATGGACCAGCAGGAAGGTTTAAATGGTGAGTGTCATTATCGCCACTATTTCCTATGGTGTGGTCCACTTTCAGTACCGAGATCAGTGCTGGAAAACATCTGTTGGCTCCACCATGATATATGTATGTGTTTTGTCCACACCATCCATCCATTTTTTCAGCTCATTTTAAGGCATGAGCCCAAAAAAATGCAGATCCAAATCTAAGATTGGCCCTACTACGTGAAACAAGGGTGGTTGAATGCTCACCATTAAAAACTTCTTATACCCCACTATGATTTTTATTTGCCAACAGACCTGCATGAAGGGAAAAAACAAATACCTGCTTGATCCAGAACTTTTGTAAGACACAAGAAGTTTTTAAACGTGGGCACACAATCAGTACCTTTGTTTTGAGCACGGTTGACTTCAGTGGATCTCTGGATCCACCGAGGTGGGTGAATCCCTGAACGTGGGGTCCACCATGATGTACTTTCCTTATATTCCATGTCATGCATCTATTTTGAAAACTTATTTTAGGATATTACACAAAAAATGAAGCAGATCCAAATCTCAAGTGGACCATAATACAGGAAACAGTGGTAATCTAACATTAAAAACTTCTAGTCAGACCAAAAGCTTTGGATCAACCTGATATTTTTGTGATCTCATGATCCAGATCTTTGTGACTTTATCAACAGGTTGGATGGAAAATAAACATTCCGGTGGCCCCTGCGAAGTTTTTAATGGTGAGGATTCAATCAAGACTGTTTCCTGTGGTATGGTTTCCTAAGCTTTCGGTCTACTTCATTTTTTTTATCATGCCAAAATGAATGGATGGTTACATCCTAGTGAGACCCACAGTTAGGGATCCACCGACCTCTGTGGATCCGTAGATCCACCCAAACCGCTGCCATTAACTGAGCTGCAACAATAAATAGATGGTGCCTATAACGTACATGATGGTGATCCCTAAATGGAAGGAAAACATAAATATCAGCTTGTTCTAAACCTTCCGTTACCTCAAGATTATAATAGTGGACGTTGAACCTCCGTTTCCATTGGTGTGGTCCACTTTAGATTCAGATTTTCCTCATTTTTTTTGTTCATGCCCTAAAATGAGCTGACAAAGCAAATGGATGGAGTGGATATGACATATACATCACAGTAGGCGACATATACATCACAGTAGGCCCATGTAAGATGTAATCTTATTTTGTAAGAACCCTCTCAGCGGGGCACTCTAGGCAATCTGCCTCCTGAGATGCATAGGGAGCCCATTTTACAAGAGAGCAGATTCAGTGATGCCCGGAAACGACTTTCAAGGGGCCATGATGGGGGCTCACCCTTATGTATATGTCATGTATACATGCCATCCGTCCATTTTGCCAGCTCATTTTAGTGCATGATCCGACGAAAAAAAAAAAAAAAAAAATCTCAGGTTGACCACACCACAAGAATCAGTGATGCTTGAATGACCAAAATTAAAAACTTCCTAAGGCCCATCGGAACGTTTACTACCATCCAACTTGTTGATAAGGTCATATAGACCTGAAAGAAGGGAAAAACAAATATCAGCTTGATTTAAAACTTGTGTGGCCTTAACTGTAAAACTAATATATAATGTGGAATAATCGGATCGTCTATGCATCAACAATGGAGATTCTATAATGTAATCTTAAAGCCATACCTAATTGGTAAGACATTCTCGATACCGTCGTGTTGCCGAGAAGAACTCTTGGTCTTCCGCACCTTACACCTTTAAGAGAAACACTCAATGGAGACTAGGGTTTTCTCTTCTGTGTTGGTGAGGGGACCAAGACGTATACTTATAGGAAAGAGGGCCAGAGAAGCTTACGCATCACACTTCTCTCCTCTAGGGTCTCCACACCGTAGGTTTCCATATCTGGCTTAATAACCGCGTATAGCGAACACGGTTCAAGCGTCCCTCCCCAAACCTATTTGCAATGATCACAATTATAGTAGGGCCCACTAAATCGCTCAATCTGAATAATCCAACGGTCATGATCTAAACCGATGATCATGTGTGTCCCACTTAATGGAGTCTTACATTCTCTCACTTGGGCTACACTGATCTCTGAAAGAAAATAAAACGGTTTATTTTATTTTGTGAAAAACATTTTATAGAACGCATTTGTTTCAAAAGTTCCTAATGGGCGCCCTACTGATTTCAAAACAATACCGTTGGATAATTATGAGCAACACTTGTCAGATCCGGTCTATCAAGACCGCTAATATTGAATCGTGGCAGTCAACACAACATTTAATATTTGTGAAGTGTGACGAATTACGATCACAAATACCAATAGCCTTAACGACATGGATCAATGATATGGGGTGTGGTATGAAGATTACATGTCTTATGTGATCATACATGTTTATCTTCAAGTGGTCCTACTGAACGTGTCTCCGAGACACAAACCAAAGTCTTTCTTAATCAAAACTAAATGTGCACACTGAAGGAGAAGCAAGATATAAACTGAAAAACAGAATCATCAATGCATAAAAGATATCTCTAAAAAATGTCTGGACATAATCGGATCATACATGAAAACTCCCACTACTGAAATACATCATTGGGATCAACAATTCCCATAGACGTCACATGCTCCTTAAAGAGCGTGATAGGAAGGCCTTTAGTGAGAGGATCCGCTATCATCTACCTTGTGCCGATGAGTTCCACAGACACTTGACGATTCTGAACTCTCTCTTTCACAACAAGATACTTGATGTCAATGTGCTTTGACCTCGACGAATGCTTGTTATTGTTGGAGAAGTTAACTACAGATGAACTATCACAATAGATTTTTAATGGTTTCGGGATCATCTGCACAACCCGTAAACCAGAGAAAAAGCTCTGAAGCCAGACCGCCTGATTCGTGGCTTCATGACAAGCTACATACTATGCTTCCATGGTAGATGATGTCGTAATCGACTGTTTCACGCTTTTCCATGATACGGCTCCACCAACCATCATGAATACATAGCCCAAGGTGGACTTCTTGCTGTCGAGAACCAGTAAAATCTGCATCTATATATCCTACCAACTCCAAATGGTCGGATCTCCTATATGTGAGTTTGAAGTCCTTTGTCCTTTACAGGTAGCGCAACACTTTCTTTATAGCTATCCAATGATTCATTCCTGGATTGCTAAGGTACTTGCCCAATATTCCAACCACAAAAGCAATATCTGAACGCGTACAGACCTGAGCATACATGATGCTCCCTACTGCTGATGCATACGGAATAACTTTCATTTTGTCCTTTTTTAGGTCATTCTTAGGACACTGAAATTGACCAAATTTGTCACCTTTTACAATAGGTGCTTGGCCAGGAGAACAACCTTGCATGCCAAACCTTTCGAGAACCCTATCAATATAGGCCCTCTGCGACAGGCCAAGAAATCCACGTGATCTGTCCCGGCTAATCTGAATGCCGATGATAAAGGAAGCATCACCAAGATCTTTCATCTCAAAATTTTGAGATAAAAATTTCTTAGTCTCACGCAACAATCCAATATCACTACTGGCCAATAAAATGTCGTCAACATACAAGACCAAAATGATAAACTTACTCCCACTGATTTTCACATATATGCACTCATCCGCAGTGTTTTCAATGAAACCATATGAGGAAACAACTTCATGAAACTTTAGATACCACTATCGTGATGCCTGTTTCAACCCATAAATGAGCTTCTTAAGTTTACAGACCAGATGTTCTGAGCCTTTGGCTTTAAAACCTTCTGGCTGCAACATATATACGTTCTCCATTAGATCTCCATTGAGAAACGCAATTTTCACGTCCATTTGATGTAGCTCCAAATCCATATAAGCCACAAGAGCCATAATGATCCTAAAGGAGTCTTTCTTAGATACAGGTGAGAAACTCTCCTTAAAGTCAATGCCCTCACGCTGAGTGAAACCCTTTGCAACTAGTCTGGCTTTATACCTTTCGATATTGCCTTCAGAGTCCCGTTCGGTTTTAAATATCCATTTGCAACCAATCGGCCTAATCCCTTCAGGCAATTCAACAAGGTCCCAGACTTTGTTGTCCTTCATGGATTTCAATTCATTCTTCATGGCATCAAACCAATGAGAAGAATTCACATTTTGTCTGACTTGTGAAAAGGATACAGGATCCTTCTCAACCTCAATGTCAAACTTATGCTCCTGTAAATAGATGATGTAATCATCTGGTACTGCAGATCTTCTCTCTCTATGTGATTGTCTTAATGGCTCATTATTTTGAATTGGGTTTTTCATTTCTTCATCAGTGGGTTGTATTTGAGGTTGTGCATGGTCGTCCATAGGGATCTCAAGGTCCACTATTGGACGGACAACCATGCTACTCTGAATGATTGTGGTGGGAATAACAATCCGCTCTTCCTCAAATACAATATCTCTTAAATTTGTGCTCCCACTATCTTCAGTGTTCTCAATAAACCTAGAATTCGCAGTCTCAATGACTCTCATGGAATATGATGGACAATAAAATCTGAATCCTTTTTATCTTTCTGGGTATCCAATAAAGAAGCAACTAACAGTTCTAGGATCAAATTTTCTTTCATGCGGGTTATATGGTTTGGCTTCTGCAAGACAACCCCATACATGAAAATATCGTAAACTAGGCTTTCGCCCTATCCACAATTCATATGGAGTTTTCATTACAGCCTTACTTCAGACCCTATTAAGGATATGCATAGTTGTTTTCAACACATCACCCCACAAGGATTCTGGCAACGTATAATTACTAATCATAGATCGCACCATGTCCTTTAGGGTGCGATTACGCCTTTCCGCTACACCATTCTGCTCTGGAGTACCAGGCATGGTGTACTGGGCGACGATGCCACAATCTTGTAGGTATCTAGCGAATGGACCTGGATTACGCCCAGATTCGTCATACCTTCCGTAGTACTCACCACCACGGTCGGATTTAACGACTTTGATCTTCCTGTTGAGTTGATTTTCGACTTCTGCTTTATAGATCTTAAAAGTATCCAGGGCGTCTGATTTTTCGTTAATAAGGTATAAGTACCCATAACGAGAATAGTCATCTATAAAAGTGATAAAATACTTCTGCCCATTCCAGGATGCTGTAGGGAACGGTCCGCAGATGTTTGTATGAATTACTTCGAAGAGTCATACGCTCCTAGTGGCACCCTTTTTCCTTATTCTAGTCTGTTTACCTTTAATGCAATCAATACAAACCCCAAAGTCTGAGAAGTCCAGGGAGTGAAGAATTCCTTCACGTACAAGTCTTTCCAATCTCTCACGAGAGATGTGGCCTAATCGCCTGTGCCATAGCATGGAGGAATTCTCACAATCTAAACTTCGTTTGACGCCTTTAGTGTTTCCATGTGAGGAGTTAATACTATATACATGTGAAACATCCAAATCTAGCTGATAAAGGTTATTAACTAAAGTGCTAGAACCAATCACAACCGAATCATAGTAAATACTTAATTTTCCATTTGCAAATTTAAACTCATAACCAAATTTGTCCAAACGAGAAATGGAAACCAAATTGCGCCTTATAGAAGGCACATAAACAGTATCTACTAGATCAAGAAAATGTCCTGACGATAACCTAAGCCTACAGACTCCAATAGCTTCCACGTTTGCTCTAATACCGTTTCCCATATAGACTGATCTCTGTGCATCAGTTGGCGTCCGGCTTTGGAGCATATCCTACATGGAATTACAAATGTGAATAGTTGCACCAGAATCTATCCACCACGAGTCTGTGGACATATCAGCTAAATTTGATTCAAAACAGACTAAAATATGATTTTTACCCTTAGAAACGAGCCATGCTTTAAATCCTTCACAATCCATCTTCTGATGACCAGGCTTATGGAAAAAGAAGCAGCCATCATTAGGACCCTTCCTTTTCTTCTTAAATGTCTTTTCAGACTTAGGCTGATTTCCACCCGCAGGACCCGTAGAACTTTTCCCTAAAGTGTGCTTTCTTTTCTTATTTCCTTTTCGTCCTTGACCAGATGTCATTAGGTGCGTACTTTGTGTCTTGCTCGACTTCCTGAGTCTTTCTTTCTCTTGAACGCACTGAGATATCAGTTCGTTCAATGTCCACTTTTCCTTTTGAGTATTATAGCTGATTTGGAATTGACTGAACTGTGGAGGGAGGGAGTTTAGAACCAAGAAAATCAGGAGTTCATCCTCAATCTTAAGGTCTAATGCGCGGATTTTAGCCACCACATCAGATAATCCACCAATGTACTCCCTGATATTTCCTTGACCGTTATAGGTGGCTTGAGTCAGTTTATGTAAAAGTGAACTCAGCTCAGCTTTATCCGATTTCTGAAATCGTTTTCTTATTTCAGTCAAGAAATCTTTAGCTTTCTCAGTGTCGGGCATGACACCTTGCATGATCTCAGAAATCGAGTTCTTTATGATCTTGAGACACATCTTATTTGACTTGGTCCAGGCCTTGTAGTGAGCCTTTGCTGATTCCGTACTAGAGTCAGTTGGAATAAGAGGCTCTACTTCCTCCAGGGCTAAGTCCAAGTCCATGCAACCTAGGACTATTTCAACGGACGACTTCCATTTGGAATGGTTGGACCCAGTAAGCAAAGGTATGGAATTGAATTGTGTTGGAATATTGAAAACAGTCATAGCTTGACATTCAAAGCATAAAACTCACATTAATAAACAAGTCCCATATAACAATGCATAAACATAAAGATGATGGGCCATAATCATCAAAATCTGGCAAATGACCCAGAATGATGATGGTCCTTCAATCAAATGACCCAGAATGATGATGGGCCATAATCATCAAAATCTGACAAGAGCCCAGCGTATCATCACAATTCCTCATTTGGGTGAAATTGTAACATACAAGAGGCTCTACTGAACATGAAGCTGATTAATGCTAGTGAAATAAATCTAAGACGTCCATCAACTTTGGGTGAAATGAATCTCTCATACCTATATCACCATCACCAATCACTTCATCCCGCTCACACCCAGCCAAACGATGATACTTCTTTGTTCTGACCACTGCTCGCTTGGGTATGAACGCAACTGAGTGCAATCCTATAATGGAGGGTTACTGAATTCCAAGTACAGAAGTCTAGAAGTACAAATTGTTGCCAATTGAGGTCACTTTGGTGGCTAACACAATAAGCTTCAATCCCACTTCCAGACCCAAAGATTGCTACATGGTTCTGCCCACAATGAACCATACTACAAAAGTTCTGATTCGGCCTAAAATACGGCTAATGTTGACCGCTCGTATACTCAAACATATTCTAAAGTGATGGTTGGATTGAATACTTAATGGTCAACAACTAAATATCAGCCATAAACATATGAGTAATGGCCCTATTTTAGGCCGAATCAGAGTTTAACAGTATATAACCATATTTACTGAATTACTAGGGCATTTATTAAGTGTAACCTACCAACCATCAATACATTTATTAAGGTTCTACTTGTATCTAAAAAAAAAATGACCCAAGTATAATGCAAGTAAATGGCAATATCAACGTCAACATCAATGGATATTAAACCCAAATATCCAAAAGAGGCCCAAAAGAAAGGCTTGCAATAGGGATTAATAATAATTTGAGTGCGAGATCGTGCTGCTGCGCAACAGAGGCTGACGAAAGGGAAGATTGCCATTAACGGCATCGTCGAGGCTACAATGGATGCCGGAGATGGCAACGCTGCACGACCATTCATTGTGGCTGACGAATGGATCTCGCTGGAATCGATGGCTAAGAGGAAGGATTTTCAGATTTTCAGATTTGGAAGGAGGTTAGGCAGAGGTGTCCATGGATCTGCCGATCGATTTATGACCATCCATCTATTGGCCATGGCTACCGTTAATAGCATACGCACGGACGCCTTTTGTCCGATCATCCTCAGTAATCGGAGGTGGGATTTCCACCACCATTAACGGCTGTAATCGGAGGACGGAATCCATGGCTGCACGGCTGACAGCCACGATCAGGCTTCCGACATTCAAGGAGAGAATGGCTGCGGTTGATCATGGCGGCAGGCCCACACAACGGCGGCAGCAGCCGGTGCCGCCCTGATGCTCCCACGGCACCATCAACGACAGGTTTGGGGTTTTACGGTCGTCGGCCATGGCTACCGACGATTACAGTAATTTTTTTTATTATTATTACTGTAGAAACAAGGGTCGTCGGACTCTGAATTGCGGGTGCAGCCGCTGCCGGTCCCTGATCGAGGTGTCTGCTGTCGCAGGCCCCAAATCGCGACACTAGAATCCTCGACTGTCGCTGATCAGATATAATCCCGCACGACAGTCGCACAACGACCGCTGATCAGATCTGATGAGATCGGGCTTCCTTCATGGTTGCCAAGCAGCAACAGTCACCGACAATGGTGGTGCGTCGTCTGCCGGTCCTGGCAAACATGGTGGGATCCAGCCACAACCACAGAGGCTCTGATTACGAAAGCTCAAAACAAGACTTTCGAATTTGGTCCGGTGGGCAGTTCATCACGGGTCAAGAGAAATCCAAAATCTGGGTCACCGTACAATGAACAATACCAAAAATCCACCAAAATTGATGCATAGTTCGGCTTTGATACCAACTGTAGAACTAATACATAATGCGGAATAATCGGATCGTCTATGCATCAACAATGGAGATTCTATAATGTAATCTTAAAGCCATACCTGATTGGGAAGACATTCCCGATGCCGTAGTGTTGCCGAGAAGAACTCTTGGTCTTCCGCACCTTACACCTTTAGGAGAAACACTCAATGGGGACTAGGGTTTTCTCTTGTATGTTGGTGAGGGGACCAAGACGTATATTTATAGGAAAGAGGGCCATAGAAGCTTACCCATCACACTTCTCTCCTCTAGGGTCTCCACACCGTAGGTTTCCATATCTGGCTTAATAACCGTGTATAGGGAACACGGTTCAAGCGTCCCGCCCCAAACCTATTTGCAATGATCACAACTATAGTGGGGCCCACTGAATCGCTCAATCTGAATAATCCAACGGTCATGATCTACACCGATGATCATGTGTGGCCCACTTAATGGAGTCTTACATTAACTGGATGGCGTCTTAGTCAAAAGAAAAGGAAACACCCTTCGTCTCTCTCACATGCAGCTGCTGCTCCCATCTCCCTCTCACCTTCAGCCCATTTCTTCTCATCCCTCACTCACCTTCAACCCATTCCTCCCATCTTTCTTTCTGCACTTTAATAGGGTCGGTCTCCATCACCAATGCAGCAGCTAGCAAGGTCTTCGGTGAGCGGCGTAGCTGGTGATTGAAGCAAGTTCACCCTTCTTTCTCTTGTTCTCCCTTTACAGTGAGGCCCACCAAATGCGTGGATCGGATGTCAAAAGGAAACGTATAAGAGGTATGTGGGTACCATTAAAACATTTATTTATAAAATTTCACTCGAGCTCGGTCCGAGACAGGCTCGCTCTGGGCTCTATATAAACATTTTAGGTCAGGCTGGGCTAGACCATTTTAGCCCATCACGGGCCCGGTCCGGGTTTGGGCTTGGGCTGTACAATCATATCTGGACTTGGATAGAACTTGGCCCGGCCCAAACCCAGGCCATTGACACCCCCTAATCAAAGGAGTCTAGCCCTCTGATAATTAAACTACACATATAAGTTCATATATTCACCACCCATGCCATGTGCCATACATCCAGAGACTCAAACCATACATCAGATAGGGCCCACCGTGACACTGCCATTCGCAGAAGATCGGGCCTGCCTGCTGGACTGTTTGCTGATCCGTGGAGCAAAAGAATTCCAAACAGATGGATGTATAACCTTTTGTTCCAACACCGTGGCCACTTTGAGGACGCGGATCCGAGACCCCCTATGACCGGTCGGATTTGAGGTCTGACTGAACGGTCGGATGGTCTTCTTGGTGCGGTGGATCTGCCTCATTCTTGGGCTCTTATCTTAAATTGATCTTAAGAAGGGATGAACAGAGTGGATAAACAGATACATAACAGTGGGCCCCTCCACAGATGTGCTGCAGGATACAATCCGCGGACGGGCAGAGCTTAAATACGTTTGCCGCCTTAGAATGCAAGGAAACATGTAGAAATAATTTGTATCTGTATCTCATTATTTAAAGAGAAGGATTCAAGTCCAACCGGTTGGACCGTAAGAGTCAGAAGAACTTCCCAGCTTTCAAATCCATTCATCAAAAGGGCACTGCTATGTTGATACCGGAAGCGGATTGCGTACTGAGTAAGCGTGCGGAGTAAACTCTGTGGTGCCCACAGTAATTTACGTATTTTATCCACTCCGTCCATCCATCTTAACATAACATTTTAGGTATGGTGCCAAAAAATGAAGCATATAAAAATCTAAATTAGACCACACCACAAGAAAAGTGTGAACTGAATGACTACCATTGAAAAATTCTTGGAGGACACAGAAGTTTTGGATCAAGCTGATATTTGTGTTTTCCCTTCATCCATATCCATGTGATCTTATGAACAGGTTGGATGACAAATAAACATCACTGTAGGGCCTGGGAAGGTTTCAACGTTGGAAACCATCATTCCCATTGTTTCCTGCAGCATGGTCTACTTGAGATTTGGATATGCTTAAATTTTGGGCTCAACCACTAAAATGAGCTGGAAAAACATATGAACGGAATAGATAGAGCACATACATTCTAGGTGGGCATAACTGAGTTTACTCCGCACGATAAGAGCGTGCGAAGTCACAATCCGATTCCGTTGATACCCTAGGCCAAGAATTAGGTTGGTCCATGTTGGGATTAGGAGCCCCGCAGCGGAAGCAATCAAAGCAGGCGAGGAACACACTACAATGGCAATCAATAAGCAAATCATCACACACAAGAAGGCAATCCGATTTTTACATGGAAAAAACCCCTCAGGGGTAAAAAACCACGGCACAAAGCGACACTAATCCACTATGATATTAGAAGTTACAAGAGATTATAGAATAAAACCTTAGATCATAGCCCACAAGAGAAATCCCAAGCTACCCAAAGCTAATTCTCACATGAGGAGGACAAACACAGCCCTTTCCCTCAACCTAGAGAACTCCAAGCTTCCTCCCTAGCTCTTTCTCTCACCCTAGAACTCTCCCAATCCCTTGGCCCATAGGCGGCAACCCTAATCTCGGATTACATCTCCTTAAATAAGAGAAAACCGGAATTAGAAACTCCTTGCGCAACAAACCCGCGCAACAAACCCAGACCAAAAAGGAAACTGCCAACCGATCGGACCCCCCACCAGCCGTTCGGCCGGCCGGCCGGATGGCCCAGAAAAATTCCAGCTACCCTACTGTCTTGCTCCATTATGACCGACCGGTCGGTGGTGTTCATGCGTTAAGAGTAGAGGTGTCCAATCCCAACAAACTCCACCACGACTCTAATTTTCATGCAACACCTTACCACGCACCATCTTCAATCTTTACTCCGTCATCATCATAGCTCCACCACTTCTCATGCCTCATCGACTTCATCATTGCACCTTCATCACCCGCTCACTCATGTGGCCCTTAGGCATGCCACACACAAGCAACCATAGATCCTGCTGCCAATCCCGTAACTCCACCATGAATAATGCTCCCGATCAAACCCGATCGCAGTCGCCAAACCTAATTGAGATATTGGTGTACCGATTCACCTTCTTCAACTCTCCTTCTTTCATAGATACTGGTCGCTTTTCATTTTTTTCTTTCACGGAATCATTCTCCACAACGAATCTCATACTAGAGACGTCAATTATGTCTCGCCTCAAATTCTCTCTGCCTCCTTCCCAACTTTTATCTCGGATACCACTTGTTGGGGTTAGGAGCCCTACAGTGGAAGCAATCAAAGCAGGCGAGGAACACACCACAATGGCAATCAATAAGCAAATCATCACACATAAGAAGACAATCCGATTTTTACGTGGAAAAACCCCTCAAGGGTAAAAAAACCACGGCACAAAGCTACATTAATTCACTATGATATCAGAAGTTACAAGAGATTACCGAAGAAAACCTTGGATCACAGCCCACAAGAGAAATCCCAAGCTACCCGAAGCTAATTCTCACATGAGAAGGACAAACACAGCCCTTTCCCTCAACCCAAAGAACTCCAAGCTTCCTCCCTAGCTCTTTCTCTAACCCTAGAACTCTCCCAATCCCTTGGCCCATATGCGGCAACCCTAATCTCGGATTACATCTCCTTAAATAGGAGAAAATCGAAATTAGAAACTCCTTGCGCAACAAACCCGTGCAAAAAACCCAGACTAAAAAGGAAACTGCCGACCGGTCGGACCCCCCACCAGCTGTTCGGACGGCCGGCCGGATGGCCCAGAAAAGTTCCAGCTACCCTGTTGTCTTGCTCCATCATGATTTACCGGTCGGTGGTCTTCATGCGTGAAGAGTAGAGGCGTCTAATCCCAACAGTCCAATTGTGAGGTGGGCCACATTTATCAAGACAATTCTATAGCTCTGAAAACTTGGTTGAGGTTTTCTAACCCATTGTCCTTTTTTTTTTATTAGGGTCCAAAAGGATGAGTGGGCTAGATTTATTTATGGGAAACAATATTGTGAGGTCGGACTAACACGATGGATGGATGAGATCTCACACCTATGCCATGCTGTCGCATGTGTGGCATGCACATGAGTTTTATTGTGCACACATGTGCACCTTTTTTTCTTAGTCACACGAAGCCACACACACCCCACACACTCACACCACAATGAGTGCTCGAACCCATGACCTCTATATTGAAACTCTTGTGAGTCTATCAATGAGCCATAAGGTCACAGGACAAAATAAATGGAGATGCAGGGGATTGAACCCGGTATTTCTTGCATGCAAAGCACACACATGTCCACCTAGCAAAGCTCTTTTTTATCTTATAAACTGTCCCGTCCAAACCGGTCCACACCACTCAGGTGGGTCGGGGTTTAAACATTGATACAACACACACTACTTAGTAGGCATACTTGCATATTGCGTGTACTACCACACCATCATTGATATGTTCCTCTTACAAGGCACCATCTCTAAGGCGATACGTTGGAATAGCCAGTAGAGGTTTAGCTCTGGGCACGACGAGGCTGAACTTCTCAGTCATGTCCAAATCACTTGGACCCATACCATTTGGAAGCTCCCAATCAAAGCAATGCACCAACTGGGCCACCACCAATCGGAAAACGGTAAGACCCAGCTGCATTCCAGGGCAACCTCGCCGTCCAGACCCAAAAGGAATAAGTTGAAAATGATGGCCGCGGACATCTATGTCTGAACCATCGAACCTTTCAGGGTAGAATTCTTCAGCATTGGACCATGCAATGGGGTCACGGCCAATGGTCCACGCATTTATAATGACACGGCATTTTTTGGGTATGTTGAAGCCATCGATGACACAATCCTCCATGGCCTCGTGGGGAGGCAGCAATGGAGCCACCGGGTGCAGCCTCAAGGTTTCCTTCACCACCATTTCCAAGTACTCCAGTTTCACCAGATCTGACTCGTCCACAATCCGATCCATGCCAACCACAGCCTCTAACTCTTCCTTGACCTTTTTCATGACACGTGGATGCTTCAAAAGCTCAGAGAGTGCCCACTCAATCATGGCTGATGATGTGTCCGCTGCGCCAGTGAGCATATCCTAGAGATTGAAAAATTATGTGTGAGAAATCGGATGCTACAAAAAAAAGTCTAAAACAAATTAAAGACAATCAAACCATGCAGAGGGTATGGACAAGCAATAATCCAAGAGTCCATGCGAGCTGGGACCACTGAAACAAAGATAGCAACCAGACCAGAGTAGGTATTCGTGCCTCATGTTCTAATGTGGCGATAGGCCATGTTCAGGCCAGGTTGGGTGAGGCTCAGGATAGCATGTTTAAATGTGGATGTCCATGTTCATATTGTTCCCTATGCTTTCGGCCACTTGAGTTTTGGATGGGCCTGATTGTTGGTGCCAAGGAGAACATGAGGGGACCCATGATGGATGAATTGAGTGTCATGCACACGTCACACTGGCCCCACACATCATATGATGTAGGTTAAGCTTAACCTGCTTTAACCTACAAAGTATTTTATTGGATCCCGCCTCATGCATATAATAATGTAATAGTAGTGAACTATACATTGCATTCCTCCCCCGTACAATATTGTGAATGTAACTTTGATGTATAGCAAGTTACACAGACGTATTCTTGGCATAGTTGGACTGAAAGAAGCATAAATAGACGTAGTCCATTAGATCTGGGCCTAGTCCTACATAGGGCATAATGTAATGGGCCCCTAGTGTGTCCGGATTGAAGAAATTCATTCTGAATAAAGAAAAATTGTCATTCGAAGTGTAAACCATAAATCGACTATAACTTTTGATCCAGGTATCATTACAGTTAGGGGTGTAAATGAACCGAGCCAAGCCGAATACCACAGTGTTTGGTTTGAGTTTGACAATCAAAACTCAAGTTTGAGTTTAGTTTGAATTTGATTCGAATCTAAACCTTAGTGTTTGAGTTTGATTCGTTTAAAGTTTGGTGAGTTTGAGTTTGGTTCGTTTAGGTTTGATTAATTATACAAACTGAAGTCAAACTCAAGTTTAGGTTTGATTACGAGTTTGATCATTGGTTTGAGTATTCCAGCTTGATGCATATATTCCATATCTACTCCGTTCATACATTTCACCAAATCATTTCATGGCAGGAACTAAAAAATGAAGCAGATCCAAATCTCAGGTAGACCATATCATAGAAAATAGTGGTTTTTTAGCTATAAACGAACCCTATCAAGCCTAACTGAACCGAACTCATGCCTGTTTGAGTTCAGTTTAATTACTAATCGAACCCAAAAATAGGGTTTGAGGTTGTTTTGTTTACTAATCAAACGAACTCAAACGAGCTTTAATCGAGCCAAACTCAAATCGTTCATGAATTGTTTGGTTCGTTAACCACCCCTAATCACAATACACATAACCTATGAATTTTACTATAACATGCCATCTAGGGTCAACTGACCCCGTAGTGGGTCACATTAGTCCATTACATGAGAAAAAACTTCCTTCTAAATCAAAATCATAGTTTTAAGAAGAAAAAAAACTTACTATTTTTAGGAAGTTTTAGATTTGTCATATCTCCTTCATTTTAAAGTTTTAGCATATGCAGTATTCTTAGAAATTGCTTCTAATCATGCCATGAATCATCTAGTACGATTAAATTAGGACTTTTTATGTTGAATAAATATTATTGTTTCAGGTAAATTCTAGTTTAGTTTAATTATGACTCATAATTAGATTTTTTTTTTTTTTTTTGCTTTTTCAAGTGATGTAATCAAGAAGTATAAGCATTATTGAATAATAAAATTTCAAATTTTCCTTTTTATCATGCGGAGTCAAGGGTTTGCATACTTGAGGTAAACATTGATCTTCCTTCTCACACACTTAATTCCCTCCATTAGTTGGTATTAGAGCGAGGCTTTTCCTCGATTTGATGGCATCTGACGATGATTCGAGCAACAACCCTATGGATAGTGTCTTAGGGAACAATCCTACAATAGCAATGATGTTTGAGGCTTTCCAGTGGGAGAATTTGCAAGCTATGCAAGGACTGTAGGCGACAATTAACCGTTTGACGAAGGTCGATCTTATGGCAGACCCGTGTTCATGATGATAAGCGGTCTTAGGTTGGCATTGAGACTCACGGTCATCGTATTCATGGTGCAACACTAATGATAAATCGTAGGTGATAATGATGAATCACATGCCACCACTCTAATGTAAGGAAGTTGTTGTATATGCCAAATGAAGAAATAGATCTACAACGGCGCGCACAACATATTTCGAGCGATGTGCACTGCGAATCAAAGAATATGTGATATGATCATAGATGCCAATAGCAGTGAAAACATTGTATTGAAGACTATGGTGGAAAAATTACAATTGAAGACAGAAAGGCACCCCTCTCTGCACACAATTGGATGGATTAAGGGCAACGAAATAAAGATAACTAAACAATGTCATATACCATTTTTCATTGGTATATATTATAAGGATGAAATAACGTGTGATGTGGTTGATATGGAGGTTTGTCACATGCTAGTACTTGGTCGACCATGATAGCGTGATGTTGATGTCATGTATAGAGGCCGAGATAATATTTTTATTTTTCTTAAAGATGGAAAAAAGATTATCCTTTACCCTGTGAGAATGTAAAATTAATGAGGTAGTAAATTGTTTGGTTGTGAATAACCACTTCCGCTCACATATCTACTCGTACTCCTAGCATATTGAGGCAGCATCTGGCTATGTTAGGAAGCAATGATGGTGGTTCTAAACTTTATAGGAGGGGAGAAGAGCCCTCGAAAAGTGTGAAAGGTGTCCTGATCATAGATAAGGTGGGGATAGGTAATTCTGTTGGAAATAGTTGGTCATTAGATTTGATAGTTACCTGGATTTAGAAAATCCTATATAGGAGTGATCCATCATTTGTTTCAGCCTCAGCTGCAAGAGAAGCTTCAGTTCAGACCCATATTCAAAAAAGTTTCAGCCGCAGCAAGTTCAGATGTTTTCACTCATGGCTCAGTGGTCGACTCACAAGAGTTTCAACAGGAGGTCATGGGTTTTAGTACCCATTGTGGTGTGAGTGCATGTGTTTTAAAAAAAAAAAAAAAACAACAACAACAACAACATCAACAGTAATTTCCTAGTGGCTTGATTGTGGCAGTGCTTCGTGACTTGTTGTATGAGCTGGTCAAGCCAATGCTTCGTGACTTGTTGTATGAGCTGGTATGGTTGGTTGTTCTCCCATATGAATGAGTGGCGAACGGTTGGTTTATCAAGATGAACGTTCAATGAGCAGATTAGCTCAACGGCTTACGTTTGCTAAGTTTACGGTGGAGGTTTGTCGTTGATGGGACCGTATTCTGAGCTTGGTGGCTTTTCTTAACAGGCAGGTCACATCCGACCAGCTGTAGATGCAAGAGGTTCTATGTCTTGGTTCAATAATAACTATCAGATCTGTAGTTTTTTGTTTTGCTTGTCTTGTTTGTTTGTATTTTTGCAATAGGTTACTTTGTCTCGTCTTCGTCTCAGCTCTAAGTAGTCGTTTTTCAAATTACTAATTAGAGGTGGTGTTCTTTCACCTTCCGGTAAAAAAATGCTCACCTACGCACCCGTTCATGTGATGAGCACTTTTTGAGAGCTCATCATAGGTGATGTGAGCCATGAATCTGAACTGTCCGTGTGATGCAGCACCTCGAAAGACCCCATGGACCCAAGTTTCAACCTGATCCTAAGCTTTGGTGGCCTGTGATGGAGAGAGAGAGGGGGCAAATCAAGGGAGGAAACTGTTTCATGTTTCCACGACCCACCAAAGCTTAGGATCAGGATAAAAATTGGACCCCTGTGGTTTTTAGGGGTGCTGCATCAAGCAGATGGTTCAGATTCATGGCTCACATCACCTGTGATGAGCTCTCAAAAGGTGCTCACTAGTTATCTTGAGCATTCCTCTCTCTCTCAAAAAGTTAGGCCTATGGCTCAACAGGAGCGAATTAGGTGTTATTAGGGCTGAAGGTTGGGCGAGTTCAACCTGACCAACCCATGACCGACCCGACATTGGGTTGGGCTTGGGCAAGAAGTATCCAACCCGATCTCGAGATTGGGCTATGAAAACATCCACCTGATGAAGTTTGGGTTGGGCTTGGGTTGAGGTCTTGGGTTGCCCGACCCAACCCGAACCTGATCCCGATCTATATAGAAGTTACTTATACTTTTATTATACTTTAGTTAAGTAAATTTATAATGTTTACTTATATTTTAACTTTTGTTTAGAAAAAGTGAAGTTCTTTACGTAAATAAGTACATATATAATTAATAACGCCATAGGTACCAAAAATAAGGCGTGTATTGAAACATAAAACACTAATGTAATGACGAAAATATTAGCATGTATCAACCTGACCAACCCGATCAACCCGACCGAGCCCGCTTGGGTTGGGCTTGGGTTGAGAATTCCCAACCCGAGGTTGGGTTGGGTTAGGGTTGAGGTATAGGAACCTTGGGTTGGGTTAGGGTTGAGCACCAACCCGACCCAACCCGCCTGACTTTCAGCCTAGGTGTTACCCTGGGAACAGCTTATTGGGTGTTACCCCCACCGTGTGGCTCACATGGATAGTATTTTATATATCCACGATGTCCATCCGTTTCTCCAGCCTATTTTAGGATGATATTCCAAAAATTATGCAAATCCAAATCTCAAGTGGACCATACCACTAGAAATAGTGCCGATTGAGAGCCCATCGTAAGGTTTTGGTAATGTTTATTCTCAATCCAAGCTCTTTATAATGTCATAAAGGTCTAGATGAAGGGAAAATTTAAATATCACCTTGATCTAAAACTTTTGTGGCCCACAAAATGCTTTTAATGATTATTCAACACTCTTTTTATTGGTATGGTCCACCTGAGATTTGGATCTTCTTATAATTTTGGATCTCGTCCTAGCATTAGGCGTGACAACAGATGGACGGCATGGATATACAAAATATACATCAAGGTAGGCCCCACAGGGTAGGGGTAACAACCAAGGGTAACACCTAATTCGCTCCCTGGCTCAACGAGAGCGTGAGGGACGCGGATTGCCTGCGAAAACCTTCCGCAGGCATCTCCTGCGCTCGAAATCTATGCCGTCCAACCTTTTTTTCGATCATTTTAGGTGTTGTGACAAAAATGAACAGGATCCAAGACTCAAGTGGGCCTGCACTAAAGAAAAAGGTTGGTAGGGAAATTCTTGTCGTTGAAACCTTTATTGGGTCCAGTGATGTTTATATGCCATCCATACCGTTCATAATGTCATTCCTATTGAGATGAACTGAAAACACAAATATTATCCAAATTTGAAACTTCTTTGGCCCCACGAATATTTCAACTGTGGAAGTTCAATCGTCATGTTTTCGGCCCACTTGATTCATGGATCCTGTTCGTTTTTTGTTGCAACGCCTAAAATGATCTCAAAAAAGGGTTGGACAGTGTAGATTTCTCACAAACATCACGGTGGTCCCCACCTAGATTCCGAGCACAGGAGATGCCTGCGAAAGGTGGCGCGGATTGCTTGCGAAAGCCTTTCGCAGGCATCTCCTGCGCAAGGAATCTGGGTGGGACCCACCGTGAGGTTTGTGAGAAATATATGCCGTCCAACTATTTTGTGAGATCATTTTAAGTGTTGCGACCAAAATTAAATAGGATCCAAGACTTAAGTGGGCCGAAAACATGACGATTGAACTTCCACAGTTGAAATATTCGTGGGGCCACAGAAGTTTCGAATCAGGATAACATTTGTGTTTTCAGTTCATCTCAGTAGGAATGACATTATGAACGGTATGGATGGCATATAAACATCACTGTGGACCCCATAGAGGTTTCAACGGTAAGAATTTAGCAGCCCACTTGAGTTTTGGATCTTGTTCATTTGTTGTCCCAACGCCTAAAATGATCTCACAAAATGGTTGGACGGCGTAGATTTCTCACAAACCTCATAGTGGGCCCCACCCAGATTCCTTGCGCAGGAGATGCCTGCAAAAGGCTTTAGCAGGCAATCCGCTGATGCGATGCAAGCTGTCACACATCATGGTGGGGCCACAGAGGTCAACCCGACCTCATAGTACCTTTTCATAAATAAATAAATAAATATATATATATATATATATATATATATATATATATATATATATATATATATATATATATATATATATATATATATATATATATATTGAATCCGGATCCTCTGTTGGCTCCAAGCAAAGAAACCCTGCTTGGAGCCTTTTTATTGGACCACGTCATCGCATAGGTCTGCAACCTTGTCACATACTCATTGCAACCTGATCATAGTGACATCACACAGGTCACTATGATCAAGTTGCAGTGAGGATGTGACAGGATTGCAGACCCATGCAATGCCGTGGTCCAATAGAAAGGCTCCAAGTAGGATTTCTCTGGTTAGAGCCAACAGAGGATCCGGATTCATATATTTGGTGTCGTGCCTCACTTTACTTTTGGAATGACAAGATTTTTGTTGTGTCCTTTGATTTCCGTCAAGATGATCATCTTTTTAATGGACTGGGCAGCATACAAAATAGTACAAAGTCATGTTGGGATTCCAATCATCTTGGCCTTTCATCCTGGTGCAGACCTCAATGATGTGTCCTCATCTTGAAAAAGTACTGAGTTGAGTTGGGATGCTCTTACAGGGGCTTTTCCAGATGCTCCCGGATATCGCCGACTAAATAAAGCCAGGCATCCTACGTATCCATGACATTGAAGGGTGTTGATGGACGCAGATAGCCTACAGCCTTTTTCGGAAGTTAGGTGGGGCCCACCGTGATGCTTATGAGAAACTCAGCCGTTCGTCCGTTTTCCAGCTGATGTTATAGCATGAGCCGAAAACAGTGGATAGGGACTTCCTACCATTCAAAGCTTTCTGGCCTCCACCGTAATGTTTATATGCAATCCAAACCATTCATTACGCAGCCCAGCAGCCCAACTATTTGTAAGGTCATACTGAAAGAACAAAAATATTAACATGATCCAATGCTTTTGTTGCCCAATGAATGTTTTAATGGTAGATATACAATCTTCACTTTTTTTCTGACATACAATGTTCACTATTTTCTCGTGTGGCCCACTTGAATTTTGCATCTGCCTCTAGGTTCATCTTATAAAATGCGCTGGAAAAACACATTGACCTGGTGGATTTCTAACCGACACCAAGGTGGGCCACACCTAGCTTGGGACCACTAGACACCGCAGTCCCTCTCTCCAAGAATTATATACCGTTTTAGAACCGTATATGATTTTTTTTTAAGATAAATATTATTTCATATAAGGGCTGTACACCGCTGAATACAAATTCGTGAAGACCCTAGGCTCAAAAATATCCTAGGGTCCGCCTATCCCATACCCGATACATCTGGGACTCGCTAGCTACCTAGACAGGCCAGCCCATCGGCTAACCGGTTCGCTTTGCAAGGGGTGTGAATCACCTTAACATGGCCTCTACGCTTAAGATGCTTGACCCAGGCGCTCCAGTACCACAATCTCCATGACTCAAAATAACCCTGGGAGAACTGTATATGAATTATATACAGTTTTAGAACCGTATATAACTTATATATGGTTTTAAAATTGTATATAATTCATATGGTATATGATGCCAGACAGATATATCATTAAAGGCATAAAATTTAGGCTTATTACTTTAAATATTTTAAAGCCTGTGTTCAAATGAAAATAGCTCAAAGGCAGGCAATTACTTGCAACTAATTATGCTGTATATAAATGTCTTGACATATAAGTTTATGTCTCTCCTTTAAGAACCTAGATTAGGTACTGCCTAAGCCTCCACAAATTAAGCTTGGGATAGGCTAGCATGTGGCACGTGTTTATTGGTGGAGAGCAGATGTAACAGTCTTGTGTCAGGTTTGTTCATGTGGCAGGTCTCTCTTGACAACATGCTCTCCACCAATATCGACATGACATGTACCTGTCACATCAATACCTAATCTGCATACCTCGTTTAAGTGACATGGTAGCACTTGATCCAGTTCATTGCCATGAGTTAGCCCTTGATCAGCCCCAACTCGACTCAGGACTGAACGAGTAGTCAAGGCGTTGGTTTTCAACCATGGGCCCATTTCCGCTACCCATCTTTTTTACAAATGAAAGCATGTATGAGTTGGGTTTTCCTTACCATGACAATTGCTTTGAAATTGATTCGATCAGTATTAAACTCCGTGTGGTTGGATGCCATGAGTGCCAGTATAACATCGATGAAGTCCTTCGGATGGCCCACCTCTCTGGTTTGCATGTGATCATCGACGGCCCTCTCAAAGAGGTCATCAAAGAACTCGATAAATGCTTTCATACGGCGAGTTAGACCTTGAACATCGAGTGGCCCTATGTAAGGGATGTAATCAGCTATGTTAAAAGCCCCAGCCAGCACCATACCTTCATGGATCCGTGCTATGATCCCCATTCCATCATAATCCTCATTCGTGTACTTTTTTCCAAACACCATCCGGCAAGTCATGCCTGCCACAAGGGACCCCACCTTAGCACTGAGATCGGCTACGACACGGGACTCGGATGCATCCTTGAGAGATTGGAGAAGGCAGCCCAGTTCCTCTCTCCTCATAGACCGGAAAGAGTCGATCTTTGCATTGCTAAGCAACTCCAGCATGCACAACTTGCGAATGTCACGCCAATACTGGCCGTACTCAGTGAAGGCCACTCCTTTCCGACCGTAGGATAGATACTTGCCGACCTCGGTGAAAGGCCTGTTGGCAAAAATGGCATCGTGGGTCTTGAGGATTTGTTGGGCCACCTGCGGGGATGATACGACCACTGTTGGAACCAGGCCGAGCCGCATGAACATGATTGGGCCATATTTCTGGGCTAAACCATGGAGCGTACGATGAGGGAGATGGCCCAGCGTATGTAGGTTTCCGATGATTGGTAGCCCAGTAGGGCCCGGTGGCAATCTCTTCCTTTGATCTTTCGTTGAACGGAGGAGATACCTATATGACCAAACCCCACAAAGTACAACTGCTATAGCTACAAAGAGATCAGTCGTCCACCAAGATAACATGGCAGGCATTGCAATAGAAATCCTCTGACCCTAACCAGGCTAGATCTAGCACATTTATAGAGTGAGAAATACTTTGTTACTCTGGCTGAGTGTGATGGATGTTACGCAGCACTTTGAAATTACGCACGTGGTATACAAGTGTTCGAATTGGAGATAAGGATTTTCTATATCTTGGGATTCTATCGACAGTGGGTGCACAATCAAGCCTGTATTGTTTAAATAAATATATGCCATGTGTGCGTTGTGGTTTTTAGTTTTTAATAAAATTAAAAAATATTTTTCAAAATGATCCGATAGGGCTCTCAATGGGTCGGATCTGGATCGGATCCAGTTGGATCCGGCTCCAAGTTCGTATATCTGTAGACAAATAAGGGCGTTAGTTCATGCACTTTGCCCTTCGCGTGTTCGCATCGTGTCGCAAAGTAATCGCTCCCTCATGAACTCTCGCGAGACACTGCTGTTAGTGAACTTTTCTGTGGCATACTAGTGCACCTTATTTGTCAATCACATGCGTCCATTTGGTGTAATGTTGGTTGAGCCTTAACAAGTTGAAGGCCGAAAATTCAAGTGGACAAGAGGCATCGAGGAAAAAGATATATGTAAATTAGAAATGCCTTAGTGACCCTAACCCTTAGAACCAAAACATCCTTAACCTCTAGATGGCTTAGACACAATTAGGTAAACTTTTAGTCATCTTAGAATGGCCTTAAGTGTCCCAAAAGACAACCATTTATAAGGCCTAAGAGGTTCATGAGATGCTGTGTAAATATACCCCAAACAACAAATTTCATAGTATTGTTGGCCAATCAGTGGACCGATCGACCGATCGGGTCGACGGGCCATTTAAGGCCAAACTTGGACAACAGCTGAACATTTTTCCCTAACCTAATTTAACCTGTCGACAATTAAAATCGGCCAACCGACGGGCCTTGTCAATCGGCCGACAGGCAAGTTCGATAGGCCGTTTATGTGGTTAAACAAGATAGCAGCCACAATAGGAAAACAATCGACCTATGTCCAAATTCGACTGGCCGACGGCCTATTTCGGTTGACCGACAATTAGCCGTTATGTCTAAATTTTATTCGTTGGAGTTCGAACTCTATATATTTGGAGCTCCATTTTTTAGCAAAAATAGAGGGAATTTAGTGTACTAAAGGCCACCATATAGCAACCATTATTAAGCTCTAATCCTAAGCAACCCAAGTCATCTTCCTTGTGATTTATCACATGATAGAGCATTCAAAGCTCAAATGAAAATGAACTTGTTCTCTCTTAATCTCTAGAAGTTTAGACACCTCATTCATAGGTAAAACATTAGTCTAAACCTCTCTAAGATATCTCTCTGGGTGAATTCCTCTAAGCAACCAATTCCTATTAGTTGTAGAGAATTCAACCTACCTCCCATCACCTTGGTCATCTCAAAAAAGATTAAATGGAAGGCGATTGATCATTGGAGCTGAAGCCTTGGTAAAACATCGACATTATCGATCGGGAAGCATATGAGGAGCTGATTCAGGCACGGGAGAGTGAGAAGAAGCAACCCAAGAAGACGCTACAAAAGTGACTCAATCCAACAAGTAAGTTGTCTATTGTAAAAGTCAATTTGCACTCTTTTCTTTAGTAGATTAGAGTGTGAGAGTTTGTGACCCAAACTCGAACCAAATTCTTTGGTAGGAGCTTAGCTCTTTAGTAGGGCTTAAATCAAGTCTCCAAGGGGAGCCAACCTCCGACGACAATATATGTGAGGTTCTTAAGTAAGACCTTAGCATATTTATAGGGCTTAAATTCAGGTTCTTGTGTAGAACCCTGTCAAATTTGTTGGGCCTAAATCAAGTCTCTTAGGGGTGCCACCGACACGGGTGTGTACGTGTTCCACCAGCACAGGTGCATACCTGTAAGTTGAGAAGTGAACCTGAAAAACCCCCGCTCAAGTTGAGAGGTGAACCTATTGTAAAACCTTTGGTAAATGTTGAGAGGTTAACCTGATGTAGAATCTCCATGTAGTAAAATCCGGTATACTCATGAGTTGGGTATGGCAACAGGGAGTCTAGTAGAGAAATCGAACCACTATACATGTGTTGAGCTCTGAATTGTGTATATTCTAACCCTAATTCATCACTCATTATACATGTTTCTTATAATTTAAAGACTAATCTAATACATGGTTTTGTGTTTGTAGGTTGCAAGAGGGATTTCACATGTATGATGCTTAAAGACTCTTCTTATATACCTTGAAGATCAAAGGAACAAAGGATAAGAAATGGAGAGAAGAGCAATGGAGATGGAGGAAGAAAAGATGGAAAAATCACATTTTACACAGCCACCATCCAACCGGCCACACCCACCAGCCGGCCGACCAAACCCTCCAGAAACAGCAAAATTGCTGGACTAATTTTGTGAAGCTCGGCCGGCAGAGGGGTCGGCTTGTGTACATAATACTCTAGAAGTTTTTGCAAACAACTATGCAACCTCTAGCCGGCCGACCAGCGTCCTGATTGCGCAAAGAGACTTCCAAATTTAGAACTTTCTAACTTTGTACGGGATTTCTCATATAAAAGGCCACCTCCACTCTCTCCCTAAGGCATCCAGCAACATGGGGAGCAAAGGATCCTTGATGCTCTAGTTATTCCTTATTATCAGATTTTTCTATTTCATGTTTAAAACCGATTTCGTAAACCCCTTTTAAGATTCTAGTTATTAGGATACTTTGAATTGTTTACCTCCTTCCCTGTGGATCGACCTCGGTTTTATCAAGATTATTACTACATCGTAGTCTTGCACTTGAGGCGAGCGAACAACATGCTTGTGTTTAATATTGTCATTTGAGCACATTTCTATTCTTTCATTGTCTCCTTAATTGTTAACTGTATCAATAGTTGAATGGAATATATGCTATGCACTAGATAGGTAAATTCACACACAAGATGTATTTTCGCTTAATAGACTAGTTGTTTAACTGCTTTATCACTAGTAGTCTATGTGATTGGACCCACTTAAGCTTGGAAGCCAAGTGTTACTTGCTTAATTTGGTTTAACCATTAATTAGTTTAATTTGGTAAGATATTTGAAAAGGTCATAATCACCCTCCTTTAGGACTTAGCCATAATTATAGTAGTTCCGTCAAGCTTCTGCATATTGCAAAGGGTGTCGTGTTAGATGATCCGATGAAATTTCAAGAGCGAGTCGCAGTGCGAAGGTAGGAAGAGATTTTTAAGTGTGATTAGGAGCCATATATAAGGATGGGGGTTTGCTTTTTACTATTATAAAGATGATCGTTGTGCATGAAATGGTCTTACAACTGTCATAACTATACAAAAATATAGCTAGAATGCAACTGTTATGAATATTTCAGCCACTAGTTGCATGTAACTATTAGAAATGCTCACTAACGACTAATAACGGTAAAAAAATGGTTACTAACGGCTAGTTTCTAACGGTCAGAAATGGCTACAAACAGTTAGTTTCTAATGGTCAGAAAGGACCATAAACGGCTAGATTCCAACGGTCAGGAAAATGGCCATATTATTTATGACCTTAGCCATAACTCATAGCCCCAAGTGCCTATATAAGCAAGGCTTTCTGGGATCATTTCTACGACAACAGAAAACACGCCTCCTCTTCTTTCCATAACCCCCGATGGGTCAGCATCCGATTCAGTAAGTTAAATAAGCTCAAGACTTAGTGAGTTACCTTGGTATTCAACTCAATGAGTCAAAATAGAACTCTAACTCAGTGAATTTATAAACTCGTGGAAAACACTTTTCTTTTTTCTCAGCAAGGTTAGATATGCTAAATAGACTGTGCTGAACGAGTTCCTATTGCAGTTTCTTCGTGATTACTACACACCGAACCCAATAGGCTCATCATATCCTAGAAGAAATTTACCATGTAGCCTGTTAGCGATCTTAGACATGAGGGGGCAAATAACTCTTTAAGAACAACATATCAAATACATGCTTCAGCTTGATTTCGATTAAATTATTTTTCTTTTAATTTTTTCAGTGTCTAATTATTTTATTTGGAATATTTCCAATAGTGTACACTTTCTAATTGTGTGAGTATCAAGCGTCAGACACATACTGATATCAGGTAACTCCTTATAACTCACACAGCAATGCATGGCACTGAATCCCCATTTGGATGGTTAGATTTCCCTCTATGCCAACTTAACAATTGGTGAGATCTGCACCGTTCAGCAACCAGTTCACACTTTGAGCATGAGGTCGTGAAAGGATTTGGTTGGTCTCACTCATTAAGCGACTAGCATGTTCTTGCTGAATGTGGGCCATTGGTCATTCATTATTCTTCCACACAACCATTCTTGATACATGTGTGTTATACTTGCGTTTATGCTTTATCAAACTGCGTCAAATCTAGCAACTTAGATGAAGTCATGCAGCAGCAAAATCTCAACAAACGATAAATGAAAGATTTCTTTTGTTATCCTTACGGTCAAAGAAAAACATAATTTGTAAAGTCATGAGTAGCCTAAAAAGAGTAAGTTTAGCTAACTTTTTTTTGTCAATCATGCAACGCACCCACCCTGTTAACTCGCAACGTACCCACACGATTAGTCACACGATGCACCCACCCACTAGTGGGGTTAGTGTGTCTCCTTAGCACTCGAACCCAAGACCTGCAGTTGAAGCACGTAGGCGTCTTCCAGCTGGGCTAATAGGAGAGACATTTAGCTGGCTATAGCAATAATACATGTATTGTGTATCCCACTAATGTGGCAAAGTCAGCTAATAAGCCTAGCAACCTCATGACAGAAGTTGGATTTCAAAGCTCAAGTGGACCATGCTAGAGGAAACAATGGGAAGAATGATTTCTACTGTTGAAACCATCCTAGGCTAGTGGTGTTTATTTGTCATCCAACCTATTCATAGGATCACATAGACATGGATGAAGGGAAAACACAAATATCAACTTGATCCAAGATTTTGTGGCCCCTAAGAATTTTTTAATGGTAGACATTCAGTTCACACTTTTTTTGTGGTGCCATCCACTTGAGCTTTTGATATGCTTCATTTTTGGGCTCTAGCCCTAAAATTATCTGTTAAGATGGATGGATGGAGTGGATAAAATAAATAAATCATGGTGGGCGCCCTAAAGTTCACTCAATATGCTTAGCATACTGAGTTACTCGCTACACAATCGACTCCAATGTGGCCCCGGCATACCTAATTACTTCCCTTTCGAATACATGATTAGTCAAATTAGTAATAAGTGCAACAATTTACATCTTTATCCAAACAATGCATTGTTAGTCAAAATACATGGACAATCACTATCGGTGCCACGGATAAGTCATAATTGCTTATTTGCAATATAATACCACAATAAGTCGAAATCCAAACAGGCCCTAAATGCGAAATTGCATGGAAGAAAAATTCTTTTCTTTTTAATAATGTAATTCCCTTTGTTTATTCTAAAGAAGTTGAATTAAGGAATACATAGATTTAGGACCTCACTATCTACGTTATAAATGTCGAATCACCGAGCAATACTATTGTAAGTTCTTATTTGTTTTTCAATTCAATATGATTGAGTTCCTTCTACTCTCACATTATACGAATCGAGTTATCTTTGCTATCACATTGAGAAAAAGTCATTTCTATTGAAAGAGAAAAATAACTCATTAGAAGACGAATCGTCTCCTTCGCAAATCACCTAGTTTCATTTATAGGTAGTTGAATAGAACTGGCTTAGTTCTCAGTCATAAACTCATGGTCTCTCTATCTATCTTGATGCTTGTGGTCATACGGGTTCAATTTGAATCAAGCTGTAAAAGGATCTAATACGCCCGACACCAAACACACATACCAACAACTGAATTTTGAGCCAAATAACTTTGAAGACCAGATGGATGTGATTTGTGGGCCAAAATGCATATAATATGGGGTTCTCAAGATTGGATGGTCCGAATCTCATCCACACATGCCAAGTCGTCATGTACTGTAACGCCTCGAAATTTTGACTCTTGTAGATAACATGATTGGTCAAGTTTCTGGGTGTTAACTTGAAGATATTAGGAATATATTTTCACACATTTATTTGTATTTCACAAATCCAAGGCATTCATTGCATAACGATGAAAATCAAAATTTTTATTCCATATTTATTTACACTTCGTTCTCAAACATATTGTCTTAAGACCAAACCAATCATAATGTTCCACTTTCTGTCTTCATGAATGACTTATTTCATATTCATACGAAAATAAAGTATTCCTAAAGAACCAAAAAATAAATGTAAATCATCTTCACGTCGCTTTAGCTTCATGATCCGCCATTTGCTGCCACGAACCTCCATACTCTTTACCCTGCAATTCGGGTTCACTTACTGGATCGTCACTTGTAACATCTGGTTTAGTGTTTTAAAACACCGCGCATCCCAGGAGGGAATGAGTTGTTCGCAATCAACTTGGTGAGGATTACCCTCAAAGATTAGCACAATAATATTTAAACAAAATACTCACACCCAAACGAAACATACATGAGAAAATCTTATTTAATGCGATACATGATATGTATGCTCTGGCTAAGGCGTCCTGACTAAATGAGACGGGGCTTCTTCTAACACCCTCATTAGCCACTAGTCACCAGAGGTTCTGAGCTAATGTAAAACGGGACTTCTTCCAACACTCCCACGTACTCTAAAACCCAACTAGTGAAACGGGATTAGCCAACATTTTCACTAAATAATGCATAACGAGATAAACGGGATTAACTAACACTTTCTCCATTGTAACTCCCAAGGGGTAAGTGAATGGATGATTAATTTCATCTTTAATTAAGTAAGTTTAACACTTAGCCAATTTAGTGATGTCTACGACCAATAGTTGCTCTTTACCCCCATCACATGGTCTACCATGATGTAGAATAGTCTTTTCCCTTTAACGGGGTCAACTGTGAAAAGGCGCACACATCTTAGTCACGACACTACATATGGCACACAATTAACCTTAACTTATCATGGATCCCTCATAGGTACACAACCAATCTTTGATCCCTCGGCAAATATCAAAATATCGCACACATGGTCTTGCAAAAAATACACAATGCAACCCTTATGTGTTAATTCTTTCCAACATACTATTACAACATTCAAGGGGGCAAATGGCTTCCATTGATAAAGCATCCGAATACATAATCCCATATCACAACACATTACTCATCATGTTTATCAAAAGCATGTACTAATCTTAAATCAAGCATAGATTTTGCATAGTTCTCATATAAGCACGCATACCATCATGATTTCCTTTCAAAATACTTAACGTAAATCATGCTCCATATCAATAAAAATCCAGCATAAACACCTTAAGAGATTTCATCAAATTTCATGTTTACATGGAGAGAATTCCACAAACATTGTTTTCAAGCAATTATGCAATAAAATCCTAAATTATAGGCATGGAATCGACAAATAATAATATATCATTGTAACTAGGCTTTAAGGGATCCTCACCTTAGCCTAAACTTGAAAACCCTAGATGAAATTGATGAAGAAGATTTCTACACGAACCACAACAACATGAGAAAGGGTTGGAGACATCTACACATGTTGATGAAGAAGGAAGAAGAAGAAGATGATCGGCAGGCGAATTCTCTCTCTCTCTCTCTCTCTCTCTCTCTCTCTCTCTCTCTCCTTCGAGGCGAGTAGTATTGGAATTTTGGTGGGAATATGATGTTTAAGGAAGAGAAGGGAGAGAGGACGTGCACACCACCCTTATAATAAGGGGTGGGCGTGCACACCCTCCCATATCAATTAAGTTTCATCTAAAATTTAGTTTCGAACAATCTTTAATTAATTCTAACCCATTCATGACGTTGGACATGAAGAGTAAAGTCGAAATATATAATTTTCTTGGTGATCCGAAATTTAGATTGAGCGATCGTGAAAAATGGCATAGTGGGTGCCAAAACGGACTTGATCTCAATTAACGGTCTACGCTTGATGATCGGAGTCCAAAATTAGAAAAATACGTAGTCATGATAGGTAAATGATTGAGTAAAATTCGATGCTTGATTGATGGTGGAAAATGCCTAAATATGAAATTCCACCTTTAGTTGGTAAATGAAGGTATTGGCCTTAGGGTTTGACGGTCTAGAATCATAGATCGAGGTCCACATTTTGTAGAGTCTCATAGTCATATGAGGCCAAGATATGTTCCAAATTTGAGTTGTGATTGCCGGTAGAAAGTGGGTTAATTGAAAGCTCCAGATTTGAAAGGAATTGGTAACTGGGTTATTTCTTAAAAAGAGATTACTTCGCGCTTAAGAAAGAGGCTTATCAAGGTGGGGCACTCAAATCACACTATCGATCCGTGATATGGACGATCTAAGTCACTCACACAAAGGAAAATATTCAACTACGACTAATCATCCACTTTCTTCGCTCGATGGACATTAAAATTAAGGGTTAAGAGACTGATTTGCTAATTACGTCATTTATACTATTATCTAAATGTTGAAATTTGACGTGTGTCGTTCATGTATGATAGATAGGCATGGGAAAAAATTTCACATCGATCAGATCATGGGAACCATATGAACTAGAAATCAATGATCTAGGTTAAGGTGAGCCATTAACATATTTGGGCACTCAAGATTTCATATTTATACGCACTAAATAATCGCACAAATTTAAGGATAATGGTTTACTACTAAGACAATCAATTTGGTACGATTGCTTTCCCGACTAGCTTCCTCGATCAACGAGCACAGACGCTCATAGGTTAAGATCTTCATGATCTAATGGCTATTTAAAAATCTAATTTTATAGCGTTAATACACACCTAAAATGACACCTACCTTCCGGATGGATTAAAAAACTACCTAGCTAATTGATTAAAATCGCAAATATAGGGGTCAAAGGGCATTATCATAATTATTTTTAATTTGAGACTTTTGAGAAATCTAATGGTTTTATGATGTTCTATACATGCTCCTAAGCATATCTTACAAAAGAACTTATATCGAATTTATCACGGATCATTAATTATTCATAAAACAAGTTAAAATTCTTTTTAATAAGGAATTTTACACATAACATGCAATACTATGCTTCAAAACCACTTCAGAAAAATTCGGGGCATTAGACGTACTGTGGGAAGAGTGAGATCCATTCTCAAGAGTACTCATGTCATTTCTCTATAATCCGGAGCATACATACTTAATTTTTTTTTTCAAAAATTAGGATTTTACCACCCGAGGATTTGACATAAAGAGTTTTGGTTCTGTGTGATTGTCATAGTTAGGTACATATGTTTGATGGATGCCGATCGTGTCCTGCTATCTTAACAAGGGCTCTATGTGTGTGTGTGTGTGTGGGGGGGGGGGGGGGGGGGGGGGGGGGGGGGCACCATGATGTATTTGTCATCTACTCTGTTCATTTAGAATATGAGCCTAAAAATGAGGTAAATCCAAGGCTTAAGTGGGCTACAATGGGGTTGGGCTTTGATAACTCACCATTAAAATTTCTTGGGAGCTACGTAAGTTTTGTATAAGCTTATATATGCGTTTCTCCTTCTTTTAGGTCTAGGTCGCCTTAGAAACATTTTCCGTTTATCCATGTCTTTATCACTTTGGAACAAGAACGATTGAAAGTAGACATCATGGTGAGCCCCATAAAGATTTTAATGGTGGCATCATTATCACCATTGATTCCTCCTAGTTCAGTTCACATGAACCCCTACCACTATCATGCCCTAAAATGATCTATCAAAATAGGCCATGACTTTCATGTGACGTTCCTATGGCTGTAAGCCATGCGAGGCCCATAGAGATACCGCCCATAAGTTTTGCAAGACAACAATACTACAAGAGTTAAAATAAAAAATAAAAAATAAAAACTCAGGTTAGCCACACCACACCAAACAGTGGAAATTGAATGCATACCATTGGAGATGGGAGCGGGGCCCATCGAGGTTTTGTAATGGGATGATATTTATACCTACGATTTATTTGATCAGTAAGAACCTTGTTTGTGTCAAATCACCACTTTCTCTAAAAGCTCGAGCTGTTAGAGGATGGCGTATCAATGTATATCAAGAGACTCTAACACTCCCCTACATGTGCAGGGTGAAACTCCGCACGTGAACATATTGACAAGGGTGGAGGGACACTCACACCATAAATAAGCTGGCTTGATTTCTTGGTCCCTGGGCCGTTTATGGTGTGAGTTGTAATTATCCCTCTACCTAGGTGTGAGCTATGAGTGTCCCTCCACCCTTGCCCAATATGTTCCCATGCGGAGTTCCACCTACCACGTACGGGGGAGCGTTAGAGTCCCTCAATAGACACTGATACGCCATCCTATAACAGCTAGAGCTTTTAGAGAAAGTGGTTGTTTGACCGTTTGCATGGTATATAAACATGGTAGTCCGATCCAAGAAAGTTTCAATGGTGGACGTTTTCATTCTATCTATTTCCGAAGGATTCAACGGTGGACGTTTCCATTCTCTCTGTTTCACGTGGTGTGTCCCACTTGAGTTCTGGATATGCCTGATTTCTAGAATCTTGTCCTGTTGTAGTCTTGAGAAACTGATTGGACGGGTGGATTTGTCACGGACATCTCTGTGGACCCCACATAGCTGTCCATAGGAGCTTCATGTGGCCAGGTCACAAGCGAGTGGCATCCTTCAAAAAAAGAAAAAAAAAAAAAAAAAAGAATTGGGCGGGTAAAACACATACATCACGGGGCTCCACACAGAGCCCCTGCTGTTCTGGTAGGGCACCACACAATCGGATTTGCTGTTTGACACGTTTGGATGTCATACGCATAAACGCCAGCCCCGGTGGTTTCGGTCTTTTAGCATTTTAAAGAAAACTATCCGCACCGAGCCCTGCCTATGAGGGGCCACCCTGATGTATGATTTTATCCACACCGTCCATCCATTTTTCCATATAAATTTAGAATATAGGCTAAAAAATGATCCAGGATGAAGGCTTAAGTGGGCCACACAGTGGGGATTAAACACTTACCGTCAAAAACTTCTTCTAAATTACAGAAGTTTTGGATTTTTTTTCTCTTCATCCAGGTTCATGTGAGCTTATGAATAGCTTGGATGGATGATAAACATCACGGTGGGCCCTAGAAATCTTTCAACGGTGAGTGACATTATCACTGCTGCTTCGTGTGGTGTAGTCCACTTAAGCCTTGGATCTACGTCAGTTTTGGTATTATAACCTAAAATGATATTGCAAAATGGATGGACGGTGTGGATGAAACCTATACATCACATTGGGCCCTAAGAGCCCCTTCCTGTGCCGTGCTCCAGACACGCCCGGTAATAAACTATCAGTGCTTCTACTAAGAGAGATTTTGATTGTTGTCAGGGGAGGGAGAATTCGAACGCGGATTAGCTACTGAACCAGTCAGTAGCCAGACTCACTACTGAAGTGACGTCACCAAGTTCTATGGGGCCACTATAATGTATGTGTTGCATCCACACCGTCCATCCATTTGGAAACATCATTTTAGGACATGAGACAAAGTATGGGAAAGGTACGATGCTCAAGTGGACCTCACCACAGAAAACAGTTGGATAGTGATGGCCACTGTAGAAATATTCCAAGGACCCATCGTGATGTTTATTTGAAATCTAAACTGTTCATAAATTAACAAAGGCATAGTAGAATGGAAAACATAAATATCAACTTGATCGAAAAAATTTGTAGCCCCTAAGAATTTTTTTAATGGTGGACGTTCAATCCCCACTGTTTTCTGTGGAGTCCACTTGAGCTCTGGACCTAACTCATCGTTTTGCTCATGCCCTAAAATGATGTTTCCAAATGGATGAACGGTGTGGATACAACACCAAGATGCTTCCAAATGGATGAACGGTATGAATACAACACATATATCAGGGTGGGGCTCACAGAACTTGGTGACGTCACTTTAGTAGCCATTCTCACTACTGACTAGCTCAGTTGCTAATCGGCATTCTGGAGAATTCTTGGTGTGGATTGTTCGTGTTGAAGATGGAAGCAATCGGATTGCGTAATGAGTTACTTAGTATCGGCCTGTTTGGCACGATCGATTTGGGGGGATTTGAGGGGGTTCAAATCTCTTAGTGCGTCTGGCATATAAAGCAACTAGGGGTTTCAGATCCCCTCCATGATGGGTTTGCAATTCATGGTAGAAGCTTTGGTTACATCTAAAATCCTTCCAAGAATCACATATGTAACATTTGTGTCACCAGGCTACTAATATATTGGGCACATGCCCCAATGATGATACTCAAAACAATTAGATTATCAACTGCATCACTAAAATTACTTTAATGTGATGATATGTGCGGTTCAAACATTGTCCAAGGAGATCAACGATTAAAATTCATAGGACAGTCACTTGGATGTGATCCTGTGCTTGTGGCCCATCCGAGACTTGGAATTTCATCATTTTCGCCAAAGTATGCATTTCCACGGGCTTATTACAACCATTGTGTTGAGCATTACATGCTTATACTAATTAGGGATATTAAAGTTGATTTAGTAATTAAATTCAAACCCTTGTAAATATCATACTTTTGGATCTGCATGGGATTCCAAATCTAAGGTGCCCAGCGAGGGGTTTCAAATAAAGGGGGTTCCTAATCCACGCTCCAAACAGGCCCTAAGCATACTGAGTAAACTCTGCGGGGTCCACCATGATTTATGTATTTTATCCACTCCGTTTATCCATTTTAACCTATAATTTTATGGCTTGAGAAAAAAAAAATTAAGCATATGAAAATCTTAAGTGGACCACACCATGGGAAACAATGTGAATTAAACCTATACCATTGAAAAATTCTTGAGGGCCGCAGAAGTTTTGGATCAAGCTGATATTTGTATTTTCCCTTCATCAACGTCTGTGTGATCTTGTGAACAGGTTTGATGACAAATAAACATCACTGAGGGCCCTAGAAAGGTTTCAATGGTAGAGATCATTATACCCACTGTTTCTTGTGGTATGGTCCACGTGAGTTTTGGATATGCTTTTATTTTGGTTTCAACCCCTTAAATGATCTGTAAAAGTGGATGTACGGTGTACATAAACTACATACATTTAACGTTGGCCCAACTGAGTTTACTCCGTACGAAAAGACATGCTGAGTAACTAGGACGCAATCCGATTTCGTTGAATACGCGGACGATACCAGTGCCATGCATTATTATTAAGAGTGGATTAGGTGAGACCCCGGCGTGGGATTTTTACTGTAATAGTTTATTTTTACAATTTCTCATCTAGTTTATCTTTTTAGCCTTTTGATGAGAAATTAAAAATTTATGGTCGAAAACACCCCTCCAACCAATCCCCCCTAGCACTATAGATTCCTGATGGGGTATGGTGGATTCCCCTGAGCACATGGTGGTCAAAGGGGTATCCTTGATGGTAAAATTTTCACTTTCTCGTCAAAAGGCTAAAAAGGATGGGCAAGACGAGATGGACTTCTAGTTAAAGAATTCGGATCCTAGAAAAATTGCCACACCTCTTGACAATTGCAGTAAAACTCCTCCGGCCTCACCTTACCGTGGGTTTACTGTGGGGCCTACCTGTGAGACTTAATCTTAATGCGGAATAATCGGATCGTCTATGCATCGATAATAGAGATTCCATACTGTAATCTTAAAGCCATACCTGATTGGGAAGACATTCACGATGCCGCCATGTTGCCGAGAAGAACTCTTGGTCTTCCGCACCTTACACCTTTAGGAGAACCTCTCAATGGGGACTAGGGTTTTCTCTCGTGTGTTGGTAAGGGGACCAAGACATATATTTATAGGAAAGAGGGCCAGAGAAGCTTACCCATCACACTTCTCTCCTCTAGGGTCTCCACACCGTAGGTTTCCATATCAGGCTTAATAACCGCGTATAGGGAACACGGTTCAAGCGTCCCGCCCCAAACCTATTTGCAATGATCACAACTGTAGTGGGGCCCACTGAATCGCTCAATCTGAATAATCCAACGGTCATGATCTAAACCGATGATCATGTGTGGCCCACTTAATGGAGTCTTACATTCTCCCACTTGGGCTACACTGATCACCAAAAGAAAACAAAACATTTTATTTTATTTTGTGAAAAAACATTTCATAAAACATGTTTGTTTCAAAAGCTCCTAATGGGCGCCCTACTGATTTCAAAACAATACCGTTGGATAATTATGAGCAACGCTTGTCAGATCCGGTCCATCAAGACCACTGATATTGAATCATGGTAGTCAACACAACATTTAATATTTTCGAAGTGTGACGAATCACAATCACAGATACCAATAGCCTTAACGACATGGATCATTGATATGGGGTGTGGTGTGAAGATTACACGTCTTATGTGATCATACGTGTTTATCTTCAAGTGGTCCTACTAAACGTGTCTCCAAGACACAAACCAAATTCTTGCCTGCTCAAAACTGAATGTGCACGCTGAATGAGAAACAAGATATAGACTGAATAACAGAATCATCAAAATGAGATCTCCAATGTCTATACCTGAATCGGATCAAACTGAAGCTCCCACTAATCTAATATTTCTTTGGGTCACCAAATCCCATGAAAGACAAATGTCTCAAAAGTTACGTGACAAACTGACCTTTAAGGAGTAGATCCATCATCATCTGCTTTATGCAAATGAGTTCTATAAACATTAGACAATTCTGTACTGAATAAAACTTGCAGCCATATCGCCTCATGCGTAGGCTCAAGAGAAGCTATATATTCCACTTTCATCGTAGATGAAGCAGCCAAATCATGTCACGTTTTTCATAATATAATTTCATTATGAAAATGTAGCTAGCAATAGAACTCTCGCTGAAGGCAGTTAACAAAATCTGCATTTGTATATCTAACCAGCTCTAAATGGTCAGACCTTCTATATGTGAGTGCGAAGTCCTTTGTCCTTTACAGGTAGCGCAATGCTTTCTTAACTATCCAATGGTTCATACTTGGATTGTTAAGGTACCTGCCCAACATTCCAACCACAAAAGCAATATCTGGACGCGTACAGACCTGAGCATACATGATGCTCCCTACTGCTGACGCATACGGAATAGCTTTCATCTTGTCCTTTTCTAGGTCATTCTTAGGACACTGAAATTGACCAAATTTGTCACCTTTTACAATAGGTGCTTGGCCAGGAGCACAACCTTGCATGCCAAACCTTTCGAGAACCCTATCAAAATAGGCCCTCTGCGACAAGCCAAGTAATCCACGTGATCTGTCCCGGCTAATTTGAATGCCGATGACAAAGGAGGCATCACCAAGATCTTTCATCTCAAAATTTTGAGATAGAAATTTCTTAGTCTCACGCAACAATCCTATATCACTACTGGCCAATAAAATGTCGTCAACATACAAGACCAAAATGATAAACTTACTCCCACTGATTTTCACATATATGCACTCATTCGCAGTGTTTTCAATGAAACCATATGAGGAAACAACTTCATGAAACTTTAGGTACCACTGTCGTGATGCCTGTTTCAACCCATAAATGGACTTCTTAAGTTTGCAGACCAGATGTTCTGAGCCTTTGGCTTTAAAACCTTCTGGCTGTAACATATATACGTTCTCCATTAGATCTCCATTGAGAAACGCAGTTTTCACGTCCATTTGATGTAGCTCCAAATCTATATGAGCCACAAGAGCCATAATGATCCTAAAGGAGTCTTTCTTAGATACAGGTGAGAAAGTCTCCTTAAAGTCAATGCCCTCACGCTGAGTGAAACCCTTTGCAACTAGCCTGGCTTTATACCTTTCGATATTGCCCTTAGAGTCCCGTTTGGTTTTAAATACCCATTTACAACCAATCGGCCTAATCCCTTCAGGCAATTCAACAAGGTCCCAAACTTTATTGTCCTTCATGGATTTCAATTCATCCTTCATGGCATCGAACCAATGAGAAGAATCCGCACTTTGTTCGACCTGTGAAAGGGATACAGGATCCTTTTCAACCCCAATGTCAAACTCATGCTCCTGCAAATAGACGACGTAATCGTCTGGTATTGCAGATCTTCTCTCTCTGTGTGATCGTCTTAATGGCTCATTATTCTGAATTGGGTTTTCCATTTCCTCATCAGTGGGTTGTATTTGAGGTTGTACATGGTCGTCCATAGGGATCTCAGGGTCCACTGCTGGATGGACAACCATGTTACTCTGAATGATTGTGGTGGGAATCACAATCCGCTCTTCCTCAAATACAATATCTCTTAAATTTGTGCTCCCACTATCTTCAGTGTTCTCAATAAACCTAGCATTCGCAGTCTCAATGACTCTCATGGAATATGATGGACAATAAAATCTGAATCCTTTTGATCTTTCTGGGTATCCAATAAGGAAGCAACTAACAGTTCTAGGGTCAAGTTTTCTTTCATGTGGGTTATATGGTTTGGCTTCTGCAAAACAATCCCATATACGAAAATATCGTAGACTAAGCTTTCGCCTTGTCCACAATTCATATGGAGTTTTCATTACAGCCTTAGGCTGATTGCCACCCGCAGGACCCGTAGAACTTTTGCCTGAAGTGTGCTTTCTTTTCTTATTCCCCTTTCGTCCTTGACCAGATGTCACTAGGTGTGCACTTTGTGTCTTGCTCGACCTTCTGAGTCTCTCTTCCTCCTGAACGCACTGAGATATCAGTTCGTTCAATGTCCACTTTTCCTTTTGAGTATTATAGCTGATTTGGAATTGACTGAATTGTGGAGGGAGGGAGTTCAAAACCAAGAAAATCAGGAGTTCATCCTCAATCTTAAGGTCTAATGCGCGGATTTTAGCCACCACATCAGACAATCCACCAATGTACTCCCTGATATTTCCTTGACTGTTATAGGTGGCTTGAGTCAATTTATGTAAAAGTGAACTCAGCTCAGCTTTATCTGATTTCTGAAATCGTTTTCCTATTTCAGTCAAGAAATCTGTAGCTTTCTCAGTGTCGGGCATGACACCCTGCATGGTCTCAGAAATCGAGTTCTTTATGATCTTGAGACACATCTTATTTGACTTGGTCCAGGCCTTGAAGTGAGCCTTTGCTGATTCCGTACTAGAGTCAGTTGGAATGGGAGACTCTACTTCCTCTAGGGCCAAGTCCAAGTCCATGCAACCTAGGACTATTTCAACGGACGACTTCCATTTTGAATAGTTGGACCCACTAAGCAAAGGTATGGAATTGAATTGGGTTGGAATATTAGAAATAGTCATAGCTGGACATTCAAAGCATAAAACTCACATTAATAAACAAGTCCCATATAACAATGCATAAACATAAACCACAAATATCATGCATGTATGTTCATTTGATTGATTTGGGCCTTCAATCAAATGACCCAGAATGATGATGGGCCATAATCATCAAATCTGGCAAGAGCCCAGCGTATCATCACAATTCCTCCTTTGGGCGAAATTGTAACATACAGGAGGCTCTACTGAATCATGAAGCTGATCTATGCTAGTGAAATAAATCTAAGACGTCCATCACCTTTGGGTGAAATGAATCTCTCATACCTATATCACCATCACCAATCACTTCATCCCGTTCACACCTAGCCAAACGATGATACTTCTTTGTTCTGACCATCGCTCGCCTGGGTATGAACGCAACTGAATGCAATCCTATAATGGAGGGTTACTAAATTCCAAGTACAGAAGTCTAGAAGTAGAAATCTTTGCCAATTGAGGTCACTTTGGTGGCTAACACAATAAGCTCCAATCCCCACTCCTAGACTCAAGGATTGCTTAATGGTCTTGCCCACAACAGACCATACTACAAAAGTTCTGATTCGGCCCAAAACACGGCTGATGTTGGTCGCCTATAGGCTTAAACAACTTTAACTGAATGATGGTTGGATTATATTTAATGGTCGACCCTGAATATCAACCATGAAAAAATGGGTAATGGCTCTATTTTAGACCAAATTTGAACTTAATAGTTATAACCAAGATGATTTGATTACCTAGGCCATCCACAAAGTAAAACCCACCAACCATAAACATATATTAGGTTTTATTTGAATCTAAAAGACAGCCCAGGTATACCAACACAATGGTTTACTTCATCTTGAACAATGGGCCCAAGTACCTAAAGTGGGCCCCTCAAAGTCCAAAAGAAGTAATAAGACACCATGTCTCATGGGTTAGGCCTACAATGAAGGCCCAGACCAGGGCCCAAAAGTATGCCAACTCTGTTGGAAACAGACCTAAAAACTTGTTGGAAACAGGCTCAAAAGAGAGTCCATATGCTGGATCAAATATACAGGCCCAATGGCCCAATGAAAATCACTTGGAAATCCAACCCATTTCATCTGATTTACTTGGCCCATCCATTAAGTAAAACATACCAACCATCAATTATATATATATTGTTTTTACTTGTACTGGAAGGATGACCCAAGTATACACAATTTAAATGGTTAAGATCAACAAGCCCAAGTTAACTAAAGCGGGCCGCACAATGTCCAAAGAGTTAATGGACAATATGCCCAAGGGTTGGGCTCATAACAAGCATCCGATGGGCCCTAGACTGTCCTTGAAAAAAGGGCATAGAATAGGCTAATAACGGGCCTAACATATACTGAAAACAGACCCCAAAATCAGCCCATTTCCAGCCATTCAAGGAACCCCATCCACAAGCCCAAAAGAGACTCAAACATATTCTGAATTCAAGTCTCAAAATGGGCCCAAGACATGGCCTCAAAACCAGCTGAAACATGCTAAATAAGCTCGGGTTTTGCTGTAATATATCAATATATCCAAAGTGGGCCACATAACACAATAAGTGGGTCTAAAAGGAAGTGAAACATGCTTGATCAGGCCTAGGTCCAATTTTAAACAGATCCAACGTAATGACCCAAATGGCTTAGGAAGGAAGTTTGGAACTTAGTTCAAAACTAGGCCCAATAGAAATGCATGACCTGGACCCAATTATGCTTAAAACATACTAACGGGCTGGATTGATTTGGGCTTGGACCGGGCTGGCGGGCCTAAACCACTGGACTGGGCCTGCCGGGCCTGACCACTGAGCTGGGCTTGTGTGCGACCCACTCATCACGAAAAATACAACTCGTTGCAATGCCCAAATCAGAAATACGCTGTACACGCCCACTGTACACGCCCAAATAGCAGCACGCTGTACGCCCAGTACTCAGCCCTTCAGCCCCCTTTTTAGAAACAGCCGGCCGCCCAAAATAGCAGCCCATCCAAAATGGCAGCATTCCAAAACAGGGTCGAAACCCTAGCTGCATCCCATCTTCTCCCCTGATTAGCAAAACCCAGCCGCCATCAACACCTCCACCACCGACGCCGGCACTGCCTCCTCTATGGCTGCCAACACCATCTCCTTTCTCGCCAGCGACAGCAGCTATCAATCATCATTGATACCGGTCGCGAGCAGTGGATGGACGGTCAGTCTGCAGCGATTTAGGGTTGGTAATGGACTGGAGGTGGGTTTGGGGGGCCATGATCAGCGTCGGAATCCATGGCAGACGAGGGTTTTGCTGCTGCCTGCTGACGGCCATGGCTTTGCAAGAACGGATGGCGACTGCCGGCCTCAAAAGCTGCTGAATCCGGCCGCCGATAATCGACAATGAGATCCTCCACAGCCGCGATCTTCATCCCCAAAACCGGCAATGACATCAAAAAAAGGTTTACCAGTTTTCATGGGTGCGGCTGCCGCGGCCGTTAACCATTACGACCGGCAGCGGCTCAATACATTGATCGGCAATAATGGGGCTACGATGGCTGATTGCGAACGGTGAGGATTAAAAAAAAAAAAATTCACAGTGGGCCCCACCTTGGTTCCCAGCGCAGAAACTTCCTGCTCAAGGCTTTCGCTGGTTTTTTTTTTTTTTTTTAATCTGAACGTTGCCGGGGATTCAAGGGCGGAGATCCAACAGGAATCTCCGATTTCATCGGTGGCTGCTCCCAGAATCCATGGTTGCCGACTCCCATTCAAGGGTCCTGCCGCTGTCGGCCCTCAAATCACGGCAGCCGGAATCCATGCCTATCGCAATCTGTGTTGGGTATTAATGATGGCTGGGATGTGGTTGAATCTGGAATCAATGGCTGCGATAGCCATCGGTTTGGCAGCAATAGTCCCGAAAACGGATCTTCAGGGAGATGGCCCTCACGTCCAGAGACGAGGTTGGATTCACACGGATCTGGAGTACAGTATATCTATCATCTTGGAATCTCCAAGATCAATGCATAGTATGCTCTGATACCAACTGTGAGACTTAATCTTAATGCGGAATAATTGGATCGTCTATGCATCGATAATAGAGATTCCATACTGTAATCTTAAAGCCATACCTGATTGGGAAGACATTCACGATGCCGCCATGTTGCCGAGAAGAACTCTTGGTCTTCCGCACCTTACACCTTTAGGAGAACCTCTCAATGGCGACTAGGGTTTTCTCTCGTGTGTTGGTAAGGGGACCAAGACATATATTTATAGGAAAGAGGGCCAGAGAAGCTTACCCATCACACTTCTCTCCTCTAGGGTCTCCACACCGTAGGTTTCCATATCAGGCTTAATAACCGCGTATAGGGAACACGGTTCAAGCGTCCCGCCCCAAACCTATTTGCAATGATCACAACTGTAGTGGGGCCCACTGAATCGCTCAATCTGAATAATCCAACGGTCATGATCTAAACCGATGATCATGTGTGGCCCACTTAATGGAGTCTTACACTACCTTGATGTATGTTTGATGTATTCATTCCGTCCATCCTTTTTTCACATCATTTTAAGGCATTATATCAAAAAATAAGCCGATCAAATTACAGGTGAACCATACCATAAGAAAGAGTGGTGATTGCCCATCCTACCATTACAAACTTCTTAGGGCGCTCCTTAATGTTTCAGTAATGTTTATTTACCATCCAATTGTGGATAAGGTTAAATAAGACTAGATGAAGGTAAAAAAATATATATATATATATAGGCTTCATCCAAAACTCTTGCGGCGCATTAATGGTCAATCAACACTGTTTCTTATGATATTGCCTACCTGATAATTGGATCTGCTTAATTTTTTGTTAATACTCTGAAATTATGTGTATAAACGGTTGGACGGCATGGATACATAATACATACATCCAAGGTGGGCCCCACGGTAAACCCACGGTAAGGGCCGCACCGTCTTAGGTGAGGCTGGAGTCTTACCTAAATGCTCTCATTATTATCAGACATGCTTATGTCAGCTGATGTCAGCCGAAAATATAAAAAAAAACCCATACGGTATAGTGTACACCGAATTTCTCTACCTAAAATCTTGTGAGACCTGGATTTTCTATATGCCCCACACAATGTATGTGTCAGATCCAAACTGTCCACCTATTTTTCCAGATTAGTCTAAAGCATGAGGCAGATCTACATAAAGCAGTGGGGATTCAACGCAAACCGTTGAAACCATTCTAAGCCCGTGCAATGGTTATTTGCCATTCATTTGGTCACAAAAATCTATTAAACATAAAGGTGACAGAGAGATGTCTTGCCTGCTAGCGAAGATGGAAGATTTTTAGGCGTTTCAATAAAGGTGACAAAGACACTGCTAAAGTGAAAATGAGAGGTGACAAAGACATTGATAAAGATTAAAAAAAAAAAAGAAGTGATAGAGACATTGCTAAAGTGAAAATGTCTGAGCAATCAAAGCCCAACCCCACTGTACCCCACTTAAGCCTTGGATTTACCTCTTTTTTTTTTTTTTTTTCTTATATTCTAAATGAATAGTGTTGAGAATAGAAAGTAGGTAACGAAGCGAAAGTAAGCTGAACAACACCACAGTAGAATATGTGATCAAACGACCAATACCATACAATCAACCACACAAGCATTCAACCACAAGAGGCAATCTGATTTTACGTGGAAAAACACCTCAACCGATAAAAAAACCACAGCACAAAGCGATCCATTATGATTCAAAAGATTACAAAGATTGGCAACCCATAAGCAAGAAAAACTCAAAGAAAACTCAAGCTCTCTGTCTCTCTCTCTCTCTCTCTCTCTCTTAAAACACTCTCCCCTCTTCCTAATACACTTAGGAAACCTTGGACACTTTAGCATATCATCTAGTCCGAATTCATGCCATATATATAGCAAATAATCCACACAAAAAAAAGAAACAACTTACAAAGATCCGCGTAACTGCATAAGAAATGGCATATACAGCCAACCAGTCAGAACCCATGGCCGACCGGTCGAACCACACCAAAAACAGTCTAAAGGAGAAATTACAAAATTCATCACGCCAGCCTCAACACCCAATCGGTCATGACCGGTAGGCCCCACTGTTCGATCGGTTATGACAGTCCAGGGACCTTGCTATACAAAGCTAGTCCAAACTCTGATTGGTTGAACCGATCAGACCGATCGGACCGGTCAGACCAGTCTATCTGACTGGTCAAACACCCAAAAAACAGAGACTTTGAAGACTCTTTTGTTCGCTCGCCTCAAGTGCAAGGCTGCGATATAGTAATAATTCTCGATAAGACCGAGGTCGATCCACAGGGAAAGAGGTAAACAATTCCAACTATTCTAATAACTAGAATCTAAGAAGTTTAGGAAAATAGTTTTTCACATAAAATAGAAAAATCTGAAAATAAGAAGAACTAGAGCATCAAGGATCCACTTGTAGTAGTTCAATACCAATCCATTCATCCAAGCATAACATAATTAGAATCAAAGTCCTATCTCTCATCTAATTGGATGATATAACATGCAAGCACAAACAGTCCCACTTAAATCTGAAAATCAAATTTCTAGTTCTAATGAAGCACATAGAACTCAAACTTGTAGCCTTCGAAGTAACAGTCATGCCAAGAGACTATGGCATGCTCTAGGGTTACTACAATTCGAATCAAACAAACTCATAATGGCAATCTTAGAGAATTGCAAGAAACTCATATCCGGAGTACACAAACTCTCATAATTCATTTAAAAATCCAAACTTTATTCAAACTAGAAGTTCAAAATGTAAAATTAAAAAAATGGTACTTGAAATAAAAGAATTAAAGCATTGAAACCAACTACAAATTTCACCTCTAGCTCTAGCTAAGAGGTTAATTAAGAAAAAGCATATTAAAACTAGAACTAGAACTAAGAAAAGGAAGAAAAACTAGCTATAGGAGGCTAGGTAGCCTCCTAGGACTTGAACTCCTTGCTTCCCACGTCCTTGACTGATTTGGAATAGAAGAGAGCACCTCCTTTTATAATACAACAAGAGTACCGCAGCATAACAGATATTGTTTCGCTTCGTACGGCTTAACCAATGGTCGGATTGCCTTTAAATTTGATTTGTAGCTTTCTTGTACTGTGATCATCCTCATAGATGATTTAGATTTCCAAAATTATCTTCTGAATGGGCCCACCAATCAGATCAGCGACCGCCTCTCAAAATCGCGCAATTCGGGTACCTTAAGAACTAGTCATCTTGCTTTCAACGCTCCGGAGTGTACAGAGGTCGGATTAATCTCAAATTTTGAAATTGGGAGAAAACTTCCTCCTCTACATGATAGACGGATTAGATTGTCCAAAACAATTCCAGAATGTGGTCCGAAAATTAGAACACTTAGGGCTTTTTATAAAATCTGGGCAGTTGAATCTTTCTGGATGGTCCATCTTTCTTCAACCGGTATGATCAAACCACACACCCTTTTGATCTGAAACTTTGTGGTTATTCATATATGGATATGGTCTAGAAGCTAGTCAAAGTAGATTCTTCATATCATCAATAATGGGTCACCTGGACCGGCCCAGAGTTGAGTAGGCGGAATCTGGAACTTTCTGGACAGTTCGTATCGTTTTGGCCACCACGGTCAATCCTTAGCTCCGATCGACACAAAACCACTTGGGTTATTTCGGCGTCGAGCTCCTCTTCGACATGGACGTGTTGGATTTCCAAATATAATCTAGATAACCTCCGAAAACTGGGCCAAAAATCTAAAAACGGGAATAGCCTGCTGTTTGAAATCTGAAAGTCTAAAATTGCATGGCCGACCGGTCTTGACCGGTCGGACAGGGCTGGCCGACCGGTCTAGCCTATTTGTTAGGTGTCCAGGGAGTGCAGCCGACCGATCTTAACCGGTCATGACCGGTCGGGCCTTCTTGGCTGACCGGTCTTGACCGATCGGACCCATTTTCTGCATTCTTTCTCCTTTCTTTTCTTCTCTCCTTCCTCTCTCTTTGCTTTCTTCTTTCTTTGGCTCACCTTGGGTCTTCATCCAAGGCTCCTCAATGTCTCCTTTTGGTCACCAATTGGACGAAGTAGCTCTCATTCCTACAATCACAAAATATGTATTAGATGGGCCATTTAAACATGCAAACCATATATATAATGTGATGTAATGGGCTATATCATGTATAAAACGGAGGTTCAACATCTTCCAACATAGAGTAAATGACAAATACATCATGGTGGCCCTCAAAGAGCCCTTGTTAAGGTAGCAAGACACAATCGGCATCCATCAAACATATGCACCAAACCATGATAATCACGCAGAACTAAGACTCTTTATGTCAAGTCCCTGGATGGTAAAATCCTAATTTTTGAAAATTTTCAAGTATGCATGCCTCAGATTATAGAGAAATAACATGAGTACTCTTGAGAACGGATCCCACTCATCCCACAGTACATGACGGCTTGGCATGTGTGACCATATTGTATGCATTTTGGCCCACAAATCACACTCATCTGGTCATCAAAGTTGTTTGGCTCAAAATTCAGTTGTTAGTATGTACTATGTTTGGTGTCGGGTGTGCCAGATCCTTTTACAGCTCGATTCAAATTGAATGCCTATGACAACAAGCATCAAGACAGATAGAGAGACCATGAGCTGTCATTTATGACTGAGAACTAAACCAGTTCTATTCAGCCACTTATAAATAAAACTAGGTGATTTGCGAAGGAGATGATTCGTCTTCTAGTGAGTTCCTTTTCTCTTTCAGCAAAAATGACTTTTTTCTCATTGTGATAGCAAAGATAACTCAAATTTTCTAATATATGAGTAGAAGGAACTTAATTGTATTGAATTAAAAAAAAAAAAGCTTATAATAGTATCGCTCGGCGATTCGACATCTATAACGTAGATAATAGGGCTCTCAATGTAGTGGGTCAAATCCGAGATCCGATTTGCTCCAAACCTGTATAATGCGGAGTTAGATCTTAAAATAGGTTTGATTAATTAAATAGACCAGATTTGGATTTACCAAAATAAATCCGAATCATATTCGGGTTGGATCCGGATCTAGTAGTGAGATCCGATAGGATCTTCAACCCTTTTGAGAAAAGTGGTCATAGGGCCCACTCGTGGGGCCCATCATGATATATATGTTACATCCATACTGTCCATCCATCCTAAAAGATCATTTAAGGCCTTTGGCCCGCGTCTAAAGAGGTCCAGATCTTAGGTGGACCATAAAATAAGAAACAATGAAGTTGTGTGTCTACCATTGAAACTGTTCCAGGCCCACTGTGATGTGTATACGCCACCAAAAGATATCCAATATAGGGCTCTTTGAGCCCTTCATGAGCTAACCCTTCTAACGAACAAAGCGGATCATTCGTACCTGGACCCCACTTGGCTAAAGATAAAAAAAAAGTTTAGAAGGTGGAGCAGTCAGCGTCTTTTACTGACCGGTGCCGGAAGTGAGATTGCATAGTGAGTAACGCGTTCTGAGTAAACTCTGTGGGGTCCTCCGTGATTTATGTATTTTATCCACTCTATCCATCCATTTTACCAGATAATTTTAAGGCTTGACCCAAAAATTAAGCGTATCCAAATCTCACATGGACCACACCACAGGAAACAATGTGAATCGAACGTCTACTATTGAAAAATTCTTGAGGGCCACCAAAGTTTTTTATCAAGATGATATTTGTGTTTTCCCTTCATCCATCTACGTGTGATCTTATGGACAGGTTGGATGACAAATAACCATCACTGTGGGCCCTAGAAAGGTTTCAACAGTGGAAATCATTATTCCCACTGTTTCTGTGGTATGGTCCACTTAAGCTTTGGATGCCCTTAAATTTAAAGCTCAACCCTTAAAATGAGCTGGAAAAACGTATAGACAGCATGGATAAACCACATAAATTCATGGTGGGCCCAACAGAGTTTACTCAGTGTTCGCTCGCCTCAAGTGCAAGGCTGCGATGTAGTAATAATTCTCGGTAAGACCGAGGTTGATCCACGGGGAATTAGGTAAACCAATTTTAAGTATTCTAGTAACTTTGAATTAAGCAATTTGGAATTTCAATTATGAAAACTAGATTAAACAGAAATTTGTAAAAATCTATTAATTAAAGGAACTAAGGCTTTCAAGGATCCACTTGTGATAGCCCTCATGTGAATTCATTCATCCAAGCATAACACAACTAGAATTGAAGTTCTATCTCTCTTCTAGTTGGAAGATATAACATTTAAACACAAACAATCTCCACTCAAGTGGAAGAATAAGATTCTAGTTCTAATGAAGCACATAGAAGTCGAATATGTAGCCTTCGAAGTAACGGCCATGGCAATGGACTATGGTACGCTCTAAGGTTACTACAATTCGAATCTAACCAATCCAAACATGATAATCTCAAAGAATTGCAAGGAACTTATGTTCGAAGCACATGAACTCTCATAAAAACATCCAAAAATACCAACTTTTATTCAAACTAGAACTTAAAAATCCAACTTAAAACAAAGTACTTAAATTAAAACGAATTCAACATGATAACTACTCACAAGCTTCACCTCTTAGCCTTAGCTAAGAGGTTCTAGCCGAGCATTATCATGCTTTAACTAGAATTCAAAGAAAAACTAAACAAAAACACGAAAAACTAGAAAAAAAAATCCTAGTTGGAGGAGTTGCGGTCGTTCCACGATGCTCTCCCTTGCTCCCCACGAACTTAGAACTCTTCTAGGATACCTTAACAAGGATGCCAAGGTGTCCTTTTATAGGAAAAATCACGAACCACCTCGGATTGCGTAACAATTTACGCACTTACGTCTGTCATCAGACGTTGGTCGGATGCCTGGTCATGTTTTGGCTGGGCGCTCGAGCGAGCTTTAATTCGGTCCAACAACTTTTGATGAAATTTACTTTGAATATCGGGTGCCCGACCAGATGTTGGTTGGGTGCCCGGTCAGGTCCAGATTTGTCCAGCAAGTTCAACATATTTCCTTCTAATTTCGGGCTCCAACCAGGTGATGGTCAGGCACCCGATGGCCTTCTGATATGAATGCTGAATTCCTCTTTTCTTCTGGCCGATCTAGGTCTTTCTGACGTGATTCTTCAGGGCTTCTTTTCAATGTCTTCAATGTAGTTCCAAAGGACCCTTTTAACAACGAATTCATGACTTCTCTTTTTCATTCCTACATACACAAAACAAGCATTAGATGGGTCTTTTAAGCATACAAACCATGCATGTAATGTGATGTAATAGGCTAAAAAATGTATAAAATGGAAGCTCAACACTCAGTATGATTAAACCGTACTGAGTAACTCAGTACGCATTCTAATTTCGCGTCCGTGGGTGAGGCAGACGACCTTTTTAGGCGTGAATGAGGGTCCAACTTGTGGACCCACCTTGATGTAGATGTTATATCCATGCCGGCCATCTGATTTTTCATATTATTTTATGCCACATCTAAAAAATGAGACATATCTCAATCTCAGGCTGACCATACCATTAATTTGCATCATTTTATGCTAAATTAATATATTATATTATATATATTTTTAAATTTATGATGTGGAAGATTCAGACTTAAATCCGACCCAAATCCGATGGCTATATGGATTTTTGGATCAAAAATGGATCTGGCTATTTATAAATGGATTGAATATGGATCTCACCTTTTAGATCCGAGTTAGATCTGAATCCAATCCGAATCCGGCTATAGATTTTCAAACTTAGAGCTAGATCCAACTGGATCGGATCCAGATCTGACCCATTAAGTGCCCTAGTAGATAACGAGGTCCTAAATCTAAGTATTTCTTATATCAACTTCTTCAGCATAGACGAAGGGAATTACATTACTAAAAAGAAAAGAAAATTTCTTCTATGCAATTTAGCATTTAGGGCTTGTTTAGATTCCCACTTATTGTGGTATTGTATTGCAAATAGCAATCATGACTTACCCATGGCACTAACAGTGGTTGTCCATGTATTTTGACTAACTAATGCAAATGTTTGGATAAAGATGTTAATTGCTGCACTTATTAAATTTGACTAATCATGTGTTTGGAAGGGAGGTAATTAGGCACGCAGGGCCACATTAGCATACTGAGTAAACTGCGGGGCCCACCATGATTTATGTATTTTATCCACTCCATCCATCCACATTGGAAGCGAATTGTGTACTGAGTAACTCAGTATCCTAGGCATATTGAGAAAACTCTGTGGGGCCCACCATGATTTATGTATTTTATCCACTCCATCCATCCATATTAATAGATAATTTTAGGGCTGGAGCCCAAAAATGAAACAGATTAAAAGTTCAAGTGGATCATACCACAGAAAAAAGTGTGACTGAATGTCTACCATTGAAAATTTCTTAGGGTCCACAAAAGTTTTAGATCAAGCTAATATTTGTGTTTTCCCTTCATCCATCTCTATATGATCCTATGAATAGGTTGGATGACAAATAAACATCACTGGCCTAGGATGGTTTCAATCGTGGAAATCATTATTTCCATTGTTCTTGTAGCATGGTCCACTTGAGCTTTGTATATGCTTCAATATTAGGCTTAACTCATAAAATAATATGGAAAAACGGATGGACAGAGTGGATAAACCACATACATTCATGGTGGGCCCAACAGAATTTACTTAGAACGATAAGAGTGTACTGAGTAACTCAATATGCAATCGGATTTCGCCCACAATAACGAATGGATAGCTTAGATATGGAATGCATACATCAAGGTGGATCTCATGATGAGGGTGGCACCCAAATCGCTTGTTTTGGAATACCAACCAAGTGGCGTTGTAGTGAGATGTATTTCTTGTGGGGTATCTTTGATTACACTGACATAATGTTAGGGAAAATTCATAGGTTTGAATTTTCATTTCTCTATTTTTGCCAAACACACTTAAGGTAAAATCAAGGATGAATTTTCAGTATTTGCTGCGATCTAGTCGTATCCAAATAGGCCTTTAGTGTAGATGAAAGAGAATTACACTATTGAAAAGAAAAAAGAAGTTTATTCTTGCACTCCAGTGATGGGCGTAGATGAAAAGGACTTACACTACTCCTAATTTAGGTCAGATCAGCATAAGAGGATGTTAAAACTGCGTGTGAAAGCTTTGAGAGCAACTAGTATTATGGCTAAGTCCTATGGGGGGGATTAAGACCTTTTGAAATTCTTTTCACCTATTTAACAATTTTAACAAATTAAACTAAGCAAGCAAGAACACTTCGGCTTCCAAGCCTAAGTGGGTCCAATCACATGACTAGTATATTGTAAGCAATAAGCAATCTAGTCCAAGCATGCATAGATACTCAAATGATTAACCAAATCAAGCTCTTAATCTATGCAACCTAAGTAGACTATAGAAGATGGATCAATTAAGCTCAATTCTACACAACTAAGTGAAAGTACACCTTGTGTGTGGATGTGCCTATCTAGTGCCTAGCATACATTCCTATCAAGCATTAAGAATTAACAATTAAACATACAATGCTAAGATAACAATGTGCTCAAATACAATCACAAATACAAGCATGTATAGTGGTTTGACTACTTGTCTACTCCACTCCTGGTTCAAGTACTCAACCCCTTTGAGCACACCGACATTTACTAGGGAGTTTAAATTTGGTTCCTCCCAACTAAGGTGTTTTAAATCGGCTCCACCTAACCGAAGAATTTACAAGTTCCTCCCAACCTATGGGACCTACTCAAGGTTACCTCAAGTCCTATGCAAGGACAATGCATGTTCACTCCTGTGTCGGAGGCTTCCTCTTAGAGACTTTGTTTAGGCGCGCCAAACGTGCCAAGGAGTACCAAACAACCCTTAGTCTTTAGGCCGACAAATGTGTCAAGGAATGGCCAACGTCCCTAGAGTTTTAGGCTCAACTAATAAGCCAAGGATCGGCAAACGACCCTAGTTCAAGTTTGTCAAACAAACTCTACACTCAACTGCATGCCACAGGGAATTGAGTAGAAGGACTCTCTACAAAGACAACCTTACTTATCGGATGAGCCCCTTGTTCAGCACCGAATGGGTTGCTTGATCTCTACTCTCTCGTGCTTCAATCATCTTTCCTCGCTCCCCCGATCGTGTTGCCGCTGCGTCGCCAATGCCTCAGCTACACTTGATCATGAAATTGCGGTTTCACCGCTTGTAGAGATACTCGGAGATATGTCTATGGACCTAGAGGGGGGGGGGGGGGGGGGGGGGGGGGGGTGAATAGGACCTTTTTAAAATTCTTTTCGCCTACTTATGCAATTCAACAAGTTTAAGCTAGGTAAGCAAGAACACCTTGGCTTCCAAGCCTTGGTGGGTCCAATCACAAGACTAGCAAGAGTTAAGCAATAACCAACCCTAGTCTAAGCATGCATAGGAAGGAAATGATTCAACTAATTAAGCTACTAACCTATGCACCTTGTGTAGACTTATGAGATTGGATCAATGAGCTCAAGTCTACACAAGTAGTGAAGGTACATCTTGTGCAAGGATGCCTACAAAGTGCCTAGCATGCATTCATATCAATCATTCATAATTAAGCAATTAAACTAACAATGCAAAGATATCAATGTGCTCAATAACAATCACAAACACAAGGATGTATAGTGGTTCGACTACGTGTCTACTCCACTCCCGGTTCAAGTACTCAACCCCTTTGAGCACACCGGCATTCACTATCGGAGGTTTTAAATGAGGTTCACCTCTCAACCTTTACACGGAGGTTTTTATCGGTTCACCTCTCAACCGTATCCGGAGTTTTAGACAAAGGCTAACTCTCAACCTTATCGCACGTTTACTCCCGTGTCGGAGGCTCCCCCTTGGAGACTTAGTTTTAGGCCCGGCTGACGGGCCAAGGAACGGCTAACGTCCCTAAGGCGAGTTGACAAACAAACTCTAAAATGGACTCTCAAATGAGACAACTTACTTGTCGGATGAGCCCCTTGTTTAGCACCGGATTGGGTTGCTTGATCTCCGCTCTCCCGTGCTTCAATCAGCTTCCCTTTGCTCCCTCGATCGTGCCGCCGTTGCGTTGCCAATGCCTCAGCCACATTCGATCAAACACCTTGCATGCGATGCCTTGAAATGCCCAAGGTGCTAGGAGGATGGGTGAATCTCATACATGGGATGTGTAGGTTGTTCCAACTAGGAGATTCACCTAGAGAGTCTTCTAGAGGTCTTGGACAAAGGATATAACTATGTGGAATCGTGTCACACCTCTAGATTTGAGAGAGGAATCAAGTCATCTCTTGATAGCATTTGAATGCCCATACTTGTGTTTGAAACACAAGGGATATGACTTGAAAACCTCCTCTTTGAGGCCCCAAAAGATGTACAAGATAAGTGTGGAATGGGCTCTCAAAAACTTCTCTACATGACCCAAGAATGGAGCTCCATATTTATAGAAAAGAGGCTCCAACGGTCATAAAACGGCCATAAAACGGCCTGCCCCGACCGGTCATGACCGGTCGGACTCCCCTGCTGAAGAACCTCAAGTGTATAGGCCATATATATGGGCCGACCGGTCATGACCGGTCGGACCCCCTTACTAGACTGCCCAAACACTACAGGCCGACCGGTCATGACCGGTCGGCGCTCCTTGCTGGACACATGAGACCTCCAGGCCGACCGGTCATGACCGGTCGGTCATACCTGCTGGCCATATGATGTGTAAAAGGGGCCGACCGGTCATGACCGGTCGGCTGGCCATTGCGTAAAGCAGCAAGGCTGCTGACCGACCGGTCATGACCGGTCGGACCAGCCTGGTTCCCCCTATGCAATTGCTGAACTCCACTTTCTTCAGCCTGTACATAAAGTCCTAGGAAAGGTTGATCAAATGGGACACCTAGGGCCTATCAATGATGCCTAAAGGGTTCTAAATATGGTCAAGGTCATCAAGGATACAAAGGGGATAGGTGTTGGTCGAGGTTAAGGCATCAAGGCATCTCATTTACCTGAATCTTCATTCTTGATGCGGCTGGACGTCTTGAGTCTTCGGTCTTCGTCTTCTTTGGGCTCAACCGACACAAGACTCACTAGCTGTAAGTGATTGACAAACAAGGTGCACTAGTATGCCACGGAGAAGTGCACTAACAATCTCCCCCTTTGTCAATTACTTACAAAAACTTAACCTACCAAAACAAATTACATGTTCAAGATATTCCAATGATAAAGCATAAATTACAGGACTCTTGACATGCCTAAACTAAACTGCTCCTCTTCAGTTTGCTCCCCCACAACCTGTCAATCCCTGCATCACAAAACAAAACAAAGCAAACTAGTTTTGGTGGGATTTGATCTTTCTCCCCCTTTTTGTTAGCAATTGACAAACTATTCTCTCCCCCCGAATGATATGCCAATAAGGTTAAGGTAAGAGAAGATAGTGTGTCGCAGTTATAACTATAAGCACATGCTAAAAACGGAGAGTGTGGGGTGCATGAATCATTAAAACATGGAGCATGCTAAGAAACATGATTAACAGGAAGATATAACTGTCTAAGCATAGGTAATCATGCAATATTGGTCAAGAACATACATTTGCAATGAAGCACAAAGGGCTTATAGCCCAATCAACCAACCTCCCCTATTGGTATATCAAGACCAATACTAAGCAAAGATTAGCATACATGAAGCATAAAACTCAAGATGGTTAGCTAATCTAAGCAGGATGACAATCTAGTAAGCAAATGTATCAATAAAAGCAAAGCTAAATCATCAAAATTTGGGCGAATGAGGCTTGAATCCTCTGATTTGCCCATATATACAGAAATGAGGCTGAAATCCTCAGATTTACCAATAAAAGCATAACTAGCTACCCTCTCTTACCCTGATGAGATTAAAAAGCCAAAGGGTAGCAAAGTTCCACAACACCCTCATAGAATGTAGCACGAGGTGAGGGGTTGGGAACACCTTCACCTAGAAGGGATAGCGGTTGGGATCCCCTCTTAGATAATCTGGTAAAGGGGTCGTGATGGAGGCCGAGAGAGCAAGATCATTATGTTGGTTCTCATCATCAGATTCGGACTCCTCCGTATCATCCCAAGTGGCAGCCATTGCCTTTTTACCTTTTGGTTTAGGCCCTTCCGGACATTCCGGGGCAATATGGCCACGACGACCGCAACCGTAACAACGGACGGAAGAAGGTATGGATGATTTTCCTGTACGTTTATCACCCTTCTTGTCCTTCTTGTCACGGCTATTCCCTCTATCAAATTTGAGGAATCTCTTAAATTTTTTGTTCAATTGTTCTTCCTCATCATCCTCATCATCGCTATCATCCTCCGTCTCACTTTTGATTTTCTTGTGTCTGTGAGAGGACTTGAAGGCGATGTTTTTCCTTCTAGAGGGGGCTTTAAAGCCAAGCTCAAAGGCTTGTAGGGAACCTATGAGTTCTTCAACTTTCATTGTATTAAGATCCCTACACTCTTCAATGGTGGTGACTTTAGAAGAGAACCGTTCCGGAAGCGATCTCAGAATTTTCCTACAAAGCCTATGTTCCGGAACCGGATCCCCTAAGCCCCACATATCATTTGTGATTTTGTTCAGTTTGGTATAAAATTCAGTAAACGTTTCATCCTCCTCCATAATAATATTTTCAAATAGAGTGGAGAGGCGTTGGAGTTTAGAATTTTTAACAACATTTGTACCTTCATGGGTAACTTCAAGAATATCCCATGCTTGTTTACTGGTAGTGCAGTTTTGGATCCGACCAAATTCTTCTCTGGATACTGAACAAAATATGGCATTCAGGCCTTTGGCATTATTAATACGTTGAGCTTTTTCATGAGCAGTCCACAATGCCTTGTCTTTTGGCCTGAGAACATCCGGCTCACCCTCCTTAGAAATAGTAACCATTGGGGGTTCATATCCAAAATCAACCATGTCCCTCACATCCGAATCAATGGATTCCAAGAAGATGCGCATTCGGGCTTTCCAATATGGATAGTTTGACCCATCAAAGAAAGGAGGCTTAGTGACGGATGAAGAGTCCTCTCTAGACATATTTTCAAGTCTCTCTTTAGGATCAACCTCTAGGCAATTAAGCCCTTAAAGAGGAACCCGCTTTGATACCAATTGAAATTGTGGTTTCACCGCTTGTAGAGATACTCGGAGATATGTCTATGGACCTAGAGGGGGGGGGGGGGGGGGGTGAATAGGACCTTTTTAAAATTCTTTTCGCCTACTTATGCAATTCAACAAGTTTAAGCTAGGTAAGCAAGAACACCTTGGCTTCCAAGCCTTGGTGGGTCCAATCACAAGACTAGCAAGAGTTAAGCAATAACCAACCCTAGTCTAAGCATGCATAGGAAGGAAATGATTCAACTAATTAAGCTACTAACCTATGCACCTTGTGTAGACTTATGAGATTGGATCAATGAGCTCAAGTCTACACAAGTAGTGAAGGTACATCTTGTGCAAGGATGCCTACAAAGTGCCTAGCATGCATTCATATCAATCATTCATAATTAAGCAATTAAACTAACAATGCAAAGATATCAATGTGCTCAATAACAATCACAAACACAAGGATGTATAGTGGTTCGACTACGTGTCTACTCCACTCCCGGTTCAAGTACTCAACCCCTTTGAGCACACCGGCATTCACTATCGGAGGTTTTAAATGAGGTTCACCTCTCAACCTTTACACGGAGGTTTTATCGGTTCACCTCTCAACCGTATCCGGAGTTTTAGACAAAGGCTAACTCTCAACCTTATCGCACGTTTACTCCCGTGTCGGAGGCTCCCCCTTGGAGACTTAGTTTTAGGCCCGGCTGACGGGCCAAGGAACGACTAACGTCCCTAAGGCGAGTTGACAAACAAACTCTAAAATGGACTCTCAAATGAGACAACTTACTTGTCGGATGAGCCCCTTGTTTAGCGCCGGATTGGGTTGCTTGATCTCCGCTCTCCCGTGCTTCAATCAGCTTCCCTTTGCTCCCTCGATCGTGCCGCCGTTGCGTTGCCAATGCCTCAGCCACATTCGATCAAACACCTTGCATGCGATGCCTTGAAATGCCCAAGGTGCTAGGAGGATGGGTGAATCTCATACATGGGATGTGTAGGTTGTTCCAACTAGGAGATTCACCTAGAGAGTCTTCTAGAGGTCTTGGACAAAGGATATAACTATGTGGAATCGTGTCACACCTCTAGATTTGAGAGAGGAATCAAGTCATCTCTTGATAGCATTTGAATGCCCATACTTGTGTTTGAAACACAAGGGATATGACTTGAAAACCTCCTCTTTGAGGCCCCAAAAGATGTACAAGATAAGTGTGGAATGGGCTCTCAAAAACTTCTCTACATGACCCAAGAATGGAGCTCCATATTTATAGAAAAGAGGCTCCAACGGTCATAAAACGGCCATAAAACGGCCTGCCCCGACCGGTCATGACCGGTCGGACTCCCCTGCTGAAGAACCTCAAGTGTATAGGCCACATATATGGGCCGACCGGTCATGACCGGTCGGACCCCCTTACTAGACTGCCCAAACACTACAGGCCGACCGGTCATGACCGGTCGGCGCTCCTTGCTGGACACATGAGACCTCCAGGCCGACCGGTCATGACCGGTCGGTCATACCTGCTGGCCATATGATGTGTAAAAGGGGCCGACCGGTCATGACCGGTCGGCTGGCCATTGCGTAAAGCAGCAAGGCTGCTGGCCGACCGGTCATGACCGGTCGGACCAGCCTGGTTCCCCCTATGCAATTGCTGAACTCCACTTTCTTCAGCCTGTACATAAAGTCCTAGGAAAGGTTGATCAAATGGGACACCTAGGGCCTATCAATGATGCCTAAAGGGTTCTAAATATGGTCAAGGTCATCAAGGATACAAAGGGGATAGGTTTTGGTCGAGGTTAAGGCATCAAGGCATCTCATTTACCTGAATCTTCATTCTTGATGCGGCTGGACGTCTTGAGTCTTCGGTCTTCGTCTTCTTTGGGCTCAACCGACACAAGACTCACTAGCTGTAAGTGATTGACAAACAAGGTGCACTAGTATGCCACGGAGAAGTGCACTAACAGATCAACCACCTTGCAAATGATGCCTTTAAGATGCCCAAGGTGATAGGGGGGTAGGTTTGAGATCTCTACAACTTATGGGAATGGGTTTCCTAGAGAGTCTTACCTACAAAGATCTCATCATAGAGTATTAGATAAGAATATGACTATCAAGATCAATCCAATCTCTATAGATCAAAAGAGGGACAAGTGCATCTTCTTCTTGAGCTTTAAATGCTCTATACTTATGATGAATCACAAGGAATATCACTTGTTTGGGTTAGGAATAGAGCTCTTAATGATCTTCAACAATGGTGGCTTCTATATCCTCAAAATCCCCTCTATTTGCTCAAAAACAAATCCCCCTCTTTAAATATGTTTTCTTCTAACGGTAAAAAAAGGGCAAATTCGCATATCTCCGATTGATAAAAAAAATGTCCGATTGATCGAAGTCATGTCTGATTGATCGAAGACATGTTTGATCAATTGAAAAATTGTCCAGTGAATTCTCTAGAAGATATTCTGATTAATCAGAATAATGGTCCGATTGATCGGACGGACCCCTTCCGATGGATTGAAAGACTGTCCGATTGATCGAAAATTTATCCAGTGGATTTTAAACTTTGCTGGAATAAATTTTGATTGATTGGGACTTCTGTCCAATCGATCGGAGTCCAATCGGAACTCCTATCCGATTGATCGAAGTCCTATCGAAAACTGTTATTTGAGCTGTTTTGTTTACAGCAGCTTCTACCTCTTGAATTAGTCTAACTTATCATGTTTTTCATAGAGTTCTAAGACTAATGATGATGCTAAAGGGTATACCTAGTTGGTCCAAGTCATTTAAGAGGTTATGAGTTTGGGTAGGTTCAAGGTTAAGGCACACCAAGGCATCTCTTTTACCTGTTTCTTATTCCTTGATGCAGCTGGTCCGTCTTGAGTCTTTGGTCTTCATCTTCATTAAGCTCAACTGATACTAGACTCACTAACCTAAGTGATTGACAAACAAGGTGCACTAGTATGCCATAGAAAATTTCACTAACAAAAACTGTGAATTTCGTAAACTTGGGAACAAGAAAATTTTCGCTTGTGCTCATTTGTATTTATATTTTTTTATTTGGAGAATCGGAGAATTCATAAGCATCCACAAACAACATACACAAGTGCACAATAGAGAAGGTGTAAAAAAACCCTTTTATTTCAAAGATTTTCAGTTCGTACATTCTAGGTCATGATTTGGCATAAGCCCTTAATTACATTATATAAATAACCCTCGATTAAAAGGCAAAAGGCCGCATCTACAGAGGACTATGTCTTTTAAAGAATAGGCCACTTGGGCCATAATAGGGTCACTTGAATCGCGTCAACTGAATGTATGGATTACACTACTTTTAGGAATTTGGTGTCTATGTCCCATTGATCCGGATCCGGGCGAGATGATTGATTAGCCTTTGAGTGTGCAGTGTAACTCTAGGGCCCATCTCTGGGATGGGTGACCTTAGGAAGACTGACTACGACTCTGGACGGCTCACGTCATGTCCGTAGATACCGTTTCAAATGGGTAGGGCACCAAATGACTTCGAATGGTAGAAGGTCTTGGCATTAATATCATTTCTCGCAAGGGCAAGTGCATTTTTTATGATAACTTTGATTTAGTTTGCATAGTTTGACGTAGGGTAGCCCCTTGCATGCGATCTCGGCAATGCCTAATATATAGGTTTCACATTGGAGCCACAATCATGATAGGCATTCAAGTATGTCATGCTGGACGTAGTGTCCCACTGCGTGGTTTTGGAACACTAGAATAGGACTCCGGCTCCGATTTGACTGTCACATCAGGACTACTGATCCTTCTTAGTACTGAGGCAGGCAAATGCTACAGCTAGCTTCACTACAAGAAAACGGTGTTTTACCGACGAAAGTATTACCGACGAAATTATTTTCGTCGGTAAAAAGCCATTTCCCCGACGAAATAAAGTAATCGTCGGTAAAATACATTCCAGTACACACTTTTACCGACGAAATCATGATTTCGTCGGTAAAAAGTTTATTACCGACGAAACTACCCGTCGCTAAAAAATAAAGTAAGAAATTTGGCTTTTACCGACGAATATTTTCGTCGGTAAAAGTCTTTTTTTGGCGACGATTATTGTCTGTCGGTAATAATGTGTGGCATCTGCGTAAGTTAAGGAAGAAGACTTTTACCGACGAAAGTTTTCATCGGAAAAAGTCATTTTCCCCGACGATTATTGCCTGTCAGTAATAATATTTGATTCCCGCCCAAGTGAAAAAGAGGACTTTTACCGACGAAAAATGTTGCTTTTACCGATGAAAATTTTCGTCGGTAAAAGTCTTTTATTTCACTTACCCGATCGGGCCTCCCTCATTTCTCTCCATCTCTCTCACTCTCGCTCTGTCTCTCTCTCCTCTCTCTCTCTCTCTCTCTCGCGCGCGCGCGCGCTGCCGGCCCACCCATCTCGGCTCTCCCTCAGCTCCGACCGCCGGCCGTCAACGTCAGCGGCGGCCCACAGCCTCAGCCGACCACCCCCCCCCCCCCCCCCCCCCCCCCAGCCGACCACTGTCGCCGGTCGCCACTCGCCTCCACCGACCTCCGTATGCCGCCGCCTCCTCCGGTAACCCTCTCCCCCTTCCTTCTTGCTCCATTTCCCCTCTCTCCCTCTCTCCTCGTTGTTGATTGTGGGGCCCACTCCCAAAATCCAATGCATGTGGGTCCCACCATCACTGTCCAATGCATGTTGGTGGGTCCCACCGTCGCTTTCTATCGTCCATTGAATGTAGGTCCCACCGTCGGTTTCCATCGTCCATTGCATGTGGGTCCCACCGTCGGTTTCCATCGTCCATTGCATGTATTAGCTCGAAATTAATGGAGCAGACCCGGATGTGCGTTGGAGCTATCCGGGTGTTGAGCGGGGGTCCCTGGAAGGTGGGAACCGCTGTTATGACCATGATGATGAAGCTGACCATTTCCTATGGACAGCAATATGGGTGGCCTGGCCATTTGGACAGGCCCGTGTTTATGTATTAGCTCGAAATTAATGGAGCAGACCCGGATGGGCGTCGGAGCTATCCGGTTGTTGAGCGGGGGTCCTTGGAAGGTGGAAACCGCTGTTATGACCATGATGATGAAGCTGTCCATTTCCTATGGACAGCAATATGGGTGGCCTGGCCATTTGGACAGGCCCGTGTTTATGTATTAGCTCGAAATTAATGGAGCAGACCCGGATGTGCGTCGGAGCTATCCGGTTGTTGAGCTGGGGTCCCTGAAAGGTGGGAACCGCTGTTATGACCATGATGAAGATGTCCATTTCCTATGGACAGCAACATGGGTGGCCTGGACATTTGGACAGGCCCGCTTTGTGTGGAGCAGACCCGGATGTGCGTCGGAGCTATCCTTAAGTTGCTTGAGTCTCCAAAACCTATACCCTAAACCCGAAACCATAAACCTAAAACTAAAACCTATAAGCTATGGCTAAACCGAAACCTAAACTCAATTCATCTAACTCTAAACCTAGACCCTATAAGCTACGAAAATGCGACCCTAAACCCGATCCCGAACCCGCAAATCCAAACTTATGCCCTAAACCTAATCTCATGTCACCCAACCTAAACCTACACCTATTCCTAAATCCATTCACCTAACCTAAACCTAGACCCAAACACAAGAACCAAACCCGAAACCCGATCCCGAACCCGCAAATCCAAACCTATGCCCTAAACCTAAACCTAATCTCATGTCACCTAACCTAAACCTACACCTATTCCTAAATCCATTCACCTAACCTAAACCTAGACCCAAACACGAGAACCAAACCCGAAACCCGATCCCGAACCCGCAAATCCAAACCTATGCCCTAAACCTAATCCTAAACTCATGTCATCTAACCTAAACCTACACCTATTCCTAAATCCATTCACCTAACCTAAACCTTGACCCAAACATGAAAATGCGACCCTAAACCCGATCCCGTATCCAAAAATCCAAACCTATGCCCTAAACCTAATCCTAAACTCAGGTCATCTAACCTAAACCTACACCTATTCCTAAATCCATTCACCTAACCTAAACCTTGACCCAAACACGAGAACCAAACCCGAAACCCGATCCCGAACCCGCAAATCCAAACCTATTTCCTAAACCTAATCCTAAACTCATGTCATCTAACCTAAACCTACACCTATTCCTAAATCCATTCACCTAACCTAAACCTAGACCCAAACATGAGAACCAAACCCGAAACCCGATCCCGAACCCGCAAATCCAAACCTATGCCCTAAACCTAATCCTAAACTCAGGTCATCTAACCTAAACCTACACCTATTCCTAAATCCATTCACCTAACCTAAACCTTGACCCAAACACGAGAACCAAACCCGAAACCCGATCCCGAACCCGCAAATCCAAACCTATTTCCTAAACCTAATCCTAAACTCATGTCATCTAACCTAAACCTTCACCTATTCCTAAATCCATTCACCTAACCTAAACCTAGACCCAAACACGAGAACCAAACCCGAAACCCGATCCCGAACCCGCAAATCCAAACCTATGCCCTAAACCTAATCCTAAACTCATGTCATCTAACCTAAACCTACACCTATTCTTAAATCCATTCACCTAACCTAAACCTTGACCCAAACACGAGAACTAAACACGAAACCCGATCCCGAACCCGCAAATCCAAACCTATGCCCTAAACCTAATCCTAAACTCATGTCATCTAACCTAAACCTACACATATTCCTAAATCCATTCACCTAACCTAAACCTTGACCCAAACACGAGAACCAAACCCAAAACTCGATCCCGAGCCCGCAAATCCAAACCTATGCCCTAAACCTAATCCTAAACTCATGTCATCTAACCTAAACCTACACCTATTCTTAAATCCATTCACCTAACCTAAACCTTGACCCAAACACGAGAACCAAACCCGAAACCCGATCCCGAACCCGCAAATCCAAACCTATGCCCTAAACCTAATCCTAAACTCATGTCATCTAACCTAAACCTACACCTATTCCTAAATCCATTCACCTAACCTAAACCTAGACCCAAACACGAGAACCAAACCCGAAACCCGATCCTGAACCCGCAAATCCAAACCTATGCCCTAAACCTAATCCTAAACTCATGTCATCTAACCTAAACCTACACCTATTCCTAAATCCATTCAGCTAACCTAAACCTTGACCCAAACATGAGAACCAAACCCGAAACCCGATCCCGAACCCGCAAATCCAAACCTATTTCCTAAACCTAATCCTAAACTCATGTCATCTAACCTAAACCTACACCTATTCCTAAATCCATTCACCTAACCTAAACCTAGACCCAAACACGAGAACCAAACCCGAAACCCGATCCCGAACCCGCAAATCCAAACCTATGCCCTAAACGTAATCCTAAACTCATGTCATCTAACCTAACCCTACACCTATTCCTAAATCCATTCACCTAACCTAAACCTTGACGCAAACACGAGAACCAAACCCGAAACCCAATCCCGAACCCGCAAATCCAAACCTATGCCCTAAACCTAATCCAAAACTCATGTCACCTAAACTAAACCTACACCTATTCCTAAATCCATTCACCTAGCCTAAACTTAGACCCAAACTCGGCAACCTAACCCTAAACCCGATCTCGAACTCGAAAATCTCAACCTATGACTAAACCTAATCCTAAACTCATGTCACCTAAACTAAACCTGACTCTAATCTTTGCATTGTAGATATGGATAAGTGTTGGATGCAAGCTAAGAATCAGTTTGGCCCAGAGTATAAAGAAGGTGTTAAGGAGTTCATGGAATTTACGAGAGATCGGGCAGATTCAGGTAATAGAATTAGGTGTCCATGCCGAAAATGCAAGAACATGATTCACAAGACATTGGACAAAGTGGAAGATGATTTGTTCATAGTTGGGATTGACCAGGGTTACACTTGGTGGATTCATCATGGTGAAGACTTCCACCAAAGAGTTGAGGCCACTGAAGTCCTTGCTGACCCAATTGTGCGTAATGACGAGGATGAAGATGTTGACGATATGCAAGATATCATTGGGGATGTGTTAAGGGGAACAATTGCGGATACTGATTTTGCAGCGACAAGTACTAGCCAGGATATTCCTCCTATGGGTGATGCCGAATCAGAAAAGTTTAGTAGGTTGTTAAGGGATGCGCAACGTCCACTCTATCCGGGGTGTCGGAACTTCTCCAAGTTGAATTTCCTTACAAGGTTACTTCATTTAAAGACAATAAATCGTTGGAGTAACAAATCGTTCGACATGTTACTTGGCTTGTTGAAAGAAGTATTACCTAAAGGTGAGACATTGCCTAAGTCTCATTACGAGGCAAAATCGTTAATGCGAGACTTGGGCCTTGGTTACATCCTCATACATGCATGTATAAATGATTGTGTATTGTATTGGAAAGAACATGAAAATGTTGAGGAGTGTCCACAATGTGGAGAGTCTAGGTAGAAATATGACGAAGCTAAGCGTAAGAAAATTCCATAAAAGGTGTTAAGGTACTTTCCATTGAAACCCAGATTACAAAGATTGTTTATGTCGAGCAAGACGGCTGAAGATATGAGGTGGCATAAGGAGAAACGCCTTCATGATGATAATACATTGAGGCATCCCGCTGACTCTGAAGCCTGGCAACATTTTGATAAGCAATATGACTGGTTTGCAGAGGATTCTCGCAATGTTCGGCCAGGTCTTGCAAGTGATGGTTTTAATCCATTTGGTAATATGAGTAGCTCGTACAGTATGTGGCCAGTGATACTTATGCCCTACAATTTACCTCCTTGGTTGTGTATGAAGGAATCATTTTTTATGATGTCGTTGCTTATTCCTGGACCCAAGTCACCGGGGAATGACATTGATGTGTATCTCCGACCGTTAGTAGATGAGTTAAACGAGTTGTGGAGTCAAGGTGTCCAGACGTATGACACTTTTGTAGAACAGACGTTTCGATTGCATGCAGCGGTCTTGTGGACAATAAATGAGTTCCCTGCATATGAAAATTTGTCTGGGTGGAGCACGAAGGGAAAGTTGGCTTGTCCTATATGTAGTACTGAGACTTGTTCATTGTCATTGAAGCATGGTAAGAAAACGTGTTATATGGGCCATCGTCGCTTCCTTCCGAGGGATCATAGTTGGTGCAGGAAGACGGTAATCTTTGATGGCAAACAAGATCATAGGCCACCACCGAAAGAACTATCTGCAGAAGATGTGTTACAACAGCGGAGTAACATTGAAGAAGTTAGATTTGGTAAGGCACTGCACTTGAAGAAGAGAAAACGTATAGTATTGGAGTACAACTGGAGGAAGAAGAGCATTTTTTTTGAGTTGCCTTATTGGAGTCATTTGAAATTACGACACAACTTGGATGTCATGCATATTGAGAAGAATATATGTGACAATGTCTTTGGAACATTGATGAACATAGAGAAGAAAACAAAAGACAGTTTTAAGGCCTGATTGGATCTACAAGCAATGGGTTTAAGGAAAGAGTTGCACTTGCAACCACATGAAAATTCATATACTATACCAGCAGCTTGCTACACATTGACAAAACTAGAGAAAAAACATGTATGTGAATGGTTGAACAAGGTGAAATTTCCCGACGGGTATGCATCGAATATCTCTCGGCTCGTAAACATTACGGACTGTAAGGTAATAGGAATGAAAAGTCATGACTGTCACGTCCTTCTGCAACGCCTACTACCGGTTGCTATTCGTGGATTCCTTAACAAGGATGTCAGTGCTACGCTGATTGAGTTGGGGATATTCTTTAAGGATTTGTGTTCGAAATCTTTGAATGTAGAGGTTATTAAACGACTGGAGAAGGATATTGTCGTAATCCTTTGCAAACTTGAAAGAATTTTTCCACCTGCATTTTTCGATGTCATGGTACACCTAGCGATTCACTTACCGCACGAAGCTTGCAGGCCCAGTACAATATCGTTGGATGTATCCGATCGAAAGGTGATAGAACAATGATCATAAATTTTTATTCATTCCATAAACTACGTATATCTATGTTTTCATGTCCTAAACATATTGATTTTGTGTACAGATACCTTCACACATTAAAACAATATGTGAGGAATAAGGCACGTCCAGAGGGATCCATTGTTGAGGCGTACATTGATAATGAGTGCCTGACATTTTGCTCCATGTATCTTCGTGGCATAGAGACTAGATTCAACCGAGAAGATCGTAATGCCGATGTAGGGCAGGAGCATGAACAAGGACTCATATCTGTATTCACACATAACATCCGTCCTTTAGGATCGCCGACGTTTCAGGATATGGACCCTCGGGATCAAGTGAAGGCGCGGTGGTATGTGTTGCATAACTGTGAAGAAATAGAGTCGTACTTGGAGTAAGTCTTCGCACATAATTATTGTGTATCTACAGACAGTTTTAATCTCAAAATTTCTTGCTTACAACGTACCAATTGTGTATAGCGAACACATCGAGGAGATGAAGTCCCAATACCCTACAAATTATGATCGAATGCATCAGGATTTGTTTCCAGAATGGTTTGCAAAACGTGTAAGATTAATTTACCTTCTATCTCACCACACTTACAATATTGTTGTATTGCACAATATTTACACATAATTTTAAATGCCTAAACGTACATTTATATTCTGTACGTGATGATAGATGAAGATGTTACGCGTTAGCAACTCTGCGGATGCGTCTGATGCACTCTACTCACTGGCGTGTGGCCCTGATAGACGTGTATCTAGATATACAGGTTGTATTGTAAATGAGATTCGGTTCCACACTGAGGAGCGTGAGAAATATAGGACCACACAAAATACTGGTGTGGTTGTGAAGGGAACACATGAGGAGGTCGAAATTGATTTTTATGGCGTTTTGACGGATATTATTGAGCTGAGTTATTGTATGAGAAAGCGGGTGTACTTATTTAAATGCGATTGGTGGGACATTGGAAATAAAAAGTTGGGAATACAGACTGATAATTACTTCACGAGCGTAAATTTATCTCGGAAGTGGTTTAAAGATGACCCATTTATCATAGCCGGGTAAGCCGAACAAGTATTCTACCTCGCTAACACCAAGTTAGGCGGCTCTTGGCACGTGGTGCAGAAAATAAAACCCAGGAACATATTTGACGTTCCCGAAGTAGACGTTGAAGATAACGATGAAGGGAGTAATAGAACATTGTTAGTTGAACAAGCATACCAAGAAGACATGCCATCTTGGGATTGAGGGAATGATCCAAATGTTGATATTGATGTGGTGCAATTGAATAGAGATGATGTGCCACCTGATCATGTTGATGCCTCAATCATAAATGACATTGTTAGAGATGATAGCGCTTTCATCGATGACAACGTTGCAGACGATGAAGAGGAAATTCTGATCAGCGATAGTGATGGTGAAGAAGAAAGAGTCCTAAGCGATAATGATTCAGACGATGATTATTAAATGTATACAAGATTTACATGTAATTTTCAATTCGATTAATTTGATTATTACATGTATATATATTTTACAAGTCATGATTTTTTTCCTGAATTGACTTGTTTATAATCTACATTTACAGTTAAGTCACTTTCTGATCATGTCCTCCACAAACTGGAGCGTAGCGGAAGCACGCAGCATACTTCATCAGCTGTTGCGGATGGACTTTCCGGCCCTATATTCTTTTGGTAGGGCCAGAGAGATACCCGGTCTGGTCGAGAAATGTAGGGAGGAAGACGATGACTCAGATGAAAGATTATACAATCTCAAAGAAATTCCGGACCTGATTGAGGAATATAACCGCGGAAAACTTCGTATGGAAGATGCGAAATTATCACTTGCACATCTGAATGGAGTCCCGAGAGATCAGATTTCTCCTATTGTGACTGGCATGTTGGCTGTAACAATGTCGAGTGCTTCATACAGCTTGACATATACATCTGCAGCGTATGATAACTTACGCAGGGAGTATTTCGGATAGTTGATCCGAAGTTGATTTGTATTACAATGAGATATATGTATTTAATATAGAATGACAATGTGTAATGGATTTTTCAACATTTATATTCTGTTTACGGTTTTATTATATTCTGTTTACGGTTTTATTATATTCCGCTTGCATTATAGTGTAATGGTCTAATCATATTTTTATCATTTCTCTAAGCATAAGCACAAATTCACTCTGCAATGATGTTCATAAACTTGCATTGACGTTGTTTAAATCTATAAGTTTGTATTTCAGATATATTCAGTCCGCACCAGGTGGGAGATCAGGTCGTTTGCGCACTGGATCTACCCCTTCCACCCGTGATGCGACGCAGACAGCATCGACGTCGCACGGTGCATCACAGTCATCTGATCCTTCGGTTCAGCATACACCGGGCACTGCATGTAAGTCTAGACATTTATTTAGTAATTTCTGTTTATATTGTTACTTACATATATCTTTTCGCAGCAGCATCTTCTACCAGCCGAAGAGGACGTGGACCCACGCGTGGGTTAGTTTTAGAGCGACTTACGCGTGAGGGTAGGGTGGCGGTAGAATTCCCACAGGACTGCCTTAGACCTGTTGGGGACAGTGCCAGATTGTTTACGTTTAAGGTCGGTGTCCTATGCCGATCTCTGATCCCCGCCACCACCCCCCGTTGGACTGACGTGACAGATGATGTGCGACAGCTCATCCGTCAGCGCCTTCAGGTAAAGTTTAGTAAATTAAAATTTTCTTTTGTGAAAGTTCATTTATGGTTAAGTCCTATTGTTAATAAGTTTATTGCCTTAATTTATTATTTACAAAACTGCAGGATAAATTTGAATTCGATTTGAATGTTCCCTACATTTCTCATGCCGTCGACGACATGATTAGAGAGCGGTTCAAGGAGTACCGCGGAGAGTTGCACCAGCGGCATAAGCGGTGCAGGACACATGATGAGGCCGTACTGTCCGCACCGCCACACGTTACTACAGACGACTGACAGATACTCTGCGAGAGATTTTCGTCGGAGGCTTTTCAGGTAATATTTACATATACGATATCTTACGGTAACAATTAAATTCGTAATTAATTTCGCAATTAATAGAAATGTATTTTGTATAATGTGTTCAGAAGAGGAGTAGAATAAATTCTGTGAACAGGAAAAAGTTACAAGTGAACCACGTAGCTAGTTCAAAGTCATTTGTACGACATCGTTACGACATAGTAAGAAATTATTGATAATTATTAAGTTAATATATTATTTTGATTGGCATTTATTATAAGTCTTTTTTCCTTTCGATTGCACAGCGGGATTCTGTCACCGGCCAGGAGCGTGGACCAGTAGACCTCTACAGAGGGACTCACTGTCGGCAGGCGACGGGATCTTGGGTTCATCCTAGAGCAAGTGAGCATTGGGTAAAAATCTTTACTTTGTAAAATTTAATTGCGCATTGATTGATAATAATGTCATTCATGTCATTTTTTATGAAATTTCATATCTTTTCATTACAGGCGGCGATGGACACCATACGCAGTCAGCCCACTCCCGATGGTAGTCAGCGGAGTGAGCCAGAAATCCTGAGCGAGGTGCTTGGCACCCATTCTGGATATGTGCGTGGGCTTGGCCATGGTGCTAAGCTCATGGCACAAACTAGAGCTGGCTCCAGCCGATCCGTAGCTGGTGAGAGCGCTCAACGCCGAGCTGACATCGCAGAGAGAGAGGTTCAGCAGCTACGGGTCGTCGTCGATGGGATTCGAGAGCAGCTGGAGAGGCAGAGGGAGGAGGAGCAGAGGGGACGGGAGGAGGAGGAGAGGCGACGGGAGGAGCAGGAGAGGAGGATCGAGGAGTTGCGGCAGGAGCGGCAGGAGCATGAGCGACAGATGCAAGAGATGTTTCAGGCTCTCGCTGCACGCCTTGGCGCCGATGCCCCGCCACCTCCGCCTTCATCTTCTTGATTATTTTTTTTAATATACGACTTTTAACTTATATGCATTTGTGTGTGGATGAATATTGTTTGTTTGTGGATGTGGAATGGATTAATATTTCTGTATGGATGATGTAGTTTTTGTTTATTTGTATGTTTGTGGATGTGAATAGGAGAAAAATGTATAGGTTTTTTTACAGGTGTATATCAGGAATTTTTCTGAATTTTGAAAACAAATGAAACCGAGACAGGAAAAACTTTTACCGACGGAATAATTCGTCGGTAAAATCATGTAAAAAAATTTTACCGACGAAATATTTCGTCGGTAAAATTTTTTTACATGATTTTACCGACGAATTATTCCGTCGGTAAAAGTTTTAACATGTTTTTACCTACGAATTATTTCGTCGGTAAAAGTTTTTTCACTGACGTATCATTTTCATTCCCGACAAAAATTCATATGTTTGCCCGACGAATATTTTCGTCGGTAATGGTGTAATTATTACCTACGAAAAATTATTTCGTCGGTAAAAACCTTTACCGACGGGCTTTCTGCGACGATGTTAGCCGCGAATTATTTCGTCGGGAAAAAGATTTCCCGACGAAATTTTACTGATTACCGACAAAATCATTCGTCTGTAAAAATGGAATTTCTTGTAGTGCTTAAGGGTGCGGATCCTAAGTAATTCATCTGTGATTTTGATTTTCGGGGCCCTTGTTGTTGCCCATGACGATTCCAAGAAGTTCACACACACCTAGGTATGTTTGGATAGTCATCAAGGTATGGCAAAAAGGCAGTAGGCACAATCGAAAGAGCTGTGGCGCGTCAGTTTTAGGCTGACGCGCTAGTAGCACAAGTCAAATTTAAAAGAGATGGCTGACATGCCAACAATGCTAGTCAAATTTTAGAGAGATGGCTGATGTGCTAGATGCGTCGACTGTGTCCGGTAATGCGCCAACTATCTACTTGTTCTACATTCTCCTTCTCTTTAGTTTCTACTAGTCAGCGCACTTTCCATGTGCGGGTCATTGCCGAGAGAGAATTCTGATGTGCCGGAGTTGAAGTTCACCTGCCAGTGGTCAGGGTACTAAGATTCGATTGTCAGAATTCGAGATTTCGATGACGAAATAAGGATTCCGATGGCGGTTTGAACTTCCAGTGCAGTTTCCGGTGGGGGTTTTTCCTTTGGATAGCAGGTAATACTCAGAGATCCTTCCGTTGTTCCCTTCCTTCTTCTGTCTACTAAATAATGGACTGGACTATTTATAGTCGAGAAGTCCAGACTGTGTGTTGCGAAGGATCAGACTCTCTCATACATCGAGAAACAACTAATCACAACAAAAGTTCATAAAGGCTTGCACTTGAGTCAAGTGTGTCATGCATGTTGATGACATACCTGTAGTCGTGAGGGCGTGAAATGCGAAGACTGGCGCACCTTGCATGTCAACCTAGCATGTCAGGTGCATCAATCATGCTAATTTTCCTTCAATTTCCTCATGGGCAAGGCTTGGCATGTCTGATGCGTCAAGCATGTCAGTCTTCCTTTATTTTTACTGATTTAAAAATTTGCCTGGCCCGCCCATTTGGCATGCCTGGCGCGTCACGCGTGTCAGATGGGTTTTAAAAAGATTTGACGCACCAATAATGGATAGATGGACAGGGTAATGCCAGTTCTATGCTAAAAATCAATCTAGTGTAGAAGCATAGGATGGTTACCCTGGTTTAGGATAAGCTATTATAAGATAAGATAAAAAAAAAAAAGCAACGTTGCATTGTAGATTTGATTTGATGTGTGTTGGGTTAGTGAGGGCCCGAAGCTATTTGATCTTCATCATATTTTAGAATTTTAGGGTAGTGGGTAGAGAGAGATCTTCGTAGGCATTTCTTTTGTCTGCTGATGTGGAAATAATTGCCTAGGCCTAAAGACAGTTATGGCCTATATGCTAGTCATTTATCATAAGTTGGTAATTAGTTGTGTCGCATGTCCTATCCCTGATACGTGGATGAGAACTTATTTTGAGTTACCACATATTGGTAATAACTATCTTATTCTCCACATGAACGTGAATAATGCGCCATGAAATTCAATTAACTTAACATAGTTGTCACTCCGCTCCTCGGATATTTTTTGCCATAGAGTTCCTATGTAATGCCATCGTACATCGGCAAAATCCATCTTTTGCCATAACCTTGTTTCAGTCAACATCCAACTTCGGTCAAGAGGTTGCTAGGCTTATTAACTGACTTTGTCACGTTAGTGGGATACACAATACATGTATTATTGCTATAGCTAGCCAGCTAAACTTACTCTTTTTGGGGTACTCATGACTTTATAGATTCTGTTTTTCTTTCACCGTAAGGATAACAAAAGAAGTCTTCCATTTATCATTTGTTGAGATTTTACTACTGTATGGCATCATTTGAGTTATTAGATTTACGTAGTTTGATAAAGTATAAACACAGGTATAACACACATGTATAAAGAATGGTTGTGTGGAAGAAATATAAATGATTAACGACCCACATTTTGCAAGAACATGTTAGTCGCCTAATGACTGAGACTGACCAAATCCATTGGCGACCTCATGCTCAGAGTGTGAACTAGCTAGTGAACAAAGCAAATCTCACCCATTACTAAGTTGGCGTAGACGAAAATCTAGCCATCCAAATGGGAATTCATTGTCACGCACTACTGTGTGAGTTATAAGGAGTAGTTACATGATATCAGTATACGTCTGACGCTTGATACACACGCACTTAGAAAGTGCACACTATTGGAAATATTCCGAATAAAATAATTTGGACATTGAAAAAATTAAAAGAAAATGATTTAATCAAAATCAGGCTGAAGCACGTATTGGATATGTTGTCCTTAAAGAGTTATTTGCCCCCTCTTGTCTAAGATCGTTGATGGGCTACGTGGTAAATCTCTTCCAAGATACGACAAGCCTATGGGGTTCTGCGTGCAGCAATCATGAAGAAACCCATGTAGGAACTCGTTCAACACAGTCTATCTGGCAGATCTAACCTTACTGAGAAAAAAGAAAAGAGTTTTCCACCGAGTTTATAAATTCACTGAGTTAGAGTTCTATTTTGACTCACTAAGTTGAATACCAAGGTAACTCACTGAATCTTGAGCTGATTTGACTCACTGAATCGGATGCTGAACCACCGAGGGGATATGGAAAGAAGAGGAGATGTGTTTTCTATTGCTGCAGAAATGATCCCAGCAAGCCTTGCTTATATAGGCACTTGAGGCCGGGAGTTATGGCTCAGGTCATAAATAATATGACCATTTTTTTTACAGTTGGAAACTGGCCGTTTATAATCATTTTGACATTTAGAAACCAGCCGTTAGTAACTATTTTTTTACTGTCATTAGCTGTTAGTGACCGTTTCTAACCGTTACATGCAACCAGTGGCTGAAATATTCATAATTGTTGCTTGTTAGCCATTTTTGCATGGTTATGACTGTTGCAAGACCGTTTCATGCACAACGGTCATCTCTAGAACAAAAAAAAAAAAAAAAAAAAAAAAAACTAGCCTTATATAAGGCTCTCTATCGCACTTGGCAGTCTCTATCTGCCTTCGCACCACAATTCGCACCTAAAATTGTGTACGATCATCTAACACGACACCATTCGCATTATGTGGAAGCTTAACGGAGCTACCAGATTTACGGCTAAGTCCTAGAGGAGGGGGGGTGATTATGACCTTTTAAAAAGTCTTGCTTATTTAAACTAATTAACAATTAAACTAAATTAAGCAAGTAACACTTACGTACCTGTTGAACCTCCAATTTATACATTGCATAGCACATTACATCACATTATATATATGATTTTCATGTTTAAAATGCCCATTTAATGCATGTTTTGTGATTGTAGGGATGAGAGCAACTTTACCCAATTAGAGATAAAAAAGAATACATTAGGATTCTTTTGATTGAAGGCCCAAGGTGGACCAAAGAAGGAAGAAGAAAGAGGGAGGAAAGAGAAGAAAGAAAAGAGGAAAAAGAAGAAAATGGACAAGGGTCGACCGGTAGAAGAAAAAGAAGAAAATGGTCAAGGGCCGACCGGTCAGACTGGTCGGCCGACCTGCCAGCCCCTGTAAAGATCATTGGACAAAAGGACCAGTTGGCTCGACCAGTCGTGACCGGTCGGCCAACAGGTCGGTGACCCTGCTAAACTCCCTAGACGTTTGCACTATGATGGTCCGACCGGTTGGCCGACCTGCCAAATCCTCCCTGTGCTCTCTGGACATTTGGCATACGCAGCTAGATCGGTCAAGACCGGCCGGCCAGGCCAGTCTGACCGGTCACGACCGGTCGGCCCTGCGTAAGACAGAAGCCTTCCCAAATCCGGACTCCGGATTTCTCTGCGCATTGCGTATCCTTACTCAATTTCTGAAAGTTTCCGACGTAGCAGAGCCTTTCCACTATAAAAGAACACCTAGGGGCTCTTCCTAGGGCATATAGAAGTTAAGGGACATCGTGGGAGAGGACGGAAGTCGTCGTAGAGCATCTGCAACCTTCCAAACTCCGATTTTTCCAGTTTTTATGTTTTCTTATTTGAATTCTAGTTGTAGTATAACAATGCTCGGCTAGAATCTCTCAGCTAAGGCTGAGAGGTGAAGCTTGTAGCCAATTTCATGCTTGATTCAGTTTGATTCAAGTAGTTCTAATTCAAGTTTGGATTTTTGCATATTCTAGTTCTTAAAAGTTGATAGTTTTGGATGTTTTATGAGAGTTCATGTGCTCCGGACATGGATTCTTTGCAATTCTCTGAGATTATCATGTTGTGCTTGTTTAGATTCGAATTATAGTAATCCTTGAGTAGGCCATAGTCCTTGGCATGGCTGTTACTCCGAAGGCTATGATTTTGAATTCTATATTGTTGAATGGGGCTAGAACTTGAAAGTTCAACTTGAGTCGGATTGAATGTGCTTAATGCTTTATTTTCCAACTAGATGAGAGATAGGACTTCAAATCTAGTTGTGTATCTTGTTTGGATTGATTAAATTGACATGGGATTACTACAAGTGGATCCTTGAATGCCCAGTGCCTTTAAATTCTTGTTTTCCATTAAGTTTCTGTTTTAGCATAATTGTTCCAATTAAATCTCTTATTTATTGCAAACTGATTTGCTGGAATAGTTTGGAACTTGTTCTCAAATTCCCTGCGGATCGACCTCGGTCTTACCGAGTTTTATTACTACATCGCAGCCTTGCACTTGAGGCGAGCGAACAAGTTTTTGGTGCTGTTGCCGGGGAATTTAGATAACGGTTTTCAAATTATTTTAGTAGCTGTAGAAGTAGAAGTAGATAGGGTTTTTTCTGATTCCTTAGAACTAATCAAAATTGTTTGTTTTGTAGGATTTCTTCTCTAGTTCAAGCAGATCGGGTAATATCTTTCTAAGTTAGCTTTTTGCAGATTTTTCAAAATTTTTTTTTTTTAAATCAAATTCAGATTTTAGGACTAGTTTAGTTTTTACTTGAGTGGTTTATGTCCCATTGAGAACGTGACCACTCCAATCGTCTCCAATCCGAAGGTGGCCTAGTTGGACCATTGTCAGTCCATAGACAAGTCTGAAATTACCAAGAACATTGTGAAAGTTTGGAGAGTATGGATCAAACACCTTTAAGGAATCCTCCCCCCCCCCCCCCCCCCCCCCCCCCCCCAACTCCAACTACAAACGCAAATCAAGAGGGAGTAGGAGAGAATGAGGTACATAACGTTCCTCCAATGAGATCACTATGGGACTACCTACAACCAGCCCGTGCAACTACACCCTCTTGCGTGGTTCTACCACCAACCAGGGAAAACATTGACATAAAACCGGGTGTAATTCAACTTATACCAAAGTTCCATGGGCTAGACTCTGACAGCCCATATCTGCACTTAAAAGAATTCGAAGAAGAGGTGGCTACCTTGCAATACACCAATGTTTCGGAAGATACCATTAAGCTTAAACTCTTTCCCTTTTCATTGAAAGAAAGAGCCAAAAATTGGCTTCACTCTCTTACACCACATTTGATAGGGTCATGGAACAAGATGACTTGGGAATTCTTGAAAAAGTTCTTCCCGGCTCATAAAACTAACACCCTTCGAAGAGCCATAATGAATTTTTCGGCTAAAGGGGGTGAATCTTTCTTCCAATGTTGGGAGATATTTAAGGACCTCCTACTTGCTTGCCCACATCATGGCTATGAGAGTTGGCGAATTATAAACTTCTTCAACGATGGATTAAGTTACAATATGCGCCAATTTGTAGAGATGATGTGCAACGACGAGTTTATGAGCAAAAATTCAGATGAGGCTTGGAGTTATTTGGATATGTTGGCCGAGAATGCCCAATCTTGGGATACCTCAGATAAACCCAATAACCCCAAACCTACTCAAGAGAAAGATAAAGGAAGGATCTATATCCTCAAGGAGGAAGACGACGTGAATGCAAGGATAGCCAACCTTACAAGGAAGATCGAGGCCATGGAACTTAGTAAAAGTGGAATTCCAAAGTCCAATGAAGCTATTGAGACCATATGTGGGATTTGTCTCATTAATTTACACGCTACGCAAGATTGTCCTACAATTCCTGCATTTCAAGAGGTGTTGCATGAACATGCAAATGCCACATATGGGTATCAACAGCCTTTCAATGGACCGGCGGGTAATACGTACAATACAAGTTGAAAGAACCACTCAAATTTCAGTTGGAAGAATGCTCCCATGGGCACTCCTACCAACTCTCAGGGAGGGCCACCCATGTAAAATATAGCCCACCTCAATTCTCAATGGAGGATACCTTGAAAGCGTTTATATAAGGGCAAACGCAAATTAACCAAACGAATTAGCAAATGTTCCAAGAGCTTAAAGTCTCGGTTGATGAGATTTAGGGACGCTTGAATGCTAGGGAAGGGACCTTTCCGGCCCAACCTCCGCCCAATCCAAAACAAGTACATGAAGTAAGCATTCCTGATCTCTTCAACCAACATATGGAGCAAGCCAAATCCGTCACCACTCTTAGAAGTGGTAAACAAATCGATAAATCTATTCCGGTGAAGGCCAACAAGCCTAATGATCCGGTAAATTCTGAGGATGAGGACAGATCCAACTTAGCTTCACAAGAAAAGGAACGCATCTATAAGCCCGTAACATCATTCTCTTCGAGATTGGTTGCTCCAAAATCTCTTCCAAACTCTCATGATATTTTAGAGATTTTCAGACAAGTTAAGATCAGCATTCCCTTGCTTGATGCCATCAAACAAGTCCCCTCCTATGCCAAGTTTTTAAAGGACCTATGCACAACTAGATGCAAATATAATGTGCAGCAAAGGCCTTCTTAAATAAGCAAGTGAGTGTCATTCTCACTCAAAAGACCGGTAGTCCCACAATTTCATGTATCATTGGAGAGTACCGGATTGAGCGTGCATTACTAGACTTGGGGGCAAGCGTGAATTTAATCCCATACTCGGTATATGAGCAATTGGGTCTTGGTGAATAAAACCCACCAAAACCACATTGCAACTTGCTGATAGATCCATCCGTGTACCGAGAGGGATAGTTGGGGATGTGCTAGTCCAACTTGATAAATTCTACTACCCGGTAGATTTCATCGTCTTGGACACACAACCGGTCATGGATGCTAGCACCCAAATATCGGTGATTCTAGGCCGCCCATTCCTTGCTACATCAAACGCAATCATAAATTACCGGAATGGAGTGATGCAAATGTCCTTTGGGAACATGACGTTGGAGGTGAATGTGTTCCACTTGGGCAAAAGGCATAGGGATGATGATGATGCCCACGAGGTTGATATGATTGATTCAATCGTGGAAGAGGAGATCGCTTTAAGGCAGAATTTTGGTCCTCTAGATGTTGTTAGCTTTGATCTCTTTGAGGATTGGGACGATAATGATGGCCCCCATGAGGTAAACATGATAGAATCTATGGAAGATGGGGAGTTTTTACAACATGATCTACCTGAAAGCTTGGGGACATGTTTGACACATTCTAAGGATGAATCCAATTCTAATTTTAAGAAGACCTTGGAAGTGTCAATTTCTAAAAATTTATTTGACAAGTCGTCAATTTCTAATTTACACAGATTTGTTGTGCAGGATTTGGAAGAATTGGTGCTTGACTTGCCTACAAAGAGGCTAATTTCTGAAAGTGTAGAGGTTAAGGACCTACTCCAACCTACACAAAAGTCTAAGAAGGAGGACGACGTGAAGGGTCCAAATCTGAAAACTTCCTCTCCTGAGGTCTCCTACACACTTGAGGAGTGTTTAGTGTATTTTGAAGATTGGGATGATCCCATGATTCAGGACATAGTAAATGCTTTGAGAGAGAGACCTCATGCACCTAAAAAGTTTCCTTCCACAGAGTGTCAAATTGAAGAATCAACTGTGGAAGCACAAGCGACAAATAGTTATGTGGAGACCATTCCAATGTTTGAGGATGAAGCGATTGAAGTCTCCACATCTCTTTGGTTTGTTCAAACCGAAGAACACTTCTGGGATGACCCATATTTGACATACTTGAATGATTTTTACCCAGACAAGAAGGAAAGGAGATCCATATCCAATGATTTCCAACCAATGCAATTCTCCTTTCCTAGTGCATGTGACAATTTTCTTGAGGAACCTGCTGAAATTTTTCAGCTGGATTTTCAATGGGTTAGAATGATCGATGTCACCAATGTAATTTCCAAAGCAGGATGGTGGATAGTTCTTCTGAATAATTTGTTACACCACTTGATGCTCTTGCTCAACTTTGTCCTTTTGGATGTTTTACTGATAATCGATCTCTTAGTCTGATGGAGATCCTCTTTTTAAAAGGATGGGTTAAGTATCTTTACTGCTTTCTGTAGATTAGATTTAGTTTTATTAAGTTTTACTGTTTTAGTAGGTTTTAGTTGTTGGAGTTGCAGACTTCCATGATCGACTCTCTCAGGTATTATTGTTCTCACTCTCTTATATTTCACCATTGCTCTCATGTTCATGCTCATTACATATCTTTTTACATTGAGGACAATGCAAGATTTGGTTGGGGGGTGAGATGAGATTCCTCATTTAGCATGTTGCAACACTTCGAGCATCATATTATGCCAAATTTTTTCAACTTTTCTAAATTTCAAAACTCCTTTAGAAAACCTTATTTCTGTGCATTCGAGATGATACGAGTATAAGAAGAGGAGATACGAAGTGTGTGATGTTGCAAGTCTTGAACTACTCCTAACATAATGGTTTTATATGTGAATTCCCCTATTTATGTGATTGATAGAAAATTTGAACACTTTTACACCTAGTTCACATTACACGATTTTCATGGTTGAAAGGATTATGTGATTTATGTATTGGCTAAACTTAGACTTGAGGTGTTGAGGAATCAAGTCGGGGTATTTTGTCCATCCTTGTCCATGGAAAAATAATGAAAGATATGGATTTCTAAAAATCCTATCTAATTTAAAAGAAAAAAAAGGGGAAAAGGAAGGATGAAATTGAGAATGATGTAAAAATGGTGGAAAATTCTGAAGAGGGCTACCTATCACTAACCGGGGGATGGTCTACCCGTAACTAAAGCTGGAAATGGGATGTAGTGTGAAAGCCGTCGGAAGGACGGTAAGGCAAATTCCTGTCATTAGCTTGTTATTGCTCTGTACACCTTGAGATCCGTAGTTTAGTTGATCTATGGAGAAGATAACCCCAGAAACTCATGAGATGAACTTTCACTATGCACACTAGGTTGAATTTTGTTCGAATTCTTCTATTTATCAATCAATCAACGGGAATTTCATATGGACGCTTATTATGTTTCGAGAGTTTTAAGGTTTCAACATCTAACACCTAATGTTTCTGAATTTTATACTTGTAAGTCTTGGAGTGGATAGAAACATAGTTTCTGAAGGAGAGTTAGGTTTGGAGGTTTAAACTTATTCACGCATGTTTTGCTCGGGACTAGCAAAAAGCTGGTTGGGGGGGGGGGGGGGGGGGGGGGGGGGGTGTTGAACCTCCAATTTATACATTGCATAGCCCATTACATCACATTATATGCATGATTTTCATGTTTAAAAGGCCCATTTAATGCATGTTTTGTGATTGTAGGGATGAGAGCAACTTCACCCAATTGGAGATAAAAAAAGAATACATTAGGACCCTTTTGAATGAAGGCCCAAGGTGGACCAAAGAAGGAAGAAGAAAGAGGGAGGAAAGAGAAGAAAGAAAAGAAGAAAAAGAAGAAAATGGTCAAGGGCCGACCGGTCCAGACCGGACGATCAACCTGCCAGCCCCTGTAAAGATCACTGGACAAAAGGACCAGTTGGTCCGACTAGTCGTCACCGGTCGGCCAACAGGTCGGTGACCCTGCTGAACTCCTTGGACGTTTGAACTATGATGGTTCGACCGGTCAAGACCGGTCGGTCGACCTACCAGATCCTCCCTGTGCTCTCTAGACGTTCAACATACACAGCCAGACCGGTCAAGACCGGTCGGCCAGGCCAGTCCGACCGGTCATGACCGATTGGCCCTGCGTAAGACAGAAGCCTTTCCAAATCCGGACTCCGAATTTCTCTGCGCACTGCGTATCCTTACACAATTTCTGGAAGTTTCCGACGTAGCAGAGCTTTCCCACTATAAAAGAACACCTAGGGGCTCTTCCTAGGGCATATAGAAGCTAAGGGATGTCGTGGGAGAGGACGGAAGTCGTCGTGGAGCGTCTGCAACCTTCCAAACTCTGGTTTTTCCAGTTTTTATGTTTTCTTATTTGAATTCTAGTTGTAGTATAACAATGCTCGGCTAGAATCTCTCAGCTAAAGTTGAGAGGTGAAGCTTGTAGCCAATTTCATGTTTGATTCAGTTTGATTCAAGTAGTTCTAATTCAAGTTTGGATTTTTGCATATTCTAGTTCCTAAATTTGGATGTTTTATGAGAGTTAATGTGCTCCGGAAATGGATTCCTTGCAATTCTCTAAGATTATATGTTGTGCTTGTTTAGATTCGAATTATAGTAATCCTTGAGCAGCCCATAGTCCATAGGCATGGCTGTTATTCCGAAGGCTATGATTTTGAATTCCACATTGTTGAATGGGACTAGAACTTGGAAGTTCAACTTGAGTGGGATTGAATGTGCTTAATGCTTTATTTTCCAACTAGATGAAAGATAGGACTTCAAATCTAGTTGTGTATCTTGCTTGGATTGATTGGATTGACATGGGATTACTACAAGTGGATCCTTGAATGCCTTAGTGCCTCTAAATTCCTGTTTTCCATTAAGTTTCTGTTTTAGCATAATTGTTCCAATTAAATTTCTTATTTATTGCAAACTAAGTTGCTGGAATAGTTTGGAACTTGTTCTCAAATTCTCCGTAGATCGACCTCGGTCTTACCGAGTTTTATTACTACATCGCAGCCTTACACTTGAGGCGAGCGAACAGTACCTTACAAGCTTAAGTGGGACCAATCATACTAATGATAAAAGCAGTTAAGAAACTAGTCTATTAAGTGAAAATATATCTTTTGTGTGAATCTACCTATCTAATACATAACATATATTCAATTCAAGCATTCATACAATTAACAATTAAGGAGTAATGCAATAATAAAAATGTGATAGAATGACAACCTCATACACAAGCATGTACAATGGTTCTGTTTTCCTACTCTACTCCCGGTTGCCATACCCATCTCATGAGTTCACCAAATTTCATTAAACGAAGGTTTTAAATAAGGTTAATCTCTCAACCTTTATCGGAGGTTTTTACCATAGGTGTTATCACTGAAAACGATAAGATATGTTGATCAGGGGACCAACTAGTTTCTTCGTCATTAGATTTAAGGATGATGAGTGAACAAGCTCGATCAAGGACCTGCAATCACCACAGAGGGTTATGATGGCCGCCGGGGGTGTCGGCCGATGGCCCTCCAATACTTAAGTCAGTCGATGATGGAGAGAAAAGCTTGTAAGAATGCTTGTTGTGAATGATTGCGTACCTTGGACTGAAGCTTGTAAGGCTTTATATAGATGCTTAGAGAGCCATTTAAGGGCTGGTAATCAGGATATAATTTGGGGCCATGTATGGCTATAATCATGGTCAGGACGACGGGTGGTGCAATGATTGCGACCACGTAATGAGAAGATCGCGGCCATCTGGAGATATCACGCTGATAATACGGAAGACTAGCCGTTGTATCTCATCTCTTGTAGATGCCGAGTGTACACTCCACATAATCGTGTCCTTAGATGCTGCAGGTTATATGACGAGTGCACGACCAAACGATGAGCGGTGTGCGAACTCATCTTCTGATATAAATGAGCACGTGTATGTCACGCGAAAGGGTCGAGTGAGTGTCAGAGTGAGGAGTTGTGATGCTGAACTATTAGTAGGATGAAGAGTGATAGTCGGCATGAAATGTATGCCGAGTGTACACTTAGCATGATGTCGCAAACTTGTGGACTCCGCTTCTTTGAAAGCTTTCTTTAGTATAAAGAACGTGTAAATAGTGGGCCAAGAATAATAGTGGGCCAAGAATCATCGATCATTGATCTCTTTTTCCTCCACGTGGCATTCGGTGGACCCGGTGGGAATCTCCATAACAATAGGTTCACCTCTCAACCTGAACGGAGGTTTTTTCAGTTTACCTCTTAACCTACACGTATACACCTGTGCCACCAGAATACGTACACACCCATATCAGAGGTTCTCCTTGGATACTTGATTTAGGCCTAACAAATATACAAAGGTCTTGCATAAGAACCTGAATTTAGGTCCAAGAAATGTTAATGTCCTACTCACAAACCTCATGTTAGTTGAAAATTTAAAAAATAGAAAAGAAATACATACGTGAGGGTGTACACGTACAGAATTTCTTTGCCCCCATTAGATTACACAATAAAGAAATCTAGTGAGACTTGGATATTCTGTGTCCCCAGCACAATATATGTGTCAGAACCAAACTGTCCAACTATTTTTCCAAGTTGGTCTAAAGCATGAGGCAGATCTACAGAAAGCAGTGGGGATTCAACACCTACCGTTGAAATTTGCCATCCAACCTATTCATTTGGTCACACAAATCTAGAGGAAAGGAAAACATAAATACCCAGTGGAATTCCTACTAAATCCTTTTGCAGGAAGTTCCTGTGCTGGCAACCTCGATGGGCCCCTCCATGATGTTTGTGAGAAATCCACTCTGTCCATCCATTTTGTGAGCTCATTTTAGGTTATTCAAACAAAAATAAATCTGGGTCCAAGACTTTAAGTGAGTCGTGCTAAAGGAAAAGGTAGGTGGGAAAAATTCCTACGGCTGAAACCTCTTTAGGTCCACAATAATGTTTATATGCCATCCATGCAGTTCATAATGTCGTTGCTACTGGGATGAACTGAAAACACAATTATTAGCCTGATTCAAAACTTCCGTGGCCCCACTAATATTTCAACTGTGTACGTTCAATTCTCACTTTTCGGCCCACTTGAGTCTTGGATCCAGCTCATTTTTTATCTAATGTCCTCAAATGAGATCACAAAATGGATGAACAGGGTAGATTTCTCGTAAACATCATGGTGGGCCCCACCTAGGTTCCCAGGCAGGAACTTCCCAGGAAAGGCTTTGGCAGGAAATCCGCAATCTTTTTGGACTCATGAAAGACATGAATGGAAGGTATGGATCCAACATGTACATCATGGAACATATGATTCATGCCTGGAAAGAGGTAGGTACTTTGTTCCCAGGCCACATATGATTCATGCCTGGAAAGAGATCGGTACTTTGTTCCTTCTGATGCGATAGGGGTCGTCTGGAGGCTGATGGACTGCGAAAGGCTGCGGAAGCCTTCCAGATACGTGATTTTTTTTCTTTTGAAACAGTGGACCCAACACATGGCATAGTGCTGAAAACTTCTTGGAGCCACAGAAGGCTCAATCAACCTAAATTTGTGTACTTTACCTTCATCTAGTTCCGTGTGATAAGATGAACAGGTTAGATGGAAAATAACCATCGTGGGCACATAAGACAATTTCAATGATATGTGTTCAATCACCATTGGTTTATGTAGTGTGGTCCACTTTAGCTCTCCATCTTCCTTGTTCTCGGGCTCATCCCCTATACCGATCTAGAAAAATGGGTGGATGGCATGGATCTAACACATACAATATGGTGGGGCTCACAAAATATCCAAGCCTCCTTGTTGTGTTATGGGACTCGGCAGAGAGAAGAAATACTTATATTTCATTCATATGCATTCTCTCTTATTTTTATTTTTTTTCATTTTTTTCAGCTGCCAGCTGACATAATCACCTCTGACATGAACCAATAATAACGCATGGCACTGGAATCTTCTGTCACTTCAACACATCCGCACTCATCATATCCAAGTTTTCCATATGTTTTGAGAGCTCATTTCATTAGGCCATGAATGTGGCAGATCCAAGGCTTAAGCAAAACCGCACCATAGTAGGGATAAATGATGCCACCGTTGAAACTTTCCTAAGGCCCACTGTGATGGTTATTTTCCATTTAATCTGTTCATACGGTCATTTTCACCTTGATGAAAAGAAAACATAAATACTATGATCCAAAACCTCCATGACTCCAAGAAGTTTTTAATGGTGGACGTTTAATCTCTAATATTTGTTTCCTGCATGCCCTGTGTAGGGAGAAATAATCAGCTATGCTAAAAGCCCCAGCTAGCATCATACCATCATGTACCCGTTCTATGATCCCCCTTCCATCACAATTCTCATCCATGTACTTCTTTCCCAACACCATCCGGCACGTCATGCCTGCAGCAAGGGACCACACCTTCGAACTCGACACTATGGTACTCAGTCTACATGTCTCCAGGACCAAAAGTCAAGCTTATTTTATTGTATCAACTATAGGTTTGGTGGACATTTATTTAGGTTTTGTGAACATTTATTGGACGGTGAAAAATGAAAATTTCCAACCGTCCTATTTCCATAAATAAGTGTCCACGGATAAGAGGTTAAGATTTTTCAACCAATCTAATCTTGTGAACGTGACTTACCGACAGTGAATGTACAACCTGGCCTGTTTTATATAAGTTAATATATGCCACTTGGACAATTTCTGAGCCCCTGCGTATCAAGCTCAGTTGCCACCTGAGTATCATTTAACTCCTCTTTATAATATTCATACTCACACAGCAGGGCGTGATGCTGAGTACTCATTTGAATGCCTAGATTCCCTCTGTACCAACTTAGCATTTGTCTGTGAGATCTGGGCCGTTCATCAGTTGGGACGCACTTTGAGCATGATGACGCCAAAGGATTAGGTAGGTCTCAGTCGTTCCGGGCAACATGTGCTTGCTGAACGTGGGCCACTGGTTATTTGTTTTCCTTTCACGCGTCCTTTTTCTATACACGTGTGGCATACCTGATGACCGGATGTGTGTGATTTGTGGGAGAAAACGCATACAATATGGGGGCTTAGAAGACTGAATGGCCCAGATATCATCATTCATATCAAAGCGTCGCATGCGGGAAGAGTAGGATATCCCTTGGACACGGATTCTTCCTGCGCTGGGAACCTGGGTGGGGCCCACAATGATGTTTGTGAGAAATCCACCTCGTTCATACGTTTTGTGACCCCATTTTAGGCCATCCATACTGTTCAAAATGTCATTCCTACTGGGTTGAACTGGAAACACAAATATTAGCCTTAGTCAAAACTTCTGTGGCCCCACGAATATTTCAATTGTGGATGTTCAATCCTCACATTTTTTGCGCACTTGAATCTTCAATCTGGCTCATTTTTTGTTACATTTCGTATAATGATCTAAAAAAACGGATGAAATCCGCCTTCAGATCCCTAACTATGTTTGTAATGTCATGATAAGGGTGAGTAAGATAGTAAGGGTGTAATTTCATTAGACTACATAATGAGGGGAGGATGAATAATGACCATTGGATAGGAGGGGTCCACCATGGATTGTAAATAGCCCCGAAATTACATTCATCATTGATCATAGCCGTACAAATATGGACATAGAAAATGGACCGTGAGACCTTATCTGTGAATAGGTGTAATTATGTGATCAGCGTTAGATTTTCAGTCATTGCTGATCATAGGTGGCCCACTTTATCTCCATGTAGGATTTATACCCGAATAAGTCAAGAAGGTTAGAAGAATATTCATTGGATCATAGCTCTGTGCATTTTATTTCTTTTCAAAAGTGAAAAGGATGTCCACTTTGTCTTGGACGGTTCTTGGAGAATGATATTAGCAATCCCGGAGTTGGACCCACCCATGTGATATCTGTTATGTTACCAAAAAGCAACTTCTTCTTTTTTTCACCGTGGGTGAAATCTGCAGTCCCATATGGTAAAAGGGTTTACAAGCCTTCGCTTTTCATGGACTCTTATGAAATGTGTTAAGTTATATCCAAGCTTATCTGTGTGTGCAAGTCCATGAAATGTAATTGCTTGGTTCTCAAGTTATAACTCTAACTCTCAACTTGACTATAACTTTCTCAAGTAGTTCAGAAATAAATGATCTTAGGCTTGTTGAAAAGCTAACCTAATAAGTTATCAAACGCACCAATTCCAATTTATTTCGACATCATTTGATACTTGAAAAGTGGATTGCAAGACTATTGACAAAATATAAATTGAGACTTTATCTAAATATCTAAAAACCAAGAGAGTATCTATAAAAATATTATTTTGAATTGGAAATCACTTGAACTAGTGGACTCTTCATGTGGGACTCGTGATTGTAGCCAACTCTTCACACAATCACAATTATGGTCCTCAAGGGTAAAAAATAATGATCCACACACGACGGGCTGAAAATTTAGGCCTCTGATCGCCATGATCATGGGCTACTCGATGATCAACTAGGTCCAGCCCTTGAGCTCTTAGGTGAACCCAAAGAAGATTGGGCTTCTGGGCCCACACGATGAGTTATACAACTCATTTTGCAGATGCAAGTGGTTGGATCATCATACCCCGTGCCAAAATGGCACGTATGTGAGATCCAGCCCATCCATTTGGTATGGCCAACCGTGAGCATGTTTGAAACGAAAAATTGGACAAAGTTCATTAATCAGATATGTCATATTCTAACATCACATTCCCAGATCTTGCATACACTGACCATCTTATTCTAGTGCAAGAACATGCTGTTAAAACCGTTACTCCTTTCATTTTTTTTTAAAGGTTGTGTTTGGTTGCACTTAAATATTATTGTTTGTAATAATTCAGTTTGAGAACATGCATTGCTTTCACCTTAGAATAGTGTTCATATACACCTCAATGGGCAATTACTGTCCACCTTGCACAGCCAATGGGCCACAGATATACAACATCAGAGCTGTCCAAAAACTGAACCCAAATGGCAATTTGGAGCCCTTGTCCTCAGTATGACTGCCAAGAAAGAAAAGCAAAATTATGTTTTTAACCACTTCTATTTGACTGATAAATGATATTCAATCAAATCGCGTGTCCAAACGCACCATAATTGGTCGATACAAAGTGCATTCGGCAAAACAAAGTAATGGAAAAACATGTGGGTTTTTTCTCTTTTCATGACATTACAAACATTTGTAAGGATTTTAGATGGTGCCTATAACGTACATGATGGTGATCCCTAAATGGAAGGAAAACATAAATATCAGCTTGTTCTAAACCTTCCGTTACCTCAAGATTATAATAGTGGACGTTCAACCTCCGTTTCCATTGGTGTGGTCCACTTTAGATTCAGATCTTCCTCATTTTTTTGTTCATGCCCTAAAATGAGCTGACAAAGCAAATGGATGGAGTGGATATGACACATACATCGCAGTAGGCCCAATGTAAGATGTAATCTTGTTTTGTAGGAATCCTCTCAGCGGGGCACTCCAGGCAATCTGCCTCCCGAGATATAGGGAGCCCACTTTACAAGAGAGCAGATTCAGTGATGCCCGGAAACCGACTTTCTAGAGGCCATGATGGAGGCTCACCCTTATGTATATGTCATGTGTCATCCGGGAAATAAAAAAAAAAAAAAAAAAATCTCAGGTTGACCACACCACAAGAATCAGTGATGCTTGAATGACCACAATTAAAAACTTCCTAAGGCCGATCAGAACGTTTACTACCATCCAACTTGTCGATAAGTTGATAAGGTCATACAGGCCTGAAAGAAGGGAAAAACAAATATCAGCTAGATCTAAAACTTTTGTGGCCTCATGAAGTCGTTAATGATGAGCATTTAATCACAACTCTTCCTTGTGGTGTGGTCCACCCAAGATTTGAATCTGCTTCATTTTTTGCCTCATTCCCTAAAATGAACCGGCAAAATGGATGGACTGTGTGGATATCCACAAATTTGAGCCCACGGTAATGTTTACATGTCATCCACAAATTCATGAGGTGAGTCACGTGGCTAGGACCAAAGGCAAAAACCAAATATTGCCCGATCCAGCACGTTGTCCCACTAAGATCTCAATTATATGTGCGTCCATCGTAGCTTTGTCCCATGTGGTAAGGCGCATTGAGTTTTGATTCCTTAGCTTTTGGCTTACATCCTAATATGAGCTGGCTGAAACGATGGAGAGAATAGACCACACACATCATCGTGGGACCTACAGAGCTGTTGGTCAAGTGAGAAATTCAATCTGTCCTGGATCATGAGAAGTTGATAAAAGATATTTCCTAGTTGGGCCTCAAGGATAGCACGTGCTAAAAATTGCAGCCGCAAGAAAAATAAAATAAAAATAAAATTGTGGTATAGAAGAGCTGCGCCTAAGACAAAGCTTCCACTGAAAATGAGCCATGATCGTTTCACTAGCAAAGAAGACTCTTGTAACCACTGTAGCACCAAGCATCTGGCTCAGTTTTATTATTTTGTGCTTTTTAAGTGTAACCGAGTTTTCTGTTTCCACATGTGAGGCCTGTGGTTAGTTTATTCAAGCCATTGATCGGAATTCGCTGTCGTAGATCGACCATGCCCCAAAAGTATTTTCAGCTACTCAACTCTAATCTCTAATCTCTTCATCGTTGGCATGCAGATAAATGGTTAAAAAGAAAAGTGCCTATTGTGGGGAGTCCCGAGTTGGCCCCTCATCATGACCGACCAGAGGAAGGCTTACGCAATGGACAGCAGCGGCAGACAGAAGAAGAGCTAAGGTGCTGACCAGATCTACCAACCGGGCTGATGGAAGGAGCTTTGGTGCCTCTACCCTAAGGTTCAGCCAAACCAGGCTCGACCTTGGGAGGAGGCGGCATGTGAGAACCAGGATATACATCCCTCCCGGTCTTTTTGAACATAGCACATGGCTGGTGTCAGGTCATAGTGTTAACTTGCCTCAAGTCCAAGGCTGTGATATAGTAATAACTCTGTGAGACCGAGGTTGATCCACAAGGAATTAGGATAAACAATTCTAACTTATTTTAATAACTTCAATCGAAACAGTTTTGGAATTCAATTTTAAGAACTAGAACTAAACAAAAACCTAATTAGAAGAAAATCTGAGATTTAAAGAGAAACTAGGGCTTTTTAAGGATCCACTTGTAATAATCCAATGCCAATCCATTCATCCAAGCACAACATAATTAGAATCAAAGTTCTATATCTCATCTAATTAGAAGATATTTCATTTAACATAAACAGTCCCACTTAAATCTGAAAAATCAAATTTCTAATTCTAATAAAGCATGTAGACTTCAAAATTGTAGCCTTCGGAGTAACAGTCATACCAAGAGATTATGGCATGTTCTAGGGTTACTACAATTCGAATCTAATTAAACCATAATAATAATCTCAGAGAATTGCAAGAAACTCATGTCCAAAGTACATGAATTCTTATAAAACTTTTAAAAATACCAACTTTATTCAAACTAGAATTTAAAAATCCAAGCTCTTGAAGTAAAGTGTAATTGAACTAATGAATTAAACATTGAAACTAGCTACAAGCTTCACCTCTTAGCCCTGCCTAAGAGGTTCTAGCCAAGCATTGTCATACTTGAACTAAAAATAAAAGAAAAACTACTTGAAAGTATAGAAAAATTATAAAAATCCTAGTTAGAGTAATTGCGAACGCTCCACGATGATCATCTCCACCTCCCACGACTTTAATGTCCTTCTATGATGCCTTAGGAACGATGTAGAAGTGTCTTTTTATAGCAAAAATCCGTCACTGACTTGAAATTTTCTGAAATTACGTAAGGACTTACGTAGTTTGAGGCGGTTTCGATAGGTATTTCGATATATCGGAATGTTATTTCAATATATCGGAACTTCTGTCCAAAGAGTTATAACTTTTTCTTCATATTTTTCGATATTATTTCGATATATCGGAGCTTTTTTTTTTATATAGAGCTTCGATATATCGAAATGCTATTTCGATAGATTGAAATTGTACTTCAGTAGAATTTCAGGGCTATTTTCTGAAATTTCTGCATCTTGCTTTTCTAGCCCTATAGCTCTGCAATTTGTTTTTTCTAGCCATTCCAAGTCTTTAACTTGATTTCTCTAAGGCATTTTCTTTACTTCTTTGGCTCATCAAAGCTTGTTCTTTTAATCACTCCAAATCCTCTAAATTGGCATTAAATCTATGTCATCTCTCTTTTCCTACAAACACATAAGTTATTAACTTTAACAACTTAAACTATGCAACTATGCAACTATACTATGAATTGGGGTTCAGATATGCACAATTCATAGCTCAACACACACCCCAACCAGCATTTTGCTAGTCCCTAGCAAAACATGCATGAAACAAATCAAAATTCCAAAACTCAACTCTCTCTCGAAAACTATACTTCTATAAACTTCAAGACATACAAGTACAAAATTCAGAGAAAATTGGTGATAGAAATTGAAATCTTAAACTCAATAAACATAATGAGTGTTTCACATAGAATACCCGCTGATTGATTGATAAATAGAAGAATCCGAATAAGTGCGGTCTAGCGTGTATAGTGAATGTTCATCTCATGAAATTCCAAGATTACCTTCTTTATAGATCAATGAAAATAAAGATCTAAGAGTATACAGATCAACAATAAGCCTATGATAAGAATTCGCCTTACTGTTCCTTCAACGGCTTTTACACTACCTCCCATTTTCAACTTTGGTTATGGGTAGACCATCCCCTGGTTGGTAATAGGTATCCCTTTTCGAAATTTAACAACATATATTCAATGAATAACCATACTTTTCTTTCAATATTAATTAGATAGGATTTTTAAAAATCCATATCTTTCGTTCTTTTCTCTTATTTCACATGAACAAGGATGGACAAAGTTCCCCAGCTTGCTTCCTTAACACCTTAGATCTTAGTCCAACTAATCTACAAATCTACATAATCCCTTCAAATCACGAGAATCGTGTAATGTGAACTAGACTGAAAAGAGTTAAATTTCTATCGATCATATAAATAGGGAAATTCATATAGAAAACTATTATAGTTAAGCTAATTTAAAGATCTCAAAATAATATCAATTCATCTCTCATCCTTTCATACTTATGGCATCCGAAGTGCATAGGAATAAAGTTTTTCAAAAGGGTTTTGAATTTTTAAAAAATTAAAAATTTTCTACAAACATTGCTCGAAATGTAACAAATTGCTAGATTCATCTAAGAATCTCACCCCCCAACCAAATCTTGCATTGTCTTCAATGTAAAAAGATATGCAATGAGCAATAACATGAGAGCAATAATAAAAATAAAAGAGGGTGAGAACGAGAGTACCTAAGAGAGTCGATTATGGAAATCTACCTCTGACATCTAAATCTACTAAAGCAATAAACCTAAAATAGAAAATAAATTTATCATAATCCTACTTAAAGCAATAAAAGATACCTAACCCATCCTTTTATAAAGAGAATCTCCATCAGACTAGGAGATCGAGCATCATGATAACATCCAAAAGAATAAAATTGAGCAGGATCATCAAGTGGTGTAACAGATTTTTCAGTAGAACAATCCACCATTCCGCTTTAGAAAGTACATTGGTGACATCATTCTTACCCATTGAAAATCTTACAGAAAAATTTTAGCAGGTTTCTCAATAATGTTGTCACATGTATTGGAAAAGAAAAATTGCATTGGTTGGAAATCTGTGAATATGGATCTCCTATCCATCTTGTTTAGGCAAAAATTCATTAAATATAGGTCATCCCAGAAGTGGTATTCTTCGGTTTGAACAAAACAAAGAGATGTGGAGACTTCAATCACTTCATCCTCACAAATTGGGATGGTCTCCACATAATCTAATTTAACCGGTGTTTCCACAATCGATGTTTCAGTTTGGCACTTTGTGGAAGGAAGCTTTTTAGGCACCAGAGGGGTCTCCCTTAAGGCATTCACTATATCCCTAATCATAAGATCATTCCAATCTTCAAAATAAGCTAAACACTCTTCTAGAGTGTAGGAGACCTCAGGGGAGGAGGTTTTCATATTTGGACCATTCATGTCTTCCTCCTTCTCATACTTTTGTGTAGGTTGGAGTGGGTCCTCAACCTTTGCACTTTCAGAATTTAGCCCCCACGTAGGCAAATCAAGTACCAATTCATCCAATTCATGCATAACAAATGTATTTAAATAAAAAAAATTAGTGTCTTGTTAAGTAAAATTTTAGAACTTTGCTCTTCCAAGGCATCACTAATAGTTAATTTTTATTCATCCTTGGAATGTGCTAAACATGTCTCCAAACTTTCAGGTAGGTTGGATTGGAAAAACTCCTGTTTATCCATAGATTCTATCATGTTTATCTCATGGGGATCATCATCATCGCCCTAATCCTCAAACAGATCGAAGCAAACAATATCTAGATGTTCAAAATTCTGATTTAAAATGAACTCATCTTCCACAATGGACTCGATAAAGTCTACCTCATGGACATCATCATCATCCATATGCCTTTTGCTCATATGGAACACATTCACCTGTAATGTCATATTCCCAAAGGACAATTGCATCACCCCATTCCGACAATTTATAATTACGTTTGATGTAGCCAAGAATGGGAGGTGTAGAATTATCAGTATTTGAGTGCGAGTATCCATAACCGATTGCGTGTCCAAGATGATAAAATCCACCGAATAGTAGAATTTGTAGACTTGGACCAATTCATCCTCAACTACCCCTCTCGACACACGAATGGATCGATTAACAAGTTGCAACGTAGTTTTGGTGAGTTTTAATTCACCAAGACCCAATTGCTCATATACCGAGTACGAGATCAAGTTTACGCTTGTCCCTAAATCTAGCAAAGCATGCTCAATCTAGTAGTCACCAATATACATGAGATTGTGCGTGGGAGTACCGGGATCCTTATATTTGGGGGGGGGGGGGGCGGTCTTTTAGGTGAGAATGACACTCACTCGCTCATTGAGGAAGGCCTTTTATTGATCATTATATTTACGTTTGGTTGTGCATAAGTCCTTTAAAAATTTGGCATACGAGGGAATTTGTTTGATGGCGTCAAGCAATGGAATGTTGATCTTGACTTGTTTGAAAACCTCTAAAATATCATGAGAGTTTGGGAGAGGTTTTGGAGCTACCAATCTTGAAGGGAATGGTGATATGGGTTTATGAATGCATTCCGTTTCTTGTGGGGCTGAGCTAAATCTATCCACATTCTCAGAAATTATAGGATCATTAGGCTTATCGGCCTTCACCAGAATAGATTTGTCCACTTGCTTACCACTTCTAAGAATGGTGATGGATTTTGCTTTCTCCACATGTTGGTTAGAGAGGTTAGGGGTGCTGATTTCATGTGCTTGTTTAGGATTAGACTAAGGTTGGACTTGAAAAGTCTCTTCCCTAGCATTCAAGTGTCTCTTAATCTCACCAACTGAGACTTTAAGCTCTTGGAACATTTGCTGATTCATTTGATTAATTTGCGTTGCCCTTGCATAAACGCCTTTAAAGTTTCCTCCATTGAGAATTGAGGTGGGGCCATGTTTTGCATGGGTGGCCCTCCTTGAGAGTTGGTAGGATTAGCCGTGGGACCATTCCTCCAACTGAAATTTTGATGGTCCTTCCAAGTAAAGTTATACTTGTTACCTACGGTCCATTGAAGGGTTGTTGATAATCATATACGGCATTTGCTTGCTCTTGTAACAACTCTTGAAACGCAAGAATTATATGACAATCTTGCATAGAGTGTACATTAGCCGCACAAATTCCACACACATTTTCAATAGCTTTAGTAGATTTGGAAGTTCCACTCTTACTGAGTTACATGGTCTCTATCTTCCTTGTGAGGCAAGCTATCTTTGCATTAACATCGTCCTCCTCTTTAAAGATGTAGATCCCTCCTTTCTCCTTTTGTTGAGGAGGCTTGAAGTTACTAGACTTGTCCGAGGTATCCCATGATTGGGTATTCTCAGCTAACATATCCAAATAACTCCATGCATCCTCGGGATCTTTGCTCATGAACTCACCGTTACACATCATCTCTACAAATTGGCGCATATTCGAGTTTAATCCTAAAATTGCGGTTTGCACCGCTATTGAGATAAGCTTGAAGGTATGCTTATGTCCTAGAGGGGGGTGAATAAGACTTTTTATAAATTCCTTGCCAATTAAAAACTCAAAACAATTTACCAATTTAATATATGTAAATGCACACAAATTGATCACACAAGGTCTTTCTAAATGATCAACTATACTAAGGGAAGCAATTGATCAAACAGTTCATATGCATGCATGTACTAATCATTCAAAGACAGCATATGGGAATTTTGTCAAACATAAGATGGGCATTCAGTTGAGTACTTATATAATTGATCAACAAGGCACAATAATAGACAAAATGCATTCACCACATTACACACGATGTATAGTGGTTCGACGATGAGTCTGCTCCACTCCCGGTTCAAGTACTCAACTCCTTTGAGTACACCGGCATTCACTATCGAAGGTTTTAAATGAGGTTTACCTCTCAACCTTTACAACCTACACAAGGTCTATTCCTACACAAGGACTCCTCAAATCCTACACAAGGACAACGCACGTATTCTCCCGTGTCGGAGGCCTACGCTAGGACTTACACGTCCTACTCAAGGACAACTCCGAGATTGGGTCACAATCTCTTAGACCCCAATATCAACAAGAAGGGAGAATCAAACAATGGACTCTATAAGTTTAAACACTTACAAGAGATGAGCTTCGATTCAACGTCATTGAGTAGCTTCAGCTTCCACAAATGCTTTAGCTCCTCTTCAAGTTCCCACAATCAGCAACCTTGCTTTGAATGAGATTTGTAGTGCCAAGGTGAGGGATAATAGGTTGGGTGAACCTTCTATAGGATGAGGCAATTGATGGTGACGAAAGGTTTCCCAAATGGTTGCACTAAATGGCTTAAATGACTAAGGATATACCTATTTCGAATTAGGTCAAGGGCCATCAATGAAGACTTGAGTTCATGTTTCAATCCGAGCTTTGAATGCTCATCAATGTTCTCTAACTACAAGGATTGAACAATGAACTCAAGACATAGGTTTGAGAAGAAAGAAAATAGCTTTGGAAGACACTCTCTCAAAGCTCTTAATGTTTTCTTGGTAGGTGCCTCATAAATGAATTTCATTGCTTAAATAGAGGGCTGAAAAATGGTCAGAAGCGGCCATTGTCAGGCCCCCTATAAAAGGTTCGGGGCCCCTAGAAAAGATCAAGTTTATAAGCTAAATGTTGCTGGATAGAAATCATCCAGTTCGGGTGCTCGACCAAGCGCCCGACCACCAATTCGGTCGCCCGACCAAGCACCGACCACTGGTTCAAGCACCCGATAATAGAGCCCGAACTCCCTTCAAATTGTCCAGAGAGTTCACTGGACATTTTAGGCCAAGTTAAGGCGCCCGACCATGAAGCCCTGTTGAGCTCATAATTGTGCATATTCTAACCCCAATTCATCACTCATTATGCATGATATACATGTTTAGAGGACTAATCTAATGCATGATTTGTGACTGTAGGAACAAGAGGGAGATTTCACAAATTGAAGACTAAATGGGGGCTCTTTAAGAGCATTGAGGTTCATTAGAAGAAAGTAGTAGAAAGAAAGGAAGAAAAAGAAGAAAGAAATAGGCTTGACCGGTCATGACTGTCAGCCAAGAGGGCTACGACCGGTCGGGTCGGCCAGCTCCATTACACCACTGGACCAAAAGTAACAATAGGGCCGACCGGTCATGACCGGTCGGCCATAGCTGCTGGATTGATCAGGCAACAAGCCCGACCGGTCATAACCGGTCGGCCAGGCCAGTCCGACCGGTCCAGACCGGTCGGCCAAGTGTAAACAAGCTGTTTCTAATTCCGGCTCCGGATTTCTCTGCGCAATTGCGTAGTTTTACGCCAAATTTGGAGTTCTCTTGCGTATTGGACTCCTCCAAGCTATAAAAGAATGTCTTCCCTTCATACTAGAGGAGGCTAGAACGTGGGGATTGCTCAGGAGACGGATTCTACTTCGGATTTCTAGTTTTCTTCCTGTTTTAGTAGTTTTTCATGTTTTTAGAGGCTTCTAGTTCAAGGATGTTAGAGATGAACTAAAACCTCTTAGCTAGGGCTAAGAGGGGAAGCTTTTGCTTCATTTTTGATGGATTAATGCAACCTAGGTTTCCTTTTATGTTTTAATTGATGAATTTTAGTTTAATATGAGTTTGAATCAAGTACTATGTTGGTTTTTACTTTGATCTCTTGATGACTCCGGGCTCATGTGATTCTTAGTGATCCTAGCTTAGTATCTTAGCTTTTGAGCATTGTTTATGCTTGTGTAATGCATTGATCTACCATCGACTCCGGGCATGGTAGACGCTTTGATTGCCTTGTATGCAATGGCCTGATTTTCATGTGGGAACTCATTCAACTAAAGTTCTTATCTTTTGTGTATAATCTGGAATAGTTGCTTAGTGATTGATTTTGATTTAATTAGAGTTATAATCATGAGTTGTAATCAAGTCTAGTGACAGGATTTGGTGAAAACTATGGTTGTGAATCTCAACTAGATTGGAAAGAGGCTTGGCCTATACAATTGAGTGTGCCCAAGGCCTGAGTGTTATTGTGGGAATCAAATCAGTTAATAAGCACTTGTTTTAGATAATTGTTGATTGAACCGCTCTATATTCCTATCGGATAGAGAAAGGAATTCGATTCCGATTGAGTTATGAGAGACCTAGTTGTGTTGATGCATTGAAACTTATCAAAAGTGGATCCTTGGCGCTCTAGTGCCTTTTTAGATTGAATTTATCTTACCCATTCACTGTTTAAACCCAAATTACTATTTTCCAGCTTTAGTTCTTAATAGGATCTTAATTATTAGTTGTTTTAGACAAATTCTGAAGATATCCATACATAAATCTCTGTGGGAACGATACTCGGTCTTTCCGAATTATTACTACTTCGCAACCCTACACTTGGGGAGTGAACAAGCCCGATGGCCAGTTCGGGCGCCCGATATGGGGCCCGAAAGTGCACAGAAGATTGTTTCTTTGTGATTGGTTTCTTTGTGCAACTCATGGTCAAAGTCCAAGGCTGATCACATGGACACAACTCTAGTAATATGGGCTAAAAGCTATTCCTATTTGGTTGGGCCAAACTAGAGAAAGAAGGAAGGGGTTATAGGTTGCAAGATTCACCCTAGCACGGCTAATGTACTTGTTTTCTCCAATGTTGGTGACGACGTCGATCTTCAGGTCTTCAAGAAGAGACTTCAGCTGATCTTACAGACTTGACAACACATAGTTCACGCAATTTGACAAATATTTGTACTAACAAAACATATCCTCGCCAATGACAACCTATAAATCTATCAAAGTTTACATGTCACATATACATATTAAAATTTACAATGAATATACCCATTGACATGAACACACTAGACGGACTTAACTTCAAATTCTCCCCCTTAATCCTTGCACACCCACGTCCTGCAAAAAGGTATAAATGGGTCCGTTGGTGGGATATTCTCTCCCCCTTTTTGTCAAAAATTGATAAAGGTTAGCTTAAAAAAATGTGCTGATAGGCTTAAAACAAGCTAACACAAGAAGAATTTGCAAGATAAAACATAAGGGATATACAAGATAAAACATTTTGCTCACAAGGCATAAGGCCCAAACAACCATCCTCCCTTATTGTCATGTATACCCAAATCAACAAATCAGAAGATATATCAAGAAGGGACATGAACTAGATCATAGACGATATACATTATATCAATAATATCAAAGGGCATATAGCCCAAGCAACCAACCTCCCCTAACGAATGTATATCAGACCAAAGATAAAGAACTAACAAATAGTGTGATAATTCCATAAAACCAGCAACAAGTAACATTTAGATATATTAATAGAAGCAATTATGAATAGCCAAGGGTAATATAAGTTCCAAAATGGGGCTTCTAGCCCAAGCTATCCGACTATTCATAACACAATGTCACTGAAGAAGAAATGTGTCCAAAAGACAACCTGAAATATCTAAAAATTAAAAACTAAGCAACATCTATCCATAGAACAACTCAAACGATCATCTCAAGGTCGACAAAAAGTTGCTTCGACCGAGATGATCAAGTCACCGAACCTTCTAGCCGAAGCGGCTCGACCTTTCATTGCCCCGCCTAGCTCGGGGTGCAATATCATCACGGTGGCATGAGAAAATATCAACCAATCCCGGAATGGTGGGTTGTGCTGACTTGACCATCTGTTCGAGTCGTGTCATCCGATCTCCTAGTTGAGCAATTTCCTTCCTCATTGCTGTCTGACCCGAAAGAATTTCCTGTAGAGCATCTTGAGCTTGTACAGGTTGTGAAGTGCTTGTACTTGCTGCAGCAGGTAGATTTGGATGCTCTTCTTGGGGACACTCTTGAACACCCTCTTTGATTATTTTCATTTGTTTCAGGGTAGTGAAATTTATAAGCGTCATTTTCTTTGGTTTTTCAGATGAGGTATAAAATCCACATTCCAAGTCTAGCTTAAAAATGAGACGACCAAACGGATAGGAGACTCTTTTCCAGAGACTGAAAACAAGGACAAGATTTGGTCCATAATGAAAGTAGGAAGATGTTGAGCTCTTAATTGTGTATACTCGAACCCCAATTCATCACTCATTATGCAAGGTTTTCATGATTTAAAGACTAATCTAATGCATGTTTTGTGGTTGCAGGAATGAGAGTGGACTTGACCCAATAGGAGACCAAAAGGATCTACTTAGGAGCCTTGGATGAAGACTTAAGGTGGGCCAAAGAAAGAAGAAAGCAGAGAGAAGAAAGAAAGAAAGAAATGAAGAAGAAAAGAGGCCAAGACCGGTCGGCCAGGAGGGCCACGACCGGTCTAGACCGGTCGGCCAGCTCCCCCAGACCTGCTGAACTGCTGGACACGAATAACATAGTCCGACCGGTAGTGACCGGTCGGCCAGCCCAGTCCGACCGGTCCAGACCGGTCGGCCAAAGGCCTGCTCACTCCAGAAGCTTGCTGGACTATTTCATAGATGAGTCCGACCGGTCGTGCGACTGGTCGGCCATGCGTAAAACTGCGGACTTTCCTCTTCGGACGCCGAATTTCTCTACGCACTACATAAGCTTACGCAAATTCGAGAAGATTTCGATGTTGCGGAGCCTCCCCACTATAAAAGGACACCTAGGGATCATTCCTAGGGTACCTTAGAAAGGTTTGAGCAAGGTGGGAGGCGGCGAAAGTGGATTTCGGAGTTCCACAACTCCCTCTAGTTTGCTTTCTCGTTTTTATGCTTTTCTTAGTTGCTTCATGTTTCCTTAGATCATGAACGGCTAAACCTCTTAGCTAGGGCTAAGAGGTGAAGCTTGTAGTGAATCTAAGATGTTTCAATTCGTTTAAAATTGGTTTTAAAGTTGGATTTTATGTTTATGAACAATGGTTTGAAGTTTAATTCAAGTTCTAAGTAGTCTTTCTTAGTCTTATGATGACTCATGTATGTTTGGAAGAAGTACTTGAGTTCTTAATTGATTTGTGCTAGTCTAGACATGTATGATTCGAGGAATTGGAGTACACTCTAATACTATGATCTTCATGTGGGAACTTCCTACCAAAGTTCTACTTTTCTTGAAATTCTGTAGTATGTGGGACTGTGTATGTGATTTGAATCAAGTTCAAATCATGATCTAGCTTTGTCTTGTGACAGGACTTAATGATGGCTATGATTAAAGACTTAGTCTATTGGAATTGGGACTGACCTATGCAATTGAGCATGCTCATCCTAGCTTGCATTGAGTGATTCATGTACATTGATCTTACATATGGCAGATTGTTTGGTTTAACTGTTATATCATCCGACTAGATAGATCTTAATTTCGATTCTAGTTGAGAAAGTGAGAAACCACAGCAAATTGAGCATCAAGGATTGCTACAAGTGGATCCTTGAACCCCTAGTGCCTTTTCATAATTGTTCACTTTCGATTTAGTTCAAAGTTGTTACTTACATCAATCTACTACAAATCTGGTTGTTAGCTTCTCAATAGAAACTATTAGATGTGTTTGTGAATTCCTATATAAGTCCCTGTGGATCGACCTCGGTCTTACCGAGATTATTACTACATCGCAGCCTTACACTTGAGGCGAGCGAACAAGTTTTTAGCACCGTTGCCGAGGAATTTGACGGTTTTTCACAAATCTCTGAAAATAGTATCTATTTAGAATTTTTAGGATTTTAGGACTAACTTAGTTTGTTTTGTTTGATTTTTCTTTTGCAGGGATTTCTAGGAAGCTGAAGAAGACATAAGGATCTCAAGTGTCAAATCAGGTTCTATCTTTCTAACCTTACTCTTCTTCTTCTCCTATTCATTCCTATCATATTCATCTCTTGTAGAGTGGGTGGAGACTCCTTTTTGGATCTTTGAAAGGTAGGCCTTGTACTACTTGGATTCCTATTGGTCGGCTCTGCCGTCTTGGATCACCTTATGCTCAAAGATTTCTCTTCTCACCTCTACTTCTCTTTCTTCTTTTTCTGCACTTTTCTCAAAAGATTCAAAGAGTGGGTGGGGAGTTCTCTGAACCCCTATTGACCAGGAGAAATCGGTCTCTATCCTTGCTTCTGGCCTAGCCATTGCAAGACACCTTGTGCTTCGGTCTTAGAGAAGAGTAAAGAAAGGAAGGAAGAATTCTTCTTTCCTTTTTATTTCATTCTCTTAGGATTTTGCATGCCACATTGGGCTCGGGATTCCAATAACCGACTCATTAGTGAAGGTGGAATAGTTGAAGGAATTGACAGAGAACCACGTGCTAGGAGACATCTAACTTCTCCAATTTTGTCTGAAAATATGGTTGTAAATCAACCTAATCTGATGGCCAATCATAATCTGGGCCAAAACCAAACCGAATGGGAGAGAATGTGGTTGAGAATGTTCCTCGACCAAGAACATTACGTGATTACTTGCAACCAGCAAGAGCGAGCACTCCCTCATGCATAATCTTTCCACAAAATGCTGGGAATGTAATTTGAAACTGGGAGTGATCCAACTCCTCCCAAAATTCCATGGATTAGACAGTGAAAGTGCCTATCAACACCTTAAGGAGTTTGATGAGGTAATAACCACCATGCACTTTGCGAATGTTACTGATGATGTGGTAAGACTTAAATTATTTCCTTTTACTCTTAAAGATAAAGCTAAAGGTTGGCTTCCTGCATTAAGGCCAAGATTAATTGGTGCATGGACCGATATGAATAGGGAATTCATTAAAAAATTCTTCCCTACTCACAAAACGAACATGTTGAGGCACCTTATCATGAACTTTGCCCAAAAGGAAGATGAGACCTTCTTCCAATGTTGGGAGAGGTTTAAGGACTTGTTAAATGCATGCCCACATCATGGCTATGAAATTTGGCGGGTTATAAGGCTTTTCTATGACGGACTGACTTCACCTATGCGCTAATTTGTAGAGATGATGTGTAATGGGGAGTTCATGAACAAGGAAGCCGATGAAGCATGGGACTATTTGGAGGAAGTGGCTGAGAATGCACAGTCTTGGGATACATCTAAACCAGCAAATTCCAAGATTAGCTAACAAAAAGAAAAAGGAGGAATTTATGTCTTATCAGAAGAGGATAGCATAAGTGCACGGGTGACTAGCCTCACAAGAAAAGTTGAGGCCATGGAATTAAGGAAAGGAGAGACGATTAACTCCAATGACATTGAAACTGTTTGTGGAATTTGTGCCGAAAATCAACATGCAACACAAGATTGTCCCACAATTTCAGCGGTTCAGGACATCTTACAAGAACAATCAAATGCCATAAACAGTTATCAACGGCAATTTAGTGCTCCAAACTCAAACACGTTTAATGCTAATTAGAAGAACCATCCCAACTTCAGTTGCAGGAATGTACCCACTGCGAATGCAAATAATATCCCTCAAGCTCAACCTATACTAGGTCCATCTCTATTTATTACTCCAGAAGTTACGCTAGAGGAGATGTTGGGTGCATTTGTATCGGTTCAAGCTGAGTATAACAAGACTAATTCTCTGAAAATAGATGGGTTCATGCAAGAGTAATTGAAATTCAATCAAAATTCAACTCAAGCCATCAATGAATTGAAAACCTTAATGGCTAGAGTTGAATCTCACCTCAGTGTTAGGGAGAAAGGCACACTTCCTGCCCAACCTCTTCCTAACCAAAGAATCCAATTTGAGATACAAGATGCAGGCTCATCCTCCCAACATACGGAGCATGTTCAAGCTATTACCACTTTGAGAAGTGGAAAAATAGTTGATAAATCTAATCCAGTGAAGGCCCCAAAGCCTAAGGATCCGAAAAATTTCGAAGAGGATGATAGCTCAAACAACACTCCACAAGAGAAAGAACCGGAAAGGCAATACAAACCAGTTGCTCCGTTTCCCCAAAGGTTGATTTCACCCAAACCCTTAGAAAAAAATTTGAAAATTTTAGAGGTGTTCAAACAGGTGAAGATCAACATCCCGTTGTTGGATGCCATAAAACAAATACGATCTTATGCCAAATTTCTAAAGGAATTGTGTACGGTCAAAAGGAAACGCAATGTTCACAACAAAGTACTTTTGACTGAGAATTTGAGCGCTATCATCAAATAAGAGTGCCCCAAAAATACAAGGATCCGGGTAGTCCAACTATCTCATGCATCATAGGAGACTACCGGATTAAACAAGCCTTACTCGACTTGGGGGCAAGTGTGAACCTCATTCCATACTCGGTTTACGAACAACTTGGGTTAGGTGAATTGAAACCCACCAAAACCACACTCCAACTTGCTGATAGATCCATTCGTATACCGAGAGGAATGATTGAGGATGTTTTAGTTCAAGTTGATAAATTCTACTACCCAGTAGACTTTATTCTCTTGGATACACATCCCGTGATAGGTACCGGTGCTCAAATTCCTGTCATACTTGGCCGCCCTTTTCTAGCTACTTCCAATGCAATTATCAGTTGTAAAAACGGGCTTATACAAATGTCCTTTGAAAATATGACTCTTAAGCTTAATATATTTGATTTATGCAAACAACCACGGGAGGTTGATGATGAGATCCACGAGATAAATATGATTGAATCACTCGTGGATGAAACTTTCCCCTTGTCATTATATTCCGACCCTTTGGAGGCATGTGTGGCCCACTCTCATGTGATAAATGATGACACAATACGGGAGATGGATGCCATTTTAGATGTGATGCCAGTGCTTGATAACAAAAGATGAAGGGCCCTATTTGAGCCTTTACCCGTAAACAAGAACAAAGCCCTCCCATCTAATATCAAGGCACCAACACTCGACCTAAAACCATTACCAAGTGAGCTGAAATATGTCTATTTAGGTCGAGATGAGACATATCCGGTGGTGATTTCTTCCCACTTGGATGAGGAACAAGAGAGTAGGCTAATGGCCACTCTATTAGAGCACAAGAGTGCCATTAGGTGGTCGATTGCGAATCTCAAAGGCATAGACCCACTGATTTGTCTCGTCGCATACACCTTGAGGAGAATGCGAAGACATCTAGGCAACCACAGAGACGACTCAATCCAAACATGAAGGAAGTGGTTAAGGCCGAAGTCGTAAAACTATTGGATGTAGGTATTATCTACCCAATATCCGATAGTCAATGGGTTAGTCCAACTCAAGTGGTGCCTAAGAAATCCGGAATAACCATCGTAGTCAATGCCAATAATGGACTTGTACCAACCAGAGTCACTACCGGTTGGAGAATGTGCATTGACTACAAGAAGCTAAACACTGTCACGAGGAAAGACTACTTCCCCCTACCATTTGTTGATCAAATTTTAGAAAGGTTGGCTGGTCATTCCCATTTTTACTTCCTTGATGGCTATTCAGGGTATAACCAAATAGAGATCGCCCACGAAAACCAAGAAAAGACTACATTCACATGTCCATTCGACACCTTCGCCTATCGATGGATGCCGTTTGGGATATGCAATGCCCCTGCCACTTTTCAACGATGTATGATGAGTATCTTTTCTGATATGGTGGGGACAATTCTCGAAGTCTTCATGGATGACCTCTCGGTATTTGGTTGTAGCTTTGATGAGTGCCTTGTGCACTTAAAATCTGTGCTGAAAAGATGTGAAGAGAAGAACCTTGTGCTGAATTGGGAAAAGTGTTACTTTATGGTTCAAAAGGGAATTGTACTTGGTCACATAGTTTCACAAAATAGAATCGAGGTAGACAAAGTGAAAATCGATCTTATCTCTAACCTTCCACCACCCAAGAGCATACGAGATGTTCGGTCCTTTTTGGGACACAAAGGATTTTATAGAAGGTTCATAAAGGACTTCAGTTCACTCTCTCGTCCTTTATGTAACCTACTTCAAAAGGAAAACTTATTCGAGTGGAATGAAGAATGTCAAAAGGCCTTTACCACACTTAAAGGTATGTTGACATGTGCTCCCATAATGCAACCACCTGATTGGAGCCTTCCTTTTGAAATTATGTGCGACGCAAGCGACTATGCTATTGGGGCCGTGCTAGGCCAAAGAAAAGAGAAGAAGCCATATGTTATCTACTATGCAAGTAGAACCTGAAACTCAGCCCAAGCAAATTACACTACTACAGAAAAAGAACTTTTAGCCGTAGTTTTTTCCTTGGACAAGTTTAGGTCCTACTTGATTGGATCTAAGATCATCATATTCACTGACCATGCCGCACTTAAGTACCTTCTCTCTAAGAAGGATGCTAAACCGCAGTTGTTAAGATGGATCCTTCTACTCCAGGAATTTGACATAGAAATACGTGATAAGAAATGAGTAAAAAATGTAGTGGCTGACCACCTCTCTCGACTTGTTCTCACCGATTCCCCTAAAACGACCGCGATCAATGACATGTTCCTTGATGAACAACTTTTTGTAGTCTCCCAATTGCCATGGTATGCGGACATTGCTAACTATCTTGCTACAGGTACGATTCCTACACATTGGAAAAAGCAAGATAAGGATAAATTCTTCACTCAAGTGCGAAAATTCCTATGGGACGATCCATACTTATTTAAGTATTGTCCCGATCAAATTATAAGGAGATGTGTGCCAGATGATGAACAACAAAGTATCATCTCCTTTTGTCATTCACAGGCATGTGGTGGCCACTTTTCGTCTAAGAAGACCACAGCCAAAATTCTGCAATGTGGGTTTTATTGGCCCACTATGTTCAAGGACACACATGAGTTTTGCAAAACATGTGAGCCCTGTCAGAAGTTGGGAGGAATCTCCCGTAGAAATATGATGCCACTCAATCCCATCTTAATAATTAAAACTTTCGATTGTTGGGGCATCGAGTTCATGGGTCCATTCCCATCTTCTTTTGGAAACGTATATATCTTGCTCGCAGTTAACTATGTGTTCAAATGGGTCGAGGCGATTCCATGCCGGAATAATGACCATAAAACAGTCATTCGGTTCTTAAAAGAGAATATTCTTTCCCAGTTTGGAACACCTCTAGTCATCATAAGTGATGGAGGGTCTCACTTTTGTAATCGGCCATTTGAAACCTTAATGAAGAAATACGGCGTAACACACAAAGTGAGCACTCTCTATCACCCACAAACTAGTGGACAAGCTGAGATATCCAATAGGGAGATTAAACATATTTTGGAGAAAACGGTGAACCCCGATCGCAAAGATTGGTCGCTTCCACTTACCGATGTGCTTTGGGCTTACCGTACCACTTTTAAGACACCTATTGGAATGTCTCCTTATAGACTTGTCTATGGGAAGGCTTGTCACTTGCCCATGGAGTTAGAACATAGGGCATATTGGGCAATAAAGAAGATGAATTTTGATTCTGACAAGGCGAGCTCGTTGCACAAACTTCAATTAAATGAACTTGCAGAAATCTGAAACGAAGCATATGAGAATGCAAGAATTTACAAAAACAAGACGAAGATATTTCATGATAAAAACATTCTTCGTAAGACATTCACGATCAATCAAAAAGTCCTTTTGTATAATTCTCGCCTACATCTATTTTCGGGAAAATTGAGATCTCGATGGACCGATCCCTACATTGTGCAAACTGTCTACCCATATGGGACCGTCGAGTTGTTAAATCCAAGGAACGGCAACATCTTTAAGGCGAATGGTCAACGATTAAAGCCATTCTTTGAGAAGTTTCCTTCAGAAGGTATGTCCATACCTCTGACTGATCCTGTGTATCAGGATGATTGATCTCCTAGTCTGATGGAGGTATAGAGTAGTTAGGATTAAGAGTTGGTTGCTTTTGTTTATTTTTCATAGGTTTGTTCGAAGGAGGAAGAATTCCACTTTTCACTCTCTCCGGTACTATCATTCCTCACTCCCTTTTATTTTCAAATTGCTCTCATGTTTTGCTCATCGCACATCTTTTACATTGAGGACAATGCGATATTTGGTTGGGGGGTGTAGGATCACTTGGATGAATCCAGCGATTTGTAACATTTCGAGCAACTATGTAGAAATTTTTTGATTTTTCAAAAATTCAAATCTCTTTTGGAAAACATTGTTTCTATGCATTCAAGATGATATGAGCATAAGAGGAGGAGATATGAAGTGTATGAGGTTGTAAGTCGTAAACTTCTCATAGCATAATGGTTTTACATGTGAATTCCCCTAGTTATGTGATTGATAGAAAATTTGAACACTTTTACACCTAGTTCACATTACACGAGTTTCATGGGTTGAAAGGATTATGTGATTTGTAGATCAGATAAACTTTGATTTCAGGTGTTGAGAAACCAAGCCAGGGTACTTTGTCCATCCTTGTCCATGGAAAAATAACGAAAGATATGGATTTCTACAAATCCTATCTAATTTAAAAGAAAAAGGAAAATGAAGGATGAAATTGGGAATAATGAAAAAATGGTGGAAAATTCCGATTAGGGCTACCTATTACCAACCGGGGGATGGTCTACCGGTAACCAAAGCCGAAAATAGGACATAGTGTGAAAGCCGTCGGAAGGACAGTAAGGAAAATTCCTGTCATTGGCTTGTTGTTGCTCCATATACCTTGAGATCTATAGTCTAGATGATCTATGAAGAAGATAATCCTGGAAACTTATGAGATGAACTTTCACGATGCACACTAGGTTGAATTTATTCAAGTTTTTCTATTCATCAACCAATCAGCGGGAATCTCATATGGACACTTGTTATGTCTTGAGAATTTATGATTTCAACCTCTGTCACCGAATATTTCTAAATCTTACACCTGTGTATCTTGGGATGTATAAAAGAATGGTTTCTAAAGGAGAGTTGAGTTTTGAAAAATGGAATTGGTTTCATGCATGTTTTGCTCGGGACTAGCAAAATGCTGGTTAGGGGTGTGTGTTGAGCTCTTAATTGTGTATATTCTAACCCTAATTCATCACTCATTATGCAAGGTTTTCATGATTTGAAGACTAATCTAATGCATGTTTTGTGGTTGCAGGAATGAGAGTGGACTTCACCCAATAGGAGACCAAAAGGATCTACTTAGGAGCCTTGGATGAAGACTCAATGTGGGCCAAAGAAAGAAGAAAGCAGAGAGAAGAAAGAAAGAAAGAAATGAAGAAGAAAAGAGGCCAAGACCGGTCGTGACCGGTTGGCCAGGAGGGCCACGACCGGTTTAGACCAGTGGGCTAGCTCCCCCAGACCTGCTGAACTTGCTGGACACACGAATAACATAGTCCGACCGGTCGTGACCAATCGGCCAGCCCAGTCCGACTAGTCCAGACCGGTCGGCCAAAGGCTTGCTCACTCCAGAAGCTTGCTGGACTGTTTCATAGATGAGTCCGACCGGTCGCGACCGGTCGGCCAAGCCTCAGACCGATCATGCGACCAGTCGGCCATGCGTAAAACTGCGCACTCTCCTCTTCGGGCGCCGAATTTCTCTGTGCACTGCGTAAGCTTACGCAAATTCGAGAAGATTTCAATGTTGCGGAGCCTCCCCACTATAAAAGGACACCTAGGGATCATTCCTAGGGTATTTTAGAAAGGTTTGAGCAAGGTGGGAGGCGGCGGAAGTGGATTTCAGAGTTCCACAACTCCCTCTAGTTTGCTTTTTCATTTTTATGCTTTTCTTAGTTGCTTCATGTTTCCGTAGATCATGAACGGCTAAACCTCTTAGCTAGGGCTAAGAGGTGAAGCTTGTAGTGAATCTAAGATGTTTCAATTCGTTTAAAGTTGGTTTTAAAGTTGGATTTCATGTTTATGAACAATGGTTTGAAGTTTAATTCAAGTTCTAAGTAGTTTTTCTTAGTCTTATGATGACTCATGGATGTTTGGAAGAAGTACTTGAGTTCTTAATTGATTTGTGCTAGTCTAGACTTGTATGATCTGAGGAATTGGAGTACACTCTAATACTATGATCTTCATGTGGGAACTTCCTACCAAAGTTCTACTTTTTCTGAAATTCTGTGGTATGTGGGACTGTGTATGTGATTTGAATCAAGTTCAAATCATGATCTAGCTTTGTCTTGTGACAGGACTTAATGATGGCTATGATTAAAGACTTAGTCTATTGGAATTGGGACTGACCTATGCAATTGAGCATGCTCATCCTAGCTTGCATTGAGTGATTCATGTACATTGATCTTACATATGGCAGATTGTTTGGTTTAACTATTATATCATCCGACTAGATAGATCTTAATTTCGATTCTAGTTGAGAAAGTGAGAAACCACAGCGAATTGAGCATCAAGGATTGCTACAAGTGGATCATTGAACCCCTAGTGCCTTTTTATAATTGTTTACTTTTGATTTAGTTCAAAGTTGTTACTTACATGAATCTACTACAAATCTAGTTGTTAGCTTCTCAATAGAAACTATTAGATGTGTTTGTGAATTCCTATATAAGTCCCTGTGGATCGACCTCGGTCTTACCGAGATTATTACTACATCGCAGCCTTACACTTGAGGCGAGCGAACAGAAGACAAAGAGGGTAGCCTTGAGATACATGATATAAGGTTTCTACCATACGAGCTGTGAGATCGGAACGATTTCCCTTCCTGGGGTACACATTGTAGGTGAAGATGAGATGTAGGATGCGGTGGGAATCAGTCATCTTGATGGCTTTGAGCGCATTCCCACTATACTATCTTTCATTTCGACCATCACATAGGGCCATAGTCCACTTAACTGGTTCCACGGTTTTAGGCTCATCGTATGCTGGAACACACTTCCAAGTCGAGGAAATGCCAAAAATATGAGCTAATCTTCGAGCATCAACATTGAATGACCTATTTCCATTCTTTATGGTGAGGGAAGGAGGACGGAATTCATGTTCAACAACACTGCTTAAGAATTGCCTCACCAAAGAAAAATGGACAGGACCTCCAAACTCTAAAATTGGATGCCATTTTATCTTGGAAAGAGTTTCAAAAATGTCATAATCTCCAAGACATTCAATGTTGACATTTCTTTCACATACAATGTCTCGATTGGAGAAATCAAAGTGTTCTTCTTCCTCGAATGATTCATCATCAATAGGTACAGGAGGAGGGAGAGGCTCTTGAGAGCATTTTGTTCTCTTTTCCCTTCGAGAGGAGGTTCTAGGCATAATGGCAAGAGAAAAGCTACACTAGGAACCTCAAATGAGAAGGAAATGGAAGCAAGAGGGAAGAACCCCAAAATGTAGAAGGGATAGAGCAATAGCTTGGATTATATGGACAATGTACTTCAAAAGTGCTTCAGAAAGGAGAAGAAAATGATGAAGCTTACCCAAATCAAGGAGGAATGGATCTCCCTTCGAAAAACGCCGAGCAAAATGGATGATTGGAAGCTTGAGGAGGATGCCCTAGCAAGGAGGGGACGAATAGTTCTGGTAAATGGAGTAAAGAGCCCCCTTTTTTAAATTTAGAGTCGGGCGGACTGGACATTTCCGAGCAACTTCGGGCGCCCAAACCACGTCGTCGGGCGCCCGACGAGTCCAGTTTTTGGACAATAAGGTCCATTTTTGGACAAGGCAACAAGTACATGTTTCCTTTAGGACTGAGAGCCCTATTTCATATTGACCCACTCATAGATGGTCAAAGTCATCTTTGCAAGAGAATATCTTTATTTCATTTCTTTCTTCTCCATTTTCTTCTTAATTGAAGAGGGATGTTACTCCTACATCACATAAAATGTTATGACCAAATACTTTCTCTCATGTCTTTTGATGTAGGGAGAGTAGATAGGTTGAAGACTCTAAGATTTACATATTTTTCACGGTCATCAACACTATAGGATTTTTGAATCAGATTATTCCAGTTTACTACCAAATCCCTCCCAGTATGTTATAATGGAGCATGAGGAGGTACCATGACCATAACCATCTAAATGTGGCAAAGATATTTAATTGAAGGATTTTCATATAATTACTCATGCCATAATAAATTCATCAAAACACATCATCTCAATCATAAAGATAAACCAATACTAGCATATAAGAACTAAATTTATTCAAAAAGAATTTGAGGCTAAGATCCTCAGAATTTGTCATGAAGATCAATGATTTTAAGGCTAACACTAGAAACATTCAATCCTACAAAACACAAAAATTTGTTATCCAAAATCCAATGCACAGCCACCAATATATCTCCATGATATTTCATATTGATCAAATCCATGGGGCTGGCATAAGACTATAAGATCACTTCTCCTTCACAACCCATTTGGCAACAACTTTCATTGTGCCGGGGTCATGTGAGGATCTATAAAGAGTTCTCTTCTTTCCAGGAGAGCTGTTCTTTTTATATGATTGCTCATAGCCCATCCTCATTTCATTAATCATTTTGTTTGTCTTATCATTGATTACGGCTACTTTTTTGAGCAGGGCATTCATTCGAGCATTGTTCCTTGGTGAAGTCGAAAAATTTCTCTCCATATTCTTTTGATTCTTAGGGGGACTCCAAGTACTGTGGTGCGCTTCTCTCCCTTTTGGAATAGATTTACCTATCTTGCATTGGGAGGAAGAGAGTTGTGGGCGTCTAAAGGCCAAACATTCAAATTTTAGGTGACCCAGATCACCACAAGCATGACAAATAAGGGATGCTTTGGTTTTACTTCCTCATGCACCATAGTTCTTTCTCATCATAGGAGGGACAGAAACAGTCTTAGAGATATGACTGTTAAAACCAATTCCTCTTCTATCCATAGGTGATCTCTCTACTCCCAAGAGCTTTTCAAGATTTTTTTCTCCTTGGGCGAAACGTCTTCTAGAGTCAACAACTTGACATTTAAGATGTTCAGCATTTTCCCATTTGAGTTCTTTTTCAAGACTCACATGTTGATCAAGGGTTTCACCATTTATGAATTTTTCTTTTTCAAGTTCAAGAGCTTTGTTCTTCCTTTTTAGCTCTTCTAGATCTTGACCCAACTTTTGATTCTCAATTTTCAGACCATCAAGATTTTCGGTCAAGTTATCATTTTCAGCCTTCATTTGTCCCAACTTCTTTATGGTGTTCATATTTTCGATATACAGTTGGTTGTATACTTCTTGAAGTTCACATCCTCACTCTCATCATCACTTGAGGAGGTATGGTTAACATTGTCTCCCTCTTTTTCATTTTCAGGGAGAATTGTGGTGGTGGAGATCATAAGAGCTTTCACTGATCTTTGTTCACCATCATATAGGAATCGGATTCCAAGCTAGTGTCATCCTAAGTGGCAACCATGACCTTTCTCCCTTTATGTTTCTTTCATCATTTTCTGAGCAATTGGGAGCAATGTGATCGTACTTCCCACAATTATAGCATTTTGGCTCTTTTGATCTTTTGAAGGATTTACTTGTATGGTTCTTATGATCAAAATGCCTTCCTTCCTTATGGTGGTTCTTGTTTTTGAAGAATTTCTGAAATTTCTTAGCCATAAGAGCCATTTCTTCTATGTCTATTTCCTCATCATCATTTTCTTTAGAAGTGTGTGCTTTGTGAGAAGTTTTCAAGACTGAATATTTAGATTTTGTGGGAGGTTTAAAATGAAGCTCATGAGTTTGAAGGGATCCTAGAAGTTCTTCAACTTTCATAGTGTTTAGGTTCCTACACTCTTCTAGGGCAACAACTTTAGATGAGAAGCATTCCGGTAGAGATCTTAAGATTTTCCTACAAATTTTGCTATCCGAAACCTTCTCTCCTAGTCCACACATGTCATTGGTGATGCTATTTAGATGTGTGAAAAATTGCATGAAGGTTTCATCCTCCTCCATTTTGATATTCTCAAATTGTGTTGTAAGGAGTTGGAGTTTAGATCTTTTGACTATGCTTGTTCCTTCATGAGTTACTTCCAGAAAGTCCCATGCTTCCTTACTAGTTTGACAATTTTGGATGCGAGCAAATTCATTTCTAGAGACTGAACAGAAAATGGCATTCAAGCCTCTAGCATTAAAAACACGTTGAGCTTTATCAAAATCAGTCCACATGGCCTTCTCTCTTGGTCTAAGGACATCCGAATCGCCTTCCTTTCTTATGGTATCCATTGAGACTTTATAACCAAATTCTACCATGTCCCATACATCCGAATCGATGGATTCTAAAAAGATGCGCATTCGAGCTTTCCAATATAGATAGTTGGATCCATTGAAGAACGGTGGCTTGGTGATAGAAGTGGAGTCTTCCATAGACATATTTTCAAGCTAACTCTAGGATCAACCTCTAGGCGGTTAAGCCCTTGAAGAGGAACCTGCTCTGATACCAATTGAAATTGCGGTTTGCACCGCTATTAAGATAAGCTTGAAGGTATGCTTATGTCCTAGAGGGGGGTGAATAGAACTTTTTACAAATTCATTGCCAATTAAAAACTCAAAATAATTTACCAATTTAATATATCTAAATGCACACAAATTGATCATACAAGGTCTTTCTAAATGATCAACTATACTAAGGGAAGCAATTGATCAAACAGTTCATATGCATGCATGTACTAATCATTCAAAGATAGCATATGGGCATTTTGTCAAACATAAGATGGGCATTCAGTTGAGTACTTATATAATTGATTAACAAGGCACAATAATAAACAAAATGCATTCACCACATTACACACGATGTATAGTGGTTCGACGATGAGTCTGCTCCACTCCCGGTTCAAGTACTCAACTCCTTTGAGTACACTGGCATTCACTATCGGAGGTTTTAAATGAGGTTTACCTCTCAACCTTTACAACCTACACAAGGTCTATTCCTACACAAGGACTCCTCAAATCCTACACAAGGACAACGCACGTATTCTCCCGTGTTGGAGGCCTACGCTAGGACTTACACGTCCTACTCAAGGACAACTTCGAGATTGGGTCACAATCTCTTAGACTCCAATCTCAACAAGAAGGGGGAATCAAACAATGGACTCTATAAACTTAAACACTTACAAGAGATGAGCCCCGATTCAGCGCTGTTGAGTAGCTTCAGCTTCCACGAATGCTTTAGCTCCTCTCCAAGTTCCCACAATCAGCAACCTTGCTTTGAATGAGATTTGTAGTGCCAAGGTGAGAGATAATAGGTTGGGTGAACCTTCTATAGGATGAGGCAATTGATGATGATGAAAGGTTTCCCAAATGGTTGCATTAAATGGCTTAAATGACTAAGGATATACCTATTTCGAATTAGGTCAAGGGCCATCAATGAAGACTTGAGTTCATGTTTCAATCCGAGCTTTGAATGCTCATCAATGTTCTCCAACAACTAGGATTGAACAATGAACTCAAGACATGGGTTTGAGAAGAAAGAAAATAGCTCGGGAAGACACTCTCTTAAAGCTCTTAATGTTTTCTTGGTAGGTGCCTTATAAATGAATTTCATTGCTTAAATAGAGGGCTGAAAAATGGTCAGAACGGCCATTATCGGGCCCCTTATAAAAGGTTCGGGGCCTCTAGAAAAATCAAGTTTATAAGCCAAATGTTGCTGGATAAAAATCATCCAGTTCAGGTGCCCGACCAAGCGCCCGACCACCAGTTCGGGCACCCGACCAAGCGCCGACCACTGGTTCGAGCTCCTGATAATGGAGCCCGAACTCCCTTCAAATTGTCCAGAGAGTTTACTGGACATTTTAGGCCAAGTTAGGGCGCCCAACCATGGAGCCCGACGACCAGTTCGGGCGCCCGATATGGGGCCCGAAAGTGCACAGAAGATTATTTCTTTGTGATTGGTTTCTTTGTGCAACTCATGGTCAAAGTCTAAGGCTGATCACATGGACACAACTCTAGTAATATGGGCTAAAAGCTATTCCTATTTGGTTGGGCCAAACTAGAGAAAGAAGGAAGGGGTTATAGGTTGCAAGATTCACCCTGGCACGGCTAATGTACTTGTTTTCTCCAATGTTGGTGACAGCGTCGATCTTCAGGTCTTCAAGAAGAGACTTCAGCTGATCTTAAAGACTTGACAACACATAATTCACACAATTTGACAAATATTTGTACTAACAAATCCTTCATAAAGAAATTTATGATTCACCATATTTCGTAGCCGTGATGTGGACAAGCAAGTAAGAGGTCCTTGTATCTGTCCTAACTTTGAAAGAAAGTTTCACTCTCTTTGATAGAAAAATTCATTATAGCTCGTCGAATGGTGTTTGTTTTATAAGTCGGGAAGAATTTTTTAAAAAACTCTTGGGTCATCTCAGTCCATGCCCCAATCGACCTTGGTCTTAGAGAGTGAAGCCATGTTTTGGCTCTTTCTTTTAAAGAGAAAGGGAATAGCTTTAATTTCACTACGTCCTTTGTCACATTGTTATATTGCAGCGTAGCTACTACCTCATCAAACTCTTTCAAGTGTAGATATGGGCTCTCAGAATCTAGCCCATAGAACTTAGGTAGAAGTTGAATTACCCCCAACTTTATATCAATTATTCCAGCATTGTTTAGGAAAACCATGCATGAAGGCATAGTAACACGGGCCGTTTGTAGGTAATCATGCAAAGCTCTCATTAGAGGAGCATTGTTTACCTCATTCTCTCGTACTCCCTCTTGATTTGCGTTTATAGTTAGGGTGGGAGGGGGAGGATTCCTTAATGGTATTTGATTCATACTCCCCGAACTCTCACAATTTTCTATGTATTTTCTAACATGCCTTTGGTCGAAAAGTGGTCCAACTAAACTACCTTTAGTTTTAAGAAGGTTTGTGTGGTCACGTTCCCAATGGGACATAAACCACACAAGCAAAATCTAAAACTAAAAACTAAACCTAAGTCGTAGATAAAAAATCTGAAAATAAACTAAAATTTAAAAAAAAAAATAAAAACTGAAAAAACTAGAATAGAAGAAATTCTCAGTTAGAAGGATATTACCGGATGTGCTTGAACTAGAAGAAATACCTATAAAACAAAAAAAGAAAATTGTCAGTTCTAGAAATCAGTAAACTAGTCCTAAGAAAACAGAAAAATCCTAACTAACTAATTCTACTTCTTTAGTTACTAAAACAATTTAAAACCGTTTAACCTAGTTTCCCCAGCAGCGGTGCCAAAAACTTGTTCACTCGCCTCAAGTGTAAGGCTGCGATGTAGTAATAACTCAGTGAGAACGAGGTTGATCCACGGAGAATTAGGGTAAACAATCCCAACTTATTCTAATAACTTCAATCGAAACAGTTTTGGAATCCAATTTTAGGAATTAGAACTAAACAAAAAAAACTAAGTAGAAGAAAATCTAAGGTTTAAAGAGAAACTAGGGCTTTTTAAGGGTCCACTTATAGTAATCCAATGCCAATCCATTCATCCAAGCACAACACAATTAGAATCAAAGTTCTATCTCTCATCTAATTGGAAGATATTTCATTCAACACAAATAGTCCTACTTAAATATGAAAAATTAAATTTCTAGTTCTAATGAAGCATGTAGAATTCAAACTTATAGCATTCGGAATAACAATCATACCAAAAGGTTATGGCATGCTCTAGGGTTACTACAATTCGAATCTAATTAAACCATAATGATACTATAGAGAATTGCAAGGAACTCATGTCCAAAGTACATGAACTCTCATAAAACTTTTAAAAATATCAACTTTATTCAAACTAAAACTTAAAAATCCAAACTTGAAGTAAAGCGTACTTGAACTAATGAATTAAACATTGAAACTAGCTACAAGCTTCACCTTTTAGCCCTAGCTAAGAGGTTCTAGCCAAACATTGTCATACTTGAACTAAAAATAAAAGAAAAACTACTTGAAAGCATAGAAAAAACTATAAAAACCCTAGTTGGAGGAGTTACGAACGCTCCACGATGATCATCTCCATCTCCCATGACTTCAATGTCCTTCTATAATGCCTTAGGAATGACGTAGAGGTGTTCTTTTATAGCAAAAATTCACCACCGACTTTGAATCTTCTGGAATTGCATAAGGACTTACGTAGTTTGAGGCGGTTTTGATAGGTATTTCGATATATTCAGAATGATATTTCAATACATCGAAACTTTTATCCAGAAAGTTATTACTTTTTCTGCCTATTTTTTTTTATATTATTTCGATATATTGGAGCTTTTTCAATAGACCTTCGATATATTGAAATGCTATTTCGATAGATCGAAATTGCACTTTAGCAAAATTTCAGGGCTATTTTCTGAAATTTTTACATCTTGCTTTTCTAGCCCTGCAGCTCTGCAAGCTTTTTCTAACCATTCCAGGTCTTTTACTTGATTTTTTCAAGGCATTTTCTTCACTTCTTTGGCTCATCAAAGCTTGGTCTTCTAATCACTCAAAATCCTCCAAATTAACATTAAATCTATGACATCTCTCTCTTTTACCTACAAACGCAATAGCAAGCATAAGTCTTTAACTTTAACAACTTAAACCATGCAATTATGCTATGAATTGGGGTCCAGATATGTACAATTCATGGTTCAACATATAGCCTGGACCCACGCCTAATAATTGCAACGGGCCTAGCATGTTAGACTAGGCCTGCCAGCTAGGAAGCCGCCCCACACTCTCATGATTGGAAAGTTGCAGACTGATGTATTTAAGTAAATTTGTCAGACTATGGAATGTCAGGTACACTCTATAAATACCTCCACCACTCAAGACCAAGGTACTAAACTTAAACAACGCTTACCTAATTGTTACCTGACCTGAGACCCTACTTAATTTAGGCATCGGAGGGTCCCCCGCCCCACTGCGAATTCACCCTCTCTTGCCTTTTTTTGTTTGTGACTCTGCAGGATCAAGCCAAGAGACGACCACGAGACTGCGGACCACCTCCTACCTCTTCTGTTGCCAACCAAATTTGGGTGACAACAGAGTGGCGCCATCTGTGAGAACCGGCTAGGCTGCGTTCTCACCACTAAAGTTCTATCATCAGTCCCAACTTATCTCCCATCCGTCACGACGAAGAAGAATAAGGGGAAGGCCCCTACCGAGCCCGAGCCCTCCCAACACACTCCGAATGGGGGGCATACCCAAACAGTCGCTTTCCCAGCATGCACAATCGCACTCCCAGCAACACTTCTAGGCTTTCGGGCAGCAAAGATTGTGCAACTGAAAAGCTCGACTCGTCACACTCGATGAGTGAGTCGACGGCCTAGAGGAGCATGTGCTCTGCCTCACTAGGGTGAAAGAAGAACAGCAGGTGTCGCAGTTGAAGAACCTGCCAGAGGCACCCGAGCTACCCCCACGTCGACCATCCCCAGTAGTCATGTCAAGAATGGTACTTAGGGTAACCCCGCGCTGATAAGGATCGCTTTAGCTGGGCAGTCTTAGTATGGGCAACCACGTTAGATGAGTCCGACCTTCGCCACATACTTGATGAGAGGCCACAGGGCTCGAAAAGGCAAAGAACTAGAGGAAGTTGCGGAAAGCGAGGCCCCTTGGGGGGCGAACCTCAGAGAATTTTGGGGCTAGATTGGTGATATTCAGCGCGCCTGCAAAACCAAGGCCCCCATATCTATGGATGCCCTCCTTGAGCATGCCAAGCCGTCGTTCACTGATGACATTATCCAAGCCCCGCTGCCAATCAAGATGTCACAGATTACCCTCTATATGAGCACGGGTGACGTGATTGAGCACCTAGAGACTTTCAAGAGCTGGATGAAACTCCATGGCACTTTCGGCTCTGTGATGTGCAAGGTGTTCCCCCTGAGGCTGAGTGAAGAAGCTTGGAAGTTGTTTCGGAGCCTAAAGTCGAAGTCCACCAGCTCTTTTGACCAGCTCAGCCAGGCCTTCGTAATATAATTTGTTGGGAGAAAAAGTATATATCATCTAGTGACACATCTACTCACCCTGAAGTAGAAGCACGACGAGTCCCTAAAGGACTACATCGTTCGATTCAATGTCGAGGTTGTCTAGGTGGATGACTACTCCAACTAGGTCGCCCTTGCGGCCATGATGTTCAGAATTAAGTAGGGAAAGTTCCTTTTCTCACTCAATAAAAATCACCCAGCGACACTGGCCAATCTATTAAACCAGGCCCAGAAGTACTCCAACGTGGAAGAGCTAGTTGGCGCCCATAGGGAAGCCAAGGGCGAGAGAAGCTCGGCCAAGGGGAAGAAGTGAAAGGGAGAGAAAGAAGGGCCCACTTCTGACCCTAAGCGAAAGAAGGAAGATAGGGGCAGGGGCTCGCATGCCACCCATACCTCAGAGAGTTGGTACTACCAATACACGTCGTTAAACACCCCCCTCGAGCAAGTGTTCATGGATATTAAGGACTGAAAAATCCTAAAAAGGCCGCATAGGTTAAGGCCGGACCCAGTAAAAAGAAACAAGGGGAGGTATTGGCACTTCCACTGAGATCACACACCATGACACAGCCAACTATTTTGACCTGAAGGAAAAGATCGAGTCCCTCATCCAAAGGAGCTACTTGGGCAAGTATGTCGCCAAGCGCCGCAAGGACAGTTCACTGCCCAGGCGAGACCAGCGAGAAGAGTACACCGACAACGAGCCCATGGGAGAAATCTGCACCATCTTCAGCAAACCAGACGGCGGGGGAGATTTGATGAGGGTGCTCCGAGCTCACGCTCAGAGTGCCAAGTTTACTAACAGGGTCCACCAGGTGAACCTCACCTGTCGACCTGTGAAAGAGCCCGGGTGGAGGGTTGTGCCATCTTTACGGAGGATGATCCAAGAGGGATCTAACACCCTCATGACAACACCTTAATAGTGGCCAACTATAGGCTATGACAAATAATGATCAATACAAGTAACTTGGCCGATATCTTGTATGTTGTTGCCTTCGACAAAATAGAAACCAGGAGGACAAGACTTCGACCTGTTCGGACCCCCTTTGTCGGGTTTGCGGGGAGAATACGACCTCAAAGGGGAGCAACCTGCTGCCGGTGACGGTGGGAGAAGGTCCCAACCAGGTCACCCTCATGGTGGACTTTCTTGAAGTTGACCGCCCCTTAGTATACAATGCTATCTAATTAAGGCGACCTTCCCTAGTTGCTATGTGGGTTGTTGTCTCCATCTACCATGTCATCATGAAGTTTTCGACCGAACACAATGTGGGCCGGGTAAGAGGCGACCAACTAGAGGCTTGACAGTGCTACATGACGGCCCTCCATAGAAGGGCATGACAGACGATGCAGATCGCCTCCCTTAGTCCAATGGAGGAAAGCATAGAAAGGGGATCACCGGTAGAAGACCTGATCCTGGTGCAGATATGCGAGGAAGACCCAACGAAGATGATTCAGTAGGGTCCTCGCTCAACCCATAACTTAGGGTCAAGATGACAAGCCTCCTTCTTGGAAGACCATCTGCATGGTCTCAAACATTACGGTCCCCCGCCTGAACATGGACCCCAACAACATGCTCGTCTAACAGAAGAGGAAAGCTTTCGGTGTAGAAAGTTACGACATCATTAACAAGGAGGTCGGCAAACTCCGACAGGCCGATTTCATCGAGGAAGTCCACTACCCTGACTTGCTTGCTAACGTGGTGTTGGTAAAAAAGTCAAGCAAAAAATGGAGGGTCTGCATGGACTATACCGACCTCAATAAGGCCTTTACCAAGCAACTTTTCGCTCCCAAGAATTGATTAGTTGGCGCACGCCACTGCCGGCACATACTCCTCAGATTTATGAATACGTACTTGGGATACAACCAGATTGCCGTGCATAAGTATGACAGGCAGAAGACCACTTTCATCACCGATAGAGGTCCGTACTGCTACCGAGTCATGCCATTTGGCCTGAAAAATTCTAGGGTGACATACTAAAGGCTGGTCAATAAGATGTTTGCCCAGCAAATCAGAAAGACGATGGAAGTCTATTTAGACGACATGATCGTGGAGATTAAAGAGGCAACAAACCTAATCAAAGGAACTAAGGCTTTCAAGGATCCACTTGTGATAGCCCTCATGTGAATTCATTCATCCAAGCATAACACAACTAGAATTGAAGTTCTATCTCTCTTCTAGTTGGAAGATATAACATTCAAACACAAACAATCTCCACTCAAGTGGAAGAATAAGATTCTAGTTCTAATGAAGCACATAGAAGTCGAATATGTAGTCTTCGAAGTAACGACCATGCCAATGGACTATGGTACGCTCTAAGGTTACCACAATTCGAATCTAACCAATCCAAACATGATAATCTCAAAGAATTGCAAGGAACTCATGTTCGAAGCACATGAACTCTCATAAAAACATCCAAAAATACCAACTTTTATTCAAATTAGAACTTAAAAATCCAACTTAAAATAAAGTACTTAAATTAGAACGAATTCAACATGATAACTACTCACAAGCTTCACCTCTTAGCCTTAGCTAAGAGGTTCTAGCCAAGCATTATCATGCTTTAACTAGAATTCAAAGAAAAACTAAACAAAAACACGAAAAACTAGAAAAAAAAACCCTAGTTGGAGGAGTTGCGGTCTTTCCACGATGCTCTCCCTTGCTCCCCACGAACTTAGAACTCTTCTAGGATACCTTAACAAGGATGCCAAGGTGTCCTTTTATAGGAAAAATCACGAACCACCTCGGATTGCATAACAATTTACGCACTTATGTCTGTCATCAGACGTTGGTCGGATGCCCGGTCATGTTTTGGCTGGGCGCTCGAGCGAGCTTTAATTCGGTCCAACAACTTTTGATGAAATTTACTTTGAATATCGGGTGCCCGACCAGATGTTGGTCGGGTGCCCGGGCAGGTCCAGATTTGTCCAGCAAGTTCAACATATTTCCTTCTAATTTCGGGCGCCAACCAGGTGATGGTCGGGCACCCGATGGCCTTCTGATATGAATGTGAATTCCTCTTTTCTTCTGGCCGATCTAGGTCTTTCTGACGTGATTCTTCAGGGCTTCTTTTCAATGTCTTCAATGTAGTTCCAAAGGACCCTTTTAACAACGAATTCATGACTTCTCTTTTTCATTCCTACATACACAAAACAAGCATTAGATGGGTCTTTTAAGCATACAAACCATGCATGTAATGTAATGTAATAGGCTAAAAAATGTATAAAATGGAAGCTCAACACTCAGTATGATTAAACCGTACTGAGTAACTCAGTACGCATTCTAATTTCGCGTCCGTGGGTGAGGCAGACGACCTTTTTGGGCGTGAATGAGGGTCCCACTTGTGGACCCACCTTGATGTAGATGTTATATTCATGCCGGCCATCTGATTTTTCATATTATTTTATGCCACATCTAAAAAATGAGACATATCTCAATCTCAGGCTGACCATACCATTGATTTGCATCATTTTATGCTAAATTAATATATTATATTATATATATTTTTAAATTTATGATGTGGAAGATTCAGACCTAAATCCGACCCAAATCCGATGGCTATATGGATTTTTGGATAAAAAATGGATCTGGCTATTTATAAATGGATTGAATATGGATCTCACCTTTTAGATCCGAGTTAGATCTGAATCCAATCCGAATCCGGCTATAGATTTTCGAACTTAGAGCTAGATCCAACTGGATCGGATCCAGATCTGACCCATTAAGTGCCCTAGTAGATAACGAGGTCCTAAATCTAAGTATTTCTTATATCAACTTCTTCAGCATAGACGAAGGGAATTACATTACTAAAAAGAAAAGAAAATTTCTTCCATGCAATTTAGCATTTAGGGCTTGTTTAGATTCCCACTTATTGTGGTATTGTATTGCAAATAGCAATCATGACTTACCCATGGCACTAACAGTGGTTGTCCATGCATTTTGACTAACTAATGCAAATGTTTGGATAAAGATGTTAATTGCTGCACTTATTACTAATTTGACTAATCATGTGTTTGGAAGGGAGGTAATTAGGCACGCAGGGCCACATTAGCATACTGAGTAAACTCTGTGGGGCCCACCATGATTTATGTATTTTATCCACTCCATCCATCCACATTGGAAGCGAATTGCGTACTGAGTAACTCAGTATCCTAGGCATATTGAGAAAACTCTGTGGGGCCCACCATGATTTATGTATTTTATCCACTCCATCCATCCATATTAATAGATAATTTTAGGGCTGGAGCCCAAAAATGAAACAGATTAAAAGTTCAAGTGGATCATACCACAGAAAAAAGTGTGACTGAATGTCTACCATTGAAAATTTCTTAGGGTCCACAAAAGTTTTAGATCAAGCTAATATTTGTGTTTTCCCTTCATCCATCTCTATATGATCCTATGAATAGGTTGGATGACAAATAAACATCACTGGCCTAGGATGGTTTCAATCGTGGAAATCATTATTTCCATTGTTCTAGTAGCATGGTCCACTTGAGCTTTATATATGCTTCAATATTAGGCTTAACTCATAAAATAATATGGAAAAACAGATGGACAGAGTGGATAAACCACATACATTCATGGTGGGCCCAACAGAAGTTACTTAGAACGATAAGAGTGTACTGAGTAACTCAATATGCAATCGGATTTCGCCCACAATAACGAATGGATAGCTTAGATATGGAATGCATACATCAAGGTGGATCTCATGATGAGGGTGGCACCCAAATCGCTTGTTTGGGAATACCAACCAAGTGGCGTTGTAGTGAGATGTATTTCTTGTGGGGTATCTTTGATTACACTGACATAATGTTAGGGAAAATTCATAGGTTTGAATTTTCATTTCTCTATTTTTGCCAAACACACTTAAGGTAAAATCAAGGATGAATTTTCAGTATTTGCTGCGATCTAGTCGTATCCAAATAGGCCTTTAGTGTAGATGAAAGAGAATTACACTATTGAAAGAAAAAAGAAGTTTATTCTTGCACTCCAGTGATGGGCGTAGATGAAAAGGAATTACACTACTCCTAATTTAGGTCAGATCAGCATAAGAGGATGTTAAAACTGAAATTATACCTTTTGGAGTAAAGGTGTATGCGTGTGAAAGCTTTGAGAGCAACTGGTATTATGGCTAAGTCCTATGGGGGGGATTAAGACCTTTTGAAATTCTTTTCACCTACTTAACAATTTTAACAAATTAAACTAAGCAAGCAAGAACACTTCGGCTTCCAAGCCTAAGTGGGTCCAATCACATGACTAGTATATTGTAAGCAATAAGCAATCTAGTCCAAGCATGCATAGATACTCAAATGATTAACCAAATCAAGCTCTTAATCTATGCAACCTAAGTAGACTATAGAAGATGGATCAATTAAGCTCAAGTCTACACAACTAAGTGAAAGTACACCTTGTGTGTGGATGTGCCTATCTAATGCCTAGCATACATTTCTATCAAGCATTAAGAATTAACAATTAAACATACAATGCTAAGATAAAAATGTGCTCAAATACAATCACAAATACAAGCATGTATAGTGGTTTGACTACTTGTCTACTCCACTCCTGGTTCAAGTACTCAACCCCTTTGAGCACACCGGCATTTACTAGGGAGTTTAAATTTGGTTCCTCCCAACTAAGGTGTTTTAAATCGGCTCCACCTAACCGAAGAATTTACAAGTTCCTCCCAACCTATGGGACCTACTCAAGGTTACCTCAAGTCCTATGCAAGGACAACACCCGTTCACTCCTGTGTCGGAGGCTTCCTCTTAGAGACTTTGTTTAGGCTCGCCAAACGTGCCAAGGAGTACCAAACAACCCCTAGTCTTTAGGCCGACAAATGTGCCAAGGAATGGCCAATGTCCCTAGAGTTTTAGGCTCAACTAATAAGCCAAGGATCGGCAAACGACCCTAGTTCAAGTTTGTCAAACAAACTCTACACTCAACTGCCACAGGGAATTGAGTAGAAGGACTCTCTACAACGACAACCTTACTTGTCGGATGAGCCCCTTGTTCAGCACCGAATGGGTTGCTTGATCTCCACTCTCTCGTGCTTCAATCATCTTTCCTCGCTCCCCCGATCGTGTTACCGCTGCGTCGCCAATGCCTCAGTTACACTTGATCAACCACATTGCAAATGATGCCTTTGAGATGCCCAAGGTGATAGGAGGGTAGGTTTGAGATCTCTACAACTTATGGGAATGGGTTTCCTAGAGAGTCTTACCTACAAAGATCTCATCATAGAGTATTAGATAAGAATATGACTATCAAGATCAATCCAACCTCTATAGATCAAAAGAGGGAGAAGTGCATCTTCTTCTTGAGCTTTAAATGCTCTATACTTATGATGAATCACAAGGAATATCACTTGTTTGGGTTAGGAATAGAGCTCTTAATGATATTCAACAATGGTGGCTTCTATATCCTCAAAATCCCCTCTATTTGCTCAAAAATAAATCCCCCTCTTTAAATATGTTTTCTTCTAACGGTAAAAAAAGGGCAAATTCGCATATCTCCGATTGATCGAAAAAATGTCCGATTGATCGAAGTCATGTCTGATTGATCTAAGACATATCTGATCAATTGAAAATTTGTCCAGTGAATTCTCTAGAAGATATTCTGATTAATCAGAATAATGGTCCGATTGATCGGACGGACCCCTTCCGATGGATCGAAAGACTGTCCGATTGATCGAAAATTTATCCAGTGGATTTTAAACTTTGCTGGAATAAATTTTGATTGATTAGGACTTCTGTCCAATCGATCGGAGTCCAATCGGAACTCCTATCCGATTGATCGGAGTCCTATCGAAAACTGTTATTTGAGCTGTTTTGTTTACAGCATCTTCTACCTCTTGAATTAGTCTAACTTATCATATTTTTCATAGAGTTCTAAGACTAATGATGATGCTAAAGGGTATACCTAGTTGGTCCAAGTCATTTAAGAGGTTATGAGTTTGGGTAGGTTCAAGGTTAAGGCACACCAAGGCATCTCTTTTACCTGTTTCTTCTTCCTTGATGCAGCTGGTCCGTCTTGAGTCTTCGGTCTTCATCTTCATTAAGCTCAACTGATACTAGACTCACTAACCTAAGTGATTGACAAACAAGGTGCACTAGTATGCCATAGAAAATTTCACTAACAAAAACTGTGAATTTCGTAAACTCGGGAACAAGAAAATTTTCGCTTGTGCTCATTTGTATTTATATTTTTTTATTTGGAGAATCGGAGAATTCATAAGCATCCACAAACAACATACACAAGTGCACAATAGAGAAGGTGTAAAAAAACCCTTTTATTTCAAAGATTTTCAGTTCGTACATTCTAGGTCATGATTTGGCATAAGCCCTTAATTACATTATATAAATAACCCTCGATTAAAAGGCAAAAGGTCGCATCTACAGAGGACTATGTCTTTCAAAGAATAGGCCACTTGGGCCATAATAAGGTCACTTGAATCGCGTCAATTGAATGTATGGATTACACTACTTTTAGGAATTTGGTGTCTATGTCCCATTGATCCGAATCCGGGCGAGATGATTGATTAGCCTTTGATTGTGCAGTGTAACTCTGGGGCCCATCTCTGGGATGGGTGACTTTAGGAAGACTGACTACGACTCTGGACGGCTCACGTCATGTCCGTAGATACCGTTTCAAATGGGTAGGGCACCAAATGACTTCGAATGGTAGAAGGTCTTGGCATTAATATCATTTCTCGCAAGGGCAAGTGCATTTTTTATGATAACTTTGATTTAGTTTGCATAGTTTGACGTAGGGTAGCCCCTTGCATGCGATCTCGGCAATGCCTAATATATAGGTTTCACATTGGAGCCACAATCATGATAGGCATTCAAGTATGTCATGCTGGACGTAGTGTCCCACTGCGTGGTTTTGGAACACTAGAATAGGACTCCGGCTCCGATTTGACTGTCACATCAGGACTACTGATCCTTCTTAGTACTGAGGCAGGCAAATGCTACAGTTGGCTTAAGGGTGCAGATCCTAAGTAATTCATCTGTGATTTTGATTTTCGGGGCCCTTGTTGTTGCCCATGACGATTCCAAGGAGTCCACACACACCTAGGTATGTTTGGATAGTCATCAAGGTATGGCAAAAAGGCAGTAGGCACGACCGAAAGAGCTCTGGCGCAGCAGTTTTAGGCTGACGCGCTAGTAGCACAAGTCAAATTTAAAAGAGATGGCTGACATGCCAACAATGCTAGTCAAATTTTAGAGAGATGGCTGATGTGCCAGACGCGTCGACTGTGTTCGATAATGCGCCAACTATCTACTTGTTCTACATTCTCCTTCTCTTTGGTTTCTACTAGTCAGCGCACTTTCCATGTGCTGGTCATTGCCGAGAGAGAATTCTGATGTGCCGGAGTTGAAGTTCACCTGCCAGTTGTCAGGGTACTAAGATTCGATTGTCAGAATTCGAGATTTCGATGACGAAATAAGGATTCCGATGGCGGTTTGAACTTCCAGTGCGGTTTCCGGTGGGGGTTTTTCCTTTGGATAGCAAGTAATACTCAGAGATCCTTCCGTTGTTCCCTTCCTTCTTCTGTCTACTAAATAATGGACTAGACTATTTATAGTCGAGAAGTCCAGACTGTGTGTTGCGAAGGATCAGACTCTCTCATACATCGAGAAACAACTAATCACAACAAAAGTTCATAAAGGCTTGCACTTGAGTCAAGTGTGTCATGCATGTCGATGACATACCTGTAGTCGTGAGGGCGTGAAATGCGAAGACTGGCGCACCTTGCACGTCAACCTAGCATGTCAGGTGCATCAATCATGCTAATTTTCCTTCAATTTCCTCATGGGCAAGGCTTGGCATGTCTGATGCGTCAAGCATGTCAGTCTTCCTTTATTTTTATTGATTTAAAAATTTGCCTGGCCTGCCCATTTGGCATGCCTGGTGCGTCACGCGTGTCAGATGGGTTTTAAAAAGATTTTGACGCACCAATAATGGATAGATGGACAGGGTAATGCCAATTCTATGCTAAAAATCAATCTAGTGTAGAAGCATAGGATGGTTGCCCTGGCTTAGGATAAGCTATTATAAGATAAGATAAAAAAAAAAAAAGCAACGTTGCATTATAGATTTGATTTGATGTGTGTTGGGTTAGTGAGGGCCCGAAGCTATTTGATCTTCCTCATATTTTAGAATTTTAGGGTAGTGGGTAGAGAGAGATCTTCGTAGGCATTTCTTTTGTCTGCTGATGTGGAAATAATTGCCTAGGCCTAAAGACAGTTATGGCCTATATGCTAGTCATTTATCATAAGTTGGTAATTAGTTGTGTCGCATGTCCTATCCCTGATATGTGGATGAGAACTTATTTTGAGTTACCACATATTGGTAATAACTATCTTATTCTCCACATGAACGTGAATAATGCGCCATGAAATTCAATTAACTTAACATAGTTGTCACTCCACTCCTCGGATATTTTTTGCCATAGAGTTCCTATGTAATGCCATCGTACATCGGCAAAATCCATCTTTTGCCATAACCTTGTTTCAGTCAACATCCAACTTCGATCAAGAGGTTGCTAGGCTTATTAACTGACTTTGTCATGTTAGTGGGATACACAATACATGTATTATTGCTATAGCTAGCCAGCTAAACTTACTCTTTTTGGGGTACTCATGACTTTATAGATTCTGTTTTTCTTTCACCGTAAGGATAACAAAAGAAGTCTTCCATTTATCATTTGTTGAGATTTTACTACTGCATGGCATCATTTGAGTTATTAGATTTACGCAGTTTGATAAAGTATAAACACAGGTATAACACACATGTATAAAGAATGGTTGTGTGGAAGAAAAATAAATGATTAACGACCCACATTTAGCAAGAACATGTTAGTCGCCTAATGACTGAGACTGACCAAATCCATTGGCGACCTCATGCTCAGAGTGTGAACTAGCTAGTGAACAAAGCAAATCTCACCCATTACTAAGTTGGCGTAGACGAAAATCTAGCCATCCAAATGGGAATTCATTGTCACGCACTGCTGTGTGAGTTATAAGGAGTAGTTACATGATATCAGTATACGTCTGACGCTTGATACACACGCACTTAGAAAGTGCACACTATTGGAAATATTCCGAATAAAATAATTTGGACATTGAAAAAATTAAAAGAAAAGGATTTAATCAAAATCAGGCTGAAGCACGTTTTTGATATGTTGTCCTTAAAGAGTTATTTGCCCCCTCTTGTCTAAGATCGTTGATGGGCTACGTGGTAAATCTCTTCCAAGATACGACAAGCCTATTGGGTTCTGCGTGCAGCAATCATGAAGAAACCCCTGTAGGAACTCGTTCAACACAGTATATCTGGCAGATCTAACCTTACTGAGAAAAAAGAAAAGAGTTTTCCACCGAGTTTATAAATTCACTGAGTCAGAGTTCTATTTTGACTCACTGAGTTGAATACCAAGGTAACTCACTGAATCTTGAGCTGATTTGACTCACTGAATCGGATGCTAAACCACCGAGGGGATATGGAAAGAAGAGGAGATGTGTTTTCTATTGCTGCAGAAATGATCCCAGCAAGCCTTGCTTATATAGGCACTTGAGGCCGGGAGTTATGGCTCAGGTCATAAATAATATGACCATTTTTTTTAACAGTTGGAAACTAGCCGTTTATAATCATTTTGACATTTAGAAACCAGCCATTAGTAACTATTTTTTTACTGTCATTAGCCGTTAGTGACCGTTTCTAACCAGTGGCTTTAATATTCATAATTGTTGCTTGTTAGCCATTTTTGCATGGTTATGACTGTTGCAAGACCGTTTCATGCACAACGGTCATCTCTAGAACAAAAAAAAAAAAAAAAAAAAAAAAACTAGCCTTATATAAGGCTCTCTATCGCACTTGGCAGTCTCTATCTGCCTTCGCACCACAATTCGCACCTAAAATTGTGTACGATCATCTAACACGACACCATTCGCATTTTGTGGAAGCTTAACGGAGCTACCAGATTTACGGCTAAGTCCTAGAGGAGGGGGGGTGATTATGACCTTTTAAAAACTCTTGCCTTATTTAAACTAATTAACAATTAAACTAAATTAAGCAAGTAACACTTACGTACCTGTTGAACCTCCAATTTATACATTGCATAGCACATTACATCACATTATATGCATGATTTTCATGTTTAAAATGCCCATTTAATGCATGTTTTGTGATTGTAGGGATGAGAGCAACTTTACCCAATTAGAGATAAAAAAGAATACATTAGGATTCTTTTGAATGAAGGCCCAAGGTGGACCAAAGAAGGAAGAAGAAAGAGGGAGGAAAGAGAAGAAAGAAAAGAAGAAAAAGAAGAAAATGGACAAGGGTCGACCGGTAGAAGAAAAAGAAGAAAATGGTCAAGGGCCGACCGGTCAGACTGGTCGGCCGACCTGCCAGCCCCTGTAAAGATCACTGGACAAAAGGACCAGTTGGCTCGACCAGTCGTGACCGGTCGGCCAACAGGTCGGTGACCCTGCTATACTCCCTAGACGTTTGCACTATGATGGTCCGACCGGTTGGCCGACCTGCCAAATCCTCCCTGTGCTCTCTGGACATTCGGCATACGCAGCTAGATCGGTCAAGACCGGTCGGCCCTGCGTAAGACAGAAGCCTTTCCAAATTCGGACTCCGGATTTCTCTGCGCATTGCGTATCCTTACTCAATTTCTGGAAGTTTCCGACGTAGCAGAGCTTTTCCACTATAAAAGAACACCTAGGGGCTCTTCCTAGGGCATATAGAAGTTAAGGGACATCGTGGGAGAGGACGAAAGTCGTCGTAGAGCATCTGCAACCTTCCAAACTCCGATTTTTCCAGTTTTTATGTTTTCTTATTTGAATTCTAGTTGTAGTATAACAATGCTCGGCTAGAATCTCTCAGCTAAGGCTGAGAGGTGAAGCTTGTAGCCAATTTCATGTTTGATTCAGTTTGATTCAAGTAGTTCTAATTCAAGTTTGGATTTTTGCATATTCTAGTTCTTAAAAGTTGATAGTTTTGGATGTTTTATGAGAGTTCATGTGCTCCGGACATGGATTCTTTGCAATTCTCTGAGATTATCATGTTGTGCTTGTTTAGATTCGAATTATAGTAATCCTTGAGCAGGCCATAGTCCTTGGCATGGCTGTTACTCCGAAGGCTATGATTTTGAATTCTACATTGTTGAATGGGGCTAGAACTTGAAAGTTCAACTTGAGTCGGATTGAATGTGCTTAATGCTTTATTTTCCAACTAGATGAGAGATAGGACTTCAAATCTAGTTGTGTATCTTGTTTGGATTGATTGAATTGACATGAGATTACTACAAGTGGATCCTTGAATGCCCAATGCCTTTAAATTCTTGTTTTTCATTAAGTTTCTGTTTTAGCATAATTGTTCCAATTAAATCTCTTATTTATTGCAAACTGATTTGCTGGAATAGTTTGGAACTTGTTCTCAAATTCCCTACGGATCGACCTCGGTCTTACCGAGTTTTATTACTACATCGCAGCCTTGCACTTGAGGCGAGCGAACAAGTTTTTGGTGCCGTTGCCGGGGAATTTAGATAACGGTTTTCAAATTGTTTTAGTAGCTGTAGAAGTAGAAGTAGATAGGGTTTTTTCTGATTCCTTAGAACTAATCAAAATTGTTTGTTTTGTAGGATTTCTTCTCTAGTTCAAGCAAATCGGGTAATATCTTTCTAACTTAGCTTTTTGCAGATTTTTCAAATTTTTTTTTTTAAAATCAAATTCAGATTTTAGGACTAGTTTAGTTTTTACTTGAGTGGTTTATGTCCCGTTGGGAACGTGACCACTCCAATCGTCTCTAATCCGAAGGTGGCCTAGCTGGACCATTGTCAGTCCATAGACGAGTCCGAAATTACCAAGAACATTGTGAAAGTTTGGAGAGTATGGATCAAACACCTTTAAGGAATCCCCCCCCCCCCCCCCCCAACTCCAACTACAAATGCAAATCAAGAGGGAGTAGGAGAGAATGAGGTACATAACGTTCCTCCAATGAGATCACTATGGGACTACCTACAACCAGCCCGTGCAACTACACCCTCTTGTGTGGTTCTACCACCAACCAGGGGAAACATTGACATAAAACCGGGTGTAATTCAACTTATACCAAAGTTCCATGGGCTAGACTCTGACAGCCCATATCTGCACTTAAAAGAATTCGAAGAAGAGGTGGCTACCTTGCAATACACCAATGTTTCGGAAGATACCATTAAGCTTAAACTCTTTCCCTTTTCATTGAAAGAAAGAGCAAAAAATTAGCTTCACTCTCTTACACCACATTTGATAGGGTCATGGAACAAGATGACTTGGGAATTCTTGAAAAAGTTCTTCCCGGCTCATAAAACTAACACCCTTCAAAGAGCCATAATGAATTTTTCGGCTAAAGGGGGTGAATCTTTCTTCCAATGTTGGGAGAGATTTAAGGACCTTCTACTTGCTTGCCCACATCATGGCTATGAGAGTTGGCGAATTATAAACTTCTTCAACGATGGATTAAGTTACAATATGCGCCAATTTGTAGAGATGATGTGCAACGACGAGTTTATGAGCAAAAATTCAGATGAGGCTTGGAGTTATTTGGATACGTTAGCCGAGAATGCCCAATCTTGGGATACCTCAGATAAACCCAATAACCCCAAGCCTACTCAAGAGAAAGAGAAAGGAGGGATCTATATGGCCTCAAGGAGAAAGACGACGTGAATGCAAGGATAGCCAACCTCACAAGGAAGATCGAGGCCATGGAACTTAGTAAAAGTGGAATTCCAAAGTCCAATGAAGCTATTGAGACCATATGTGGGATTTGTCTCACTAATTTACACGCTACGCAAGATTGTCCTACAATTCCTGCATTTCAAGAGGTGTTGCATGAACATGCAAATGTCACATATGGGTATCAACGGCCTTTCAATGGACCGGCGGGTAATACATACAATATAAGTTGAAAGAACCACTCAAATTTCAGTTGGAAGAATGCTCCCATGGGCACTCCTACCAACTCTCAGGGAGGGCCACCCATGTAAAATATAGCCCCACCTCAATTCTCAATGGAGGATACCTTGAAAGCGTTTATACAAGGGCAAACGCAAATTAACCAAACGAATTAGCAAATGTTCCAAGAGCTTAAAGTCTCGGTTGATGAGATTTAGGGACGCTTGAATGCTAGGGAAGGGACCTTTCCGGCCCAACCTCAGCCCAATCCAAAACAAGTACATGAAGTAAGCATTCCTGATCCCTTCAACCAACATATGGAGCAAGCCAAATCCGTCACCACTCTTAGAAGTGGTAAACAAATCGATAAATCTATTCCGGTGAAGGCCAACAAGCCTAATGATCCGGTAAATTCTGAGGATGAGGACGGATCCAACTTAGCTTCACAAGAAAAGGAACGCATTTATAAGCCCGTAACATCATTCCCTTCGAGATTGGTTGCTCCAAAATCTCTTCCAAACTCTCATGATATTTTAGAAATTTTCAGACAAGTTAAGATCAACATTTCCTTGCTTGATGCCATCAAACAAGTCCCCTCCTATGCCAAGTTTTTAAAGGACCTATGCACAACTAGATGCAAATATAATGTGCAGCAAAAGGCCTTCTTAAATAAGCAAGTGAGTGCCATTCTCACTCAAAAGACCCCCCCCCCCCCCAAAAAAAAAAAAAAATTCAAAGATCCCGGTAGTCCCACAATTTCATGTATCATTGGAGACTACCGGATTGAGTGTGCATTACTAGACTTGGGGGCAAGCATGAATTTAATCCCATACTCGGTATATGAGCAATTGGGTCTTAGTGAATAAAACCCACCAAAACCACATTGCAACTTGCTGATAGATCCATCCGTGTACCGAGAGGGATAGTTGGGGATGTGCTAGTCCAACTTGATAAATTCTACTACCCGGTAGATTTCATCGTCTTGGACACACAACCGGTCATGGATGCTAGCACCCAAATATCGGTGATTCTAGGTCGCCCATTCCTTGCTACATCAAACGCAATCATAAATTGCCGGAATGGAGTGATGCAAATGTCCTTTGGGAACATGACGTTAGAGGTGAATGTGTTCCACTTGGGCAAAAGGCATAGGGATGATGATGATGCCCACGAGGTTAATATGATTGATTCAATCGTGGAAGAGGAGATCGCTTTAAGGCAGACTTTTGGTCCTCTAGATGTTGTTAGCTTTGATCTCTTTGAGGATTGGGACGATAATGATGGCCCCCATGAGGTAAACATGATAGAATCTATGGAAGATGGGGAGTTTTTACAACATGATCTACCTGAAAGCTTGGGGACATGTTTGACACATTCTAAGGATGAATCCAATTCTAATTTTAAGAAGACCTTGGAAGTGTCAATTTCTAAAAATTTATTTGACAAGTCGTCAATTTCTGATTTACACAGATTTGTTGTGCAGGATTTGGAAGAATTGGTGCTTGACTTGCCTACAAAGAGGCTAATTTCTGAAAGTGTAGAGGTTAAGGACCCACTCCAACCTATACAAAAGTCTAAGAAGGAGGACGACGTGAAGGGTCCAAATCTGAAAACTTCCTCTCCTGAGGTCTCCTACATACTTGAGGAGTGTTTAGTGTATTTTAAAGATTGGGATGATCCCATGATTCAGGACATAGTAAATGCTTTGAGAGAGAGACCTCATGCACCTAAAAAGCTTCCTTCCACAGTGTCAAATTGAAGAATCAACTGTGGAAGCACAAGCGACAAATAGTTATGTGGAGACCATCCCAATGTTTGAGGATGAAGCGATTGAAGTCTCCACATCTCTTTGGTTTGTTCAAACCGAAGAACACTTCTGGGATGACCCATATTTGACATACTTGAATGATTTTTGCCCAGACAAGAAGGAAAGGAGATCCATATCCAATGATTTCCAACCAATGCAATTTTCCTTTCCTAGTGCATGTGACAATTTTCTTGAGGAACCAGCTGAAATTTTTCAGCTGGATTTTCAATGGGTTAGAATGATCGATGTCACCAATGTACTTTCCAAAGCAGGATGGTGGATAGTTCTTCTGAATAATTTGTTACACCACTTGATGCTCTTGCTCAACTTTGTCCTTTTGGATGTTTTACTGTAATCGATCTCTTAGTCTGATGGAGATCCTCTTTTTAAAAGGACGGGTTAAGTATCTTTACTGCTTTCTGTAGATTAGATTTAGTTTTATTAAGTTTTACTGTTTTAGTAGGTTTTAGTTGTTGGAGTTGCAGACTTCCATGATCGACTCTCTCAGGTATTATTGTTCTCACTCTCTTATATTTCACCATTGCTCTCATGTTCATGCTCATTACATATCTTTTTACATTGAGGACAATACAAGATTTGGTTGGGGGGTGAGGTGAGATTCCTCATTTAGCATGTTGCAACACTTCGAGCATCATATTGTGCCAAATTTTTTCAACTTTTCTAAATTTCAAAACTCCTTTAGAAAACCTTATTTCTGTGCATTCGAGATGATACGAGTATAAGAAGAGGAGATACGAAGTGTGTGATGTTGCAAGTCTTGAACTACTCCTAACATATTGGTTTTATATGTGAATTCCCCTATTTATGTGATTGATAGAAAATTTGAACACTTTTACACCTAGTTCACATTACACGATTTTCATGGTTGAAAGGATTATGTGATTTATGGATTGGCTAAACTTAGACTTGAGGTGTTGAGGAATCAAGTCGGGGTATTTTGTCCATCCTTGTCCATGGGAAAATAACGAAAGATATGGATTTCTAAAAATCCTATCTAATTTAAAAGAAAAAAAAAGGGGAAAAGGAAGGATGAAATTGAGAATGATGTAAAAATGGTGGAAAATTCTGAAGAAGGCTACTTATCACTAACCGGGGGATGGTCTACCCGTAACTAAAGCTGGAAATGGGATGTAGTGTGAAAGCCGTCGGAAGGACGGTAAGGCAAATTCCTGTCATTAGCTTGTTATTGCTCTGTACACCTTGAGATCCGTAGTTTAGTTGATTTATGGAGAAGATAACCCCAGAAACTCATGAGATGAACTTTCACTATGCACACTAGGTTGAATTTTGTTCGAATTCTTCTATTTATCAATCAATCAACGGGAATTTCATATGGACGCTTATTATGTTTCGAGAGTTTTAAGGTTTCAACGTCTAACACCTAATGTTTCTGAATTTTATACTTATAAGTCTTAGAGTGGATAGAAACATAGTTTCTGAAGGAGAGTTGGGTTTGGAGGTTTAAACTTATTCACGCATGTTTTGCTCGGGACTAACAAAAAGCTGGTTGGGGGGGGGGGGGGGGGGGGGGGGGGGGGCTGTTGAACCTCCAATTTATACATTGCATAGCCCATTACATCACATTATATGCATGATTTTCATGTTTAAAAGGCCCATTTAATGCATGTTTTGTGATTGTAGGGATGAGAGCAACTTCACCCAATTGGAGATATAAAAGAATACATTAGGACCCTTTTGAATGAAGGCCCAAGGTGGACTAAAGAAGGAAGAAGAAAGAGGGAGGAAAGAGAAGAAAGAAAAGAAGAAAAAGAAGAAAATGGTCAAGGGCCGACCGGTCCAGACCGGACTATCAACCTGCCAGCCCCTGTAAAGATCACTGGACAAAAGGACTAGTTAGTCCGACTGGTCGTCACCGGTCGGCCAACAGGTCGGTGACCCTGCTGAACTCCTTGGACGTTTGAACTATGATGGTCCGACCGGTCAAGACCAGTCGGTCGACCTACCAGATCCTCCCTGTGCTCTCTGGACGTTCAACATACACAGCCAGACCGGTCAAGACCGGTCGGCCAGGCGAGTCCGACCGGTCACGACCGATTGGCCCTGCGTAAGACAGAAGCCTTTCTAAATCCGGTCTCCGGATTTCTCTGCACACTGCGTATCCTTACACAATTTCTGGAAGTTTCCAACGTAGCAGAGCTTTCCCACTATAAAAGAACACCTAGGGGCTCTTCCTAGGGCATATAGAAGCTAAGGGATTCGTGGGAGAGGACGGAAGTCGTCGTGGAGCGTCTGCAACCTTCCAAACTCTGGTTTTTCCAGTTTTTATGTTTTCTTATTTGAAGTCTAGTTGTAGTATAACAATGCTCGGCTAGAATCTCTCAGCTAAGGTTGAGAGGTGAAGCTTGTAGCCAATTTCATGTTTGATTCAGTTTGATTTAATTAGTTTTAATTCAAGTTTGGATTTTTGCATATTCTAGTTCCTAAATTTGGATGTTTTATGAGAGTTAATGTGCTCCGGAAATGGATTCCTTGCAATTCTCTGAGATTATATGTTGTGCTTATTTAGATTCGAATTATAGTAATCCTTGAGCAGCCCATAGTCTATAGGCATGGCTGTTACTCCGAAGGCTATGATTTTGAATTCCACATTGTTGAATGGGACTAGAACTTGGAAGTTCAACTTGAGTGGGATTGAATGTGCTTAATGCTTTATTTTCCAACTAGATGAAAGATAGGACTTCAAATCTAGTTGTGTATCTTGCTTGGATTGATTGGATTGACATGGGATTACTACAAGTGGATCCTTGAATGCATTAGTGCCTCTAAATTCCTGTTTTCCATTAAGTTTCTGTTTTAGCATAATTGTTCCAATTAAATCTCTTATTTATTGCAAACTGAGTTGCTGGAATAGTTTGGAACTTGTTCTCAAATTCTCCGTAGATCGACCTCGGTCTTACCGAGTTTTATTACTACATCGCAGCCTTGCACTTGAGGCGAGCGAACAGTACCTTACAAGCTTAAGTGGGACCAATCATACTAATGATAAAATCAGTTAAGAAACTAGTCTATTAAGTGAAAATATATCTTGTGTGTGAATCTACCTATCTAATACATAACATATATTCCATTCAAGCATTCATACAATTAGCAATTAAGGAGTAATGCAATAATAGAAATGTGATAGAATGACAACCTCATACACAAGCATGTATGATGGTTCTGTTTTCCTACTCTACTCCTGGTTGCCATACCCATCTCATGAGTTCACCAAATTTCATTAAACGAAGGTTTTAAATAAGGTTAATCTCTCAACCTTTATCGGAGGTTTTTACCATAGGTGTTATCACTGAAAACGATAAGATATGTTGATCAGGGGACCAACTAGTTTCTTCGTCATTAGATTTAAGGATGATGAGTGAACAAACTCGATCAAGGACCTACAATCACCACAGAGGGTTATGATGGCCGCCGGGGGTGTCGGCCGATGGCCCTCCAATACTTAAGTCAGTCGATGATGGAGAGAAAAGCTTGTAAGAATGCTTGTTGTGAATGATTGCGTACCTTGGACTGAAGCTTGTAAGGCTTTATATAGATGCTTAGAGAGTCATTTAAGGGCTGGTAATCAGGATATAATTTGGGGCCATGTATGGCTATAATCATGGTCAGGACGACGGGTGGTGCAATGATTGCGACCACGTAAGGAGAAGATCGCGGCCATCTGGAGATATCACGCTGATAATACGGAAGACTAGCCGTTGTATCTCATCTCTTGTAGATGCCGAGTGTACACTCCGCATAATCGTGTCCTTAGATGCTGCAGGTTATATGACGAGTGCACGACCAAACGATGAGCGGTGTGCGAACTCATCTTCTGATATAAATGAGCACGTGTATGTCACGCGAAAGGGTCGAGTGAGTGTCAGAGTGAGGAGTTGTGATGCTGAACTATTAGTAGGATGAAGAGTGATAGTCGGCATGAAATGTATGCCGAGTGTACACTTAGCATGATGTCGCAAACTTGTGGACTCCGCTTCTTTAAAAGCTTTCTTTAGTATAAAGAACGTGTAAATAGTGGGCCAAGAATAATAGTGGGCCAAGAATCATCGATCATTGATCTCTTTTTCCTCCACGTGGCACTCGGTGGACCCGGTGGGAATCTCCATAACAATAGGTTCACCTCTCAACCTGAACGGAGGTTTTTTCAGTTTACCTCTTAACCTACACGTATGCACCTGTGCCACCGGAATACATACACACCCATATCAGAGGTTCTCCTTGGATACTTGATTTAGGCCTAACAAATATACAAAGGTCTTGCATAAGAACCTGAATTTAGGTCCAAGAAATGTTAATGTCCTACTCACAAACCTCATGTTAGTTGAAAATTAAAAAAATAGAAAAGAAATACATACGTGAGGGTGTACACGTACAGAATTTCTTTGCCCCCATTAGATTACACAATAAAGAAATCTAGTGAGACTTGGATATTCTGTGTCCCCAGCACAATGTATGTGTCAGAACCAAACTGTCCAACTATTTTTCCAAGTTGGTCTAAAGCATGAGGCAGATCTACAGAAAGCAGTGGGGATTCAACTCCTACCGTTGAAATTTGCCATCCAACCTATTCATTTGGTCACACAAATCTACAGGAAAGGAAAACATAAATACCCAGTGGAATTCCTACTAAATCCTTTTGCAGGAAGTTCCTGTGCTGGCAACCTCGATGGGCCCCTCCATGATGTTTGTGAGAAATCCACTCTGTCCATCCATTTTGTGAGCTCATTTTAGGTTATTCAAACAAAAATAAATCTGGGTCCAGGACTCTAAGTGAGTCGTGCTAAAGGAAAAGGTAGGTGGAAAAAATTCCTACGGTTGAAACCTCTTTAGGTCCACAATAATGTTTATATGCCATCCATGCAGTTCATAATGTCGTTGCTACTGGGATGAACTGAAAACACAATTATTAGCCTGATTCAAAACTTCTGTGGCCCCACTAATATTTCAACTGTGTACGTTCAATTCTCACTTTTCGGCCCACTTGAGTCTTGGATCCAGCTCATTTTTTATCTAATGTCCTCAAATGAGATCACAAAATGGATGAACAGGGTAGATTTCTCGTAAACATCATGGTGGGCCCCACCTAGGTTCCCAGGCAGGAACTTCCCAGGAAAGGCTTTGGCAGGAAATCCGCAATCTTTTTGGACTCATGAAAGACATGAATGGACGGTATGGATCCAACATGTACATCATGGCACATATGATTCATGCCTGGAAAGAGGTAGGTACTTTGTTCCCAGGCCACATATGATTCATGCCTGGAAAGAGATCGGTACTTTGTTCCTTCTGATGCGATAGGGGTCGTCTGGAGGCTGATGGACTGCGAAAGGCTGCGGAAGCCTTCCAGATACGTGATTTTTTTTCTTTTGAAACAGTGGACCCAACACATGGCATAGTGCTGAAAACTGCTCGGAGCCACAGAAGGCTCAATCAACCTAAATTTGTGTACTTTACCTTCATCTAGTTCCGTGTGATAAGATGAACAGGTTAGATGGAAAATAACCATCGTGGGCGCATAAGACAATTTCAATGATATGTGTTCAATCACCATTGGTTTATGTAGTGTGGTCCACTTTAGCTCTCCATCTTCCTTGTTCTCGGGCTCATCCCCTAGACCGATCTAGAAAAATGGGTGGATGGCATGGATCTAACACATACAATATGGTGGGGCTCACAAAATATCCAAGCCTCCTTGTTGTGTTATGGGACTTGGCAGAGAGAAGAAATACTTATATTTCATTCATATGCATTTTCTCTTATTTTTATTTTTTTCATTTTTTTCAGCTGACAGCTGACATAATCAGCTCTGACATGAACCAATAATAACGCATGGCACTGGAATCTTCTGTCACTTCAACACATCCGCACTCATCAGATCCAAGTTTTCCATATGTTTTGAGAGCTCATTTCATTAGGCCATGAATGAGGCAGATCCAAGGCTTAAGCAAAACCGCACCATAGTAGGGATAAATGATGCCACCGTTGAAACTTTCCTAAGGCCCACTGTGATGGTTATTTTCCATTTAATCTGTTCATACGGTCATTTTCACCTTGATGAAAAGAAAACATAAATACTATGATCCAAAACCTCCATGACTCCAAGAAGTTTTTAATGGTGGACGTTTAATCTCTAATATTTGTTTCCTGCATGCCCTGTGTAGGGAGAAATAATCAGCTATGCTAAAAGCCCCAGCTAGCATCATACCATCATGTACCCGTTCTATGATCCCCCTTCCATCACAATTCTCATCCATGTACTTCTTTCCGAACACCATCCGGCACGTCATGCCTGCAGCAAGGGACCACACCTTCGAACTCGATACTATGGTACTCAGTCTACATGTCTCCAGGACCAAAAGTCAAGCTTATTTTATTGTATCAACTATAGGTTTGGTGGACATTTATTTAGGTTTTGTGAACATTTATTGGACGGTGAAAAATGAAAATTTCCAACCTTCCTATTTCCATAAATAAGTGTCCACGGATAAGAGGTTAAGATTTTTCAACCAATCTAATCTTGTGAACGTGACTTACCGACAGTGAATGTACAACCTAGCCTGTTTTATTTAAGTTAATATGTGCCACTTGGACAATTTCTGAGCCCCTGCGTATCAAGCTCAGTTGCCACCTGAGTATCATTTAACTCCTCTTCATAATATTCATACTCACACAGCAGGGCGTGATGCTGAGTACTCATTTGAATGCCTAGATTCCCTCTGTACCAACTTAGCATTTGTCTGTGAGATCTGGGCCGTTCATCAGTTGGGACTCACTTTGAGCATGATGAGGCCAAAGGATTAGGTAGGTCTCAGTCGTTCCGGACAACATGTGCTTGCTGAACGTGGGCCACTGGTTATTTGTTTTCCTTTCACGCGTCCTTTTTCTATACACGTGTGGCATACCTGATGACCGGATGTGTGTGATTTGCGGGAGAAATCGCATACAATATGGGGGCTTAGAAGCCTGAATGGCCCAGATATCATCATTCATATCAAAGTGTCGCATGCGGGAAGAGTAGGATATCCCTTGGACGCAGATTCTTCCTGCGCTGGGAACCTGGGTGGGGCCCACAATGATGTTTGTGAGAAATCCACCTCATTCATACGTTTTGTGACCCCATTTTAGGCCATCCATACTGTTTAAAATGTCATTCCTACTGGGATGAACTGAAAACACAAATATTAGCCTTAGTCAAAACTTCTGTCGCCTCACGAATATTTCAATTGTGGATGTTCAATCCTCACATTTTTTGCGCACTTGAATCTTGTATCCAGCTCATTTTTTGTTATATTTCGTATAATGATCTAAAAAAACGGATGAAATCCGCCTTCAGATCCGTTGCTCGTAAAGACTATGTACCCATGTCGTTTCTCTTTTTCTCTATAATCTGAGGCATAAATATTTGGGAATTTTACTTCAACACTCCTCACAAATTAGATTTTTGGTGATGGTTCAGTGTGATTATTATGGTTGGGTGCATACCTTTGACACCAGTGTAGGTGCTACGTTCCATCGGGCTATGTGTTTATTCATGTTGTCCATCTATTTTTCATATATATTTATGGTATGAGCCCAAAAACCAATAAGGCAAATCCAAAGCTCAAGTCGGTCACATGACAGGATCCAGTGGCTGCCATTAAAATATACTTGGGAGCGCAGAAGTTTTGATCTAGCTTATGTTTGTGTTTTCCTTTCTGTTTTTCCTTTGTTTAAGTTATGTGACCTTATGAACAAGTTGGAAAGCAATGAAGTATCATGATGGACCAGGAAGGTTTAAATGGTGAGTGTCATTATCGCCACTATTTCCTATGGTATGGTCCACTTTCAGTACCGAGATCAGTGCTGGAAAACATCTGTTGGCTCCACCATGATATATGTATTTGTTTTATCCACACCATCCATCCATTTTTTCAGCTCATCGTAAGGCATGAGCCCAAAAAAATGCAAATCCAAATCTAAAATTGGCCCTACTACATGAAACAAGGGTGGTTGAATGCTCACCATTAAAAACTTCTTATACCCCACTATGATTTTTATTTGCCGACAGACCTGCATGAAGGTTAAAAACAAATACCAGCTTGATCCAAAACTTTTGTTAGACACCAGAAGTTTTTAAAGGTGGGCACACAATCAGTACCTTTGTTTTGAGCGCGGGTGGTTTCAGTGGATCTCCGGATCCACCGAGGTGGGTGGATCCCTGAACGTGGGGTCCACCATGATGTACGTTCCTTATATGCAGGCCATGCATCTATTTCCAAAACTTATTTTAGCGCATTATACAAAAAATGAAGCAGATACAAATCTCAGGTGGACCATAATACAGGAAGCAGTGGTAATCTAACATTAAAAACTTCTAGTCGGACCCAAAAGCTTTGGATCAACCTGATATTTTTGTGATCTCATGATCCAGATCTTTGTGACCTTATCAACAGGTTGGATGGAAAATAAACATTCTGGTGGCCCCCACGAAGTTTTTAATGGTGAGGATTCAATCAAGACTGTTTCCTCTTCTGTGGTATGGTTTCCTAAGTTTTCGGTCTACTTCATTTTCTTTTTCCATGCCCTAAAATGAGCTGTCAAAATGAATGGATGGTGCGGATGTAAAGAACATACATCCTAGCGAGACCCATAGTTAGGGATCCACCGACCGGTGGATCTCCAAACCGCCCCCTTTGTTTTGTGTGGTGTTGTCCACTCGAAGTTTGGATTTGCCTCATTTTTCCGCTCATGCCATTAACTGAGCTACAACAATAAATAGATGGTGCGGATAACGTACATGATGGTGATCCCTGAATGGAAGGAAAACATAAATATCAGCTTGTTCTAAACCTTCCGTTACCTCAAGATTATAATAGTGGACGTTCAACCTCTATTTCCATTGGTGTGGTCCACTTTAGATTCAGATCTTCCTCTTTTTTTTTTTGTTCATGCCCTAAAATGAGCTGACAAAGCAAATGGATGGAGTGGATATGACACATACATCGCAGTAGGCCCAATGTAAGATGTAATCTTGTTTTGTAGGAATCCTCTCAGCGGGGCACTCCAGGCAATCTGCCTCCCGAGATATAGGGAGCCCACTTTACAAGAGAGCAGATTCAGTGATGCCCGGAAACCGACTTTCTAGAGGCCATGATGGGGGCTCACCCTTATGTATATGTCATGTATCATCCTTGAGAAAAAAAAAAAAAAAAAAAAAAATCTCAGGTTGACTACACCACAAGAATCAGTGATGCTTGAATGACCACAATTAAAAACTTCCTAAGGCCCATCAGAACGTTTACTACCATCCAACTTGTCATTAGTTGATAAGGTCATACAGGCCTGAAAGAAGGGAAAAACAAATATCAGCTAGATCTAAAACTTTTGTGGCCTCATGAAGTCGTTAATGATGAGCATTTAATCACAACTCTTCCTTGTGGTGTGGTCCACCCAAGATTTGAATCTGCTTCATTTTTTGCCTCATTCCCTAAAATGAACCGGCAAAATGGATGGACTGTGTGGATATCCACAAATTTGAGCCCACGGTAATGTTTACATGTCATCCACAAATTCATGAGGTGAGTCACGTGACTAGGACCAAAGGCAAAAACCAAATATTGCCCGATCCTGCACGTTGTCCCACTAAGATCTCAATTATATGTGCGTCCATCGTAGCTTTGTCCCATGTGGTAAGGCGCATTGAGTTTTGATTCCTTAGCTTTTGGCTTACATCCTAATATGAGCTGGCTGAAACGATGGAGAGAATAGACCACACACATCATCGTGGGACCTACAGAGCTGTTGGTCAAGTGAGAAATTCAATCTGTCCTGGATCATGAGAAGTTGATAAAAGATATTTCCTAGTTGGGCCTCAAGGATAGCACGTGCTAAAAATTGCAGCCGCAAGAAAAATAAAATAAAAATAAAATTGTGGTACAGAAGAGCTGCGCCTAAGACAAAGCTTCCACTGAAAATGAGCCATGATCGTTTCACTAGCAAAGAAGACTCTTGTAACCACTGTAGCACCAAGCATCTGGCTCAGTTTTATTATTTTGTGCTTTTTAAGTGTAACCGAGTTTTCTGTTTCCACATGTGAGGCCTGTGGTTAGTTTATTCAAGCCATTGATCGGAATTCGCTGTCGTAGATCGACCATGCCCCAAAAGTATTTTCAGCTACTCAACTCTAATCTCTAATCTCTTCATCGTTGGCATGCAGATAAATGGTTAAAAAGAAAAGTGCCTATTGTGGGGAGTCCCGAGTTGGCCCCTCATCATGACCGACCAGAGGAAGGCTTACGCAATGGACAGCAGCGGCAGACAGAAGAAGAGCTGAGGTGCTGACCAGATCTACCAACCGGGCTGATGGAAGGAGCTTTGGTGCCTCTACCCTAAGGTTCAGCCAAACCAGGCTCGACCTTGGGAGGAGGCGGCATGTGAGAACCAGGATATACATCCCTCCCGGTCTTTTTGAACATAGCACATGGCTGGTGTCAGGTCATAGTGTTAACTTGCCTCAAGTCCAAGGCTGTGATATAGTAATAACTCTGTGAGACCGAGGTTGATCCACAAGGAATTAGGATAAACAATTCTAACTTATTTTAATAACTTCAATCGAAACAGTTTTGGAATTTAATTTTAAGAACTAGAACTAAACAAAAACCTAATTAGAAGAAAATCTGAGATTTAAAGAGAAACTAGGGCTTTTTAAGGATCCACTTGTAATAATCCAATGCCAATCCATTCATCCAAGCACAACATAATTAGAATCAAAGTTCTATATCTCATCTAATTAGAAGATATTTCATTTAACATAAACAGTCCCACTTAAATCTGAAAAATAAAATTTCTAGTTCTAATAAAGCATGTAGACTTCAAAATTGTAGCCTTCGGAGTAACAGTCATACCAAGAGATTATGGCATGTTCTAGGGTTACTACAATTCGAATCTAATTAAACCATAATAATAATCTCAGAGAATTGCAAGAAACTCATGTCCAAAGTACATGAATTCTCATAAAACTTTTAAAAATACCAACTTTATTCAAACTAGAATTTAAAAATCCAAGCTCTTGAAGTAAAGTGTAATTGAACTAATGAATTAAACATTGAAACTAGCTACAAGCTTCACCTCTTAGCCCTGCCTAAGAGGTTCTAGCCAAGCATTGTCATACTTGAACTAAAAATAAAAGAAAAACTACTTGAAAGTATAGAAAAATTATAAAAATCCTAGTTAGAGTAATTGCGAACGCTCCACGATGATCATCTCCACCTCCCACGACTTTAATGTCCTTCTATGATGCCTTAGGAACGATGTAGAAGTGTCTTTTTATAGCAAAAATCCGTCACTGACTTGAAATTTTCTGAAATTACGTAAGGACTTACGTAGTTTGAGGCGGTTTCGATAGGTATTTCGATATATCGGAATGTTATTTCAATATATCGGAACTTCTGTCCAAAGAGTTATAACTTTTTCTTCATATTTTTCGATATTATTTCGATATATCGGAGCTTTTTTTTTTATAGAGCTTCGATATATCGAAATGCTATTTCGATAGATTGAAATTGTACTTCAGTAGAATTTCAGGGCTATTTTCTGAAATTTCTGCATCTTGCTTTTCTAGCCCTATAGCTCTGCAATTTGCTTTTTCTAGCCATTCCAAGTCTTTAACTTGATTTCTCTAAGGCATTTTCTTTACTTCTTTGGCTCATCAAAGCTTGTTCTTTTAATCACTCCAAATCCTCTAAATTGGCATTAAATCTATGTCATCTCTCTTTTCCTACAAACACATAAGTTATTAACTTTAACAACTTAAACTATGCAACTATACTATGAATTGGGGTTCAGATATGCACAATTCATAGCTCAACACACACCCCAACCAGCATTTTGCTAGTCCCGAGCAAAACATGCATGAAACAAATCAAAATTCCAAAACTCAACTCTCTCTCGAAAACTATACTTCTATAAACTTCAAGACATACAAGTACAAAATTCAGAGAAAATTGGTGATAGAAATTGAAATCTTAAACTCAATAAACATAATGAGTGTTTCACATAGAATACCCGCTGATTGATTGATAAATAGAAGAATCCGAATAAGTGTGGTCTAGCGTGTATAGTGAATGTTCATCTCATGAAATTTCAAGATTACCTTCTTTATAGATCAATGAAAATAAAGATCTAAGAGTATACAGATCAACAATAAGCCTATGATAAGAATTCGCCTTACTGTTCCTTCAACGGCTTTTACACTACCTCCCATTTTCAACTTTGGTTATGGGTAGACCATCCCCTGGTTGGTAATAGGTATCCCTTTTCGAAATTTAACAACATATATTCAATGAATAACCATACTTTTCTTTCAATATTAATTAGATAGGATTTTTAAAAATCCATATCTTTCGTTCTTTTCTCTTATTTCACATGAACAAGGATGGACAAAGTTCCCCAGCTTGCTTCCTTAACACCTTAGATCTTAGTCCAACTAATCTACAAATCTACATAATCCCTTCAAATCACGAGAATCGTGTAATGTGAACTAGACTGAAAAGAGTTAAATTTCTATCGATCATATAAATAGGGAAATTCATATAGAAAACTATTATATTTAAGCTAATTTAAAGATCTCAAAATAATATCAATTCATCTCTCATCCTTTCATACTTATGGCATCCGAAGTGCATAGGAATAAAGTTTTTCAAAAGGGTTTTGAATTTTTAAAAAAATTAAAAATTTTCTACAAACATTGCTCGAAATGTAACAAATTGCTAGATTCATCTAAGAATCTCACCCCCCAACCAAATCTTGCATTGTCCTCAATGTAAAAAGATATGCAATGAGCAATAACATGAGAGCAATAATAAAAATAAAAGAGGGTGAGAACGAGAGTACCTAAGAGAGTTGATTATGGAAATCTACCTCTGACATCTAAATCTACTAAAGCAATAAACCTAAAATAGAAAATAAATTTATCATAATCCTACTTAAAGCAATAAAAGATACCTAACCCATCCTTTTATAAAGAGAATCTCCATCAGACTAGGAGATCGAGCATCATGATAACATCCAAAAGAATAAAATTGAGCAGGATCATCAAGTGGTGTAACAGATTTTTCAGTAGAACAATCCACCATCCCGCTTTAGAAAGTACATTGGTGACATCATTCTTACCCATTGAAAATCTTACAGAAAAATTTTAGCAGGTTTCTCAATAATGTTGTCACATGTATTGGAAAAGAAAAATTGCATTGGTTGGAAATCTGTGAATGTGGATCTCCTATCCATCTTGTTTAGGCAAAAATTCATTAAATATAGGTCATCCCAGAAGTGGTATTCTTCGGTTTGAACAAAACAAAGAGATGTGGAGACTTCAATCACTTCATCCTCACAAATTGGGATGGTCTCCACATAATCTAATTTAACCGGTGTTTCCACAATCGATGTTTCAGTTTGGCACTTTGTGGAAGGAAGCTTTTTAGGCACCAGAGGGGTCTCCCTTAAGGCATTCACTATATCCCTAATCATAAGATCATTCTAATCTTCAAAATAAGCTAAACACTCTTCTAGAGTGTAGGAGACCTCAGGGGAGGAGGTTTTCATATTTGGACCATTCATGTCTTCCTCCTCATACTTTTGTGTAGGTTGGAGTGGGTCCTCAACCTTTGCACTTTCAGAATTTAGCCCCCACGTAGGCAAATCAAGTACCAATTCATCCAATTCATGCATAACAAATGTATTTAAATAAAAAAAATTAGTGTCTTGTTAAGTAAAATTTTAGAACTTTGCTCTTCCAAGGCATCACTAATAGTTAATTTTTATTCATCCTTGGAATGTGCTAAACATGTCTCCAAACTTTCAGGTAGGTTGGATTGGAAAAACTCCTGTTTATCCATAGATTCTATCATGTTTATCTCATGGGGATCATCATCATCGCCCTAATCCTCAAACAGATCGAAGCAAACAATATCTAGATGTTCAAAATTCTGATTTAAAATGAACTCATCTTCCACAATGGACTCAATAAAGTCTACCTCATGGACATCATCATCATCCATATGCCTTTTGCTCATATGGAACACATTCACCTGTAATGTCATATTCCCAAAGGACAATTGCATCACCCCATTCCGACAATTTATAATTACGTTTGATGTAGCCAAGAATGGGAGGTGTAGAATTATCAGTATTTGAGTGCGAGTATCCATAACCGATTGCATGTCCAAGATGATAAAATCCACCGAATAGTAGAATTTGTAGACTTGGACCAATTCATCCTCAACTACCCCTCTCGACACACGAATGGATCGATTAACAAGTTGCAACGTAGTTTTGGTGAGTTTTAATTCACCAAGACCCAATTGCTCATATACCGAGTACGAGATCAAGTTTACGCTTGTCCCTAAATCTATCAAAGCATGCTCAATCTAGTAGTCACCAATATACATGAGATTGTGCGTGGGAGTACCGGGATCCTTATATTTGGGGGGGGGGGGGGTCTTTTAGGTGAGAATGACACTCACTCGCTCATTGAGGAAGGCCTTTTATTGATCATTATATTTACGTTTGGTTGTGCATAAGTCCTTTAAAAATTTGGCATACGAGGGAATTTGTTTGATGGCGTCAAGCAATGGAATGTTGATCTTGACTTGTTTGAAAACCTCTAAAATATCATGAGAATTTGGGAGAGGTTTTGGAGCTACCAATCTTGAAGGGAATGGTGATATGGGTTTATGAATGCATTCCGTTTCTTGTGGGGCTGAGCTAAATCTATCCACATTCTCAGAAATTACAGGATCATTAGGCTTATCGGCCTTCACCAGAATAGATTTGTCCACTTGCTTACCACTTCTAAGAATGGTGATGGATTTTGCTTTCTCCACATGTTGGTTAGAGAGGTTAGGGGTGCTGATTTCATGTGCTTGTTTAGGATTAGACTAAGGTTGGACTTGAAAAGTCTCTTCCCTAGCATTCAAGTGTCTCTTAATCTCACCAACTGAGAATTTAAGCTCTTGGAACATTTGCTGATTCATTTGATTAATTTGCGTTGCCCTTGCATAAACGCCTTTAAAGTTTCCTCCATTGAGAATTGAGGTGGGGCCATGTTTTGCATGGGTGGCCCTCCTTGAGAGTTGGTAGGATTAGCCGTGGGACCATTCCTCCAACTGAAATTTTGATGGTCCTTCCAAGTAAAGTTATACATGTTACCTACGGTCCATTGAAGGGTTGTTGATAATCATATACGGCATTTGCTTGCTCTTGTAACAACTCTTAAAACGCAAGAATTATATGACAATCTTGCATAGAGTGTACATTAGCCGCACAAATTCCACACACATTTTCAATAGCTTTAGTAGATTTGGAAGTTCCACTCTTACTGAGTTACATGGTCTCTATCTTCCTTGTGAGGCAAGCTATCTTTGCATTAACATCGTCCTCCTCTTTAAAGATGTAGATCCCTCCTTTCTCCTTTTGTTGAGGAGGCTTGAAGTTACTAGACTTGTCCGAGGTATCCCATGATTGGGTATTCTCAGCTAACATATCCAAATAACTCCATGCATCCTCGGGATCTTTGCTCATGAACTCACCGTTACACATCATCTCTACAAATTGGCGCATATTCGAGTTTAATCCTGAAATTGCGGTTTGCACCGCTATTGAGATAAGCTTGAAGGTATGCTTATGTCCTAGAGGGGGGTGAATAAGACTTTTTATAAATTCCTTGCCAATTAAAAACTCAAAACAATTTACCAATTTAATATATGTAAATGCACACAAATTGATCACACAAGGTCTTTCTAAATGATCAACTATACTAAGGGAAGCAATTGATCAAACAGTTCATATGCATGCATGTACTAATCATTCAAAGACAGCATATGGGAATTTTGTCAAACATAAGATGGGCATTCAGTTGAGTAATTATATAATTGATCAACAAGGCACAATAATAGACAAAATGCATTCACCACATTACACACGATGTATAGTGGTTCGACGATGAGTCTGCTCCACTCCCGGTTCAAGTACTCAACTCCTTTGAGTACACCGGCATTCACTATCGGAGGTTTTAAATGAGGTTTACCTCTCAACCTTTACAACCTACACAAGGTCTATTCCTACACAAGGACTCCTCAAATCCTACATAAGGACAACGCACGTATTCTCCATTGTCGGAGGCCTACGCTAGGACTTACACGTCCTACTCAAGGACAACTCCGAGATTGGGTCACAATCTCTCAGACCCCAATATCAACAAGAAGGGGGAATCAAACAATGGACTCTATAAGCTTAAACACTTACAAGAGATGAGCTTCGATTCAACGTCGTTGAGTAGCTTCAGCTTCCACAAATGCTTTAGCTCCTCTTCAAGTTCCCACAATCAGCAACCTTGCTTTGAATGAGATTTGTAGTGCCAAGGTGAGGGATAATAGGTTGGGTGAACCTTCTATAGGATGAGGCAATTGATGGTGACGAAAGGTTTCCCAAATGGTTGCACTAAATGGCTTAAATGACTAAGGATATACCTATTTCGAATTAGGTCAAGGGCCATCAATGAAGACTTGAGTTCATGTTTCAATCCGAGCTTTGAATGCTCATCAATGTTCTCTAACTACAAGGATTGAACAATGAACTCAAGACATAGGTTTGAGAAGAAAGAAAATAGCTTTGGAAGACACTCTCTCAAAGCTCTTAATGTTTTCTTGGTAGGTGCCTCATAAATGAATTTCATTGCTTAAATAGAGGGCTGAAAAATGGTCAGAAGCGGCCATTGTCAGGCCCCCTATAAAAGGTTCGGGGCCCCTAGAAAAGATCAAGTTTATAAGCTAAATGTTGCTAGATAGAAATCATCCAGTTCGGGTGCTCAACCAAGCGCCCGACCACCAATTCGGGCGCCCGACCAAGCACCGACCACTGGTTCAAGCACCCGATAATAGAGCCCGAACTCCCTTCAAATTGTCCAGAGAGTTCACTGGACATTTTAGGCCAAGTTAAGGCTCCCGACCATGAAGCCCTGTTGAGCTCATAATTGTGCATATTCTAACCCCAATTCATCACTCATTATGCATGATATACATGTTTAGAGGACTAATCTAATGCATGATTTGTGACTGTAGGAACAAGAGGGAGATTTCACAAATTGAAGACTAAATGGGGGCTCTTTAAGAGCATTGAGGTTCATTAGAAGAAAGTAGTAGAAAGAAAGGAAGAAAAAGAAGAAAGAAATAGGCTTGACCGGTCATGACCGGTCGGCCAAGAGGGCTAGGACCGGTCGGGTCGGCCAGCTCCATTACACCACTGGACCAAAAGTAACAATAGGGCCGACCGGTCATGACCGGTCGGCCATAGCTGCTGGATTGATCAGGCAACAAGCCCGACCGGTCATGACCGGTCGGCCAGGCCAGTCCGACCGGTCCAGACCGGTCGGCCAAGTGTAAACAAGCTGTTTCTAATTCCGGCTCCGGATTTCTCTGCGCAATTGCGTAGTTTTACGCCAAATTTGGAGTTCTCTTGCGTATTGGACTCCTCCAAGCTATAAAAGGATGTCTTCCCTTCATACTAGAGGAGGCTAGAACGTGGGGATTGCTCAGGAGACGGATTCTACTTCGGATTTCTAGTTTTCTTCCTGTTTTAGTAGTTTTTCATGTTTTTAGAGGCTTCTAGTTCAAGGATGTTAGAGATGAACTAAAACCTCTTAGCTAGGGCTAAGAGGGGAAGCTTTTGCTTCATTTTTGATGGATTAATGCAACCTAGGTTTCCTTTTATGTTTTAATTGATGAATTTTAGTTTAATATGAGTTTGAATCAAGTACTATGTTGGTTTTTACTTTGATCTCTTGATGACTCCGGGCTCATGTGATTCTTAGTGATCCTAGCTTAGTATCTTAGCTTTTGAGCATTGTTTATGCTTGTGTAATGCATTGATCTACCATCGACTCCGGGCATGGTAGACGCTTTGATTGCCTTGTATGCAATGGCCTGATTTTCATGTGGGAACTCATTCAACTAAAGTTCTTATCTTTTGTGTATAATCTGGAATAGTTGCTTAGTGATTGATTTTGATTTAATTAGAGTTATAATCATGAGTTGTAATCAAGTCTAGTGACAGGATTTGGTGAAAACTATGGTTGTGAATCTCAACTAGATTGGAAAGAGGCTTGGCCTATACAATTGAGTGTGCCCAAGGCCTGAGTGTTATTGTGGGAATCAAATCAATTAATAAGCACTTGTTTTAGATAATTGTTGATTGAACCGCTCTATATTCCTATCGGATAGAGAAAGGAATTCGATTCCGATTGAGTTATGAGAGACCTAGTTGTGTTGATGCATTGAAACTTATCAAAAGTGGATCCTTGGCGCTCTAGTGCCTTTTTAGATTGAATTTATCTTACCCATTCACTGTTTAAACCCAAATTACTATTTTCCAGCTTTAGTTCTTAATAGGATCTTAATTATTAGTTGTTTTAGACAAATTCTGAAGATATCCATACATAAATCTCTGTGGGAACGATACTCGGTCTTTCCGAATTATTACTACTTCGCAACCCTACACTTGGGGAGTGAACAAGCCCGATGGCCAGTTCGGGCGCCCGATATGGGGCCCGAAAGTGCACAGAAGATTGTTTCTTTGTGATTGGTTTCTTTGTGCAACTCATGGTCAAAGTCCAAGGCTGATCACATGGACACAACTCTAGTAATATGGGCTAAAAGCTATTCCTATTTGGTTGGGCCAAACTAGAGAAAGAAGGAAGGGGTTATAGGTTGCAAGATTCACCCTAGCACGGCTAATGTACTTGTTTTCTCCAATGTTGGTGACGACGTCGATCTTCAGGTCTTCAAGAAGAGACTTCAGCTGATCTTACAGACTTGACAACACATAGTTCACGCAATTTGACAAATATTTGTACTAACAAAACATATCCTCGCCAATGACAACCTATAACTCTATCAAAGTTTACATGTCACATATACATATTAAAATTTACAATGAATATACCCATTGACATGAACACACTAGACGGACTTAACTTCAAATTCTCCCCCTTAATCCTTGCACACCCACGTCCTGTAAAAAGTTATAAATGGGTCCGTTGGTGGGATTTCTCTCCCCCTTTTTGTCAAAAATTGATAAAGGTTAGCTTAAAAAAATGTGCTGATAGGCTTAAAACAAGCTAACACAAGAAGAATTTGCAAGATAAAACATAAGGGATATACAAGATAAAACATTTTGCTCACAAGGCATAAGGCCCAAACAACCATCCTCCCTTATTGTCATGTATACCCAAATCAACAAATCAGAAGATATATCAAGAAGGGACATGAACTAGATCATAGCCGATATACATTATATCAATAATATCAAAGGGCATATAGCCCAAGCAACCAACCTCCCCTAACGAATGTATATCAGACCAAAGATAAAGAACTAACAAATAGTGTGATAATTCCATAAAACCAGCAACAAGTAACATTTAGATATATTAATAGAAGCAATTATGAATAGCCAAGGGTAATATAAGTTCCAAAATGGGGCTTCTAGCCCAAGCTATCCGACTATTCATAACACAATGTCACTGAAGAAGAAATGTGTCCAAAAGACAACCTGAAATATCTAAAAATTAAAAACTAAGCAACATCTATCCATAGAACAACTCAAACGATCATCTCAAGGTCGACAAAAAGTTGCTTCGACCGAGATGATCAAGTCACCGAACCTTCTAGCCGAAGCGGCTCGACCTTTCATTGCCCCGCCTAGCTCGGGGTGCAATATCATCACGGTGGCATGAGAAAATATCAACCAATCCCGGAATGGTGGGTTGTGCTGACTTGACCATCTGTTCGAGTCGTGTCATCCGACCTCCTAGTTGAGCAATTTCCGTCCTCATTGCTGTCTGACCCGAAAGAATTTCCTGTAGAGCATCTTGAGCTTGTACAGGTTGTGAAGTGCTTGTACTTGCTGCAGCAGGTAGATTTGGATGCTCTTCTTGGGGACACTCTTGAACACCCTCTTTGATTATTTTCATTTGTTTCAGGGTAGTGAAATTTATAAGCGTCATTTTCTTTGGTTTTTCAGATGAGGTATAAAATCCACATTCCAAGTCTAGCTTAAAAATGAGACGACCAAACGGAATAGGGGACTCTTTTCCAGAGACTGAAAACAAGGACAAGATTTGGTCCATAATGAAAGTAGGAAGATGTTGAGCTCTTAATTGTGTATACTCGAACCCCAATTCATCACTCATTATGCAAGGTTTTCATGATTTAAAGACTAATCTAATGCATGTTTTGTGGTTGCAGGAATGAGAGTGGACTTGACCCAATAGGAGACCAAAAGGATCTACTTAGGAGCCTTGGATGAAGACTTAAGGTGGGCCAAAGAAAGAAGAAAGCAGAGAGAAGAAAGAAAGAAAGAAAGAAATGAAGAAGAAAAGAGGCCAAGACCGGTCGGCCAGGAGGGCCACGACCGGTCTAGACCGGTCGGCCAGCTCCCCCAGACCTGCTGAACTGCTGGACACGAATAACATAGTCCGACCGGTAGTGACCGGTCGGCCAGCCCAGTCCGACCGGTCCAGACCGGTCGGCCAAAGGCCTGCTCACTCCAGAAGCTTGCTGGACTATTTCATAGATGAGTCCGACCGGTCACGACCGGTCGGCCAAGCCTCAGACCGGTCGTGCGACCGGTCGGCCATGCGTAAAACTGCAGACTTTCCTCTTCGGACGCCGAATTTCTCTACGCACTACATAAGCTTACGCAAATTCGAGAAGATTTCGATATTGCGGAGCCTCCCCACTATAAAAGGACACCTAGGGATCATTCCTAGGGTACCTTAGAAAGGTTTGAGCAAGGTGGGAGGCGGCGAAAGTGGATTTCGGAGTTCCACAACTCCCTCTAGTTTGCTTTCTCGTTTTTATGCTTTTCTTAGTTGCTTCATGTTTCCTTAGATCATGAACGGCTAAACCTCTTAGCTAGGGCTAAGAGGTGAAGCTTGTAGTGAATCTAAGATGTTTCAATTCGTTTAAAATTGGTTTTAAAGTTGGATTTTATGTTTATGAACAATGGTTTGAAGTTTAATTCAAGTTCTAAGTAGTTTTTCTTAGTCTTATGATGACTCATGGATGTTTGGAAGAAGTACTTGAGTTCTTAATTGATTTGTGCTAGTCTAGACATGTATGATTCGAGGAATTGGAGTACACTCTAATACTATGATCTTCATGTGGGAACTTCCTACCAAAGTTCTACTTTTCTTGAAATTCTGTGGTATGTGGGACTGTGTATGTGATTTGAATCAAGTTCAAATCATGATCTAGCTTTGTCTTGTGACAGGACTTAATGATGGCTATGATTAAAGACTTAGGCTATTGGAATTGGGACTGACCTATGCAATTGAGCATGCTCATCCTAGCTTGCATTGAGTGATTCATGTACATTGATCTTACATATGGCAGATTGTTTGGTTTAACTGTTATATCATCCGACTAGATAGATCTTAATTTCGATTCTAGTTGAGAAAGTGAGAAACCACAGCAAATTGAGCATCAAGGATTGCTACAAGTGGATCCTTGAACCCCTAGTGCCTTTTCATAATTGTTCACTTTCGATTTAGTTCAAAGTTGTTACTTACATCAATCTACTACAAATCTGGTTGTTAGCTTCTCAATAGAAACTATTAGATGTGTTTGTGAATTCCTATATAAGTCCCTGTGGATCGACCTCGGTCTTACCGAGATTATTACTACATCGCAGCCTTACACTTGAGGCGAGCGAACAAGTTTTTAGCACCGTTGCCGAGGAATTTGACGGTTTTTCACAAATCTCTGAAAATAGTATTTATTTAGAATTTTTAGGATTTTAGGACTAACTTAGTTTGTTTTGTTTGATTTTTCTTTTGCAGGGATTTCTAGGAAGCTGAAGAAGACATAAGGATCTCAAGTGTCAAATCAGGTTCTATCTTTCTAACCTTACTCTTCTTCTTCTGCTATTCATTCCTATCATATTCATCTCTTGTAGAGTGGGTGGAGACTCCTTTTTGGATCTTTGAAAGGTAGGCCTTGTACTACCTGGATTCCTATTGGTCGGCTCTGCCGTCTTGGATCACCTTATGCTCAAAGATTTCTCTTCTCACCTCTACTCCTCTTTCTTCTTTTCTGCACTTTTCTCAAAAGATTCAAAGAGTGGGTGGGGAGTTCTCTGAACCCCTATTGACCAGGAGAAATCGGTCTCTATCCTTGCTTCTGGCCTAGCCATTGCAAGACACCTTGTGCTTCGGTCTTAGAGAAGAGTAAAGAAAGGAAGGAAGAATTCTTCTTTCCTTTTTGTTTCATTCTCTTAGGATTTTGCATGCCACATTGGGCTCGGGATTCCAATAACTGACTCATTAGTGAAGGTGGAATAGTTGAAGGAATTGACAGAGAACCACGTGCTAGGAGACATCTAACTTCTCCAATTTTGTCTGAAAATATGGTTGTAAATCAACCTAATCTGATGGCCAATCATAATCTGGGCCAAAACCAAACCGAATGGGAGAGAATGTGGTTGAGAATGTTCCCCGACCAAGAACATTACGTGATTACTTGCAACCAGCAAGAGCGAGCACTCCCTCATGCATAATCTTTCCACAAAATGCTGGGAATGTAATTTGAAACTGGGAGTGATCCAACTCCTCCCAAAATTCCATGGATTAGACAGTGAAAGTGCCTATCAACACCTTAAGGAGTTTGATGAGGTAATAACCACCATGCACTTTGCGAATGTTACTGATGATGTGGTAAGACTTAAATTATTTCCTTTTACTCTTAAAGATAAAGCTAAAGGTTGGCTTCCTGCATTAAGGCCAAGATTAATTGGTGCATGGACTGATATGAATAGGGAATTCATTAAAAAATTCTTCCCTACTCACAAAACGAACATGTTGAGGCACCTTATCATGAACTTTGCCCAAAAGGAAGATGAGACCTTCTTCCAATGTTGGGAGAGGTTTAAGGACTTGTTAAATGCATGCCCACATCATGGCTATGAAATTTGGCGGGTTATAAGGCTTTTCTATGACGGACTGACTTCACCTATGCGCTAATTTGTAGAGATGATGTGTAATGGGGAGTTCATGAACAAGGAAGCCGATGAAGCATGGGACTATTTGGAGGAAGTGGCTGAGAATGCACAGTCTTGGGATACATCTAAACCAGCAAATTCCAAGATTAGCTAACAAAAAGAAAAAGGAGGAATTTATGTCTTATTAGAAGAGGATAGCATAAGTGCACGGGTGACTAGCCTCACAAGAAAAGTTGAGGCCATGGAATTAAGGAAAGGAGAGACGATTAACTCCAATGACGTTGAAACTGTTTGTGGAATTTGTGCCGGAAATCAACATGCAACACAAGATTGTCCCACAATTTCAGCGGTTCAGGACATCTTACAAGAACAATCAAATGCCATAAACAGTTATCAACGGCAATTTAGTGCTCCAAACTCAAACACGTTTAATGCTAATTAGAAGAACCATCCCAACTTCAGTTGGAGGAATGTACCCACTGCGAATGCAAATAATATCCCTCAAGCTCAACCTATACTAGGTCCATCTCTATTTATTACTCCAGAAGTTACGCTAGAGGAGATGTTGGGTGCATTTGTATCGGTTCAAGCTGAGTATAACAAGACTAATTCTCTGAAAATAGATGGGTTCATGCAAGAGCAATTGAAATTCAATCAAAATTCAACTCAAGCCATCAATGAATTGAAAACCTCAATGGCTAGAGTTGAATCTCACCTCAGTGTTAGGGAGAAAGGCACACTTCCTGCCCAACCTCTTCCTAACCAAAGAATCCAATTTGAGATACAAGATGCAGGCTCATCCTCCCAACATACGGAGCATGTTCAAGCTATTACCACTTTGAGAAGTGGAAAAATAGTTGATAAATCTAATCCAGTGAAGGCCCCAAAGCCTAAGGATCCGAAAAATTTTGAAGAGGATGATAGCTCAAACAACACTCCACAAGAGAAAGAACCGGAAAGGCAATACAAACCAGTTGCTCCGTTTCCCCAAAGGTTAATTTCACCCAAACCCTTAGAAAAAAATTTGAAAATTTTAGAGGTGTTCAAACAGGTGAAGATCAACATCCCGTTGTTGGATGCCATAAAACAAATACCATCTTATGCCAAATTTCTAAAGGAATTGTGTACGGTCAAAAGGAAACGCAATGTTCACAACAAAGTACTTTTGACTGAGAATTTGAGCGCTATCATCAAATAAGAGTGCCCCAAAAATACAAGGATCTGGGTAGTCCAACTATCTCATGCATCATAGGAGACTACCGGATTAAACAAGCCTTACTCGACTTGGGGGCAAGTGTGAACCTCATTCCATACTCGGTTTACGAACAACTTGGGTTAGGTGAATTGAAACCCACCAAAACCACACTCCAACTTGCTGATAGATCCATTCGTATACCGAGAGGAATGATTGAGGATGTTTTAGTTCAAGTTGATAAATTCTACTACCCAGTAGACTTTATTCTCTTGGATACACATCCCGTGATAGGTACCGGTGCTCAAATTCCTGTCATACTTGGCCGCCCTTTTCTAGCTACTTCCAATGCAATTATCAATTGTAAAAATGGGCTTATACAAATGTCCTTTGAAAATATGACTCTTAAGCTTAATATATTTGATTTATGCAAACAACCACGGGAGGTTGATGATGAGATCCACGAGATAAATATGATTGAATCACTCGTGGATGAAACTTTCCCCTTGTCATTATATTCCGACCCTTTGGAGGCATGTGTGGCCCACTCTCATGTGATAAATGATGACACAATACGGGAGATGGATGCCATTTTAGGTGTGATGCCAGTGCTTGATAACAAAAGATGAAGGGCCCTATTTGAGCCTTTACCCGTAAACAAGAACAAAGCCCTCCCATCTAATATCAAGGCACCAACACTCGACCTAAAACCATTACCAAGTGAGCTGAAATATGTCTATTTAGGTCGAGATGAGACATATCCAGTGGTGATTTCTTCCCACTTGGATGAGGAACAAGAGAGTAGGCTAATGGCCACTCTATTAGAGCACAAGAGTGCCATTAGGTGGTCGATTGCGAATCTCAAAGGCATAGACCCACTGATTTGTCTCGTCGCATACACCTTGAGGAGAATGCGAAGACATCTAGGCAACCACAGAGACGACTCAATCCAAACATGAAGGAAGTGGTTAAGGCCGAAGTCGTAAAACTATTGGATGTAGGTATTATCTACCCAATATCCGATAGTCAATGGGTGAGTCCAACTCAAGTGGTGCCTAAGAAATCCGGAATAACCATCGTAGTCAATGCCAATAATGAACTTGTACCAACCAGAGTCACTACCGGTTGGAGAATGTGCATTGACTACAAGAAGCTAAACACTGTCACGAGGAAAGACCACTTCCCCCTACCATTTGTTGATCAAATTTTAGAAAGGTTGGCTGGTCATTCCCATTTTTACTTCCTTGATGGCTATTCAGGGTATAACCAAATAGAGATCGCCCATGAAGACCAAGAAAAGACTACATTCACATGTCCATTCGACACCTTCGCCTATCGACGGATGCCGTTTGGGATATGCAATGCCCCTGCCACTTTTCAACGATGTATGATGAGTATCTTTTCTGATATGGTGGGGACAATTCTCGAAGTCTTCATGGATGACCTCTCGGTATTTGGTTGTAGCTTTGATGAGTGCCTTGTGCACTTAAAATCTGTGCTGAAAAGATGTGAAGAGAAGAACCTTATGCTGAATTGGGAAAAGTGTTACTTTATGGTTCAAAAGGGAATTGTACTTGGTCACATAGTTTCACAAAATGGAATCGAGGTAGACAAAGCGAAAATCGATCTTATCTCTAACCTTCCACCACCCAAGAGCATACGAGATGTTCGGTCCTTTTTGGGACACAAAGGATTTTATAGAAGGTTCATAAAGGACTTCAGTTCACTCTCTCGTCCTTTATGTAACCTACTTCAAAAGGAAAACTCATTCGAGTGGAATGAAGAATGTCAAAAGGCCTTTACCACACTTAAAGGTATGTTGACATGTGCTCCCATAATGCAACCACCTGATTGGAGCCTTCCTTTTGAAATTATGTGCGACGCAAGCGACTATGCTATTGGGGCCGTGCTAGGCCAAAGAAAAGAGAAGAAGCCATATGTTATCTACTATGCAAGTAGAACCTGAAACTCAGCCCAAGCAAATTACACTACTACAGAAAAAGAACTTTTAGCCGTAGTTTTTTCCTTGGACAAGTTTAGGTCCTACTTGATTGGATCTAAGATCATCATATTCACTGACCATGCCGCACTTAAGTACCTTCTCTCTAAGAAGGATGCTAAACCGCAGTTGTTAAGATGGATCCTTCTACTCCAGGAATTTGACATAGAAATACGTGATAAGAAATGAGTAAAAAATGTAGTGGCTGACCACCTCTCTCGACTTGTTCTCACCGATTCCCCTAAAACGACCGCGATCAATGACATGTTCCTTGATGAACAACTTTTTGTAGTCTCCCAATTGCCATGGTATGCGGACATTGCTAACTATCTTGCTACAGGTACGATTCCTACACATTGGAAAAAGCAAGATCATAAGGATAAATTCTTCACTGAAGTGCGAAAATTCCTATGGGACGATCCATACTTATTTAAGTATTGTCCCGATCAAATTATAAGGAGATGTGTGCCAGATGATGAACAACAAAGTATCATCTCCTTTTGTCATTCACAGGCATGTGGTGGCCACTTTTCGTCTAAGAAGACCACAGCCAAAATTCTGCAATGTGGGTTTTATTGGCCCACTATGTTCAAGGACACACATGAGTTTTGCAAAACATGTGAGCCCTGTCAGAAGTTGGGAGGAATCTCCCGTAGAAATATGATGCCACTCAATCCCATCTTAATAATTAAAACTTTCGATTGTTGGGGCATCGAGTTCATGGGTCCATTCCCATCTTCTTTTGGAAACGTATATATCTTGCTCGCAGTTAACTATGTGTCCAAATGGGTCGAGGCGATTCCATGCCTGAATAATGACCATAAAACAGTCATTCGGTTCTTAAAAGAGAATATTCTTTCCCAGTTTAGAACACCTCTAGTCATCATAAGTGATGGAGGGTCTCACTTTTGTAATCGGCCATTTGAAACCTTAATGAAGAAATACGGCGTAACACACAAAGTGAGCACTCTCTATCACCCACAAACTAGTGGACAAGCTGAGATATCCAATAGGGAGATTAAACATATTTTGGAGAAAACGGTGAACCCCGATCGCAAAGATTGGTCGCTTCCACTTACCGATGTGCTTTGGGCTTACCGTACCACTTTTAAGACACCTATTGGAATGTCTCCTTATAGACTTGTCTATGGGAAGGCTTGTCACTTGCCCATGGAGTTAGAACATAGGGCATATTGGGCAATAAAGAAGATGAATTTTGATTCTGACAAGGCGAGCTCGTTGCGCAAACTTCAATTAAATGAACTTGCAGAAATCTGGAACGAAGCATATGAGAATGCGAGAATTTACAAAAACAAGACGAAGATATTTCATGATAAAAACATTCTTCGTAAGACATTCACGATCAATCAAAAAGTCCTTCTGTATAATTCTCGCCTACATCTATTTTCGAGAAAATTGAGATCTCGATGGACCGATCCCTACATTGTGCAAACTGTCTACCCATATGGGACCGTCGAGTTGTTAAATCCAAGGAACGGCAACATCTTTAAGGCGAATGGTCAACGATTAAAGTCATTCTTTGAGAAGTTTCCTTCAGAAGGTATGTCCATACCTCTGACTGATCCTGTGTATCAGGATGATTGATCTCCTAGTCTGATGGAGGTATAGAGTAGTTAGGATTAAGAGTTGGTTGCTTTTGTTTATTTTTCATAGGTTTGTTCGAAGGAGGAAGAATTCCACTTTTCACTCTCTCAGGTACTATCATTCCTCACTCCCTTTTATTTTCAAATTGCTCTCATGTTTTGCTCATCGCACATCTTTTACATTGAGGACAATGCGAGATTTGGTTGGGGGGTGTAGGATCACTTGGATGAATCCAGCGATTTGTAACATTTCGAGCAACTATGTAGAAATTTTTCGATTTTTCAAAAATTCAAATCTCTTTTGGAAAACATTGTTTCTATGCATTCAAGATGATATGAGCATAAGAGGAGGAGATATGAAGTGTATGAGGTTGTAAGTCGTAAACTTCTCATAGCATAATGGTTTTACATGTGAATTCCCCTAGTTATGTGATTGATAGAAAATTTGAACACTTTTACACCTAGTTCACATTACATGAGTTTCATGGGTTGAAAGGATTATGTGATTTGTAGATCAGATAAACTTTGATTTCAGGTGTTGAGAAACCAAGCCGGGGTACTTTGTCCATCCTTGTCCATGGAAAAATAACGAAAGATATGGATTTCTACAAATCCTATCTAATTTAAAAGAAAAAGGAAAATGAAGGATGAAATTGGGAATAATGAAAAAATGGTGGAAAATTTCGATTAGGGCTACCTATTACCAACCGGGGGATGGTCTACCTGTAACCAAAGCCGGAAATGGGACATAGTGTGAAAGCCGTCGGAAGGACAGTAAGGAAAATTCCTGTCATTGGCTTGTTGTTGCTCCATATACCTTGAGATCTATAGTCTAGATGATCTATGAAGAAGATAATCCTGGAAACTTATGAGATGAACTTTCACGATGCACACTAGGTTGAATTTATTCAAGTTTTTCTATTCATCAACCAATCAGCGGGAATCTCATATGGACACTTGTTATGTCTTGAGAATTTATGATTTCAACCTCTGTCATCGAATATTTCTAAATCTTACACCTGTGTATCTTGGGATGTATAAAAGAATGGTTTCTAAAGGAGAGTTGAGTTTTGAAAAATGGAATTGGTTTCATGCATGTTTTGCTCGGGACTAGCAAAATGCTGGTTAGGGGTGTGTGTTGAGCTCTTAATTGTGTATATTCTAACCCTAATTCATCACTCATTATGCAAGGCTTTCATGATTTGAAGACTAATCTAATGCATGTTTTGTGGTTGCAGGAATGAGAGTGGACTTCACCCAATAGGAGACCAAAAGGATTTACTTAGGAGCCTTGGATGAAGACTCAATGTGGGCAAAAGAAAGAAGAAAGCAGAGAGAAGAAAGAAAGAAAGAAATGAAGAAGAAAAGAGGCCAAGACCGGTCGTGACCGGTCGGCCAGGAGGGCCACGACCGGTTTAGACCAGTGGGCTAGCTCCCCCAGACCTGCCGAACTTGCTGGACACACGAATAACATAGTCCGACCGGTCGTGACCAATCGGCCAGCCCAGTCCGACTAGTCCAGACCGGTCGGCCAAAGGCCTGCTCACTCCAGAAGCTTGCTAGACTGTTTCATAGATGAGTCCGACCGGTCGCGACCGGTCGGCCAAGCCTCAGACCGATCATGCGACCAGTCGGCCATGCGTAAAACTGCGCACTCTCCTCTTCGGGCGCCGAATTTCTCTGTGCACTGCGTAAGCTTACGCAAATTCGAGAAGATTTCAATGTTGCGGAGCCTCCCCACTATAAAAGGACACCTAGGGATCATTCCTAGGGTATCTTAGAAAGGTTTGAGCAAGGTGGGAGGCGGCGGAAGTGGATTTCGGAGTTCCACAACTCCCTCTAGTTTGCTTTTTCATTTTTATGCTTTTCTTAGTTGCTTCATGTTTCCTTAGATCATGAACGGCTAAACCTCTTAGCTAGGGCCAAGAGGTGAAGCTTGTAGTGAATCTAAGATGTTTCAATTCGTTTAAAGTTGGTTTTAAAGTTGGATTTCATGTTTATGAACAATGGTTTGAAGTTTAATTCAAGTTCTAAGTAGTTTTTCTTAGTCTTATGATGACTCATGGATGTTTGGAAGAAGTACTTGAGTTCTTAATTGATTTGTGCTAGTCTAGACTTGTATGATCTGAGGAATTGGAGTACGCTCTAATACTATGATCTTCATGTGGGAACTTCCTACCAAAGTTCTACTTTTTCTGAAATTCTGTGGTATGTGGGACTGTGTATGTGATTTGAATCAAGTTCAAATCATGATCTAGCTTTGTCTTGTGACAGGACTTAATGATGGCTATGATTAAAGACTTAGTCTATTGGAATTGGGACTGACCTATGCAATTGAGCATGCTCATCCTAGCTTGCATTGAGTGATTCATGTACATTGATCTTACATATGGCAGATTGTTTGGTTTAACTATTATATCATCCGACTAAATAGATCTTAATTTCGATTCTAGTTGAGAAAGTGAGAAACCACAGCGAATTGAGCATTAAGGATTGCTACAAGTGGATCATTGAACCCCTAGTGCCTTTTTATAATTGTTTACTTTTGATTTAGTTCAAAGTTGTTACTTACATGAATCTACTACAAATCTAGTTGTTAGCTTCTCAATAGAAACTATTAGATGTGTTTGTGAATTCCTATATAAGTCCCTGTGGATCGACCTCGGTCTTACCGAGATTATTACTACATCGCAGCCTTACACTTGAGGCGAGCGAACAGAAGACAAAGAGGGTAGCCTTGAGATACATGATATAAGGTTTCTACCATACGAGCTGTGAGATCGGAACGATTTCCCTTCCTGGGGTACACATTGTAGGTGAAGATGAGATGTAGGATGCGGTGGGAATCAGTCATCTTGATGGCTTTGAGCGCATTCCCACTATACTATCTTTCATTTCGACCATCACATAGGGCCATAGTCCACTTAACTGGTTCCACGGTTTTAGGCTCATCGTATGCTGGAACACACTTCCAAGTCGAGGAAATGCCAAAAATATGAGCTAATCTTCGAGCATCAACATTGAATGACCTATTTCCATTCTTTATGGTGAGGGAAGGAGGACGAAATTCATATTCAACAACACTGCTTAAGAATTGCCTCACCAAAGAAAAATGGACAGGACCTCCAAACTCTAAAATTGGATGCCATTTTATCTTGGAAAGAGTTTCAAAAATGTCATAATCTCCAAGACATTCAATGTTGACATTTCTTTCACATACAATGTCTCGATTGGAGAAATCAAAGTGTTCTTCTTCCTCGAATGATTCATCATCAATAGGTACAAGAGGAGGGAGAGGCTCTTGAGAGCATTTTGTTCTCTTTTCCCTTCGAGAGGAGGTTCTAGGCATAATGGCAAGAGAAAAGCTACACTAGGAACCTCAAATGAGAAGGAAATGGAAGCAAGAGGGAAGAACCCCAAAATGTAGAAGGGATAGAGCAATAGCTTGGATTAGATGGACAATGTACTTCAAAAGTGCTTCAGAAAGGAGAAGAAAATGATGAAGCTTACCCAAATCAAGGAGGAATGGATCTCCCTTCGAAAAACGCCGAGCAAAATGGATGATTGGAAGCTTGAGGAGGATGCCCTAGCAAGGAGGGGACGAATAGTTCTGGTAAATGGAGTAAAGAGCCCCCTTTTTTAAATTTAGAGTCGGGCGGACTGGACATTTCCGAGCAACTTCGGGCGCCCAAACCACGTCGTCGGGCGCCCGACGAGTCCAGTTTTTGGACAATAAGGTCCATTTTTGGACAAGGCAACAAGTACATGTTTCCTTTAGGACTGAGAGCCCTATTTCATATTGACCCACTCATAGATGGTCAAAGTCATCTTTGCAAGAGAATATCTTTATTTCATTTCTTTCTTCTCCATTTTCTTCTTAATTGAAGAGGGATGTTACTCCTACATCACATAAAATGTTATGACCAAATACTTTCTCTCATGTCTTTTGATGTAGGGAGAGTAGATAGGTTGAAGACTCTAAGATTTACATATTTTTCATGGTCATCAACACTATAGGATTTTTGAATCAGATTATTCCAGTTTACTACCAAATCCCTCCCAGTATGTTATAATGGAGCATGAGGAGGTACCATGACCATAACCATCTAAATGTGGCAAAGATATTTAATTGAAGGATTTTCATATAATTACTCATGCCATAATAAATTCATCAAAACACATCATCTCAATCATAAAGATAAACCAATACTAGCATATAAGAACTAAATTTATTCAAAAAGAATTTGAGGCTAAGATCCTCAGAATTTGTCATGAAGATCAATGATTTTAAGGCTAACACTAGAAACATTCAATCCTACAAAACATAAAAATTTGTTATCCAAAATCCAATGCACAGCCACCAATATATCTCCATGATATTTCATATTGATCAAATCCATGGGGCTGGCATAAGACTATAAGATCACTTCTCCTTCACAACCCATTTGGCAACAACTTTCATTGTGCCTGGGTCATGTGAGGATCTATAAAGAGTTCTCTTCTTTCCAGGAGAGCTGTTCTTTTTATATGATTGTTCATAGCCCATCCTCATTTCATTAATCATTTTGTTTGTCTTATCATTGATTACGGCTACTTTTTTGAGCAGGGCATTCATTCGAGCATTGTTCCTTGGTGAAGTCGAAAAATTTCTCTCCATATTCTTTTGATTCTTAGGGGGACTCCAAGTACTGTGGTGCGCTTCTCTCCCTTTTGGAATAGATTTACCTATCTTGCATTGGGAGGAAGAGAGTTGTGGGCGTCTAAAGGCCAAACATTCAAATTTTAGGTGACCCAGATCACCACAAGCATGACAAATAAGGGATGCTTTGGTTTTACTTCCTCATGCACCATAGTTCTTTCTCATCATAGGAGGGACAGAAACAGTCTTAGAGATATGACTGTTAAAACCAATTCCTCTTCTATCCATAGGTGATCTCCCTACTCCCAAGAGCTTTTCAAGATTTTTTTCTCCTTGGGCGAAACGTCTTCTAGAGTCAACAACTTGACATTTAAGACGTTCAGCATTTTCCCATTTGAGTTCTTTTTCAAGACTCACATGTTGATCAAGGGTCTCACCATTTATGAATTTTTCTTTTTCAAGTTCAAGAGCTTTGTTCTTCCTTTTTAGCTCTTCTAGATCTTGACCCAACTTTTGATTCTCAATTTTCAGACCATCAAGATTTTCGGTCAAGTTATCATTTTCAGCCTTCATTTGTCCCAACTTCTTTATGGTGTTCATATTTTCGATATACAGTTGGTTGTATACTTCTTGAAGTTCACATCCTCACTCTCATCATCACTTGAGGAGGTATGGTTAACATTGTCTCCCTCTTTTTCATTTTCAGGGAGAATTGTGGTGGTGGAGATCATAAGAGCTTTCACTGATCTTTGTTCACCATCATATAGGAATCGGATTCCAAGCTAGTGTCATCCTAAGTGGCAACCATGACCTTTCTCCCTTTATGTTTCTTTCATCATTTTCTGAGCAATTGGGAGCAATGTGATCGTACTTCCCACAATTATAGCATTTTGGCTCTTTTGATCTTTTGAAGGATTTACTTGTATGGTTCTTATGATCAAAATGCCTTCCTTCCTTATGGTGGTTCTTGTTTTTGAAGAATTTCTGAAATTTCTTAGCCATAAGAGCCATTTCTTCTATGTCTATTTCCTCATCATCATTTTCTTTAGAAGTGTGTGCTTTGTGAGAAGTTTTCAAGACTGAATATTTGGATTTTGTGGGAGGTTTAAAATGAAGCTCATGAGTTTGAAGGGATCCTAGAAGTTCTTCAACTTTCATAGTGTTTAGGTTCCTACACTCTTCTAGGGCAACAACTTTAGATGAGAAGCATTCCGGTAGAGATCTTAAGATTTTCCTACAAATTTTGCTATCCGAAACCTTCTCTCCTAGTCCACACATGTCATTGGTGATGCTATTTAGATGTGTGAAAAATTGCATGAAGGTTTCATCCTCCTCCATTTTGATATTCTCAAATTGTGTTGTAAGGAGTTGGAGTTTAGATCTTTTGACTATGCTTGTTCCTTCATGAGTTACTTCCAGAAAGTCCCATGCTTCCTTACTAGTTTGACAATTTTGGATGCGAGCAAATTCATTTCTAGAGACTGAACAGAAAATGGCATTCAAGCCTCTAGCATTAAAAACACGTTGAGCTTTATCAAAATCAGTCCACATGGCCTTCTCTCTTGGTCTAAGGACATCCGAATCGCCTTCGTTTCTTATGGTATCCATTGAGACTTTATAACCAAATTCTACCATGTCCCATACATCCGAATCGATGGATTCTAAAAAGATGCGCATTCGAGCTTTCCAATATAGATAGTTGGATCCATTGAAGAACGGTGGCTTGGTGATAGAAGTGGAGTCTTCCATAGACATATTTTCAAGCTAACTCTAGGATCAACCTCTAGGCGGTTAAGCCCTTGAAGAGGAACCTGCTCTGATACCAATTGAAATTGCGGTTTGCACCGCTATTAAGATAAGCTTGAAGGTATGCTTATGTCCTAGAGGGGGGTGAATAGAACTTTTTACAAATTCATTGCCAATTAAAAACTCAAAATAATTTACCAATTTAATATATGTAAATGCACACAAATTGATCATACAAGGTCTTTCTAAATGATCAACTATACTAAGGGAAACAATTGATCAAACAGTTCATATGCATGCATGTACTAATCATTCAAAGATAGCATATGGGCATTTTGTCAAACATAAGATGGGCATTCAGTTGAGTACTTATATAATTGATTAACAAGGCACAATAATAAACAAAATGCATTCACCACATTACACACGATGTATAGTGGTTCGACGATGAGTCTGCTCCACTCCCGGTTCAAGTACTCAACTCCTTTGAGTACACCGGCATTCACTATCGGAGGTTTTAAATGAGGTTTACCTCTCAACCTTTACAACCTACACAAGGTCTATTCCTACACAAGGACTCCTCAAATCCTACACAAGGACAACGCACGTATTCTCCCGTGTTGGAGGCCTACGCTAGGACTTACACGTCCTACTCAAGGACAACTTCGAGATTGGGTCACAATCTCTTAGACTCCAATCTCAACAAGAAGGGGGAATCAAACAATGGACTCTATAAACTTAAACACTTACAAGAGATGAGCCCCGATTCAGCGCTGTTGAGTAGCTTCAGCTTCCACGAATGCTTTAGCTCCTCTCCAAGTTCCCACAATCAGCAACCTTGCTTTGAATGAGATTTGTAGTGCCAAGGTGAGAGATAATAGGTTGGGTGAACCTTCTATAGGATGAGGCAATTGATGATGATGAAAGGTTTCCCAAATGGTTGCATTAAATGGCTTAAATGACTAAGGATATACCTATTTCGAATTAGGTCAAGGGCCATCAATGAAGACTTGAGTTCATATTTCAATCCGAGCTTTGAATGCTCATCAATGTTCTCCAACAACTAGGATTGAACAATGAACTCAAGACATAGGTTTGAGAAGAAAGAAAATAGCTCGGGAAGACACTCTCTTAAAGCTCTTAATGTTTTCTTGGTAGGTGCCTTATAAATGAATTTCATTGCTTAAATAGAGGGCTGAAAAACGGTCAGAACGGCCATTATCGGGCCCCTTATAAAAGGTTCGGGGCCTCTAGAAAAAATCAAGTTTATAAGCCAAATGTTGCTGGATAAAAATCATCCAGTTCAGGTGCCCGACCAAGCGCCCGACCACCAGTTCGGGCACCCGACCAAGCGCCGACCACTGGTTCGAGCGCCTGATAATGGAGCCCGAACTCCCTTCAAATTGTCCAGAGAGTTTACTGGACATTTTAGGCCAAGTTAGGGCGCCCAACCATGGAGCCCGACGACCAGTTCGGGCGCCCGATATGGGGCCCGAAAGTGCACAGAAGATTATTTCTTTGTGATTGGTTTCTTTGTGCAACTCATTGTCAAAGTCTAAGGCTGATCACATGGACACAACTCTAGTAATATGGGCTAAAAGCTATTCCTATTTGGTTGGGCCAAACTAGAGAAAGAAGGAAGGGGTTATAGGTTGCAAGATTCACCCTGGCACGGCTAATGTACTTGTTTTCTCCAATGTTGGTGACAGCGTCGATCTTCAGGTCTTCAAGAAGAGACTTCAGCTGATCTTAAAGACTTGACAACACATAATTCACACAATTTGACAAATATTTGTACTAACAAATCCTTCATAAAGAAACTTATGATTCACCATATTTCGTAGCCGTGATGTGAACAAGCAAGTAAGAGGTCCTTGTATCTGTCCTAACTTTGAAAGAAAGTTTCACTCTCTTTGATAGAAAAATTCATTATAGCTCGTCGAATGGTGTTTGTTTTATAAGTCGGGAAGAATTTTTTAAAAAACTCTTGGGTCATCTCAGTCCATGCCCCAATCGACCTTGGTCTTAGAGAGTGAAGCCATGTTTTGGCTCTTTCTTTTAAAGAGAAAGGGAATAGCTTTAATTTCACTACGTCCTTTGTCACATTGTTATATTGTAGCGTAGCTACTACCTCATCAAACTCTTTCAAGTGTAGATATGGGCTCTCAGAATCTAGCCCATAGAACTTAGGTAGAAGTTGAATTACCCCCAACTTTATATCAATTATTCCAGCATTGTTTAGGAAAACCATGCATGAAGGCATAGTAACACTGGCCGTTTGTAGGTAATCATGCAAAGCTCTCATTAGAGGAGCATTGTTTACCTCATTCTCTCGTACTCCCTCTTGATTTGCGTTTATAGTTAGAGTGGGAGGGGGAGGATTCCTTAATGGTATTTGATTCATACTCCCCGAACTCTCACAATTTTCTATGTATTTTCTAACATGCCTTTGGTCGAAAAGTGGTCCAACTAAACTACCTTTAGTTTTAAGAAGGTTTGTGTGGTCACGTTCCCAATGGGACATAAACCACACAAGCAAAATCTAAAACTAAAAACTAAACCTAAGTCGTAGATAAAAAATCTGAAAATAAACTAAAATTTAAAAAAAAAAATAAAAACTGAAAAAACTAGAATAGAAGAAATTCTCAGTTAGAAGGATATTACCGGATGTGCTTGAACTAGAAGAAATACCTATAAAACAAAAAAAGAAAATTGTCAGTTCTAGAAATCAGTAAACTAGTCCTAAGAAAACAGAAAAATCCTAACTAACTAATTCTACTTCTTTAGTTACTAAAACAATTTAAAACCGTTTAACCTAGTTTCCCCAGCAGCGGTGCCAAAAACTTGTTCACTCGCCTCAAGTGTAAGGCTGCGATGTAGTAATAACTCAGTGAGAACGAGGTTGATCCACGGAGAATTAGGGTAAACAATCCCAACTTATTCTAATAACTTCAATCGAAACAGTTTTGGAATCCAGTTTTAGGAATTAGAACTAAACAAAAAAAACTAAGTAGAAGAAAATCTAAGGTTTAAAGAGAAACTAGGGCTTTTTAAGGGTCCACTTATAGTAATCCAATGCCAATCCATTCATCCAAGCACAACACAATTAGAATCAAAGTTCTATCTCTCATCTAATTGGAAGATATTTCATTCAACACAAATAGTCCTACTTAAATATGAAAAATTAAATTTCTAGTTCTAATGAAGCATGTAGAATTCAAACTTATAGCCTTCGGAATAACAATCATACCAAAAGGTTATGGCATGCTCTAGGGTTACTACAATTCGAATCTAATTAAACCATAATGATACTATTAGAGAATTGCAAGGAACTCATGTCCAAAGTACATGAACTCTCATAAAACTTTTAAAAATATCAACTTTATTCAAACTAAAACTTAAAAATCCAAACTTGAAGTAAAGCGTACTTGAACTAATGAATTAAACATTGAAACTAGCTACAAGCTTCACCTTTTAGCCCTAGCTAAGAGGTTCTAGCCAAACATTGTCATACTTGAACTAAAAATAAAAGAAAAACTACTTGAAAGCATAGAAAAACTATAAAAACCCTAGTTGGAGGAGTTACGAACGCTCCACGATGATCATCTCCATCTCCCATGACTTCAATGTCCTTCTATAATGCCTTAGGAATGACGTACAGGTGTTCTTTTATAGCAAAAATTCACCACCGACTTTGAATCTTCTGGAATTGCATAAGGACTTACGTAGTTTGAGGCGGTTTTGATAGGTATTTCGATATATCAGAATGATATTTCAATACATCGAAACTTTTATCCAGAAAGTTATTACTTTTTCTGCCTATTTTTTTTTATATTATTTCGATATATTGGAGCTTTTTTCAATAGACCTTCGATATATTGAAATGCTATTTCGATAGATCGAAATTGCACTTTAGCAAAATTTCAGGGCTATTTTCTGAAATTTTTACATCTTGCTTTTCTAGCCCTGCAGCTCTGCAAGCTTTTTCTAACCATTCCAGGTCTTTTACTTGATTTTTTCAAGGCATTTTCTTCACTTCTTTGGCTCATCAAAGCTTGGTCTTCTAATCACTCAAAATCCTCCAAATTAACATTAAATCTATGACATCTCTCTCTTTTACCTACAAACGCAATAGCAAGCATAAGTCTTTAACTTTAACAACTTAAACCATGCAATTATGCTATGAATTGGGGTCCAGATATGTACAATTCATGGTTCAACATATAGCCTGGACCCACGCCTAATAATTGCAACGGGCCTAGCATGTTAGACTAGGCCTGCCAGCTAGGAAGCCGCCCCACACTCTCATGATTGGAAAGTTGCAGACTGATGTATTTAAGTAAATTTGTCAGACTATGGAATGTCAGGTACACTCTATAAATACCTCCACCACTCAAGACCAAGGTACTAAACTTAAACAACGCTTACCTAATTGTTACCTGACCTGAGACCCTACTTAATTTAGGCATCGGAGGGTCCCCCGCCCCACTGCGAATTCACCCTCTCTTGCCTTTTTTTGTTTGTGACTCTGCAGGATCAAGCCAAGAGACGACCACGAGACTGCGGACCACCTCCTACCTCTTCTGTTGCCAACCAAATTTGGGTGACAACAGAGTGGCGCCATCTGTGAGAACCGGCTAGGCTGCGTTCTCACCACTAAAGTTCTATCATCAGTCCCAACTTATCTCCCATCCGTCACGACGAAGAAGAATAAGGGGAAGGCCCCTACCGAGCCCGAGCCCTCCCAACACACTCCGAATGGGGGGCATACCCAACAGTCGCTTTCCCAGCATGCACAATCGCACTCCCAGCAACACTTCTAGGCTTTCGGGCAGCAAAGATTGTGCAACTGAAAAGCTCGACTCGTCACACTCGATGAGCGAGTTGACGGCCTGGAGGAGCATGTGCTCTGCCTCACTAGGGTGAAAGAAGAGCAGCAGGTGTCGCAGTTGAAGAACCTGCCAGAGGCACCCGAGCTACCCCCACGTCGACCATCCCCAGTAGTCATGTCAAGAATGGTACTTAGGGTAACCCCGCGCTGATAAGGATCGCTTTAGCTGGGCAGTCTTAGTATGGGCAACCACGTTAGATGAGTCCGACCTTCGCCACATACTTGATGAGAGGCACAGGGCTCGAAAAGGCAAAGAACTAGAGGAAGTTGCGGAAAGCGAGGCCCCTTGGGGGGCGAACCTCAGAGAATTTTGGGGCTAGATTGGTGATATTCAGCGCGCCTGCAAAACCAAGGCCCCCATATCTATGGATGCCCTCCTTGAGCATGCCAAGCCGTCGTTCACTGATGACATTATCCAAGCCCCGCTGCCAATCAAGATGTCACAGATTACCCTCTATATGAGCACGGGTGACGTGATTGAGCACCTAGAGACTTTCAAGAGCTGGATGAAACTCCATGGCACTTTCGGCTCTGTGATGTGCAAGGTGTTCCCCCTGAGGCTGAGTGAAGAAGCTTGGAAGTTGTTTCGGAGCCTAAAGTCGAAGTCCACCAGCTCAGCCAGGCCTTCGTAATATAGTTTGTTGGGAGAAAAAGTATATATCATCTAGTGACACATCTACTCACCCTGAAGTAGAAGCACGACGAGTCCCTAAAGGACTACATCGTTCGATTCAATGTCGAGGTTGTCTAGGTGGATGACTACTCCAACTAGGTCGCCCTTGCGGCCATGATGTTCAGAATTAAGTAGGGAAAGTTCCTTTTCTCACTCAATAAAAATCACCCAGCGACACTGGCCAATCTATTAAACCAGGCCCAGAAGTACTCCAACGTGGAAGAGCTAGTTGGCGCCCATAGGGAAGCCAAGGGCGAGAGAAGCTCGGCCAAGGGGAAGAAGTGAAAGGGAGAGAAAGAAGGGCCCACTTCTGACCCTAAGCGAAAGAAGGAAGATAGGGGCAGGGGCTCGCATGCCACCCATACCTCAGAGAGTTGGTACTACCAATACACGTCGTTAAACACCCCCCTCGAGCAAGTGTTCATGGATATTAAGGACTGAAAAATCCTAAAAAGGCCGCATAGGTTAAGGCCGGACCCAGTAAAAAGAAACAAGGGGAGGTATTGGCACTTCCACTGAGATCACAACCATGACACAGCCAACTATTTTGACCTGAAGGAAAAGATCGAGTCCCTCATCCAAAGGAGCTACTTGGGCAAGTATGTCGCCAAGCGCCGCAAGGACAGTTCACTGCCCAGGCGAGACCAGCGAGAAGAGTACACCGACAACGAGCCCATGGGAGAAATCTGCACCATCTTCAGCAAACCAGACGGCGGGGGAGATTTGATGAGGGTGCTCCGAGCTCACGCTCAGAGTGCCAAGTTTACTAACAGGGTCCACCAGGTGAACCTCACCTGTCGACCTGTGAAAGAGCCCGGGTGGAGGGTTGTGCCATCTCTTTACGGAGGATGATCCAAGAGGGATCTAACACCCTCATGACAACACCTTAATAGTGGCCAACTATAGGCTATGACAAATAATGATCAATACAAGTAACTTGGCCGATATCTTGTATGTTGTTGCCTTCGACAAAATAGAAACCAGGAGGACAAGACTTCGACCTGTTCGGACCCCCTTTGTCGGGTTTGCGGGGAGAATACGACCTCAAAGGGGAGCAACCTGCTGCCGGTGACGGTGGGAGAAGGTCCCAACCAGGTCACCCTCATGGTGGACTTTCTTGAAGTTGACCGCCCCTTAGTATACAATGCTATCTAATTAAGGCGACCTTCCCTAGTTGCTATGTGGGTTGTTGTCTCCATCTACCATGTCATCATGAAGTTTTCGACCGAACACAATGTGGACCGGGTAAGAGGCGACCAACTAGAGGCTTGACAGTGCTACATGACGTCCCTCCATAGAAGGGCATGACAGACGATGCAGATCGCCTCCCTTAGTCCAATGGAGGAAAGCATAGAAAGGGGATCACCGGTAGAAGACCTGATCCTGGTGCAGATATGCGAGGAAGACCCAACGAAGATGATTCAGGTAGGGTCCTCGCTCAACCCATAACTTAGGGTCAAGATGACAAGCCTCCTTCTTGGAAGACCATCTGCATGGTCTCAAACATTACGGTCCCCCGCCTGAACATGGACCCCAACAACATGCTCGTCTAACAGAAGAGGAAAGCTTTCGGTGTAGAAAGTTACGACATCATTAACAAGGAGGTCGGCAAACTCCGACAGGCCGATTTCATCGAGGAAGTCCACTACCCTGACTTGCTTGCTAACGTGGTGTTGGTAAAAAAGTCAAGCAAAAAATGGAGGGTCTGCATGGACTATACCGACCTCAATAAGGCCTTTACCAAGCATAACTTTTCGCTCCCAAGAATTGACTAGTTGGCGCACGCCACTGCCGGCACATACTCCTCAGATTTATGAATACGTACTTGGGATACAACCAGATTGCCGTGCATAAGTATGACAGGCAGAAGACCACTTTCATCACCGATAGAGGTCCGTACTGCTACCGAGTCATGCCATTTGGCCTGAAAAATTCTAGGGTGACATACTAAAGGCTGGTCAATAAGATGTTTGCCCAGCAAATCAGAAAGACGATGGAAGTCTATTTAGACGACATGATCGTGGAGATTAAAGAGGCAACAAACCACGTCACTGACATGAGGGAGATGTTCGGCGTACTAACTAAGGCAATATTGGATGAAGCTCCATCCGACCAAGTGCACCTTCAATGTCAGCTCGGGCAAATTACTGGGCTTCATGGTCAATTAATGGGGAAGTGAGGCAAACCCCGATAAGATACGAGCTCTCGTCGAAATGAGCTCGCCCAACACGATGAAGGATATTTAGTGCCTCATAGGTCGGGTCGGGGTGCTGAACTGGTTCGTTTCTAAAGCAAGAAACAAGTTCCTGTCATTCTTCAAGCAGCTGAAAGGGGGCAATAAACCTACATGGACAGAGGAATGTGAGCAGGCTTTCCAGTAGCTCAAAGCATACCTCAAGTCACCACCCCTGCTCTTGAAGCCCCTTCCCGGGGAAGAGCTCTACTATACCTAGTGGTTTCTCCAACCATAGTGAGATCAACCTTGGTAAGGCAAGACGACAGCATGTAGCGTCCTGTATAGTATATCAGTAAGGTGATGGTCGACGCCGAAACGCGCTAGCCTGGAGATAGAAAAGTTGGCTTTGGCCCTGGTCATGGCCTCCCGCTGCCTGAGGCCTTACTTTCAGGCCCACACCATCATTGTGCCCACTAACCAACTGTTACGACAGGTGTTACAAAAAACAGAGGCATCAGGAAGACTCGCCAAATGGGCAATAAAGCTCGACGAATTTGACGTCAACTCCCAGCCTCAGAGAGCTATCAAAGGGCATGGCATGTCGTTGCCAACTTCATTGTTGAGTTCACTTACTCTCCAAGCACCTCGCCTATGGAGGGAGAAGGGCAGAGCTCGACTATGCTAATCTGCACCTTGCACGTGGATGGCCCCTCCAACACGCATGGCAGCGAGGCTAGATTGATCCTGACCTCGCCTGATCAGGTCAAAATTGAATATGCCTTACTATTCATCTTTTAAGCCTCCAACCAATGAGGCCGAGTACGAGGCCCTCATAGCAGGGCTGCACCTAATCAAAGCTATGAGAGCAGAAAGGCTACAAATATATAGCTACTCACAACTGGTGGCCAACCAAGTTACCACCGAGTATTAGGGCAAGGGAGAAAAGATGATTGTGGATTGGGGTTGTGAACACAGTCTAGTCCTTGTATGAAATGTTACAACGCTTGATTCCGAAAGTGCTACATGGCCCCACTCCATTCTCTCTCCTTTCTTCTCTTTTACTTTCCTTACTCTCGATCTCCTCCCTTCAGAGGGAACACATGATGGATCTGAGCCATTCATTAGGTATATGGGACTTTGTTTTCACTGGTGTAGCATGCCTGATATGCGGACTGGCATTATTTTTTTATGCAAGGCAGGTTCACATTCTCCACTACCTAATGAATGATCCGGATCTATAACAGGTTCTACTTTGTCGTTAATAATTGTAGAGCTGGTATTCATTGATTCGAATTAAGCTCCACAAATTGTTGGACGACCACGGATATGTCAATACCTAAAAATAAGATAAATTGAGCAATTATATCTTCGGCATAAGTCTACGTTTTTAATTAAAATTGGACCATTGAGCGTTTTACACCCATGGGACGATAGCGTAATATCTGGAAAGTTCGAATTCCCGACCAAATGAGGATGGAGCATGGACTCATATTGCCTAATGACGCTGCTAGTGGCTAAAAGCTACCGGATGGGGCTCTGTGGGCCCCACCATGATGTATGTGTTTCATCCAGGCCATCCATCTATTTTTCCAGATCATTTTAGGGCATGATCCCAAAAACGAGACTGATCCAAATCTCAAGTGGACCACACCACAGGAAATAGTGGTGATTGAATGCTTATCGTTAAAAACTTCTTAAGAGCCCTAAAAGTTTTGGATGAAGCTGATATTTGTTTTTTTTCCCTGTGTGTGACCTAATCAATAGATTGGATGGCAATTATAAACAATGCAGTGGGCTCAAGGAAGCTTTTAATGGTGTGCGTTCAATTATCACTGCCTCCTGTGGTGTGGTGTGGTCCATGGTGGTTTTTTTTTTTTTTTTAGTCATGCAATGCACCCACCCTGTTAGCTGCACAACGCACCCACACAGTTAGTCACAGGATGCACCCACCTACTAATGGGGTTAGTGTGTCTCCTTAGGATTTCGGCCTTGGGACCTGCTGTTGAAATGCCTAGGCATCTTCCAGCTGGGCTAGCAGGCGAGACACAGGGTGGGCGTTCAATCACCACTGTTTCCGGTGGTGTGGTCCACTTGGGATTTACATCACTGTAATGTGTATTTGTCATCTAATATGATTAGGTCACACATATAGATGAAGGGAAGACACAAATATCAGCTTCATCCAAAAAGTTTGTGGCCTCCAAGGAGTTTTTAATGGTGTGCGTTCAATCACCACTGTTTCTTGTGTTGTGGTCCACTTGATATTTGGACCTGCCTCATATTTTGTTCCATGGCCTAAAATGATCTCATACATATGGTGGGGAGCACGGAGCACTGTCCAGTAAGTGGCTACTAGCAGCATCATCAGGCAATTTGCGTCCATGGAGCATAACACTTAGGGGTGTTTGTTTTGCTGTAAATGGAGGAAAATGTATGTAAATGTTGGTAGATGGGTAATAATTACCATTTACTCATGTTTGGTACGGATGATAATTACCTCCTTGCAAAAGGCATTTAAAAATGATTGCCATAAGTTCGTGGGCCCACTGTGATATCTTTGATATATCCATGCCGTCCATCCTTTTTAGCGAAAAATTTTAGGGTATGAGCCCCAAAATGAGGTAGAACCGAAACTCAAGTGGCCCACTCCATAGGAAATTGTGATCATAAAAGCTTTTAACGATAGGCATTCAAACCACTCTTTCATGTGGTGTGGTCCACTTGAGCTTTGAATATACCTCAATTTTTGCATCATGCCCTAAAATCAGTCCACAAAATGGATGGACTGCGTGGATGAGCTACATATATCACAGTGGGCCCCACATAAAATTAACACATTTCTCTTTTTAGTGTTAAAAAGCAATCCATCACGGTCAACATAGAAAACAGTATAGAAATTACCTGGTAATTAATCATTATTCATTTGAAGGTATTTACAAGAGGCTATTGGGAAACAAACACCCGAGGATGACTGCGGCCATGTGATTTTGTCCTTGGAATTAGGACTTCCTATCAAATTTACCTTGTGGGCTGTCAATGGGCTGGGCCCTGGGTGAGTCTCGGCCTGGATTTTGAACTGCTTTGGGAAAGGCCGTCAGGCTGGGCCTTTATAAAATTCTAATTTCTAAGCCCGAGCCCAGCCCATTGACACCCCTATTTACCTTCAACCGACCATTTGATACTTAGCCATAGGATGGTTAGAATTTCATGATCAGTGTGGTTTTGAGTGTATGCTCATCCACCATGTGACCCACTACATAACTGTCACATGTGAGGTGTATAAGTCATTGCCCATTTACAAAATGGCAGGGAACAATCAAAGGTAAGGGTGCCATGGGCCGGCCGGTTGTCCTGCGGGCATTTGGGTTTAGCCTGTGTTGGACCAGGCTTGAGCTAAGTACCATTCCCAAAGGCTGGATTCGGGCTCAAAATTGAAACCCTTTTCTGATTCGGGCCAGGCTTAGACTAAGATGGCCAAAAGCCCAACAGCTCGGCCCGCCCGTTTGATCTGAAAAGGCATTTCAAATTTTTAAAATTTTAGTCCATTCTAAAGCTTATAAAAAATTATTTCAAGGAAAATGGGTTGCCGGCGCACGTGGGCCCCACGATGGTGTTTATGTAAAATCCACCCTGATTAAAATGGGTTGCCGGCACTTGTAGGCCCCGGGTTTGGGGCCTCGTTGGTAGACTCCGTGGAGTTTCAATAAGGGGTCTTGGTCTTGAAACCCATCAGTGGTGAAATATACACACCAGTGGGTGCGTTGCATGACTAACCGGAAAAAAAAAAAAAAAAAAAAAAAAAAAAAATGGCATGTCACACCATTTTACTTGCGGTACCCAGGTATCAACTGCGTGGACCACATCATTAAAAGAAGTGTACACAAGAGCACTCACCCTCTGGCTTATATCCCTTCAAGTAGCCCATTTGAATCATGGATGAGCTTCATACTGAGGCTAGATTTTAGTTTTTTTTGGCATTTAGTAGGTGGAGCATATTTTATATAATTATTGCTGTAGGCCTGCAAATATCAAGGGTGCAAAATCTCTCTCCCAACAATTTTCTTTTGAGTGGCTCACCTGAATCACTTTGAATATTGATTTTTTGGCCATGGACAAAAATTAAGATTTTACATCTAATGGTCAGCGTGGATCGCGTGGATCGCGTGGATCTCACGTACACATCATGGTAGGTCCTTTGAAAATGAAGGGTTAGATTCCCGAAGAAGCCATTCGGTACACTTACGTGGGCGTTGGGATTTTTACTGCAATAGCCCAAAGTTGTGGCTACTCCAATTTCGGTCTGGTTCATCTTTTTTAGCCTTTTGATGGTCGAAAATGCCCCTTCAACCGATTCCCCCTGGGCACTATGGATTCTCCGTGAACACATGGTGGTCAGAGGGGTGTTCTCGACTGTAAATTTTTTAATTTCTTGTGAAAAGCCCAAAAAAGATGAGCCGGACGAGAAATTGGACTTTTAGTAAAACTAGCCACTCCTTAGGGCTATTACAGTAAAAATCCCATGGGCTTGGGGGCCCCGGATTAGGTGAGACCTCTTGCTCACCCAAGATGGTGCAGCCCTTACAGTGGGGCCCATCTTAATATATATATTCTGTATCCAAGCCATTCATCCATTTTGACAGATCATTTTAGGGCCTTATCCTAAAAAATGAATCAGATCTAATTACATGGAAGACTATATCATAGGAAACAGTGGTGATTGACCATTAATGGACTGCCATAGTAATGGATCAAGCTGATATTTGTTTTCTCCCTTCGGCCAGGCTTATGTGACCTTATCAACATATTAGATGGCTAGTAAACACTACGGAAACATTAAGGTTTTTCCTAAGAAGTTTTTATTAGTAGAGCGTTGAATCATCACTGTTTCCTATGGTATGGTCTACCTAATAATCAGATCTGCTTCATTTTTGGCATAGTTCTCCAAAATGACTTTGAGAAAACAGATGGATGGCATGGATGCAAAATTCATAAATCAATGTGGGCCCCACGGTAAGGGCTGAGGCTGGGTCTGACATAATTTGCTCGGTAGCAAAGAGAGTTGGGGACTTCTACAATTTATGGGTAAGTGGGCTGTGGTTTGGGTGAGCTCCACTACTTTAGGGGTCTTTTGGATGCCTTTAAAATCTGTAAATTCTAATCTGATTACTGATTACATGGAGTGTTTGGATAGGGTGTTTGGATGAGTGTATTTGCCTGTAAACAAGGGGTTCAAGGCCATTGCATTGTTGGTAGACTCTGCAGAGTTTCAACAAGGGGTATCAGGTTTGAAACCGAAGTGGTGAAATATCCACACTGTAGACAGTACCAGTGGGTGCGTTGATGGGTGTGTTGTGGGATTGAGTACTAGTGGGTGGGTGGGTTGGTGGGTGGGCTGACAAAAAAAAATTAATAATTACATGTTGTCATCAGACTATAGCTGTAATTTGAAACATCGTAAAAAGGTATGCTTCATATTACAGGTAAAGAGATTTCAGGCATCGAATTTTTTTTTTTTTTTTTTTTTTTTTAATTTCAATGGAAAGAGAGTCACGGCTTCTTCCACCGGCTTCATCGAATCTCGGAAATAAAAATACCCACCTCTATCAAAGATGAAGAGGAACAGAGGGCTCTGTGGTTAGGGTTAGAAACCTTCAAGAAAACCACCTGAAGGACTATTATTAGAAACCCCTAATTGCCCATAGATATCAACAGGAGTTGGGATCCATGCGAGAGATTTGCTGGGCAGTCTCCATTACAGTGGTCTCAGAACCATGGGCCACGGTCATAATAAGTGAAAAAACAGGAAACCGGACCTCAAGCGTGCGTGGCTTTGGCTGCGAATCCTAAATATCGATATGGGTGGTAGCTTGATCGTAGGGCCCACCTCGATGTATGCATTGTATATCCATGCTGTCCATATGTTTTTCCATATTATTTTAGGGTATTATGCCAAAAATTAAGTAAAGACACATTTGTTGTGAACCACACCACAGGAAACACTGATTACTGACCATTAATACCCTTTTGTAGGGCCATACAAAATTTTGAATCAAGCTGATATTCCCCTTTCATCCAGGTCTGTGTGACCTTCTCAACGAGTTGGATGGTCAAATTAACATTACGGTTGACCCTTGAAAGCTTTTAATAGTGAGTGTTCAACGACCCCTCTTTCTTGTCGTATGGTACACCTGAAATTGAATTTTATCTGCTTCATTTCAGATGGACGGCATGGATATACAACGCATACACCGAGTTGACCCTATGGCCATGGTCCCACCACATAGCTGGTTATGGGGTCGCAGAGAAGCTGAGCTGCTAACCTCCCTTGTGTTTTGGTGTGGCAAAATTCTGTGGGCCCCACTATGATGTATGTGTTGTATCTATTACATTCATCCATTTTGTGAGATCAGTTTGGAGCTATGTGGCAGATCCAGACCTTAAGTGGACCAATCATCTGCATCCAAAAAACCTTTGGGCAATATAGGGGAGCCAATTAGGTGCAGCCTAGGCCTCTCCCCAGATGGTGCATACCGTACCATACGGCCCACCTTGATTTATGTATTCTATATCAATGCCATCCATCCACTTTTCCATATCATTTAATTCATGAGCCCAAAAAATGAAGAAGATCCAAATCTCAAGTGGACCATAGGAAACAGTGGTGATTGAACACCCTACCATCGAAAAACTTCCTAGGGCCCACCATAATATTTATTTCTCATACCATCTGTTGATAAGTCACATAAAACATACCATCTGTTGATAAGTCACATAAACCTAAATGAACAGGGAGCTCATTAATGGTCAATCACCACTGTTTTCTATAGCAGCGGTTCACTTGAGAATTACATATGCTAAAGACATGTTTTAGCCTATTAGATGCTACCAATTTAACGTTGGTTTATAGTTAATGGTTGATATTCAATAGTTTCTCATCAGAAAATGAAAATTTATTTAGTGGGGTCACTTTTGTTGCCCACTAAATAATTGTTTTACCATAATGATTGGCCAAAGGTTTTAATGAGTTGGGCTTATTCCAATCATCCATCTTAAATGAAGACTATATATGTTATTTGGTGAATTTTAAAGAATTTACGACTTCAAGTTCCATCATATGTGAATACCTAATTACGAGCTGTAAAAATTTTACAGGTTAATTATCCAAACACAAACATATGTTTACTTTTAAACAGATTGCAACTTAAAGCTAAACCTAACAAGTTGTAAACATTTTACACCTAATCTGATTACAACTTAAAATTTTTACAGGCATCCAAATGACCCCTCAGTGTTGACGTGAAATCCACCTGACCAATATGATCCAAAAATTACCACCATCTTTAATTAAAGTGGGCTACACGATTGGAAATAGTATAAGACAATGCTCACCTTTAGAGCTGTTTCCCTTGGTGTGGCCCACATAAATGACAAGTATGATTTTTGTGTCCTGGACCTAATATGAGGAGCCATAGCTTGTGGTCATAGCTTGTGGTCAGGGTGGATTTTACATAAAACCATGGTGAAGCCCACCCTAGCCGACTACCTCAACCGGATGTCGTCTTTAGTCAAAAAGAAAAGGAAACACCCTTCGTCTCTCTCACATGTAGCTGCTGCTCCCATCTCCCTCACCTTCAGCCCATTTCTTCTCATCTCTCACTCACCTTCAACCCATTCCTCCCATCTTTCTTTCTGCACTTTAATAGGGTCGGTCTCGATCACCAATGCAGCAGCAAGGTCTTTGGTGAGCGGCGTTGCTGGTGATTGAAGCAAGTTCTCCCTTTACAGTGAGGCCCACCAAATGCGTGGATCGGATGCCAAAAGGAAACGTATAAGAGGTATGTGGCAACCATCAAAACATCTATTTATAAAATTTCACTTGAGCTCGGTCCGAGTCAGGCTCGCTCTGGGCTCTATATAAACATTCTGGGTCAGGCTGGGCTAGACCATTTTATCCCATCAGGGGCCCGGTCCGAGTTTCGGCTTGGGATGTACAATCATAGCTGGACCTGGATAGAACTTCCCCCGGCCCTAACCCAGGCCTTTGACACCCCCTAATCAAAGGAGTCTAGCCCTCTGATAATTAAACTACACATATAAGTTCATATATTCACCACCCATGCTATGTGCCATACATCCAGAGACCCAAACCATACATCAGATAGGGCCCACCGTGACACTGCCATTCGCAGAAGATCGGGCCTGCCTGCTGGACTGTTTGCTGATCCGTGGAGCAAAAGAATTCCAAACAGATGGATGGCGAACCTTTTGTTCCAACACCGTGGCCACTTTGAGGACGCTGATTGCATCCTGCCCCCGGACGGGTGGAGCGGCCCACCGTGATGTATCTTTTTATCTACTCAGTCCATCCATTTTCTAAGATCAGTTTAAGGCATGAGCCCAATAATGAGGAAGATCCAATGCTCAAATGGACCACACCAAATAATAAGCTAGTGCATTAAATGCACAAAGCATTAAATGCAAGAGTCATATGTGGTGTGGCTAGTAGCCGACCAGTCCGAGACCCCTGATGACTGGTCGGATTTGAGGCCAGGTTGCCAGACTAAAACTGCAGGTCAGGACTGGTGGGATGGTCTTCTTAACCGGCCAGCCGACAGGTCGGGTGCGGTGGTTCTGCCTCATTCTTGGGCTCTTACCTTAATTGATCTTAAAAAAAGGGATGGACAGAGTGGATAAACAGATACATAACAGTGGGCCCCTCCACAGATCTGCTGCAGGATGCAATCCGCGGAGGGGCAGATCTTAAATACGTTTATCGCCTTAGAATGCAAGGAAACATGTAGAAATAATTTTTATCTGTATCTCATTATTTAAAGAGAAGGTTTCAAGTCCAACCGGTTGGACCGTAAGATTCAGATGAACCTCCCAGCTTTCAAATCCATTCATCAAAAGGGCACTACTATGTTGATACCCTAGGCCAAGAATCAGGTTGGTCCAATCGTCAGGTGGGCCACAATTGGCAACACAATTCTATAGCTCTGAAAAACTTGGTTGAGGTTTTCTAACCCATTGTCCTTCTTTCTTTCTTTTTTTTTTTTTTCTTTTTTTATTAGGGTCCAAAAGGATGAGTGGGCTAGATTTATTTATGGGAAGCAATATTGTAAGGTCGGACTAACACGATGGATGGAAGGATCTCACACCTATGCCATGCTGTCACATGTGTGGCATGTACATGAGTTTTATTGTGCACGTATGTGCACTTTTTTTATAATAATCAGGTGGAGTTTGGACAGGTTGGATTTTATAACACAAACATACACGCCATGTAGCTGCCGCAATACTCAATTCCACTACTTACTGGAAAAATAAGCATCTTTTGGTCATTTTCTGACCACTAAATGCGCCTTTGTAATTAAGAATTATTGGCAAATTTGTCCCATTTTGATGTGTTGGGCTGAATATTTTTCGTTTTACCATTTTTATAATCATAATTCAACTAGGAACACATATTCTATGATAGAAATTAATGAGCTAGTATAGGCTCGGTGACTGGAAACCTTCCATGCATCTAGATGCATTTGGAATCATTAGCATCTGCATTGCCCATCCGGACGTCCATTAGGTTCAATTAACTCTTCCTCTCTACTATGCAAAAACTACTATACCGTCTGGTGATCCTAAACATCCATCACTCGACCTATCCTCGATGAATGATCTTGCCCATCCATTTTTTGCATGCCACTGAATTTACAGTTTGGATCATCCAATCAATATGATATTTCCAAGGAAGCTTTTTCTTTTTCTTTTTCTTTTTCTTCCTTATCTCGGAAAAAGGAAGGAGCACACCACCTGTAACTTTGTTAATTGGCCAAAAACTGTATACGAATTCCGATGGGCTCCACAAGAAAAGGATTGGCCTCGGCTATCATTTAGCACAACCACAAAAAAGCACTGTGCTAATTGACCAGAGCAAACCACAACCACACCTGTGATTGATGACGATGCTGCCTATAGAAGGGGAGGGCCACGGAGGGAATGCAGCAAAGAAGCTGCTGAACCTGAAAAACCAGAGATGTGGACGTCCCTCTGGAATATGCTTCGGCCTCTTCGGGTTGTGCCAAAATGCAGCATATACCAACAACCCCACAACAGACAACTAATCACACCTACCAGACATCTACATCGGCTGCACAACAAAACATCACCACCAGCCACCCAGCATACCTCCATCTGCGCTAACAAACATACCAAATGACAAACATGCTGTCACATGTGTGGCATGTACATGGAAATGCAGGGGATCGAACTCTGTACCTCATGCATGAAAAGCACACACATGTGCACCTAGCAAAGCTTTTTTTTATTATTATTATTATTTTTTTTTTTATCTTATAAACTATCCCGTCCAAACCAGTCCACCACCCAGTCGGGTCGGGGTTTAAACATTGATACAACAGACAATACTTGGGCACCTGATACGCAGACTTGCATATCGTGCCTACTACCACACCATTGTTGTTATGTTCCTCTTACAAGGCACCATCTCTAAGGCGATACGTTGGAATAGCCAGTAGAGGGTTAGCTCTGGGCACAACGAGGCTGAACTTCTCAGTCATGTCCAAATTACTTGGACCCATACCATTTGGAAGCTCCCAATCAAAGCAATGCACCAACTGGGCCACCACCAATCGGAACACGGTAAGACCCAGCTGCATTCCAGGGCAACCTCGCCGTCCGGATCCAAAAGGAATAAGTTGGAAATGATGGCCGCGGACATCTATGTCTGAACCATCGAACCTTTCAGGGTAGAATTCTTCGGCATTGGACCATGCAATGGGGTCACGGCCAATGGTCCACGCATTTATAATGACACGGCATTTTTTTGGTATGTTGAAGCCATCGATGACACAATCCTCCATGGCCTCGTGGGGAACCAGCAATGGAGCCACTGGGTGCAGTCTCAAGGTTTCCTTCACCACCATTTCCAAGTACTCCAGTTTCACCAGATCTGACTCGTCCACAATCCGATCCATGCCAACCACAGCCTCTAACTCTTCCTTGACCTTTTTCATGACACGTGGATGCTTCAAAAGCTCAGAGAGTGCCCACTCAATCACGGCTGATGATGTGTCCGCTGCGCCAGTGAGCATATCCTAGAGATTGAAAAATTATGTGTGAGAAATCGGATGCTACAAAAAAAAGTCTAAAACAAATTAAAGACAATCAAACCATGCAGAGGGTATGGACAAACAATAATCCAAGAGTCCATGCGAGCTGGGACCACTGAGACAAAGATAGCAACCAAAGCAGAGTAGGTATTCATGCCTCATGTTCTAATGTGGCAATAGGCCATGTTCAGGCCAGGTTGGTGAGGTTCAGGACAGCATGTTTAAAGGTGGATGTCCCTATTCATATTGTTCCCTATACTTTCAGCCACTTGATTTTTGGATGGGCCTGATTGTTGGTGCCAAGGAGAACATGAGGGGACACATGATGGATGAATGGAGTGTCATGTGCACGTCACACTGGCCCCACACATCATCATGTTGTAGGCTAAGCTTAACCTACAAAGCATTTTATTGGATCCAGCCTCATACATATAATAACGTATGGTAATGGACTATTCATTGCATTCCTCCCCCATACAATGTGAATGGAACTTTGATGTAGAGCAGGTTAAACAAACCTATTCTTGGCACAGTTGGATTGAAAGAAGCACGAACAGAAGTGGACATAGTCCGTTAGATCTGGGCCTAGTCTTATATAGGGCATAATGTAATGGGGTCCCTAGTGTGTTCGGATTGAAGAAATTCATTCTGAATAAAGAGAAATTGTCATTCGAAGTGTGAACCATAAATCGGCAATAACTTTTGATTCAGGTATCATTGCAGTACACACAACCTATGAATTTTTACTATAACATGCCATCTAGGGTCGACTGACCCCGTCGTGGGTTGCTTTAGTCCATTACATGAGACAAAAACTTCTAAATCAAAATCATAGTTTTAAGAAGAAAAAAAAAAAAACTTACTATTTTTAGTAAGTTTTAGATTTGTCATATCTCCTTATTTTAGAGTTTTAGCATATGTAGTATTTTTAGGAATTGCTTCTAATCATGTCATGAATCATCTAGCATGATTAAATTAGGACTTTCTATGTTAAGTAAAAATTATTATTTCGAAAAATTTTAATTTAGTTTAATTAGGACTCATAATCAGAACTTTTTTTTTTTTTTTTTTTTGCTTTTTCAAGTGATGTAATCAGGAAGACTAAGTATTATTGAATAATAAAATTTCAAATCTTCATTTTTATCATGTGGATTCAAAGGTTTGCATACTTGAGGTAGACATTGATCTTCCTTCTCACACACTTAATTCCCTCCATTAATTGGTATTAGAGCGAGGCTTTTCCTCGGTTTGATGGCATCTGACGATGATTCGAGCAACAACCCCATGGATAGTGTCTTAGAGGGAAGAATCCTAAAATAGCAGTGATGTTTGAGGCTTTCTAGTGGGAGAATTTGCAAGCTATGCAAGGACTGTAGGCGACAATTGACCGTTTGACGGAGGTCTTACGGCAGACCCGTGTTCATGATGATAAGCAGTCTTAGGTTGGCATTGAGACTCACGGTCATCGTATTCGTGGTGCAACACTAATGATAAATCGTAGGTGATAATGATGAATCACATGCCACCACTCTAATTGTAAGGAAGTTGTTGTACATGCCAAATGAAGAAATAGATTTATAACGACTCAACATATTTCGAATGATGTGCACTGCGAATCAAAGAGTTTGTAATATGATCATAGATGCCAATAGCAGTGAAAACATCATATCAAAAATTATGGTAGAAAAGTTACAATTAAAGACAGAAAGGCACCCCTCTCTGCGCACGATTGGATGGATTAAGGGTAACAAAATAAAGATAATTGAACAATGTCATATATCATTTTCCATTGGTATATACTAAAAGGATGAAGTAACGTGTGATGTGGTTGATATGGATGTTTGTCACATGCTAGTACTTGGTCGACCATGATAGCATAATGTTGATGTTATGTGTAGAGGCTGGGATAATATTTTTATTTTTCTTAAAGATGGGAAAAAAATTATCATTTTCCCTATGAGAATGGAAAACCAAACTAAGACTTCTAAAGGGAATGAGTGGTCTCTTATAACCGTAGAGGATTTCATTAAAAAATTCGAGGAAATGGGAGAGATCAACACATTAGTTAGAAAACACTCCAGGTAGAATTAATAAGGCAGTAAATTGTTTGGTTATGAATAACCACTTCCACTCACATATCTACTGGTAGCATAATGAGGCAGCATCTGGCTATGTTAGGAAGCAGTGATGGCGGTTCTAAACTTTATAGGAGGGGAGAAGAGCCCCCGAAAAGTGTGAAAGGTGTCCTGATCATAGATAAGGTGGGGATAGGTAATTCTGTTGGAAATAGTTGGTCGTTAGATTTGATAGTAACCTGGATTCAGAAAATCCTATATAGGAGTGATCCATCATTAGTTTCAGCCTCAGCTGCAAGAGAAGCTTCAGTTCAGACCCATATTCAGAAAAGTTTCAGTCCGCAGCAAGTTCAGATGTTCTCACTCATGGCTCAGTAGTCGACTCACAAGAGTTTCAATAGGAGGTCATGGGTTCTCGTACCCATTGTGGTGTGAGTGCGTGTGTTAAAAAAAAAAAAGTTTCAAATGTTCTCAGAGCGTGAACTGCATCATTAGGAGCAACATCAACAGTAATTTCCTAGCCGCTTGATGGTGGCAGTGCTTCGTGACTTGTTGTATCAGCTCGTATGGTTGGTTGTTCTCCCATATGAATGAGTGGTGAATAGTTGGTTTATCAAGATGAACGTTCAATGAGCAGATTAGCTCAACGGCTTACGTTTGCTAAGTTTGCAGTAGAGGTTTGTCGTTGCTGGGACCTTATTCTGAGCTAGGTGGCTTTTGTTAGCAGGCAGGTCACATCCGACCAGCTGTAGATGCTAGAGGTTGGATGCCTTGGTTCAATAATATCTACCATCTGTGGTTTTTTGTTTTGCTTGTCTTTTTTGTTTGCATTTTTGCAGTAGGTTACTTTGTCTCGTCTTCATCTCAGCTGTAAGTAGTTGTTTTTCAAATTACTAGTTAGAGGTGGCGGTGTTCTTTCACCTTCCAGTAAAAAAATGCTCACGTGAGCACCAGTTCATGTGGTGAGCACTTTTTGAGAGCTCATCATAGGTGATGTGAGCCATGAATCTGAACCGTCCACGTGATGCAACACCCCGAAAGACCCAATGGACCCAACTTTCAACCTGATCCTAAGCTCTGGTGGCCTGTGACAGAGAGAGAGAGGGGGGGGCAAATCAAGGGAGGAAACTGTTTCACTTTTCCATGGCCCACCAAAGCTTAGGATCAGGAAAAAAGTTGGACCCCAGGGTTTTGGGGGGTGCTGCATCAAGCAGACGGTTCAGATTCATGGCTCACATCACCTGTGATGAGCTCTAAAAAAGTGCTCACTAATTCTCGTGAACTTGAGCATTACTCTCTCTCTCTCTCAAAAAGGACGCGGATCACATCCTACGTATCCGTGACATTGAAGGGTGTTGATGGACGCAGATTACCTGCAGCCTTGTTCGGAAGTTAGGTGGGCCCACCGTGATGCTTATGAGAAATTCAGCCGTTCATCCGTTTTCCAGCTGATGTTATAGCATGAGCCCAAAACAGTGGATAGGGACTTCCTACCTTTCAAAGCTTTCTGGGTTCCACCATAATGTTTACATGCGATCCAAACCATTCATTAAGCAGCCGGCCAGCAGCCCAACTATTTGTAAGGTCATACTGAAAGAACAAAAATATTAGCATGATCCAATGCTTTTGTTGCCCTATGAATGTTTTAATGGTGTACTTACCATCTTTACTTTTTTTGACATACAATGTTCAATATTTTCTCTTATGGCCCACTTGAGATTTGGATCTGCCTCATTTCTTGGTTCATCTTATAAAATGAGCTGGAAAAACACATTGTATTTCTAACCGACACCAAGGTGGGCCCCACCTAGCTTGGGACCACTAGACACCACAGTCCCTCTCTCCAAGAATTATATACCGTTTTAGAACCCTATATGATTTTTTTTTTTTTTTGAAGATAAATATTATTTCATGAAAGGGCTGTCCACCGCTGAATACAAATTCGGGAAGACCCTAGGCTCAAAAATATCCTAGGGCCCGCCTATCCCATACCCCAATGACTGAGAAAAACAAAACTAAGAGGGAACTAACATCTGGGGAAAGCTCTGACGCTACAAGAAAGACCCGATGCGTCTGGGACTCGCTCCCTACACAGGCCAGCCCGTCAGCTAACCCGTTCCCTTTGCAAGGGGTGTGAATCACCTTAACATGGCCTCTAGGATTAAGATGCTTGACCCAGGTGAAAATAACCCTTCAAGAAAGACCCGATGCGTCTGGGACTCGCTCCCTACACAGGCCAGCCCGTCAGCTAACCCGTTCCCTTTGCAAGGGGTGTGAATCACCTTAACATGGCCTCTAGGATTAAGATGCTTGACCCAGGTGAAAATAACCCTTCAAGAAAGACCCGATGCGTCTGGGACTCGCTCCCTACACAGGCCAGCCCGTCAGCTAACCCGTTCCCTTTGCAAGGGGTGTGAATCACCTTAACATGGCCTCTACGATTAAGATGCTTGACCCAGGTGAAAATAACCCTTCAAGAAAGACCCGATGCGTCTGGGACTCGCTCCCTACACAGGCCAGCCCGTCAGCTAACCCGTTCCCTTTGCAAGGGGTGTGAATCACCTTAACATGGCCTCTACGATTAAGATGCTTGACCCAGGTGAAAATAACCCTTGGATAGAGAACTGTATATGAATTATATACAGTTTTAGAATCATATATAACTTTTATATGGTTTTAAAATTGTATATAATTCATATGGTATATGATGCCAGACAGTTATATCATTAAAGGCATAAAATTTAGGCCAATTACTTTAAATAGTTTAAAGCCTTTATTCAAATTAAAATAGCTCAAAGGCAGGCAATTACTTGTAACTAATTATGCTGTATACAAGGGTCGTGCATTATTTTAAGACGGATGAGTCTATGCCTCACCTTTAAGAACCTAGATTAGGTACTACCTAAGCCTCCACAAAGCTTGGGATAGGCTAGTATGTGGCGGGTGTTTTTTTGGTGGAGAGCAGATGTGGCAGTCTTATGTCAGGCTTGTTTTTTAGTGGAGAGCACTGATATAGACATGACACGTACGCGCCACATCAAGCCTGTCCCAAGCTCTGCATAGGCTCAAGTAGTACCTAATCCGCATCCCTCATTTAGGTGACATGGTAGTACTCAATCCAGTTGGTTGCCATGAGTTAGCCCTTAATCAGCCCTAACTCGACTCAGGACTGAACGAGTCAGTCAAGGCGTTGGTTTTCAACCATGGGCCCATTTCCGCTACCCATCTTTATTACAAATGAAAGCATGTATGAGTTTGGTTTTCCTTACCATGACGATTGCTTTGAAATTGATTCGATCAGTATTAAACTCCCTGTGGTTGGATGCCATGAGTGCCAGTATAACATCGATGAAGTCCTTCGGATGGCCCACCTCTCTGGTCTGCATGTGATCATCGACGGCTCTCTCAAAGAGGTCATCAAAGAACTCGATAAATGCTTTCATCCGGCGAGTTAGACCTTGAACATCGAGTGGCCCTGTGTAGGGGATGTAATCAGCTATGTTAAAAGCTCCAGCCAGCACCATACCTTCATGGATCCGTGCTATGATCCCCATTCCATCATAATCCTCATTCGTGTACTTTTTTCCAAACACCATCCGGCAAGTCATGCCTGCCGCAAGGGACCCCACCTTAGCACTGAGATCAGCTACGACACGGGACTCGGATGCATCCTTGAGAGATTGGAGAAGGCAGCCCAGTTCCTCTCTCCTCATAGACCGGAAAGAGTCGATCTTTGCATTGCTAAGCAACTCCAGCATGCACAACTTGCGAATGTCACGCCAATACTGGCCGTACTCAGTGAAGGCCACTCCTTTCCGCCCGTAGGATAGATACTTGCCGACCTCGGTGAAAGGCCTGTTGGCAAAAATGGCATCGTGGGTCTTGAGGATTTGTTGGGCCACCTGCGAGGATGATACGACCACTGTTGGAACCAGGCCGAGCCGCATGAACATAATTGGGCCATATTTCTGGGCTAAACCATGGAGCGTACGATGAGGGAGATGGCCCAGCGTATGTAGGTTTCCGATGATTGGTAGCCCAGTAGGGCCCGGTGGCAATCTCTTCCTTTGATCTTTCGTTGTACGGAGGAGATACTTATATGACCAAACCCCACAAACTACAACTGCTATCGCTACAAAGATATCAGTCGTCCACCAAGATAACATGGCAGGCATTGCAATAGAAATCCTCTGACCCTAACCAGGCTAGATCTAGCACATTTATAGAGTGAGAAATACTTTAATACTCTGGCTGAGTGTGATGGATGCTACGCAGCACCTTGAAATTACCCACGTGGAATACAAGTGTTCACGAATTGGAGATGAGGACTTTCTATATCTTGGGATTCTACCGACAGTGGGTGCACAATCAAGCCTGTATTGTTTTAATAAATATATGCCATGTTTGTGTTGTGCTTTTAGTTTTTAATAAAATAAAAAAATATTTTTCAAAAGGATTCCAGGAGAAAAACTATCTTAGTCCCACGTTGCCTTGGGAAATGGTAAAGAAAAGAGTTTTTAAATGGGTGCATGTGTAACTTACAAATTGGGTAAACCTGACGGTGAATAGATGCTTGCGTGCTTCAGTGTGGAGCACTGTACTGTACATGCACATGCATGGGCGCAGTAGCAGGTGAGGGTGACGGTGAGGGCGAGGGTGTGGATGGTGAGGCATTGTGGCTGTAGTGGCGTTAGTTGATGCACTTTGCACTTCGCGCGTGCGCATCGTGTCGCAAAGTGGTCGCTCCCTTGCAAACTGTTGTGAGACGTTGCTGTTAGTACACTTTTCTATGGCGTACTAGTGCACCTTATTTGTCAATCAAGTGTGTCTATTTAGTGTAATGTTGGTTGAGCCTTAACAAGCTGAAGGCCGAAGATTCAAGTGGACAAGAGGCATCGAGGAAGAAAATATATGTAAATTAGAAATGCCTTGGTGACCCTAACCCTTAAAACCAAAACATCCTTAACCTCTAGATGGCTTGAACAAAATTAGGTAAACTTTTAGTCATTTTAGAATGACCTTAGGTGTCCCAAAAGACCACCCTTTATAAGGCCTAAGAGGTTCATGATATACTGTGCAAATACACCCCAAATAGCAGATTTTATAGTGTTGTTGGCCAATTAGTGGACCGACCGACGATGGAGTCGGCAAGGCCATTTAAGGCCAAAGTTGGACAGCAGCTGAACATTTTTCCCTGACCTAATTTAACCTGTTGACAATCAAAATTGGCCAACCAACGGGCCTTGTCGATCGACCGACAGGCAAATTTGATAGGTTGTTTATGCGGTTAAACAAGACAGTAGCCACAACAGGGAAACGATCGACCTATGTCCAAATTCGGCTGGTCGACGGCCAATTTAAGTTGACCGACAGTTAGCCGTTATGTCCAAATTTTATTCGTTGGAGTTCGAACTCTATATATTTGGAGCTCCGTTTTTTAGCATAAATAGAGGGAATTTAGTGTACTAAAGGCCACCATATAGCAACCGTTATTAAGCTCTAATCCTAAGCAACCCAAGTCATCTTCCTTATGATTTATCACACAATAGAGCATTCAAATCTCAAATGAAAATTAACTTGTTCCCTCTTAACCTCTAGAAGTTTAGACACCTTATTCATAGGTAAAAACTTAGTCTAAACCTCTCTACAATATCTCTCTAGGTGAATTCCTCTAAGCAACCAATTCGTATTAGTTGTAAAGAATTCTACCCGCCTCCCACCACCTTGGTCATCTCAAAGAAAGTTAAATGCAAGGCGATTGATCATTGGAGTTGAAGCCTTGGTAAAACATTAACATTATTGATTGGGAAGTATATGAGGAGCTGATTCAAGTACGGGAGAGCAAGAAGAAGCAACCCAAGAAAATGCTACAAAAGGGGCTCAATCTAACAAGTAAGTTGTCTATTGTAGGAGTCAATTTGTACTCTTTTCTTTAGTAGATTAGAGTGTGAGAATTTGTGACCCAAACTCAAACCAAATTCTTTGGTAGGAACTTAGCTCTTTAGTAGGGCTTAAATCAAGTCTCTAAGGGGAGCCAATCTCCGACGGCAATATACGTGAGGTTCTTGAGTAAGACCTTAGCATATTTATAGGGCTTAAATTTAGGTTCTTATGTAGGACCCTGGCACATTTGTTGGGCCTAAATCAAGTCTCTTAGGGGAGCCACCGACACCGGTGTGTACGTATTCCACTAGCACAGGTGCATACATGTAGGTTGAGAAGTGAACCTGAAAAACCTCCACTCAAGTTGAGAGGTGAACCTAGTGTAAAACATTTGGTAATTGTTGAGAGGTTAACCTGATGTAAAACCTCCATTTAGTGAAATCCGGTATACTCATGAGTTAGGTATGGCAACCGGAATTCTAGCAGAAAAATCAAACCACTATACATGTGTTAAACTCTGAATTGTATATATTCTAACCCCAATTCATCACTCATTATACATGTTTCTTATGGTTTAAAGACTAATATAATACATGGTTTTGTGTTTGTAGGTTGCAAGAAAGATTTCACATGTATGATGCTTAAAGACTCTTCTTATATATCTTGAAGATCAAAGGAATAAAGGACAAGAAGTGGAGAGAAGATGCAATGGAAATGGAGAAAGGAAAGATGGAAAAATCACATTTTACACAACCACCGGCCAACCGGCCACACCCACCAGCCGGCCGACCAAACCCTCCAGAAACAGCAAAATTGTTGGACTAATTTTGTGAAGCCCAGCCGGCAAAGGGGTCGGCCTGTGTACATAATACTCCAAAATTTTTTGCAAACAACTAAGCAACCTCTGGCCAGCCGACCAGCGTTCTGACTGCGCAATGAGACTTCCAAATTCAGAACTTTCCAACTTTGTGCGGGATTTCTCCTATAAAAGGCCACCTCCACTCTCTCCGTAAGGCATCTAGCAATGTGGGGACAAAGGATTCAAGACCTAGGAGGCTTCCTAGCCTCCTACAACTAGTTTTCTTCTTCTTCTAGTTCTAGTTCTAGTTTGTTTATATGCTTTTCATTAGTTAACCTCTTAGTTAGATCTAAGAGGTGAAGCTTATAGTTTTCTTAGATGATTTAATTCATTTTAAGGTTTCAAGTTCAAGTTTAATGTTGAACAATGGTTTTTTTAAGTTTGAATGAAGTTGAAGTTAGTTTTTCTTAATCTTATGATGACTCATGGATGTTTAGAAGAATTATGCTTTACTACTTAGTTGTTTTGCAAGTTTTAAACCTGTACGCTCCGAGGAATCAGATTCAAGACACTCTAGACTTGTATCTTCATGTGGGAACTTCAAACAAAAGTTCTATCTTTTTCAAAAATTCTGAAATATGTATTGTTTGTTTATGTGATTTGAATCAAGTTCAAACCATGTATGGTATTAGTTTAGCTTTGTAATAGGGTTTAATGATTATCATAGTTGTGATCTTAATCTATTGGAATTAGGATTGACCTATGCAGTTGAGTGTGCTCAAGTCCTAACTTGAATTGAGGGAGTCCTGTCGATGAACAACAAATGTGTTGGATTGTTTTGATAATATAACTGCTCTATAATCCAGCTAAATACAATTTAATTTCGATTATAGTTGAGTAATTGAAAGACCTATACGAATTATACATCAAGGAGAGCTATAAGTGGATCCTTGATGCTCTAGTTATTCCTTATTATCAGATTTTTCTGTTTCATGTTTAAAACCGATTTCATAAACGAGAATATTATTATTATTTTTTTTTTTTGAAATTTCAATGTAAAGAGAGTCCGGCTTCTTCCACCTGCTTCATTGAATCTTAGAAATAAAAAAACTCACCTCTATCAAAGATAAAGAGGAAGAGAAGTCTCTATGATTAGGGTTAGAAACCTTCTAGAAACCCTCCTAAGGACTATTATTAGAAACCCCTAATTACCCATAGATATCAATAGGAGTTGGGATCAATACGAGAGATTTGCTGGGCAATCTCCATTACAATGGTCTCAGAACCATGGGCCGTGGTCATAAGTGAAAAAAATAGGAAATCGGACATGAAGCGTAACTTTGGCTGCGAATCCTGAATATCGATATGGGTGGTAGCCTGATCATAGGGCCCACCTTGATGTATGCATTGTATATCCATGCCGTCCATATGTTTTTCCATATTATTTTAGGGTATTATCCCAAAAATTAAGCAAAGAAACATTCTTGTGGACCACACTAAAGGAAATAGTGATTATTGACCATTAAAAACCTTTTTTGGGCGATACGAAATTTTGAATCAAGCTGATATTTCTTCCCCTTTCATCCAGGTCTGTGTGACCTTCTCAACAGGTTGGATGGTCAAATAAACATTATGCGTGGACTCTTGAAAACTTTTAATAGTGAGTGTTCAACGACCCCTCTTTCTTATCGTATGGTCCACCTGAAATTTTTATCTACTTTATTGTTTTGGC